>WARS01000042.1:4977163-5577163 GCA_008933995.1 Datnioides undecimradiatus
TTGTCATGTGTACTGTTGTTTGTTCTTTCAAAGGGTAAAGTTGCCCATGCCCTACTTTTATAAAACAAAATCAGTCATATTTACAACATACAGAAAGCTCATTTGGTTTAGTTTAATCTACAATCAACTGCTGAGGGAAGCAACGTAAGAATTTTCATTAAAGTGATGTTTACTCTACTGATTGCAGCTGTCAGGTGGCCAGAAACAAAACTCAAACATGTATTAGCTCTTACATGTTCCGCTTCAATAAGGTCAGCAGTAACAGAATCACAACATTTACAGCCTAATAAACAGATTTGCTGGTATGGCTCTTTTGCAGTTCTCTGTCATGACACACATTAAACCCTAAGCATTTAAAAAGTAATAAAAGTAAAACCTGGGACAGTTCAACAATGAGAAAACAAACATTCTGCTAAGATGGACAGTGGAAACACCCATATATCACGTTGCTGCTTTGTCCTCCTAAAAGGGGAATGAGTGATGATGAATCTGTGTATGTGTAACTTTTGCTGAACAGCCACTGTTGAATGCTAACTTGTTATTGTGCACATCAGTTACTGCAGCTTTAAGTTACTATCTGCAACTTAAAGTAACTTAAGCACTTGTGGATCAGTTGTTACTGGTCACACTGCTCAGGTTGCAGGGAGATGAAGTGTAACATGCAAACAGTCTGTCTGAATCTCAGGCTCAATGCCAATATCAACAATAACAGCAGGTGTAATGAGAGTCTGACCTGGAGACGCGATTGACAATGCAGAGAAAGGCTCCCAGGGGCACAATGGAGATCAGAAACCAGGGGAAGACAATGCCCACCATACCCAAGCAAAAGAGCACCAGAGTCAGGTTCTGAAGCAGCATTTCAGCTTGCATGGTGAGACGTACATCAACTTTGGAAAGAGGACACATATTATACATCAGACACACTGCGTGGTGTTGTTTTGATCTATCTCTATACATATACTTTCTCTTCGTGTCCCTCTGGGAAGTGGGTTTTAGTACTGTTACACAGACAGGAGCCACAGTTAAGTCTACAAAAATACTATGCTTAGAAACAAAGCCCACCATCCCTGAAAAAAATAAGATAACAGCAACCCACAAATCAACATGTCAAGCAAAGACACCAGTGAAGTGAATAACAGAAAGCCACTCCCTCAGGCAGAAACCTCCATGTGAAATCACACTGTGTCTTGGCACTACACCTTGTCAACCAGGGTGACTTCACTGACTGAGAGCCCTCTTGGGGGAAAGGTTCCCAGTCATGACAAATCAAACCTCACCCTCATCCATGTCTCTGGAGAAGCGGGTCAGGATACGACCCAGAGGTGTTGTATCAAAAAAGTGCATGGGGCTGAGGAGGAGCCGGCGGAACAGCTTGTCGTGGAGCGCGGAGGCAGCCTTCACCGTGCACTGTCAACACAAACAACAGCCGTGTTTGAACATGAGACCTGACACATGTAAACAAACAACTTTAAGAAGCATACGGAAAGAATCACGGCTTGGATAAACAGACAGTTGGAAGGAAATCGTCTGTCAATGTGCTCAGCCTCAAACACAAAAACACACAATGGATAAATACAGTGGCGCTCATATGTTGCCTGCAGAGTAACAAATGCTACCTCACCATATGCTAAGCATGTGTACAGTGGTGGGTAGTTATTTTTTTCCTTGTGCAAGGCAAGCTGTCAAAGCTTCATTTATAATGAGTTTCTGGGAGGCTGACATAAAGGTCATGACCTAATGAGCAAGAGACATTTCACCAATCGGACAGAAATTACATGTGGCAGCAGAGAACAAATTAATTCTATTAATGGAATATTCAACAGTCCCAGAGATCTCATCACAGCTAGGGGTAAAAAAAGATTAGCCATCTTTGAAAAATTAGCAATTTCAAGTGGCACACATTAACGTGGGGACCTAACCTCTGCAAAGCAGTGTCAGGATGGGTTAGCTTGAAAAAGAGGACGCACACCCGAAGGGGCACTGACATGCACGCACGCACATCCTTCCTTTCTCTCTTCTTCTTTGTTTCTCTTGCACTCTCACACACACACACACACACACACACACACACACACACAGACACACACACACACAAACACACGTGCAGTTGTGGTAAAGCTGTGAGACATGGTAGTGGACAGATAAATGGATTTGGCCTGCAGGCATTTTCAATTATAGCACTGGAACCATGAGAGCATGAGCAAACAGCTATGAAGACAATTAAGCAGGAGCACTTCTTAACTGTACACTGCTGATATATCAACTTTTCATATTCCTTTCAAAAGGAAGGAATTTAAGCAGTGATTGAGTGGTCAAAGCATGTGAAAGAATGATAGGAAACTCACCTTCACAAACACCAGCCCTCTCATTGTCTTCAGCAGTAAAGCAGCTCCCATGGATGAGACGTAAATAGCTGAATAATACTGAATGTGAGGGTTGAGTCTCATGCTGTTGCCCGCCATCGTTTCATTCACTGAGATTAATGATGTGTTCTGAGGGCAGATGGAGCAACAAATTACAAAGACTAAGAAAAAAATCCTATTTTTCCCCATGTAGGAATTTTGCCTCTAATGAAATCGAGAACAGCACATAAAAAGTACATGAGAATCAGTGAGTTCAATGATGTTTACTATTCCGAGCACATTTCTCAATAGCAGCCACCGCCTGCTTTGCCGCACATCTGTTTCTTCACTGCTCGTGCTTGTTTTTAATTAACTTTACCGTGGTGCCGTTACTTTTTTAATCATGCACATTCAGATTAATTCTCAGTCGGCACCCACATTTCACTGAAGAATCATAGTAATTTTTCTTTTGGGAGCCAAATACACACTAAAAAGTGGTGTCTATTATCGTAAAGCAGGATTGTCTCCAAACTTACCCCGCTTCCCTGCCTGATCCAGTGGCTTAGCCACCAGTTACTGAAGGCTATGCTGCCTGTGGTAGAGAGGAAGAGTAAGATGTTGATGATGAGGACTACTGGACCTCCTGCCGCTTTGATGTAGGCGCCATACACAGACCAGTCAACTGCACCAGAGCCCTTCTCTTCAGCTTTCATCAGTCGTTCTGCATTAAAGATGCAAGAATGAAGTTACTTGTGCGCCATTCTCAAGGAAAATAAGCATTTAAGATTCATTGTACACATGGAGCATGAAAAGTGGCAGGGTCTCTCACCTCCTTTCTTGTTTTCCACCTTTAGCCCAACCTTGGCAACATCAACAGCACTGTCAGCCTTTTCTACACCTGCCCTCTGCTGTTTGTTCTTTAAATTCTCCTTCACCAGATTCTAAGAGACACAAAAGTGCGTAAAGAAAGTGAGTTTTGAAACATGCTGCAGACACAAATCACAGCAGCCATAACAACACCCTGCAAGTCATTTAAACAGAGATATCGATGACAGGGTCTTTAGCAGCTCACCAGTAAATCAATGCACACATAAATAATGAAAGGCCATGTATGCATTAACATTTCCCAGCTACCAGGCCTGCCTTTCTGGGGTTGTGAATTATTCAGCTTGTAATGTTCAATGTTATTGTGTAGAGGGGGCAAAGATGCCTCATTCAAAAGAGCTGGCCTGGTGCCTCATGTGCCCCTGGCCTCACCTCCTGTTGCATGCTGTTGAATAGGGTGGCATAGTCACGGTCTTTACCCATTAGCTGAGCATGGGTGCCGTACTCGGCAATCTGCCCATCCTTCATCAGAACAACATGGTCACACTCAGACAGGTACTAAAAAACAAAAAGATTAAAAAAAACAAGCAAATATGATTATATGAAATTTAATTTCAATGATTTAATGTGGCAAACACTTTGGTCAAACATTTAGAGCTTTAAACTTTAATCAGCTAATCAAGGCTGCTTTTATAAGTACTCTCTTCAGGTCATTAAAGAAGCAAGAACGATTTGAGAGGGACAAAAAGGCACAGAATATTGTCTCAGTGCTGAAATTACTAAAATATGCATCAGTCATTTTGTATGCTTTGGGAAAAATTTCACATTTTGAAGGAAAATTTGGTATCATTAGAAATTCACAGATGGCCCCTTACCTGCAGCTGGTGGGTTACAAAGAGCACCGTCTTGCCTTTGGCAACACCCCTGATTGCTTTATGGAAGACATGGGAACCCACACAAGCATCAACGGCGCTGAGAGGGTCATCAAGGAGAAGTATGGGTCGTTCACTGTAGAGGGCTCGTGCCAGGCTCACTCTTTGACGCTGCCCTCCACTCAGGTTGGCACCTCTCTCTCCAATCTGGTGAGTAAAAATTTAAAAAAAAAAACTGCAAAAGTGCTGCAGATGCCATTTCACAAAAAACATTTCATTTTAAAAATCTCACTATTGAGAAACACATTTCTACCTCAGTCATGTCTCCATATGGGAGCTCAGCAAGATCTGGGACGAGACTACAGGCTTCCAGGACAGCATTATATCTGATGAGGAAATGATGAACTAACATGTTAAATTTCACATTGTCTTGCTTTTATTGCTCCTAACATCGAATATACAACATTTGCTCTTACTTGTCTTGGTCATACTCATTTCCAAACAGGATGTTCTCCTTTAGTGAGTCATTGAGGATCCAGGCTTGTTGTGACACATACGCAAAGCCACCACTGGCAGCTACATTTCCCTCTAACAGGGTCATCTACAACACAAAAACAGAGGGTTGGAAGCCGAGGAAACATTCCTTTCAAATTGTAGGTCGCTGCATGACATGCTGTGAGGAAAAAAAGGTTAAAAAGACTAAAGCTGTCCTCGATGCTGTTGTTCATGTTCATTCTGTGCTGTCTGAAGGAGAATCTTAAACTGAGCAATCTAGTTGAGCATCCAGTTGAATCCCACCTGTCCTAGAAGAGCAGACAGAAGAGAGCTCTTTCCACTCCCAACACCTCCACAGATTCCAACCAGTGAACCCTAGAAAGGGAAAAAGCAGTGGCAAGTGTGAATTAAGGATGAAGCAGTCAAAGCTTTGTCCAACTACTTAATCCAAATAATGTTTGCATTTGTGTTGTTACCCTCTTAATTCGCAGGTCAATGCGGTGCAGGGTCTTGTGCAGCGGTGGTCGTATGCTTTGAGTGGATGATATGGTGCTTTGTGGGCTCTCCTGCTCCATATTTGTTAGGAGACTTTGTGCGTTCGGACCTTCTTTGTGTCCTTTGCCGTCCTCTGTAGAGATGTACAGGCTGAGCTTCTCCCTGCGCAGGACACGCTTCATCCCTCCTCGCTTCTTCTGTGGCGGGTTGGGTTTTGTAGCAGGAGAGCGCGCCTTCTCCCAAGCCAGTGTGGCATCCTGAAATTCAACTGCATTCACAGGATCCTCCATTTTGACCAGAACAACCTCTCTGTCATCCATCATGAAGAGCCTCTGTGGAGACAGACACAACGGCTTACGTCATGCAACATTTAATCTTGGCTACACATTGTCAAAACAGAATTTATTTTAAAATAAATGTATAAAAACAAGCTCAAAGTTTACTTATATTAAAGCAGAATGTTGACACAGGGTTAAACATGCTTTTGGTTGTTCTATGTCACATCCAATACATTACCATCGTTAAGTACCTCATTGGTACCACTTTATTATGCACTGCAATACACTGAAAACACAGAATGCTTCAAGCCTTTTGGTGCATCCTTGGAAGGAATGGTTGCTGACTTAACCCTAGCTGGCTCTGTGAAACCATCTCTCACTAACATGTGACTTTTGCCATGTGTTTGGAATACAGTATGCTGAAAATGTTAGTATGTGGTGTGGGCAGGTGTGTTTTTAGCATCAATGGGAGCACCTTTTGACTGGCTCTGGCATGCTAAACCTGCGTGTCCACTTACATGCTGTATCAGCAGTTTCTGAGTCTACCTGAGTATGCTGACCTTTATAAAGTGTATGCACAGTGTGACAAGTTATATGTACTCAACGTATATTAATTGGTAGTAACTGACAGACTTATCCATAGTTCTCACCTGAAATCTTTTGACTGCAACAGCACCCTCCGACAGTGCCCTCACTGCCAATGGTGTGACTTTGAGGGCAAAGGTCATTGAGTTGAAAACTGCAACCACAGTAAAGGCCTAAGGAGGGTTGTGTAGAAACAGAGACAGGAAGTTGTGAAAATTTTACCCTGGGCTACACCCAACTTTTAAATCTATTATGGCTTCAACCTCTTACATCAGCTTAATATATAAAAATCATAATGTAATGCTTTTAGTAGAACACAACAGCATGCAACAAACTTTCAGGAAATATAATTTTAACAGAATATAAAACCAAGCAAAAACTTCAAGTGTGTTTTAAGTTGAGGGTGGAGATCCAACCAGCGCCAGACAGGACTCATCAGGACCCTTACAGGTCAGACTGACTTCAGACAAAAATTGAAAAATGATCTGGCTCTGGTTCAGTCATATCATACTATAAGTGCTGATCATATTTGGTAGCCCAGCCCAATCTGTGAGTGTGTTTGAGAGTTAAAACTTCCTATATAAAGCAATGCATTTTGACAGTCATTTACAATGATTCTTATCTACACATGTGTAATCAGGGTAAATAGGCAAAGTGCAACCATGGTAACAACAATAACTGCATCGTGATGATTGGGTTTGGACGCTATTTTCTCAACTTGACATATGTGTTCAGTGTCGCACTCTTTTGTCCAGTGAGGACAGATGAATTTAATATGGAAACATGCAGTGAAAACTAGGTGGAAATAGGTAAATACCTCTGCTGCAGTGAGGTCATAGCCCATAGCCATATGTAGGGTGAAAGTGCAGGCACTTGCTATCACCACAACAATGGGCGCTACACCCACAGTGAGGCTCTGGACGACCCCAGCTCTCTCCAGTATCCCCCTCTCTTCTGATCGCACCTCTGTTGAGGAGTGAGAGAAAGAGAGTGAGATCACAAAAAGGCAAAGACGGAGAGAAAGAGAAAATACAGTGAGGGGTTGAGTGACTCCCAAAGGGTTCTCCAGTGCACATTCAATCAACAACACCACAAGAGTCCCTAACCAACACACAGACAGCGAGTGGACAGAAATAGATACAAGAGGGAGGACAAGGGCCTCACATCCATACATGGTATGAAAGGGGGCTTCAAAACCTGCTGAACCTTGATAACTGTCCAAGTGTAATGCCCAAATCCTGGCCCCCCTTCCTCCATGTTTGTATCTCCCAAATGCACACGCTAGCTTCTTTGTTCACCCAGTTCATTGGGTGCAAACACTGGAACAAAAAGCTTGTGCATCTTTAATTCAGCCCCAGCAGCACTGTGTGTGAAATAAAAGAACTCCCTCCTCATCTTGGTACATGTTATTCTCCGTGGGATTCGCTTTGGATGTCATGTGTGTTTCTGTGTGGATTACAAAGCAAAAGTCACACACCCCGGGCAAAAGACACTGCGATCATCAATTCAACAACAACAGCAATTGAAGGGAATGACAGTGTAACTCTTCAGACTCATTGGCCATTAAGTTGAATGCCAATTAATTATGATTATAATAGGTAATCAAAGGACAGCGGTGAAAATGAGCCCCACCTGGCTAATTTGGAGCATGATTAAAGGGAGAAAATGATCCTTATCCGCAACCTACAGCAAGTGCCTCATGAGAAAAGGCCATCACTAATTCATGGATAAGTAGAGCCGCCTTGACAGTCATTCAAGGTATCATAAGGCCCCAAACACCTTGCAAATTAACCTTGAAGCTAAGGGATTCAAACTGGCCTTGATTATAGAGGATGGCATAGGAAACGACTTGAATGGAGCAAGCTAATGAAAATGGATTTGGGGTCAGGGTTATCTTGCCAGTTTACTAAGAGGATAAGTCTAATTTCAAGTGATAAACTGACCAATTAGTTACTAATTTGCAAGTGTGACAGTTATTTAAATGAGGCAGGAATAAAAGTCTAAAAAAAGCACCGAGTACCATTGAGTTTGCATCTTTGGGAAACTATACCATCCTATACCATCAACTGAACTAACATAAAAATGAGCAGTGATATAATATGTCTGCATCATTCAGCAACATGACTGACACTCACTGTGAATATTTTGTGCAAAGGCATCTTCCCAACAGTACATCTTGATGAACTTTATGCAGCCCAAGATCTCGTTCATCAGCCTCACGCGCCGGTCAGTGACCGCCACGCACTTCTTGCGGAAATACGCCGTCAGTCTCGATGCAAGCATCTGCTCAGAGGGGAACAGAGTAAGTGATGACAAGAGAAATAAGTGGCAGGGGGGGAAATGAAAGCAGACACAATCACATTAGCTGTGCTGCAGGGCTGTCCGGGGGACTGGAGTGATAAATGCCTTTCACATCAATACTAGGGGCTCTGACTGTCAGGCTCCGGCTTTGACTGACTGTAATATGAAAGTAACAGCCAGAAAGATGACAGGAGATTGATAGCTGAAGAGTTATGATGCTTTTAAAAAGTGCTGGAAATAGCCTTCAACAAGTTGAATTAATATAAATATTCTAAAGTGATGAGTACTCACAACTTCAACTAACCAAATTTGAAAAAGTTATAGCGCAGGAACTAATGAGTCAACCATAAAGCAATGACTCTGATCATTAACATTTTTTGAAACTTTTAGAAAATGCTGTAATTAAATTGCTTGTCACTGCGCTAATGAGTGTGATCATTACTTGGTATAAATTTTATAAAAGTCTGTAATAAAAGTACATTCTGTTGTTGAAAACAATTTACATTATATTAAAAACACTGACAGTCTTTAACTGTGTGTATGTGTTGTTATTATCCTAATTTATGTGCCTGTAGTTAATGTATCCAGTACGTTGTCTTGATCTTTGTAACCACAGCATTTCACAAAAGCCTCAAAACCTGAACTGAATGAGCTTTTTATCTTCCTGTGTCACAGTTTCCTATGTTCTTGCTGAATTCGTACCATGGCAGGGTAGAAGAGGATGAAAATGGCTGACCCCAGCAGAGCCGTGGGGCCCAGAAAGTATGTAGTGTAGGACAGACCCAGCAGTCCCACGAGGGGCCCCCCTGCCAGCAGGCAGCCCATGGACACTGCTTCATAGAGCCGCTGGCCGTCACTGGAGCACATGTTGATCAGCTACGTGAAGACATAATGATTATATATAAATTACAACAAAAATCTTCAAGTAACAGAAGCTTTTTAAAGAAGACATCCTGAAGCCTCGCCACCTAAACTGTTGTCCTTATTCCCACGTTTACTTGTTGGACAATGATTCCTCTTAAGCTGTGTAATGACTAATCTTAGGCAGCCTCCCCTCCCTCAGGCTAAGGGATTTGTAGAGATCTAAGCAGGAATGGTGAAAGAGCAGAAATAAAATCCATCTCAATCATCTGCACGTGGTGCCCCGCAGTGAGGGATGATTTAGTTAATTTGGAGATGAGTCCCCTTCAGGGTTTTATCACCCACCTCGCCTGGGCCGATGTCTTTAGTGCTGCGTAGGCGGAGGATCTTGTTGAAGGCAAAAGTAAGAGCTGCCCCTCGGAGGCGTGCTGCAGTGCGGTAGTTGACGGCCCACATGAGCGCCAGGGACCAGGAGCGCATCAGCTCCATGAGGAAGATCCCAGCTACTAGAGACAGGCCATACGGCACATAGTTCTCTGAGCTCTGGGAATACTCCAGCAGAGCTCGAACCAGCAGAGCCTGGGGATGCACAGGGAGAAAGTGAACAGAGTGAAAAAGATGGTGAAGAAAACCGCAGAAAAATATGAACAGAAAAGAGCAGAAAACACAGACAAAAAGCAGGAACATGGAGGAGATAAAGTGGGACAGAAGAAGGAGGAGAAAAAGAACTAGAAGATGAAAGGGAGAGGATATGATTTAGGAAATGCCATAGATTGAGATTAGCAGGGAAGGGACCATATGAAAAAAAAAAATTGAGATGAGTAGAAGATGAAAGAGAATAGCAAAAAAAAAAAACAGATTACAGATCAAATGGGTAAAATAAGCATGAAGAACTAAAGAATGGTTACACCGACAGGCCGTCATTTTAAAAAGCCTAATGGGGACGACATGAGAAGACCACAATTAGTGAAGAGTAAAATATACGCATGTTAAATAAGGAAACTGATTTACTACAGAGATAATGTATACAAAATGACTTTGTTTAAGTGTACTAAATAAATCAGTCAGGAATGTGACACACATGCGTCATTGTGTAAGAAGTAAATCCAGTTAATGCTATTAGTTGTGGGTCGTAGCAAGAACATAGTGTCTACGCAACATCACATCAAAATAAACAGCTTAGCATACGATGAACAATGGGACCACTTCTGCAATATCATAAACTGGGAATTCCAGACATAATTGCCCTTTAGTATAGGGAATTAAAAAATTCTGACAAGGAATGTTTTTTGGGGTGGAAATCTAAAGCCAAACGTGTGGTAGATGGAAAAAAGCATATTTCTGGACCAAAGCGTGACTAGGTACAAACCAGCTAATCTATGGTATTAATATGGGTTTCACTATCTAAGGCTTTGTAATCTCCCAGTATGGTTTCATTTCAATTTCCAGACCAGCGTGAAACGGGATAAAGCGATTTTCAGAAAATACACCCGGACTTGGGACTCCAAGCCAGCGACCAGGCTGTAAGGCATATTAGCCGAATCAGCAGAATGAAAAGAGGAAGGAGGATTTGGATGGTACTCACGGGCCCAACGAAGCCTGCCACCATTGTGAGGAGGAGGGAGAAGATGGCCACCAGCATGCGGGTCTGGCAGAACCTCCAGAAGACTCTTGTCAGGGATGCCCCCTCGCGCCCTTTTCTTTTTAGCTCATCGTGCCACAAAGATTCAAGTCTGGAACCAGAAACCAGAAACCATAAAGAGCTGTACGAACTCTCGTCTTGACCAAACATCATTATATGTCTGCTGAACTTCATTTACTTGATGAGTCTCAACAATTAGGCAATTTTTTCCTCTCTTGCACATGAATGCTAAGCAAAGTGCCATTATAGTACCAATTAACTATATGTAAAAGTTGGCATTTTTGAAGGGTGAAATTATCATAAGTGAAAAGAATACTTTATGTCTTGTTATTTTTCCTTAAATTAAGTTGATTAAAAAATGGCAGACTTGCACTTCCATTTTATCAGACTGCCCAAAAGTACAATGGGAGATATAAACAGCCAATCATGATGAAAACCAGAAAAGAAAAATGAATGCAGCCGGGCCGATTATAATGCAAAGGTGACCTACAGTATACACTCACGAATGATGCATCACATAATGAGACTGAAAAAGGTACTACTAAACATGTTAAACATGTTTTATAGCTGTATAATGCCCCCAAACAGGGTAAAATATCTTGTTGGCCAAATGCATCATTGCTAATGACTCTATAAAGCAGCAGCAGAGCAGCTGCAGAAAAGTAATTTACGCCCTAATGACTTTATTAAAAACGTATCAGAGATAGACAGAACATTAAACCAACTAGACTCTCACACAGACTGATAATTACTACTTGAAGTCAAATGGTGTTGAATCTAAGAAATTACAATTAATTGCAGCCCAATAACTGCATCGAGCACAGCTTGAGTCACTGGAAATGAGACTTCTATGTGAGTAGTACAATCCATTTATTGTTGCTAAATGCTATCAGTGAACCAATCAAGGAAGAGTGCACAATGTACTGAAAGATCAGATAAAAAGGGTATTTTTCATATTCACATGCAAAATGGTAACTACACGATATAGATCCAACATTTAAAAAATCCACAATACAAGAGCAGCTCTTTAAGTGCATGCTTGGTCACACACATAAATGGAAATGAGAGCACCAGGGCAACAGAGTGGGATCCAAGGCAGGACTGATTTGCTTTTAAACACGGCTGAAATGTTCCTAACAGCCATCGTCTCTGTTTGCCAGATGGCAAGCGAAGCTGATGTTTCGAGAGAGTGCTGGCCAGGACATCGCATTCAAGGTTCGCACCTCACTGAGCACCAACAAGTGTCAACTCTCCCAGGGTGCTTTCCCCATTCCCCATATCGTCTTCATCTCTGCTTTGCGTCGGGGTTGCGTAACTGTTCTTGCTATGTAAACACAAAATAAAGACCTCCCATCTACTGCGACTCTGCAGTGCACATGCATACAATCGGCCACCCGTATCAGTGTGATAGCTCTGCGCTGCGTTGCTGCTTCTCCTCTATGTGCTCTTTAACACACACAAAGCAGTAGCACTGAACCTCCAGGCCCTGAGCCAGGGCCTTTAAACAGAACAGGTCATTTACAACCCACACAGTTGTCACCAGATAAAAGAGCGAGTTTCCTCAAATAGTCACCCTCCACTATATTGCCAAGTATGGCGCCATGACTCGACACCACATGAGTAATAGAAAAAGCATTGATTTTCCTTTCAGCAAGTACTAGAAACTAAATGCCTCCTAATAACGTTACTGTACATCTCTACTGTTCATTCTTAGGATCATTGCATAGTACAAGAGTTTCTTAAGATGTGGTTTGGCACATAAACAGTGACTTGTATCACGTGGTGTCTAGCCTGACTCCAGTCAATGACAGCTAATGACTGTGACAGGGAGACACAGTGCATCGCAGGTAGAGGAGTTAATGACATAACCACCCAAGTCAGGAACAAACTCTCACTGTAATCTCTAATCCCTGCTATTCTTAGCAGCCTCACATCCCAGCACAATGTTCCTGTGATGGTAAAGAAAGACTGGATGTTCATCACTGAAGTCTCACTGCAGAGACTGACCTCAAAGAGCACAGGCATAAAATCCTAAACAGTTGTTTAGAGGGCAGAGAACCACACAGTTGTAAGAATGCAGCTCAGCTAGCACCTGTTTTCCTCTGACTGTCTGCAGCTTGTTTGACATGGCTTATTACCACATGCATCTTGCTCACATGTAGGGCAGTGAAAGCAAAGAAGGTTTCTAAATATTTGTCCAGAAAAGAAAAACAGTGTGAGATACTGTAACTCAGGTCACCTGCATGCACCCTGATAGAACAAGCTCTGCTGAGAGCTTGGAACAAAAAACATGACTTTTCACCTTGACGGATCATTATTCTTTAATATAACGTAACAGTCTACATAACAAACAGTGATGATCTAATTTGCAGGATTATCGCACCATTTTCACATTACATTTTATACTTAATGGAAAACAGCAGCAGAAATAGCAGGCACACAAAATCTTCCGCTGGCTGGGCAATTCATTTCCACCAAGGATGAATTACCAACCAGACAGAGCAGGTAACTGCCCAGGGGCCCCAAAAGTCCCAGGTTCACTAGATGTTAATTGGTGATTTGATTCTTTGCACATTTAGGGAGGAAAGTGAATCTGCACCACTTATATACAATTTCTACTACAGCTGGTCCTATTAGCTAATCTTGAGACTCTGTCCTGGGGGTAAAAAAGGGATAAAAAATCCTATTTGAGAATAAAATAACATATTAAATAATGGTTTTTAAGCATTAAACAGAAGCTCTTAAACTAGTTAGTAACAAGTTACATGTTGTTTTTTTCTACATTTTCTTAATGTCAACAAATAAAACCAACAAACTCTGCTGTTCATTACTGTGTCAGAGTACTTTGCCTTTTCCATCCTGGTGCTCCTATCGTCACACCCACTGGACATAAATCTTTAGAAACACAGGTGTGTTCTTATATTTTATATTTGAGCAATTTCCTAGAACAGATTTGTGTTTGTTGGCATAGTGGTGTGCTACACTGTATATTGGATTTGAACGAAGCTTTTGATACACAGGCAATACTTGTTAGTAACATTAAGTCATTGTTGGTTTTGGCCATTATTTTGAATTTGTTGGCAACAGAAAATATAAAGTATCATCACCAGACTTATCACTGAAAGAGGAACTACAGGATGAATTATCTCTTTTTCACTGCACACGTAATCACATAGCTTTTTATTGACATAAGCAAATACAGCACATGGGCCCACCAGCGACTGTAGTGTCATGACACTCCCCCGCAGAAACACACCAGAGTGTCTACTGTAGTGGAGCTACAAGCCGAGCTACAACATGGGTGTGCACACAGTGACTCTCTCAAAGGGCCATAAATGTGCTTTCAGTGACTGTCAAAGCTCAACAAGACTTTCTGTCGCTCCAGCTGAGATACAGAGAGTCTGACAGTAGCTTCTCATGGCTGGTTAGCTCTGACTACTAGCTCTACGTCATTGACCATGCTACACTGAGCAATAGTCAGTCAGTGTCACTCGTGTCCCCTGACCCTATGCATTACAAATTACATAGCCACAAGGTGGTTGTTCCCTTACTCCTCTATAGCATTTTAAAAATATGCTGGGAGAGAGGGTTTTGGTAGAATTTAAGGGAGTAAACGGGATGAGGCCACAGAGTATTTGACAACTCACAAATGACTCCTATGCAGTATAACCTCACCTTGAGACAAACGCTTTTCATGTCACGTCTCATCCCAACTCCTGTATTCTGGGAATGCTGTGTTTCAGCATCAAATATGGGTTTCGTGACCTCAGTGGTGCCACGGTTACCTCACCTTTGGCAGTTGATTTCAGAGGCTTCATGGCAAGACAGCCCCCACACATCATCGACGGACAAGCTGGACACCTTGTAGGCCTTCAGTGCCAGTGGGGAGAGCCAGTGCAGAGTCATAAATGAGAAGAGGCCGGCGTTATCGACTGGGTGCTGGTGCCTGGAACGGAGGAGAAGATGTGAAAATGGGTGAGATGTCTAAAAGTACAGACATACAAAGAGGTGCTATGTTGGGCGAGCAGGTCTTCATAGACGCGGTGCCTTTGCTTGCTGGAGTCGACCAAAGGTGAATCATGCCTGCAGTGTTTGAACAGTAATTTGCACACTCTTCACAGAAATCTGAGAGAGCAGCGAAAAAAAAGTTCTGGGCAGTTTATCAGTCGGCATGTGTTCAAACGCTGTGCTGTCTGCCGCTTGGGGATAAGTTCCCACCCCTTATCATGGCCTCCTGCTACAGCCTAACATTCAGCACATCGGGCAGTAAACACAAAGAATGTGAATATTCACGTCTATGTGTGTCTTTAAATGGGTATCTGTCTGTCAGCGTGCCAGCCTTTAACCGTCTGCATGTCTTTATGTCAATCTTTATCAGGCTCACTGTCAGATAGTCACCACATGAAGCTAAATACAAGTTTGTTTACTTGTGAGTTATCCTGAAGGGCTTCAAAAGCTGCAGGCTTTGCCGGTAGCGGCCTCGTCTCTTTGGGCCCTTTTCCACTGATGCTTCTGCTTCCTCCTCCTCTAACTCTGGCAATGGTTGCGGGGAGGACAGTGGCAGGCCCTCCACCCGGCCAGCTGCTTCTAGGGCATCGGGAAACATGGCAGATAGTCTGGGGAGAGAACAGCAAACTACATTAGTCAAGAATAAATTTCAGATGTGTGACAGCAGTATGCAAATGCACAACTTCAGATTTATTTTTTTATATAACATGATTTAGGAACAGGCTTGTTATTAGCTTCTAAGATTGCTCCATGATCTGATCATGATTGAGTACATGGTGATTTTATCTGACAAAGTCAGATAAAAACTAGGGCAACAACTACTAATTATCTTTAGCATTGACCGGTCTGTTTATTAATTCCTTGAGTTAGTTTAATCAGTTATTATTATGCCCCTCATTTCTAAGAGGCTCAAGGACTGCTTTGTCAGTCCATCAGTCCATAACCCAAAGACCCATCTGAGAAGCTGAAACCAGAGACTTTTTGCCTGTTACACATGAGAATAGGGCTGTGTTGCAATCACAAAAATTTGGCTTACAGTTAATTGTTACACAAGAAATAATGTCTCATATGAGGTGAAACAGAGAAACCTGCCCAATTACTAATGTCAGAGCATTACGCTCGAAGTTTTTGACTAAGACCAGCTATTTGAAACACAAAAAGCTAGTCCGTAGATGGCTAGCTGGGAAATGACTGTAGATGAAGAGAGCATGATGAGATGACTACACATAAACATACACTGATATATGTACTTGACTTATCTTTATGCACCTCCTGAATGGCGTGAAAGACGACAAGTTTCTTTTGTTGACATTTTTCTTTTAAAAAAACACTGTGCTGACATTTTAGCTAAACTCTCAGTGGGAAAAAGAAGAATAAAACACAGCAGTCTGCCTTTTCTTTCTTCCTTCCACCCAGAGAACTATTAGGGAAGAGCTGTGTTTTGCTGAATCACCCTCTGAGACGCAGATAGACTTGAGAAATCACCTTGTTCAGAGGTCACGGCCCCTCTCCGGCATACAACTAAAGTGCTTATCTATTTAAAGACGACCTGCCAGCAGGCCCTGGGAGCTCAGGAGCAGACATCTGAGCTGCCAGTGTGTCCGTACACTGTCACTGATCCCTTCTATGGCAAAGCTCCGTGACAAGGTCAGCCAGACTCTGTGTGGGGTGCAGATTGACTGTCCAGAGTATGTGGTCAATAATGAGATTCGATACAGATGCTGCAGTGGGATCACAAATGCACTCACGTAACAGAAAATAATGCAATAAGTTCTGCAAAGAAACACATAGTCAAATATATGTAAAGGCACTGTGGGACCTAACGCTGTGGCTGAAGAAGTGCATGAAAAGAGGTTTTGTCTTTCCTTCTGCGGCCCTCAGTGTCCATATCATGTGAAGTTTGTCATATGGCTGTGAACTTTTCAGACTTTTCTCTCCGCTCGGGAAATTTATATCCCTGCATTCCAAGAGCTGCCTAAATTAAATAACTGCATTTAAAAAAAATCTGACACCTGAGGTTATAACTTAACTTACTAGTCAGGTTGGGAGCCAGTTCAATAAAATGTCAAAAAAATTGGTTCATGTTTAGCTGTTGTGAACTAAATATTCTGATTGATACTGGACACAGAGGAAGAAAACAAAACTAAGAGTTAGGGCAGAGCCTGTTAAAGAGTACAGTTATAGTGCAAGAACTCTTATCAGCAAAGTAAACAGATGTCTGAAGCAGATATTTTGTTTCCTGCTTATTTTTAGCTGACCTTGTCATGTGGCAGATACAGGAATAAAAATATAAAAGTCAGTCAATACTGCCCCTGAAAACAAATTGGTTTTTGAAGTTATTGAACATAAAACATTTTCTATTTTTTTCCTTGCTGTCAGATCATTTTATAAATCAATGTGCTATATGGTCTTTACTTTAACAAATGACAAATTAAATATTTTGAAGCCATTTGCAAGCTATTATCACTTGAAGTGTTTTATGGTTAGTTTACTCTATCAATTTCAGTTTGTCTCATGACGCCAATTCAATACTGCTATAATTACTATCATCAGCTACTGTGATGTAGTGCTGTGGTGTAAATGAAATACACATATCTTCCATTCACAATACACTTACAGTGAAGTCGGCCTCGCTCGGGTCACCTTAGCAGCAGCACAGGTCTCAGATCTTGTGTTTATGAGCAGGAAATGCAGATTAAGATGCAGTTCATCATGTTGTCTCTTTTTCTAAGTTTTGTCATTAAACTTCTCTTCCGCCACCGTATTGACACATCTTCTCCGGCTGCAGACCGGGGCTCGGATGAAAACATGGGCAGGAAACACGGGAAAGTTGACGGCTCACGTGTAAACAGTGCGTGCTGCGTCCTCCCAGCCGTGTCTGCAGCTCCGGTTCACCGTCACACGGAGCCCTTCAGGGAGAGGAATTCCCGTTATCACTCTGATGTCATAGCGGCTCCGCCAACCGGTGACGGTGTTGAACGGTCACCGTAGAAACGGGAACAATAACGAGGAAGTGGAGAAAGAGGGGCGGGGTCACGCGGAGGTTACGTCAGTTAGCACGCGCTGGAATGTCTGCGTGTTATACTCACTGTAAATTAGAAGGAACTTCACATCTGCCAGCAACAGCTTACGGTTTGAATAAAGACGTTACAGTCGAGCGACTCGAAGAAAAAAATAAATCATTAACTCGTTTAAAGAATCACTATGGTCACAACTATATGAAATACATCACAATCACGACGAAGTAGAATGACAGATTGTAGTAAAAAGCGAGGTTGTACACATTTGAGGTCCATTAACATGTTTTATTTTCATATTCAAAATAGAAATATAGATCTTATCTTGATATTTTAAGTACTAATAATTAAAATATCAATTAACCATTTATTAACCTAGAACCATTTGTGTGGCATTTTTGTTTAAAACAGAGCGGAAAAAGTTAAATGATTATCATATAATTAGACAATTATTTTATGGTTGACTAACACACTATTCAGTGTAGATTAACCATGGTGCGAATAATTAATGTGCACATATAACCAGTACATATGCATGTGTACATTTATATTTCTCCTTTTTGTGTCAGTATAAATATTTTTCAGTTGGCACATTATTGGGTTTAAACATTAAATCAAAAAATAAGAAGAGGAATGTACAAGAAGAGCCTACAGGATCCAGTCCTGATATGAACATACTAAAAAGTTTTTATATCACTAGATTTTTCATTTACATTCAAGACTAATTAATAACAAATTAATTAAAGTTAATTAAAATATATAATTAAATTACAGGAAATCACATTAAGGCATATGTGACTGACAGTGTCACATATTAACAATGATTTATGGATATACACATCCCTGTAGCAGCAATTCATGCATTCCATGCAAGTGAAGTAACTTAAATAAATAAATATACATGTGCCGTATATTAATAAATGTATCTCTGTGCCCATATGATTTTACTACCATGTCCACTCATCTTCGCATCTAATTAAACAAATGATAATTTGTCTGACATGTCAGGACAAATTGTTGACGTGTCAAACCTTATACAATTTGATGAGGATTTAAAATTTAAATGCCGAAAACAAAAAGAAACAGAAACACAGAAGTATACGGGATGCTTCAGAAGTTGTGATAGCCTGGAGTCACAAAGCTGTACTGCTGGTACTATTATAAATGCTGTCAATAATGTCACTGGCTAGTAGACTTTCAACACCCTAACTATGCTTTGTTTTCAGAGTTGTGGAGGAGTTAGACTGAAGAAATATCTGCCAAACAAATTGGGAACCCTCTCTACAGTGACTTGAAGTTGTCCTTGTGTAATTGCTAAAGACCTTAAGCCCAGCCAGCTATACAAATAAACAGCTACACTGAGACCTCCTGATGGGTTGAGTCAGTCAAGCATTGGCAGTTTATAAGCCAGGGCCATGCACAACACAGCAGCACTGGACATGAAGCTAATTCTAAACAATACAGCTGCACCTTAGCAGCAAGCAAAAGTGCATACGGCTCAGCACACTGAATACAGGTAAGGTGAGGCATGTCAACACAAATTTTTCTTATTGGAGAAATAATTGCGGAAATATGGGCCTCTGAACTGTAGAAATGTTTCAGGCATTAATTGCAATAAGAAACTCAAAATCCTTTCTTTTATTTTTTTTAAATGCTTGCACTGTGGTTCATTAAGAAAAGCAATTATACATGTTGCCACAGCAACAATGAAGAAATCCTGGAAAATAGGTAAAGTGCAGCAGCAATGAAGACACAGAGCACTCATCTTCCAGATTGCATCTGGTGGTTGGGGCAGAAGTTTCTCCCTGAGGCACAGCTACTCTGGTGCCAAAGGTTTCCTCCTGGGTGCTGCTAAGATTTGCAATTTCTTCTCACAGTTAAAATGATAAAAAAAATTGTGTTATTATCACTTGGCCCATGGATCTCTTATCTGTTTAGGTAATTAAGAAAAAATAAACACAAAAGTCCTCACACTGGACTGGAGGTATATTTTGGCTTGAGAGCTTACCGCACAAATAATTCTAATATTCCTTATCTAGAATACTTATAATTTAATGTTTAAGTATGGCCATTGAGCCTGTGGTAATTATTTTACAGCAAATAATCCCAAAACTTTGCAAAGTAAAACAATTTAGCATGTTCCACTGCAACCATCTTTAAGATTAAATTGACATAACATAACTAAGTAAGTCTGCTTTATCAACCTATGTTTTTAGAGCAGTAAGTATATCTACTTGAATAGATATTAAACATATAAACAAGAAAGACAATTACAAGTATCACAGTTACAAATGGTGGTGCTTGACAATTTTCTGGACAAAAAAGCACTCCAGTCAACACTCACCTGATGGAAGCACAAGAGGGTTTTGTTAGAAGTCTGCTAAAAGGTACAGTGATGATTTGTGTGTCTTCTGAGCAGTTTTGATCATAACTGGGCGAAACAAAGTGGAGAAACAGTTCCTTCTTTCTTTTTCTTTGGTGCTCTCAAGCCAAAATATACCTCCAGTCGAGTGTGATTGATCCAACTTTGTTGGAAAAGTAAAGAAAACTTTAAAAAAACCCCTTCATCTTAAAAAAGTGGACTAGATTTTTGTAAAAGAAGGAAAAGGAAAGGGGAAAGTTAATGGCAAAAGTGCTTGTTGAACTTGAGCAAGGAAGTAACAGTAGCAATAATGTGTGTGTGTATCTGTATGTGCACAAATATATACTGATTAAATCCAATCTCATAAGATGAAGGAAACAGAAATAATCATGAGGAAGCATCACTAATGGCAACAGATTATCTGTCCAGAACACTGTCTATGCAATGGGTGAATGACATTTACCCTTGTATGTAACACATTCACATAAGGAAAAAGGAACTGTAATTCCAATTCAAAAGCACAGCTTGTTATTTAGTTTAGATTTCCAACTGTTAACGTCACTATCCAAGAGAATAACACTTCCTCGGGAAGTGCAAGATCCACTGTGATCAATATAATTAAGTGTCATGTCAGTATGGGCATGTGTGCTTCTCAGGAGTACTTCTTACTATGTTCAATCATATGTCATTGGGCACTATATTTAGCTTAACTCTACATGTTTGAAAACCTGCTTGCCATGCACAAACTTACTGCAGGCAAAATGAAATTAAAACAAAATCAAATTTTAAAGATGTATTGATAAAGAAAGCTCTTATCAGTATGATAATGCATGCCGCTTGGTACAGGCTTTTGTTCAAAGAGATTTATTCCATCATGAATTTGTAGAACTTTAAGAAGTCTTTCGATAAGAAAGACACAATGTTAATTAAGGTATTTCCAGCAGTTACTGCATAGTTGCTATACTGTCAGCAAATATAAAGAGAATTTCTGCCGTATTTTGACTCTGCCTCTACTGTTCTTGCAGTATCTGTGTTCCCTGTGACTTAATACAGTGATGCAATCTGGCTGGCTGCCTTCTCTACACCGCTGACAGACAGAAATAAGCAACACATGAAATAGTGAAGAAAATCATCGACAGGGTCTCACTTTACTGGGCTGGGAAATGTGCTGAACTCCTGCAATCGATGCTCTGAATCTGGACTTTGCTATCAACCTCCTGGGACATTTATGATAGCTGCCAAGCCATAGTTGAGTCTGGAGCAGCATACAATCACACAACCTTTTTTCTGCCAGTATTACATTAAGTACAAATGTAGCGGAGACTGCTATTCAGAGTGTGCAACTTGTGAATGTTACAAGTTATTATTTACTGTATTTTTTGTATTGATAACTTAGAGAAGTAAAAAGGTGTTAAGTCTTGTGGTTAAGAACAGATGTGATAAATAATTTTAGAAATTACCTTTCTGTAGTTCAATGGAGAAGAGGTGGTGGATATGACATATGATACATTTTTTAGATTATACACACCAGGAAATGACAAGAATTATAATAGTGTGTGACGTAAGGGGCCTTGGAAAAACAAGCGTCCACTTAATTGAAATACAAAAAAGTACAAAAATAGGTTGACAGTGAAAGCAACACTCTGCCTCTTGATTTTGAATTGAAACACTACCAGAACCCCATCACAGTAATATCACATCAGACACCAGAATTTAAAACTTTGTATATAGTGAAATACACAGCAATTTATCTGGCAGTGATAGGCTTTATAAGTGAACAAATTAGGTAAGTTGGCAGCTGCACATTTCAAGGCACAAGGCAATACAGTAACAAAAATCACAATTGACGAGATTTTCATGAGCTGTGGGTTCAGATGGTGCTTTCTTTACCACAAAGTTTGCACTTACTTTGGTCTGAAATGCTGAAGCTCTAGTCTGATATGTAGTAGCACTCTATGCTGTATATTCCTCCTTTAAAAGGGATTATGTTGTCATCGGTGGACATATTCTGAGAAAGGTCTATATGCAGTGCATATGAAGTGGATCTACGGTGAAATTGATACCTCATTTTTGTGCTCCACACCTGAAATATACACAATGTAGACTCGAGTGTTTGACATGGTTCTTTCACAGCTACATTTGGAATTTTTCAGCGTTCACCTTTGAATAGTTCTCACACAATATCTTCATATGGACCCTAACCATGCTGTGAATTTTGCTGTAGGCTTGACTTTTCCACTATTTATGGCTATTCAGGCTACTGTCTGAGATAAATTGGTTTCTCTGCCTCTTCTATGATAGTGATTGTTGAATATGGGTGCAAAATGGTGAGCCTCGAAAAAGGACCCTGCACTGATTCTAAGAGACAAAAACCCCTCTATATTTACCCCTGATGTTGCAGCTGGATGGCTGGGAAAATTTCTCTCATTAAACTCTGGAGTAGCACTGCACTGGAAATATCTCCACATGAGATTACATTGTCTACATTTGACCAGTTATCCACATGAGTACGACACCAAACAGCAAAATATATGCAAGGTACAATGCCAGGAGCTGTTGTATAACAGTATTTCAGAGGAAAGTTCACAGTTCTTTCTCCCTTGACGATACCTTAAATGTTCCGGCCGATAAAAGCCGAGCACAGCTTGTTTCTTTGTGGGGAGTTGTCAAATTCAATTAATATTCATAAATCAGAGAGCGGTATTGCACATTGTAATTACTTGGCATTTACTTGAATGCAGTTTTTTTGTTATTTACATAATGCAACTGAAGTGGTGCACATGTTGCAGGCTTAGGGTGTGCAAGGAAATAAAGGCATAAAGGAGACTTCTCACACTGAGACACTTGCATTAATCATGCAGGAGGTCTTGCATCTACTCTACAATTGTAATCAATGTGATGAGGAGGCCTTACACAAACTGAATGGTGCACTGAAACAGGCTTGTACTCTCTTAGTACAGGCCATAACTTACAGTTGAGTCAAGTTTCTGTTTTTTCCATGTTCACTATGCCAGAAACAACCCCGACACATGAACCTTGTAGGATATTGTCATTATCATCACTGAACTAGAAAGGCTTGGCAAACTAAAATGACTAATTATCAAATAGATCATTTTCAGATTAATCAAAAATAGTTTTGTCTATTTCTATTCATAAAGTGAAAAATTTGAGGCACTACAACAATGAAGAGTTGATAAGTTTTTAAAACTGTTGTCAGTGTCTCTGCCATTAATCCATTAGTTGGTTCATCACTGCTTCACACCTTATCTGAAAAAATATTTATTTCCAAGATACTAATCCTTATCAGCGCCCAACCAAAAAATAAAGAAAACAAGAGCACCATACACAGCTCGGTTCAATGGTTTTGGTGTCTTTATAAATCCTGTTTGAGATGCTGCTGCTTCTGTGGAGGAACTACAAAATCCCTGATGGTAACTTGGGCAACAGAGCTCACAAGTTGACAATCAATCAGGTTTAATAAGGGGTCAGTCATGCATTGAGAGAAAGCTCAGGGGCTGTCACTGTTGATTTTGCTAGAATGTATTCCTGGGATCTTGATCAAGCTGTGCAGCAAGGAATCAAAAGACATTAACTGAAGACTGATGCAATTTTAATGACACTGACACATTTGACTCTGCAGTTCATCCAGAGTAACTGCAGTTAGAGCCCTCTCTTATTTTCCAGAGGCTATGTTATATATATTGCACATTAATTAATGATTACAAGCAATTATGAATGGTGATTAACATTCGCAGTAACTGCTGTTATATGATGCTGGTGAGAGGGAAATTTATAGGAAAGGTTCTATAGAAATGGCCACATGGCAGCAGAATAATTCACATTGGATCAAAAGACATTTTAAACCTGAATATTGATTGATAATGTTTCCTGCACACTGTAAGGTTGTTACTGCAATGCTATATGCATTGTTAAAGCTGCAGTAATATTTTCTTCATTCATGAGAACAGTGCTATCTAGTGAATGGCAATAGAAAACTTCATTTTATTGTCTGGTTTAAAAACTCGTTAATGATTTTGTGTTTTCTGTATTCTAGTATTGTTCTGGGCTCAAAAACATAAGCCTGTACTTTGATGTCAGTGATCATGTGAGTAACACTAACCTGCTCATTATGAAAATGCTTAACTGCCGATTATTAGCAGGTATAATTCCCAAGTTGTCTGTGTTAATTTAGCTTTAGCATGCAAAATTCTCTCATTACCAGTGAAACAAAGTACAACTGAGTATGGACACAGCTAGAACAGCCATGGTTAGAGTTACTGTTTTTAGTATATTATCTTGACATCACATGATAATTATTTTATCACAGGAAAACAAGCTGTGTTATATCAAGATAATGAGATAATCAACCCGTTATCTCGAGAAAACAAAAGTTCGTTTCCTCTGAGTACTTATAATTTTTATCATACATCTGGAGTGTTATGCCAGCACACATAGATCATATCTTGACAATCTGGCTAATCTATTTAAGCAGAAAATGTCAGAATAGGGAGTACCCATAACTGATCAATGGGTTAGGACTGTAGGCTAAGTCCAATACTCACAGAAGCTGCATTGTGTCTTTCTGTTGGAAAAACATTCAGATCAGTCCTCATTTGGGATGACAGGCGTCAATAAAATGCTCTGTCCCTGAATAAATCAATTTTTTCATCATCATTTTTTCCATATTTCTATACACATCCTACTCTGCTGCATACAGTACGTTTTTAGAATAACGATGGAATTAATTAATCTGCAAACGTTTTAAAATCAGAGAATTAGTTTTTAAAAAGTAGAAGTATAAAATACAGACATGTTCTCAACGTCATGGTTGCCCTGGTTACGGAGACTGAGACGTTGTTTTCTCGCGGTAACAAATTTATTAAGTCGTAATTTTGAGATTACAGCCTTAAAAATGATTGCAAGCACGGCGTCCGTACCTGCAACTATATGGGAATGCCATTAGTTATTTGTTTATTGAACACATTGTGACATGACGTTTGAGAGTTTTTGAAAACGAGAGTATAAATTCACAGTGTGTTCAGTTACAATTTAAGCGTTCAACCACGTCCAAATATGAGGTTGTTCATGAGGCTCGTTTTCATGTGGCCTTTAAACACGGTAAACATCGCTTGAAGGCACTATTATTATGACGTCATAAATCTGCTACGTAATAGGAAACAGTTTCCTACTTACATGTCCAGCAGACTGTACATTAAGACATTTTCCGGGATTTTTTGCGGTTATGGCAGCCGCATTACCAAGATGGCGCCTCTTTTAAATGATTTAGGTCACCATGGTAACCGATACCGCACTGCTGTGGTGATGGAACATATCGAAGCGTGGGAACAGTCCGCCATATTGTCCATACTGAACTAAAAAGCTAAGAAGCTGAACTAAAAATTGCTCCTGTATATGACTGCACTTTTATAACGTATACATATGTTATTACATTTATACATTTATATTAAATAAAACATTTATATTAATATAGACCTATTATATTTCACATTTTATAGCCTGGATGTTTTTAATGCAAACATCTGCAAAGTAATAAAAATACTTAGTATATTGGAATAAAAGAACAGTATGAAGTGGCGTGAAAAGAGACGCCTCAAGTACCTCAAATTTGTACTTAGTGCTTCAGTAAATGTACATAAATCCCAACACAGTACACCACTCTCTACTTAAACTGACATAATTTTCAGGTACAGTTTAATTGCAATAAATTTTCTTTTATTCCTGAGATAGACAGATTATCAACTAGCTAGCTGCACCTTTTCCACACTGGTTTTACAACGTTATCAAGGGTCATGATGCTATTGTAAAATGACTCATGAGATAATGACAGCACACTAAATGAACCTTTTCCCACATAAGTCAAATAATACAAATATTTGATTATTATACTGGGAATAGAGTTTAAACAGCAGCCCAGAGGTGAATTATTAAGCATTTTAGAAGGAATTTACTTAGACTACTTTGGCCAGATAGAAAATACTAAAACACAATAATAACAAGGTTATAATGCAGTTAAAGTTGCTTAACCAAAGACTTTTCATGCTCTGCCCTTTACATACGCATACATATTCCCCATCCTGTCTACTCAGTCAGTTGACTGACACAGTCTACCTCAACCAGTCTGATTCCAGCATGACTGCCGATAACCAATCATCTGGATACTGTCAAAATATAAAACTGTTCATCTCCAGGCTGCTTTCAGCTGTCATTTCAGTCCTTACGTGATGTGTCTCAACTGTCTCACCTGCATCTACAGTGCTCATCAGATCCAGATTGAGCATCTAATTCAGGGTCCACGTCCAGTCGGCTCATCCAATATTCCGCTCCATGTCTCAACTGAGCAGAAGATGAAACGCCAAGAAGAGGGCTCATTGAACAGCTAGCCATCTATTCTGGCTTCATGTAAATAATCATTTAGACTCTTTCTTCATCCATTTTGTCCACTGCCTGGTTTTATAAGCATGAATGTGCTGTCCCTTCAGACTCAGGAACACAGTTCTCGCTCTCCCAACCTCCCGTGGTGCCTGGCATCCCTGCAGGCCTTGAGGTGTTTGCAGTTCAACAAGAACTTAATGAAAATCGTACAAACACTTAAGTGAGAACAGCACACGGGCATGCTTTGCAGGCTCTGCTGCCAAACATAATAAATGCTTAAAATCAGTTTAAGAAAAGAACTTATTCACTGTAGAACATGTTAAAGATCTGGTGCCAGCTAAGCCACTTGTAATGTCTCAAAACAAACTTTTCACACATAAGTTTCCACTGTTCTGAAAATTGCTAGCGGCGCAAAGCAATTCTTCTTTGGTAAAGGTCACTCAATTGATAACAGCATGAACACTGGCCATCGCTCATTAGGAGAGAGTTTCACTATCCCATCTAACCTGGCATGAGCTGCACTGCGCTGGCATTTAGGATCAAACACACTGATCAGGCCCACCAGTTTCAACAGCTAATAGGCCAGAAATACCAATTCTGGACTCAGCAACAGGAGGATCTTTGGCCAAGACATTTTCTGAACAGTGAAGAGTATTAAACGCCAACGATTTTCACAAGAATCCCATGAATACATCTCCTTACACGCAGGGAGAGACTTCCGTTCTAATGATTCCCCTTCATACTCATCCTCTCACCTGTAGGCTCTTGGTATTTGATGTGGCAGAAGCTTCTTGGTGGGTGAAAATATCTTGTGGGCATTCACTGCTGTGCTTTCCTTACTTTGTACAAAGATCTATGTAAAGGAGAGAGAAGGAAGGAGGGAGGCAGAGAGATTGGCTCCAAACAGTGAGATGCATTATGTGTCATACTCCACTGAAATCCACAGCTTAATACCCTGTGCCCAGACACCCCAGAGAGCAGTGTTAAGCAATTATTCCAACACTTGCCATTCATTCAAGCTAAAAGTGCATGCAATTCTCTGTGCATACCGAAATGCAGTAAACAAAAAAACATTGTACCAAACATGATTTGCTACCTGCCAGACTAATAATCCTCAAAGAAATAGAAATCTCTTTAGTTCTAGTTTTAATATCCCATAGTTTTTGGTTTCTAAGATGTCATTCCAAGTGCCTGCAGGCAAGTGTTTCTGGAGCTGTACTGCATCTCTGTGCTGCAGCACTGGCAGCCTGGAAATAGAGTACATTTTAGGAGCTTTTATGCATACATAAATTAATGAGGACCGTGGAGCTTTTATTGAGAAAGAAACCCGCATGAACATGTCCCCCAGCACTGTGGCCATACACCTTCTGTCAATGCAAATCACCCCTGGAGCTGAAAAAAATGTCATGTAAGGTGTAGCTGCTGTGGTGCTCAATAGGAGGAGCTGTTGACTCACCATCACATGTCAATGAGCTTTTTTGAGTAAGTTAAAATCTGGATATGTAGGGATTTATCTAGTGACAGCCAAAACAGTAGTGTGCTGCTCTGTGAGATGCTGGTCTGTCAGTGTCCAACCTCTTTAACTTGCAAACCTGTTGGTCCATGACCAATGAGGACAAGCTCAGAAGTGATGCCACTCCGTGTTCCTCTAATCAAATCTCTGGGGTGATTGTTTATCTTATTTGGGACCACATGCACTGCACACACAGCCAGCATCCTCTCACCTGCTCGCTCAAGGGAGGCCATAATCATAATTAAGTAGACAAGGATGCCTTCAGGAAGCAACATGAGAGGAAAAGGTAATTAAGGGTATCGCGAGCATCATGATATCACCCAAAAGAACCTGCTTATCTCCTCACGTCCAATTATACCTATCTTAAACGTGATGTGAGTTTGTATAAATGGATTTAGGAATTCATTTTAAGCAATCCCTCCAGAATGACACCAACGCCCTCAAATTTGATATTCAGCCTCAGTATTTGCTGAAGCTTAACATCAGCAGATGCCCAAGGACATCTTTAAACATCTCTCCCAGAGGCTTCACAAGGTGGGAGTCATCCTACGGCGGCGTCACTGCTGGTGAGGTATATCACACCCTTGAATAGCTTTCTCTTGCATACACCTTGAATTGAATTAATGAGGAGGCTCCTCGCTGTGTCACAGGGATGTGAAGACAACAGTGAATGGAGAGCGGCATTCACCAGGGACTGCTGCTGGATTTAATTAGTCTGTGTTTACCTCCTCGTGTGATGCCCGAGAACCTGATGCACAATCACAAGCATGTTTGTGCGCACACGCTCACTCACACACAAACAGCTGTAAAAGAGATAAATTGAGAGTGCCTCCAGTCAATCAGTGCGTAGGAACGGCAACTCAGTTGGGAGGAAACGCTAGACAGAAGGCAGCTTCTGAAAGAAAAGAATGCACCATATTAGTGTTTTGTTTGTGTCGGGGAGAGCAAGAGAGAAACCTAATGACAGAGAGGAGAGGTTGGTGTGAGGTGCGCAAGGGTTTGTCATCAGGGATGCTCTGTTGAGATCAAGTCTCACAGTGTGGAGAGGATGTGTGGTGATGCAAGGCTCTGCACAGGCAACAGCTCTCGTGGTCCCTAGTGCACCATCAGGCAGACATGCAGCTGAAACGTATGGATTTGCAGCTCCTTGTCTATCAATAACATCATCATCATAACAAATAAGCAGAAAATGTCTCATAAGAAGAGAGAGGCAGTCCTGATCTTTGATCTTAGACATTACTATGACTACATCTAAAAAAAAAAAATACATGTACTGTATTACAACACCAGTTTTTACTCCCTTTCCTTATCACGCATGACAGAAGCCTACAAACTAAGTGGGTTGGAGGTTACATACTGTATTTAACATGCAAACAACTCCACTCCTACGACAGATAGTTTACTTCTCACCCATGACACCCTCTTCCCTTTCAAACCAGTGTTGTTAATAATGGATACATGCATGAGGAAGGAAAGCCTTGCAGGAGCTTGTAGGCAAAACACACTCATTCCCCATTATTAATTCAGGTACAAGGACTAGTATGCTGACAAGTGCATGAACGCTAATTTTTCAAATGCAATGCCTGTAGGAGATGAAGGAGGCCGATGAGAGTAAATCATGTGTAATAATAAACCTTTGTTTCTCAGAGCAATGGGGGAAGAAAGCACGCCGCCAAATAGCCCAGTGGAGGCACATTAAGATGCTTGACTGGGCTTTTGGGAGGAACCTTCAGTCCTGGCGGCAAGAGCTCTCTATCTGGCAAAGATGGAGAAGAAAACTCCCCACTGTAGAGTGTTGTATAACCGCTTAATATATGGATCCAGGCAAGCGCCACACAAGCACAACCACACAAATATATTGTGTATGCACCATGGCGGTAACTGTGCACACCAACTGCCTCACCAATTAAACATCATTAACATGATCCCCTAGGTGTGTTTCCAAGTTAAGTGTGATGCTGCTTTGCTATGTCTTTAGCGAGGCTGAGAGCCAGGCTTAATTGGCTTTTGAAAGACACAAATGCCCTTATGTAAGGTTGTAAAACCAGCCTGGAGTGCAGCTACTGGAACAAAAAAGGTACACATCAGAAACAAAACAGTGCCCTTCAAGCCAGAACAGGCACAAACTTAGAAGTAAATGACTGGTGAAGGTGCATGTGTGTGTGGTTTGCAGGCTTAAAAATGTTTGTAGAACTGCACTAGGATCACACACACACACACACACACACACACACGTACACTTATTTTACAACCAGCCTCTCTTAGCGCCAGATATATAAAAATGAGCTCAAACATGTTTATACTCTCAAAACATCTTTTTTATAATCAAAAATATCATCCAAGCATTTACAGTGTATAACAACAAATGATTCTATGCAACTGTTAACAGCCTTTACAGAAAATGAAGAAATATATCCATTTTTGATCTATATTACAAACCAGGAACAGCAAAAAGAGAAGAGAGGGAGGCCGAAGGGCTCGGAGGTTCGAAGTGTTCAGTTAGACCCTGATAAGCCTCCTTGGTTAGCCCTGTAGTCCAGGCCCACACTAACACCATACAGAGCCAACAGCAGGCTCCGAAAGTACAATGCCCTGCCCATGTGGGCGATAACTACATAATAATCCAGTGACTGTAGGAATCTGTGTTCCTCTGTGACTCCCAGAGAGTCATTATGTCTAAAAATATTTTGCAGACACTGAGAAACTGAGAGTTCAAGCTCATGAAAACTTTGTCACCGAGGATTGGTGTCAACATTCCTGTAACCATAGAAACGCTGCGTTTTCTTTTTTTTTGTTACGTCTCTGCCACCTACACAGAGTCCCTGAATGCTCACGTAACATTCCCTCCTGATCTCAGATCTCCGCTCAGTCGTCTGTGTCCTTGTACAGTCAGGTACAGTCCACCGTCTTTGATATTTGTGGGCTTTTTTCTGTGTCCTTCACATCACTACAGTGTCCCTGTCCCCGTCTCTTCCATGTTCCAGATGTGTCACCAGCAGAGTCTACGTGCTCTTGATGCCCTGGAAGCCGCAGAAGTTCCAGCGTTTCTCCAAACTGGCGCCGACACCAGTCAGCTCCTGTCTGAAGGTGCAGGGCAGCCGAGAGAGCAGAGCCTCCACTTCGCCTGGGTTAATCTGCAGAAACACAAATATCCAACCAGGGTTAGACCAGGAAAAAGGCAAGTCCACATGTATTTTTAGAGACGCATAATCATGCACCCCGAGTCATTTCAGAGCCATCTCCAAATTAACAATTCATTGGAGATTTTAGAGAAAAAAAACAGGATGCCTGTAATAAAAACTCAGTTTTTACTCTGTATCTTTTTACAATATTAACTTTTTAATTTATTAATTATAGGCAATGATGAAATATGATCAGTGTCTCATCTCCCCTCCTCTGTGCAAGCCAGGTTGACCAGCACCATTAAATGAAAACAGCTTCCTTTCTCATGGGAAGCTCTTATCTTTTGTTTTACTTTGTTATGGGAGCTTGAGTTGTTTGGACTTGGGAGTAACTTTTTTCTTGGTTTTTCTCTAATGAAGGCACAAATCCTGCATGTGAGACAGTCCTGTTAGACCTCTGAAAGATGAAATGCTTTGTTGGTGATTGCTGAGTTCATTTTCTTATATTAATTTCCACAACACTGCCAACACAGCGAGCATCCTTAAACTTATCATATTTAAATAAAGTATTGGGAAACCGTGTTGGCCTTTGTGACACAGCACAGGATCATAGCTGGTGCTCACACAAGATGTCGCTCTCTCTTGATATTGGTGGAGCCTTTTCTACTGCTCCACTATCTCAGATTCCACAAGGGTCTATCTTTGGTGCCTTTAATTTCTTATTCATCTTTACAACATTGGGACACATCATCCACAGACAGATAACACTGTCTCTGTGTTATGAGAATGACAGCTCAATGTCCAAGTAAAGCCTGATTTCACAGATATGTTCAGCTTGTATCAAGTCTCTCCCATTTTCAGCACTATTGCTATTTTTTTTTACCTTGCATGAACCTAAATGTTACGTGTAAGCCTCTGGAGCAGGCTTTGAGTGGACCCCAAATCTGGGCCCATAAGCTCTGAAAGTTCCTGTCTGAGACCTTAACATACTGTTCTGTAGTTTTTACGCCATTCATTTTATATGTGATTTTATTTTCCCAATTCTGTACTGTACCTTTTAGCAGTTTATAAGTACTTCAGAGAAGGTAGCAAGCTGAGTAGTTGATTGTACTAAACAACTAGTTCCCTGTGTGGGCCACATTAAAGCTTTGAGTCTTGAATCTTCATAGTTAATATGCCTTCATGCAGTAAATTTATACTTAAAACTTAATTTTATCTCTTGGACTTCTCAAAATCATTCTTAGCAGTTTTTAATTATTATCTTATTAACTCACTAACTCATTTCCATTTTTAGCCTCAGTTGCAGTTGTTTGCTGTCATATTGTGAAGTGCTTTTAAATATTAATATTACAGAAACGGCCTGAAGTTGAATCTGTTAGGACTGTTTGAACCACTGCCTGATGTCTGATCTTAAACTCCTGCTACTGCACAATTCCTGTCTCTGTTAACAAAAGCAGAGCTTCAGTCATTAGAGGTAGTGGCTCTAAGTTATAACGTATAACATAGCATAGATTCTGCACGCATTCCCTGTTTTATCATTACCCCTGGCTGATAATAAGCTGGTGTTCAGTATATCAAGGGTAATATCAAAATGTGAGACAACTTGAAAAATGTGTGAATGAAAGATTGGGCAATAAAGTTTAAGCTCTCTTTTCCCACTGAGGCACAAATGTGATTTTAGTTTGCCTCCTTCAAATGCATGTGATTGTTTTTTGTAAATTCATGGATGAATAGAGTGACACCTTTCCAAGGAACAAGTTTTTTTAAATAAACCACATTAGATCCCAGTTGGATCATTGTTCATCACCCCCGTGGTGTATATATATACTGTACTGTAGTCTAGATGAGTCTGGTAGCAATTAGCGAACATTTTGAAACCAAGATCTGGCTGGGATGAAATGTTTACATAAATTTGTGGTTTGGAATCAGCACTCAACCATTACTCATTTCATTGATTTGCAAAAGCCTCGCACCTACGCTCCCTCTTAATTTTTAAATAAACACATTCGTTACAGAAAATGGTTTGGGCATGATGCTGAGAAAAATGCTTATTCATTACTTTTCTTTTTAAATAAGACTCTTTTTTTCCTAAACCAGCTTTTGCCAACCAGTGAGTTAACTTTGGACTCTGCTTATACATCCAACCTTCATTGTTTCACACACTCCACACCTCATCTCCACGCACACACAGAAAATGTTCACTCACTATCCTCACACAAACTAGAGTGTAAGTACATTTTAAGCGGGAGTGTGACGGCATAGCAGCCACCTGACTAAGGGTAATCTGGCTCTCACCACTTGGGTGGGTTGAGGATCATTAGTCAGTTGAAATCCTGAGGTGACGCTGCCAAAATCCCCTGTGCGAGCTGCTGTAGACGACCCACAGTGTCTTGCATTAATAAGCAGATTGTCCGAGGCCTGTGCTGATGTCAGGATGCATTAAGGTCTATCATGGAGATACGACTGGCGTGTCATTACAGACAATGGAGCCGTGTGTGGAGCCACTAGATAAGCAGAGAGGATCGGGCTTGTTGTTGGGGAGTCTAGCCAGTGATATTGACAAGACTCTGTGGGCTGCTTGATGTGTGTAGCGGCGAGTTGGTGTGGGAACAACACACAGCTCAGGCGAATTCATAGGCACACAGACAGACAAGCGTGGGCGTACACTCACATTCACATGCGCACACACACACACACACACACACACACACACACATGAACACACTAGACAAAAAACCCAAAAGGCACAAGAGAAGACAGTCACACTCTATTCTTTGCATGTGTGAGAATGAGTCAGGGTGGTGATGAGCATATTCAAAGAGTTGCTACAGAGAACAGTAATTTCTTGGGGCATCTTTGTGGACATGGTGGCAAAGTTTTTGCAGATGGCAAATGAATTCTTCCAAATAATGAGTGAGTTTAAGTAGCCTTAAATCTTAGAGTTTCACTTTGTCTTCTGTTTGGTCAGTGACTGCGACTCCGGCGGGAGTGGTGACAATGGCCATTTTTTCTGAAGGTCTTCTTGTCGGGGCAGGGAGCAGAAATGGCCATTAATCTCAGAGTTACCTTTTGGAGGTGACATTGAAAGTTGGCATTTTGAAAGCCTCATGTAAGTGGCAGTGAAGAGCGATAATACGTCTAAAATGCCTCAGCAGAAACGCGGGGATAAAATAGCTGTGCTTTTGCCAGGCAGAGTGGAAACTAAGGGTGTCTGAGGATTGAGGGTGGTGTTTGGCTGCGAGTGTCAGAATGAAGGATCTAGTTTTAATATGTTCCGGCATCAAGGGAAATCACACAACTAGCCAGATATGGTGAGACATATAGCTGTGAAATTTCAGGTTAGGAAATTGATAGAAACTTTCTACAGAAGGTTTTTTTTTTATTTTACACCCAACCAAATATATATTTACAGAATGTTAATAGTTTCTGATGCTGTTTGTGCCTTTTTGTGACTGAGTTTATTGTATGAATGTTTCCTCTGCTGCACTCATATCTGGGTTTCACTAGCATTGCACTGAATTCAAATCCAATGTAGAAATCACACATCAGTTAAGAGTCCTTTTCTCTGCTGAGAAGGCAGACATACTACAGGCTTTAGTGGCTAGCTAATAAATGTTCACAGCCCTAGCTTACCTTACTTTATGAGCTGCTAACTCCACATACCAAAGGGTCCTGATTCAGAACTGTTATTATTAATAATTTATGTGATGACACTTAAAAATGACACAATGCGATCTCACAGCTAGATAGATCTTTGATTTTAGCCCTGCCACCAGAGATGTTTTGTCTGTTTTTAAGCAGTGGCCGTATTGTTGCATATGTTTCTCATTGCTTATTTGCTAATGGAAAAGAAGGAGGAGAGATAATAGGTTAGTAAAGTAAACCCCACCTACATCTATGTCCTAATTGTTAAAAGGGATACTTGACATTTTGTCAGAGAGTTGGGTGAAAACATCATCAACATTTTCCAAAATGTCAAACTATTCTTTGCAAGTGCTATGGCTTCACCTAAGGACGTCTCCCCTGAAAGCATAAATTCTTGTGGTAAGGAGCACCGCTGGCACTGAGGGGCTGTGTCAATACTGATACTGGAACCCCACTCTCCTAATCCACTCCACAGTGGAAGTTTTGAGTCTTGCATCCCCGTTACCTTGGTGTCCAAACGCTGCAGGTAGGAACAGATGTACTCGATGCTGGCTCCAAACGGGTGGACGTGCAGGAAAGTGGATATGATCCCTGAGGTAGAAAAAACAAGTCATGCAAAGACGTTAACGTGGAAACATGTTGCAATACCTCCACTTTCTGTCACCTGTCAAACACTGACAAACTGCCAGAGGACGTACTCCTTCTCCTCTCCACTGGCTGAGTCTAACACAAGCTTCAAGTGGCTTCTCCCAGAGTCCCAGTACTGTTAAGAGCCTCTTGTATATTGTGGCTCCAGATTAGAGGGTGTGTTTAATGACAGCTTTGATGCCGTTGTCTCTCATCAAAGCCATACTCTCCCCCAGCTCAAACAAACCATCTGCTATCAGCTCACAGATAGGGCCAGGAGAGAGATAATCCTCCGCCTTACCTGCTTACTAACCACCAGCAGAGCACCGGGGGATCCACAGTTGAAACAAACACACAAAGTCATGAAGCTTTCTACCAGCTCAAACATTAGAGCAACGATACCACAATCACTTGAGACTTTTAAGAAGAAATTACTACTGCAAGGCTTCATTTCTGCCACCTGCAGGACGTCAGTCGATACTTGAACACAAACAATGAGCTAGCCTGGAGCTGCTCCACTGGCAATGAATAAGAGACTGACTGGGAAACTAATGGTGTATTGAGATACAACAGCAAATAGATTATCATGTTGATTCATTTGCATGAGATCGCCCACTGGAGTGGTTTTGCTGTCTGTATTTACTTGCCTTAAAGAGCCAATGAACATGTCCTCCAGACGTTTGCTGTAACAACATGCACCCACTCCGTGTGTGTGTGTGTGTGTGTGTGTGTGTGTGTGTGTGTGTGTGCACAGATTGCCAGTATATGAGTGCCGGAGCTCATACTAAGACTCATTATCAATAAGTGTTTCAAATGATGATTATTAAACACTTTTAGCATTAACAGAAACTCCAACTGTTTCTCTTATTTTCCAGGACATTTCCTCCTCTGAGTTTTATAATCTAGATCATTGCTGAAAAAAAAAAGAAATATGACTTTTAGATTTTTCTGAATCCTTTGCAGTTGAGATGAGACTATGCCTTAAAATTCAGCGGAGAGAGCAAATATCGGTCTGTTCACCTCTGAATTTTTCTACTCACACGCATGCATTTGTGGTGCACACATTTGCATCTGTGACCAGGTTTCCACAACGCTGTGCTAACCTGCTGGAGTGTCTGCCCAGGGCAAAACTGAGCTGAGGGCTGCACCGCTCTTTGCATTTTGTATTATCAAAGCCCCTTCAAATTACAGCACCTTCAGCCCCCGAAACCAAGCAATAGCTCCGTGCTGCAAAACATTCAAACCCCTTGTTGTTTGTCAAATTATTTAGTGGTACTTTAATTTTACTTAAATGTTTTGGTTATGTGGTTATGAACCACATAAACACAATATAATCTGAATTAATAAAAGGTGCACACTTTGGTGCCAGCATGCATCCCTCAGACTGACCACACAAGTAATTCCACTTGCAGCAAATTGATAAGGTGAGGGACTGAATCTAGGCAGAGTTTGAACCTGTCTCCCTAGAGACTGTTGTTAAATATGTGCCGTTATCCAGATTTTTACTGTTATTTGCACCACAGAGATACAAAGAGCTAAACTAAATAGCTTTCAGATGAAAAAACGTAACACAATGGCAGAGACAGTGACAAAGATTAGGAAAGCAGCAGTCGCTCTTGTGACCACGCAGAGCTCAATGCTGCATTAAGATACGGTCATTAAACAATCAGTTGTACTAAAAAGTTTGTTTGAAGCGTGCTTATGCCTTAAATATGTTTATAATTCAAAAATCTTTTTTGATTTTTAATTTTCCAATTTGTTCTGGTGGTTATATTCCTTAACAAGTGCAATAATGTTAGAAATGTGTAAAACAATACTTGTGCATGCATTTACACCCAAAAGAAACTGCAAATCAGCATTAGCGTACCAACTAGCAGAGCTTCTCTCTCTGAGTGGACAGGGCTCAGTGGATTCTTCTCTGTTGGACCTTCTTTCTCCTGACTGCAGGACACCACCGTTGATACTGTGGGTTCCTGTACACAAACACACACAGGAACGAACCTTAAAGGGATGTCTTATAAACCAGTTTGACTGTGGCTGATTTGAAGTAAACAAGCTTAAACTTAAGCTGATGCATGGCACACAATAAAGAGACAAACACGAACACATCAGAAAGTTTCACCACCAACACGTTAATACGGAGAGACAATGAGGATGAGGATAATGAGGCGAGGGAGAATTTTCAGCCAGCAGCTATATTTCTGATAGAGGGATGAAATGCTCGTCTCGCACACACACCAACACAAAAAAGAGACGAGTGTAAGGAGAACAAATAGCGGCGGAGAGGAAGAGACTTGGAAGGCGAATGATCAAGCTGTTTGTTTCAGATCTCTGACAGGTGGCAGAAAAATGGCAGAGGAATAACAGAAGAGTTTTTGTCTGTTTGTTGTCCTACATAGTATTGTGCGTACTATTTCCTCTTGTGTGTGTGTGTGTGTGTGTGGGATGCTTGGTGGCCTTCTTCTGTTTTTAATCCATCCATAACACCCTGCGAGTGTGTGTCAGTGAGTGGGTGTGTAGACATATGCACATGTGCGAGCCATTCTGACTTTATGACTCCTTTATTTCCTAGCCCAGTTGTGTCGGGGTGATTTATTCAATGACAAATGCAGTTGCAGTGAATGGGATTGGCTTGTAATGATCTGTCATGTCACTGGAAAGGGTTAGAGAGGAAAGTCAGACGGTGAAGAAAACAAAGAAGGAAGGAGAATGAGGACACAAACCGTATCTGTGAAGGGTGGGGAGGACTCAAACTTTTTTTTCCACTTACACTGGTTTGATTAGCGCTCTCCTCACTGCCTCTGTCATCCTGCTTCGACATCTCCAGCTGCGGCACATTAGAAACATATGAGGAAAAGCCGCAGAGAAACAAGCTAAGCACTAATGTAGACAGACGGGGGAGCGTGGTCGCACACAGCGTGGTGTGCAACAACAGACAAATACAAGCACTGTTTATTTTTAGAGTAATGTCCAGAAAAGAGCAGATTTTGTACAAACAAGGACATTGAACAAAAAAATAATTAACTCTGTTTCAGTTAAAACTGGTAGAGTCAACAGGGGGCTATTACATTTGTAGCTCTTATTGTCACGGAATATTAATGCAGAGACAATTGACCAGTAGATGTTAACCTTTTTGTTGTAATGCAAGCCCATAGTGCTGCATGGTGGGCCTGAATGCCCCTTCGCTGGATCCCTTCAGTAGACAGGATGGCTTCATGGATTCGTTTGCTATCACTCCACTTTAAAAAAACGCAGTGCGTGTCTGTTTGCCTTCGGTTAACATTTGTATAACCGCTTAGCGTGCCAGTGGAGTTACCCTAGTTAGTTAACTAACTGGTTTCTATACTTTATTATTTACATCACCAGTCATTGCAAGAGTATGTCTAGTTGGCCCGTGGTAGCTGTAAGCCTCATTTCACATAATCTTTTCACGTAACCCCAGTAGTTGTGCAAGTTCCCCTGTTTGGGGACCACTGGTTTACACAAACATTTTTATTGACAGCCATTGTGATAACAAATTCACTGTTTATCTATTTTTCACAGTAAATTTATCTCAGTCTCTGGCTCCACTTTTGGTTTTGTAACATTTTGAACTCAGTATCTTGACTGATCAGTTAAAGGTACAGTCGACCAATTTCAAAAATGAACATTGCTTCATTTGTGATGAGTGGTACTACACAGCTCTTACCAGCTGAGACATTTCAAACAGCAGCTGTAGACTGGTGTAAACTGATGGTGCTGAGGGTGAAGTACGTGGACATAAACCTGACAGGAGAAGTCTGGTGAAAAGACACTACAATGTTGCATGATGGGAAGTGTTGGCTTCTCAGACTTCAAGATGTCTCGACCTCTGCTGCTTTGATTTCGACCTTATTTTCCTTCAACAAGTCTCTTGCAAGCCCCTCCACCCCCCCCCCTTTCTAGAACTGCAATAATAAATCACTGGAATCGTCTGTAATCAGAAAAACAATCAACTGATCAATCAATAATGAAAACAATCATTAGTGGCAGCACTAAAATATATACTGAAAAAAAGAGAAAGGCCTTTGCTGTGATCATAATAAAAATAAGTTTAATAACATCAATGACCGGCACTGGTGTCAGTCTGGTAATGTGTGGTGACAGTGAAGGAGAATGGCATAAAGAGGTCTCTTCAACATGACAAATTACTCCACTACAACTGCTAATCTTCAGAGAAACCTACACCCAAAAATTGATTTCTCTTTCTCCTTTTAATGAGACTGCCTTGCATGATTCATGTTTTCCCACATGCAGGAATTTAATTAGCATATTTCCCAGGGCTCACAGTCACAGGGACACATTTCTAATCAAACTCATCACCATTAACACGCTATTGACAACTCCGGCCCTCCCGTTGATCTGAAGGAAGAGACACGTTAGCAAATTACAGATTCACCCCTGCGTTTTATGAAACCTGCAGTCAGCTCGTACATCTCCGAGCAAACAGACGACACATGGAGCAACTCCCCATGTGGATTGAGAGGCTCTCGTTTGTATTATTATTATCCAATTTAATAGGCGATTGAACCTGAGGCTCATTTTAATGACAGCCTTTCCTCTCATTATACTGTGCCTGAAGGAACATTAACAAACATTAGTACTTGAATACTGGGAATACGGGACAACACCTGAAACATTAGTAAACATGATATGTATAACGGAGAAAAATGACCCTTGGAACTTGAAATTGTTTAATGAGATTGTAGATCACAAGGCACTATATTTCGCAATGAGTTCTTGTAGTAACAGCTCGCCACTAATCAATATTAGATGGAGTTTTGCTCAGAATAACATGCCTCAACACAAACAACAAATTCAATCATATAACAAATATGAGGTTGGGATGGATGAATAATGTTGCAGAAGTGGCTTTAACTGATTATGTTTTATAGCTCAGAGAAAGCAACAGAGGTTTACATTAGTGCTATGTCTTGTGCAGGTAACATTGCCCTACCTGTTGAGCACACTGTTGCTGCGTGTACCTACTTAGATCAAAGTGATCTCTTAGCTGCTGTGTCTTGGTTAATTCAAACAAATTGATTGCTCCGTGCAGATGTAGCCCAAAAGGACAAAATGTTCAGGAACGAGAGTACATGATTGGGTTGCTGGTGGTCGATGTCACATAAAAATCTAAGCGGCAGACAAATACGGAAACAATTTGGCTGCGGTCAACCAATGTGCTCAGTGTGTTTTGAGCTAGGAACTGAATGGATTTCTTCTGGGTTTCTTTTATGTGGTTGCAGTGAGAACATGCAATTACAGAGGAGTGGACAAAATAACATCCTGTCTGGTAGGGGAGCATACGTTTGAAGGAAAATGCTTTTTCATTGCATGTGTTAATGGAGGGTTTATACAAGAAAGTATGTTGTTTCAGTCTCTTAACAAGAATCACTTATATGAAATATTTTTTGTAAGTGTGTATTTTTGTCTTCTTTGCACTTTTCTTACATGAATTTGCTTCTACAGCAGGATATTGCAACATAGTTTAGTTTGAGAATATCATAATAAACTGTTGCACCTCACAAGTACAACTCAGAGTTAAGAGCCAACTTCAAATGTTCACCTGTAAGTCGGTGTAATGTCTATGATTAAACTAGGTTTTGTTTGCTGTAATCATTCCTTCTCATCACACATACTCATTAAAAGATCCCCTCCAATCGTGATTCCAATGCAAGTTAAAAAAGTGAAATGGACTTTTTCAGTTTTTTTAGTCCAGAATCCACTCCGTGATTCTGTGCTGTGCTGTAGTGGAAGGATGGTAACACAAAAGGAAATTTCATATTCAGAGGACTGTAACTTGCTCACTTGACTAATCTGACTCAGACTGTTAAAGCCTGATATTGACTTCAGATACAGTTTTGAGTGTAATTTTGCACTTACTGCACAATGGAAATGTTGTTCGAAGGGATGACTTGCAGGCCAGTATGATTCCAGCAGTTTCAGTGTTCACATGAGGCACATGACTATTGTTTTAAGACATACTTGAGAATGTTCCCGAGGTGGAATAGTTAGAAGAATGACACAGTCAGACGTAAGAGGGGCCAGGGGAGAACATTTTTCAACATTTACACCTGGAGCACACTTCCTGTGACTGACAATGTCCATTTGCATTTGTCATGACACTGATATGCACCAACATGAATGCTCCCCTTTGCTGCACAGTGACTGCTAACTGGAACAAATGGGGACACCAGCGACACGGGAGGTGCCGCCGGCACCACTTGGTTGCATATGACAGTAATCAGTAATTCTAAAGGAGGTTACTATGGAAAAAATTATTACAGACATAGTAGACACGGTAGTTTTGTTGATACTATATAATTTAACTTCTATTATAAATATAAAGCTATTGATTATTGATTGAGACTCATCTGGCAACTTTTTCTGCATTTTTGCTCATAAAATGATTGAACTCGTTATTGGTTATTAAATAGTTTTGTTCCAACAGATTAATAGATTAATTGTCTAAGTATTTATGATACAGTACAGCCAACACACACATTTTCTTAGCCTAAGTGAACCCCATTGTGTATGTTTTTTTTTGAACGTATGATCTGTCCATGAGGGTTTTTCATACCTAGAACAAACTTTGGAGGACTCTAAAACTTTAGTTTCCTACACACAATAGATGGAGAATCGACCTCCCAGTGTTTATTGTTTGAATACGTTTTCTATCAGATGCATTATGGCACACCAATAAATGAAGCTAAATGAAGGGAAATCATGAAAAGCCGCATTGTTAAAATTTTTGGGAGGGAAATCAGAAATTAAATAGTCGATTAGACTGCGCGTTAAAAAAAAAACAACAAAAAACAAGAAATAAGCTCCCCAGGAGGAAAATGGGAAAACCAGAACACTGATTGAAGTTATAAATTGTCTGTCTCACTGTGGTAGGCCCTTCCCTGCAGTGTTGATACTATAAAGATGCACCCAAAATAGCTATTTTGGGATATCTGATGAGCTTAGAAGGAAGTTTTAAGCTAGTTACTAATAATGGAGTCATTTTCTCGACCCAAAACCACATATTACAATGATTCTGTCCTTTTGTTTATTGATGATTTATTTCTTCAATATCTTTCACGCATTGGAGCTCATCTTGAACTCATTTCTTTCTTATTAAAGTGCAAATTAGATAGTGTTCACTTTCAAACATAGAGAGTAACCCAGAAATGAACTTTCTTATAAAACAGCAAGGAACATTGTTAATTCTTCCCCCTTTCAAACCCAGTTTACAAGAATGTGTGTTTTCTGTTAAACTTACCTGCATAGCGTGTGTGTTCTGCAGGTTCTGGAGTCCTTCTTTTAGGTTCTGGACTTGGTTTTTCAACTGCTGTTTATCCTCTAAACTCTTCTCCAGCTCTGCCTCCCGCTGTTTTAATTCTTCCCTCATTTTTAACAGTTGCTGCAAATAAATAAATAAATAAAAGAATAAAATAAAGGGAGACCAGTGAGCCTCTAATGCTACTGTGAACTAACTAACCGTGACGATGCTAACCTCGCTCTTAAAATGCTCTGAAAGCACAGGAACAACCAGCCATTTGTTTTATTAATATTTAGCATGTAATCCCTATACCGGTAATTAGAACTTCAGCTTAATACAAAAAAGCAATTAGACGCTGAGGTGAATTATAGCTCCAATTAACATTTTCTAAGAAAACAATTGTTGTATCATACTCTGTCTTACTCAGTTCTGTTGTATGTGTCCAGGAGGAGTAATTTACCAAATCCTTTGCTTGTAAACACTCAAAAATTACAAATCACATATAGAGGAAAGACCCATTTGGGTGACACAAGAACTGGTGTTTGCGAAAGCTTTGATAGCTAAAGACTATGTTTATCACCCGTTTGTCCTCTGAAGTTTTCTGCTAAACACAGATGAAACGATTCACGTCCCGCTGTGCTGCTTCCAACAAAAAGAGGGTCTGTGAGATGCAGGGGGGTCTTTATGGCCAGAAATTTCCATCTGCAAAGCTACACATTAAGCGCCTTTGCACAACATGCACTATAATTCATAACTAAGGGAAACAGGTTGCCAGTACATGCTGATGATAATTTATTGCAATTTGCATGTCTGCATGATATAACATGTGGACCCTGGCAAGGGGAGGTATCCAAATTCGGTGTCTTCCAATTCATTTAATCCATTCACCTAATCTTTTCATAAACACATCATGAGAGACGTAAACTAGAGAGGTAATTAGTCTCTGCAAGCAGAAATGAACAGTGGGGCCTTAATGGATTCTCTTCCTCTAAACATGAATCGATCAGAATTTCTATTACCTGTGACAGCCAGATAAGTGTGGACAGTTGACAAATGCCCGGGTGAGTCAATTTAATTCTTCTGCGTTTCAACGGTAGATTTAAGCATTTTAAGGGTCGATCTTTTGAAAGTGCAATGGCTGGTCATCCTGCAAGGCTCTGAACAGCCACTAACTGGACGGCGTGGTGAGTTTTCTCAACTTCGGTCTCAAGAACGGCAGGAATTTGAAGATGAAGCACATTAACAACAATGTGTGCTTTCAACTAATCTTTTGAAAAAATGAAAACATAAGAAACGTGATAATCTTCTTTCATTTGCTGTATGTATTGTCAAACGCACACACTGCATCCATGCATCATAGTAATTGATTAAAAGTTCATATAATTAAATCTTTTAGTGTTTTGGCCCCTATTCTTCAATATTTCTTCTTGTCAGACACTGAATTTCTGTCTCCGTTCTGATAAATGCTGGTGGACTGCAAAAACATCAGGGCTGACGATAGAAATAAACACTTTATCATTATGGCCCCAATATGTGGTATTTTATGAATATATCAAAATATTGTCAATAATCCAAATCGAAAAACAGCAAAACCAACCACTGGGATGGTTTAATTTGGAAGGAAGCAAACATACTGCTGATATCCAAGGCACATTTAGAAAAACTCCCAATACTTTTCATCATCTTTCTCTGGATAAATGGCCTGAAATTGTTTTAATAGCCTTGGGTTTGTTCCAAGAATTATCAGTGAGCTGTTCAAATGATAGCGCACAACCCTCCACTCCCATGTAAAACCCTTTCCAAATATGAATAAGCTTTTCTTTAACAGGAGAAAACCTTAAAATATTTTTTTAGCAGCTCTTCAGAGAAGACTAACAGCTGCGCCTTCTTAGTTGTTCCCAGACTCTTTTTAAGTGCTGGGTGAAAAATAAATGACAGTCATGTTTTTCATTTGGGAAATTCAATGGGTTAACCAGAGCGACCTTGTTCTTAAAAAGAACCTGATGCAGAACGGTAATGAAGAGGAGAGGAGAGGAGATTTTACTTGTTGGACAGAAGATGTGGAAAAAAAGTGTGTTTACTTCTGTATTCTGTAATAAACTGCTACCTTCTGCATGCCTTGCAGAGCCTGCTGTAGAAAGCTGAGTTGCTGAGAGTGTGTGTTGTCCTCCTCACTCCTGATTGGCTGATTCTTCCCCTGTTCCTGTTTGAGCAGCTCCACCTCGTTCCTGTAGGCGTCCAGCTGGCAGCGCAGAGAGTCATTTTCCTCCTTTAAGGCCTCCGCTTGGGAAACACCTACAGGTTTATGCATAAAGTGTAGAGAACATTATGGAATATGGTGTTTATTATGTGTAATGACTGTTCAACTCACACCAAATAATACAATTACTATCTTCGTATCCCTGATCTGTTTTACATATTTTGTGGAAGCATAGACTGTACATTTCAACAACAACAAAAAAATATCTAAGTTCTGACACAGTGACATTTGCAATTGTGATTGGATCGCTCATTGCTCATTTCAGTCTGAGCAGGCACAGAAATATTAAGCAGCATTGTGGGATGGCAAGCATCTTAAAATTCCAAGCAAGGGTGAAAAGAGTAGAGCTCAATTTTACTTTTTATGCAAATATCAGGCATCTTGAAACATAAAATGGCAAATGTCCTCTTGATAGATGTCTGCAAATAAATTTATCTCTGTTTGTGTCTGCTGGAGTGTTTCAGAAAAGGATCTTTTCTATGTACTTATGAAGCAGGTAGCATTAAAGACCCTGAAAACTTTCATACATTTTCAGTAAAAAACACAATCTATTTACGGTTTAGCACTCGTAATTTCTAATCAGCTTCCTCAGGGCTATGTGGGTCTGGTTTGATTTGATTGATAGAGTTGCAAAGTTTAAGGGGCCATTTTAAATGCAAGTTCATTTTTCCCATTGACACCCTAATCTGAGTCACAGTTGGAACGCTTCTGTGGCTTATATCAGCGTGAAATTCTCAGCGAAGAGATGAAAAATTGCATTACAAAATATCTGATTTCATGATGAAAAGTTGGAAGTACAAGCATGTATACAAAAAACCCCCCAAAACATCAGGGGCAGATTTTAACCACAACACTCAAGGCGCAATTTGGAGAAATTGTGTTGTGGTAATGGCAATACAATCAGCTGTTTCAATCAACTGTGCAGATAGACTGACTTCTTCTACATAGCAACAGTGGCCAGATTTAAGGGCACTGCAGTTTTTATAGTCTTCCACCATGTCGAAAGACAAACAAAACGTGGTTTCTCTTTTCTCCAAAGTTGAAATAAATATTTTGAAACCCACAAAACAGTATTGTATATGATCCCAGCATCATCAGGGAGACTCCTGTGTTGTCACAGCTCTACTGTCAGTGACTTTGGAACAGAGCCAAACATCACCATCCGCCATCAGATTTTTGTTTGAAATGTTGCTTTGCCATGAGCAGAATCTACTTTTTCTGACTGAAAGACACTCACTTCAAACCAGTAAGATGAGCTCAGATGAAAATTAATTTAAAAAATAAATACAGATATCTCATGCGAAACCAAAAATGGTTACTTACTTTAGCAGAAAATAGAGTATTCATGCAGGATCCCATCACTTGCATTACAAAGTTGATTGAAAAAAAGAAGAAAAAAAAAACAACTTTCGAGGCCTTTAAAAGAACTCTCTACTTGCAAGAACAGATTTACAGAACACAAAAGGGCCAAAAGTCTGTCAGCTGTCTATCTGGAAATGATCCGACACTCCATGTCTGATATCAAACACCTATCACATTAACATAAACTACTACAATTCCACAGTTTCAACTACTGAAAGCTGTGGAATTGTAGTAGTTCAGTAGCTCTCCACCGGACATTTGACCTGACCTGTTGAGCAGAGAGAGGAGACAGTGGAGTTATTACGATATGAGACCTGCTCAGCTCTACAGATGTCCAGTATTATCAGCTCTGCTCTCCTCCTGTGGGCCTTGAGGGGAAGCTCTTTGGGAAAGTGCAATACACTGACTGGACTGGGGAGATAAGCCCCATCCTCTGTCTGTGTGTGTGTGTGCATGCGTGTGTGTGCATGAATGCGTGTCTGGTTAGGTTTTCTGTGGGTGTTCATGAGTGCTGCCTGCAGTCTATCATGGAGGACCATTGGCAGTGTTAATGAACTCTCGCTGAGTGAGTGTGTGTGTGTGCGCGTGCTGTGTTTGTGTGCACTTTTCTCCCAGCAAAATGAAGGTTTGAGGTGAGAAGGGTATTGATCTGAGAGCCTCATCAACTTGGTGTGAGGAGATGTCAACCACTTGGCCAGATTCTGAGCAATTCCCCCTCTGTTACATAACAGGCAATGCTATCGACCTGCAGATATCCATGAGCTTGCATGTACACACACACACACACACACACACACACACACTCACTCACACACTCACACACCTACAGGCAAACAGTCATGCACACAGGCGGTGCTTTTGCTGTCAATTCTGTACATGAGTCAGACGCAGAGCATTGATTCACTTTTTAAGAGGCTGCAGTCACAACACAGGTGTTTTCAGCAGGGCTGGTTGACGTGTAAATATGCCCCTTTGCTTAAAGGTTAGCGAGTAAAGGGGGTGTAACAGTCATCCTGTTAACACAAATACCAAGAAGCGTCACATTAACACCTGTCACCTCAGCCAATCCTGTAGCATCGGGCAAAATGACAGGTCTTTGACAGCAATGCTAATTACTGATAGCTAAATAGCAAGGTTGCAAAAGAGAAGAGACTGAGCTGACGACTGCATTTACATACATTTGCATGCTGATTAGAGAGGCTGTCATATTAGCAAATGGTGGAGATCAGAATGATTAAAAGGCGAGAAGAAAGAGTACGTGAAGTGAACATTACAACGTGCAGAGAGGCACAAAACACAAGATGAGAGATGACCTTACATGTGGTCGCTACGGTTACAGACATGTTACCCTGGTGACTATTCTAGACTTATGGGTTATTGTGATGGGGGCTTGAGAGATTAGCAGCACTGTTAGTTTTTGTTGCTTCAGCAAACACAAAGAGACTCCTCTGAGGGAAAACACACACTATTATGGCACTTTAGCAGCCCCTCGGTCTAAATTTGGTGGCAGCTGGCAGGTGTGGACAGATTCACATACGTGCTCGTATGGGATTGTGTAAATTCACAAGGGTGAACTGGGTTGGATGTCATTAAGTAGCTGTGTTCATCAACTTCGTAAGGCGGTGTGGTGGTGTCAGCATCTTGATGTACTATGAATGTGTTTTTTTTTAGTCATGCAGAGTTGTCAAAAGCTCATCAGATAGTTAGTCGCTGATTACTGTCATTTCAGTCAAACACAGCTGTCTTCCTCAGTTATTCTACACTCTCTGTGCTCATCCTCTGGAGACCTTGATCAGTGTATGGCCTGTCATGTTGACAGAAGCGTTGAACTGTGAATATGTGCATGCATATGCATACCTGAGTCCTCTGAGTCCTTGCTGTCAGGGGTGTCCTCCATGTCATCATCAGACATTTCCATCTCTTCCTCTCGCCTGATGCCCATCAGCTGCTCGTTGTGCATGTTTCTAATCTCCTGCAAAACACAACCAGAAGAAGGGTGGATCAGAGCGGTGAACACCCATGGGTGATGCACGCTTTAGCAGGTGCTAGTGCGAGTAGGATCATTAGTGAGGCACTTTTTTGATTTCATTGTTAATGCTGAGCATTAGCTGTAAGGAATACTTATAGGAAATAAGTACAGAACAAAGGAGAGTAGATGAATAAAGATGCAAAGGATGGTCTCAGAGCTGGGGCTGAATTCCTCCTCTGGCACAGCAGTAAGACAGGTGGAAGCACAAATATAACGCAACAGTTTTCTATTTTACTGTTCCTGTTACTTGCAAAAACAAATCAACAACAAAAAAAAAAAAAAAAAAAAAAAAAAAAATCACACACACACACACTAACACACTAAAATACCTGATATATGTGTGACACTGATAACCACAGCTCCTGTCAAAAAATGTCAAAGCTCTATAACCTCAAGAGACACTGATTTAAGACGACAAAGCGTGAAATGTTATTTTTTACACCCATGTTTTATCCTAATTGAGTTCACATCTGGGAACCCCACAGTCGTAACTGTAAAATACCAATCTTCTTGGTTTCATTTTACCCTCACAGACAGAATCACTAATGACTACGTCCATCTGGACACCAGTAAGCAGATGCAGGCTTCAAAATGGTTTAAAGATTAAGGTCAAACCACTGAGTTGGAGAAGCTGTAAATTAGACCAAATCACCCAGGTGTGTGTCAAGGAAACACAAACAAACAAACAAACAAAGAAAACCCTCATGATACTCTAGAGTAGACAATCAAGTTTGAAGTCAGGGTTGGAGATGCATGCACAACTGTTTTATAAGAACAAATTCCTTTTTTACAATCTTATATCACTATTCGAGACAATATAGAAAGTACAATTTCTAAACTCCCCTTTATGATCAATAATATTGAATCATTACCTGAAAAAGCCTGACCTACACTGGATAAGTGCTTTACCAGCTTATTTCGCTAACTAAGAGAAAATGCTTGTTTCATGGAATGAAGTTTCATAAAAAACATGTTTAATATTATCAAATGTGCCATTTGTATGTAGGTAAATCTGTTTAAAAACCACTTACTCACCTTTAGTAACCAATCATACCCTTGTTAAAGCAAACTATAATTTATTTTACACACAGCTGCACCCACAAGGATATCTGGTTGTCAAGGTAAATGGTGAACAATCACACGTTTAACTTTAAAAAAAACAAAAAAAAAAACAACACAATTTGACAGAGAGTTCTGACTTCACAGTACATACTGAAAAACACATGTACATAAATACAAACAATGCCAGGTGAATAGAGACATCAGTGTTCTGTCAATGACAAATTCATAACAACAGGCTGAAAAATACTCCTAAAAAGCTAAAGGGAGCAAAAAGCTGCCCAAGAATAAATAAACTTACAACCATCTGTCAGCTGACATTATCAGCCTGAGCCTGTGGCAGAGGTCAAACAGGTACTACACACACACACAGGCCCATGCATACACACAACCATCTGGTGTGTATCAACTGCACACACACACAAGTGCGCACAACACATAAAAACACTGATAGAGGGAGGCAGCTGTTGTCTGATTCAGCCTGGGAGCTGCAGCTACTCAACACTGCCACTCGTTCCTCCATATTTCACCTCCAGGCCAGGGAATCATACTGAATATACAATGACAGAGAGTGAAACTGGCTGCCTATTTGCTGATAAACTACCCCTGAGCAACTGCACTTACTTACCTATGCTCTTTATGCCGGCCAGAGGCTGCCAGTCCTACATATGGAAGCCTCTGAGGCAGGCCTGTATGATCAATGTGAAAATAAACCTGCATTAAGCCACATCTTTGATTTTGGATCAAATCATGCCATGTAATGTAAAAGAATGACCAGTAGTGCTGACGTTTATTGAGAATGAGCACCCACCTCTGCAGCTCTATGCAGCTTTTTGACACTTTTAGCCCATTATTTGGGTTCTCTGACCTTCACACAGAATGTATTGTTGCGTCTCTCAGCTCTTATTACACCCACACATATGAGCCAAAGGCGGCTGTTTCCAGCTCAGGGAGGCTGAGTGCACTCTACCAGCCCAGCGATAAATGACAGAGCACTAAAGTAAACAAGTCGCCTGTGAAGAAATTCAAGCAAGAGTCCCAAATATCTACCCAGAAGTTGATGGTAACCAAAACGAAGCTAAACGGCAAGTAAATATTGAACTTGATCTTCATCAAGTTGCCAGAAACCTGACTCAGACAGGAAGCTCCTGTTGTTCTGTAACTGTTGTAAGTGGGCAACCGTTTGCTGACTGTAGTTTAAATGTTTAATGAAGCATTAAACCTGCAAAGACTTTGATTTGTGGCCACTTAGAGGCAGCGGAAACAAGCTGTGTATACAATGCTGACATATCATTACCTTAAGAGTTGCTTATAGCATCCAGCAGTTATTTGTTCATTGGAACTCATCTGAGTTGTGATCATTAAAATAGGTAATTAGATAATAATCGGGTGATAAGTTAAAAAAAAAAAAAAAAAAAAAGATTCTGGTGGCCAAAAAAACTTGCTGGAGCATCTCATTAGATTAATGTATATTTCAATTTTTAAGGAGGGTTTAATTTTTGAGTGACAGATGCTTTACTGTGTATAAATTTGCTCAAACAGCTGCAGAGAGACAGAGAAAAAAAGTTGGGCTGAACCACAGAGTTGGACAGGATGACTTCATCTGTCTGTTCGCCTCTCTTATACACACTCACATATATAACACACTCTGCATGAGAATAAAGTCTATTCTCAAAGGTATAATACAGTGTAAAGTAACTGGAAGAGAAAAAACAACAAAGATTGTTTGAAGCAGGATGTCTTTGAAAGGATTTATTCATTACAACGTTTCCTGAATGAGGACATATTCTGCAGTAGATCGTCCACCCACAGCGGTCTCTTTCACTTGCATCTATGGTCATGTTGTAGTCCCTGGTGTATGCAGTGTGTATACAGCATCGCTATAAAGGAAGTCTCAGAAAGAATGGACGGATCCCTGAGGCCTGATGAAAACAGTCTAGTATCCACATAATAGATTTTAATGCTTCCTGCTACAGCGTGCTGTGTATATATATATATATATATATATATATAAAAGAGAGTAATTCCCCAATGAGCATATCGCTGAGAGACCCTCGAGGTCTGAGTGAGGGAAGACAACACAACAATAGTGGCACTCAAGCATTCGCATACAAACATGCATCATCCAGCTTCCGACTTACTCATCAGGTGTGTGATAAAAGACCTCCACACAAGCTACTATAAGCATGATAAGTTTTAACAAACAGTCGCTGTAAAGATGGGTAATTTCACTACTTTCATGATTCTGCAGCAAATTTGAACATTACAGCAACAATTTTACTTTGTAGCACCTACCTTTAAAGACACATTTGTGTACAAGTTGATTGCTGCTCCTGCTGTGTGAGATTCTGCTGTTATTGTGTATGTGTGCATGTCTGAAAGTACACGCTAAATTACACCTTGAACAGGTTGTTGTTTATACAGAGACTTACCAATCGAATATGATCATATATGGTCCATTAGACCCAGGACTGCACCACACTCCAGACCCTCCATTACATACAACCCATGATCATGCTAATTATTGCTCCATTTGGTAGAGAGAAATAAAGTGGTGAGCAGATAGAGGATGGCAAAAAACTGTTAGATTCTAAAAGAAATATGCTTTTAAGGCTAAAGTAGGCTCTCCCTGAACTATCCACTCAACAGAAAATCTTTAAATGTGTTGGTGCAGGGGATAAAGAAAGGCTCATACAGATTTACCTGTGTTCAGGACACCCTTAGAGATGGAAAACTCACCCAGTAGCTTGTATCACGGGGATGGGCAGTGGTGGAGGGAGGGGAAGGGAGGAGATGGGGGCAGAGGGTTGGACCTGGTCTGTCTATATCTCACACTGGCTGGAGTGAGCAGGCCCCTGTTCTGTAGGCTGGCTTCATTTAAAGTACTTACTGTAACAAGTAGTCTGCTCTTTTCACTTCTGATTTCAGTTTTACTTCAGTTGTTTTAATCTGAGTATCTTTATGTGGCCCTAATGTAAATGTTCTAATTATCAACAGAAAAATAAAGAGCTTTACATAGAGGGAGACAGGTGTTGAACAAAACGGGAAAAGTCTAATTTTCCATAAATCATGTGAACAACAGAATGAAATCCAAGTGTACTAACCTCTGCTTGTTTGCGCCACATGTCCAGGTTCTTGCGCTGAGCTTTGGAGAAATGGTCCCATGCCTTTTGTTTGGAAGCAGCTTGGAATACAGACACAATCTGTTCAACTGTGGCGGGATGCAGGGAAGGACCAGAGACCATCCAGAGACAGAGAGAGAAAGAAAGACAGAGGGCAGGTGGGAAGGAGCAGAGGAGTGAGAAAGTGGAGTCAACTAAGGATGTAAAGAACTGTGTGAGTGTGTGTTTGTGTTTATATGTGTGTGCAAGCGTGTGATCTACTTACCAGCTGATGCTAATGCATCATGTTGTGGATGGTTGGTCAGATAGTTCCCACACGCCAAACTTAAATAAATCATACATTTTTCCAATATACTTGAATTATATATGATATACTGGTTCATACAGAATGGAGCCCTTTAACACTGTAGTTCTGCTAATACTGACTTTGATTTGGCTGGGTGTGCCCATAGAGGAGATGGTCAGAATGAACTATGTCACTACTGGACAGAGTGCCAGGATCCTTTGTACAGACATGAATGGTCCTTACAAGGATGAATCCTCATGATGTTGGTGATTCGCTGACATTTCTTAATGCCATCACGGACAGAGGTAGTTTTGTATAAAATGTCTCAGTAACATTGAATGGATTGCCTGAAAATCCGGTACAGACGTTCATTTCAGTAATAACTGTGATATTCTTAATACTTTTAATCTAGAACCATGATTTCATTTGTCAGATTTTTCAAATAACGATGCTCCCATCAGTCTTAGCTCTACTGAGTGTATTGGAAATTAGCCTGCTAGCATGCTCAACTACTGTTGTGAACTTGGCAAACACACCTTTTAAACATCAGCATGGTGCAAAGATCCTAAGTGTAGGCTCGCCGAGCTGTGAGCACTGCTGCAGACTCTTTGTCTTGTTTAATATTTGTTCAGCAAGGGAAATTTTGCTAAGCAACTGGCAGCTGCCAAAAATAACCTACTTAAAGTGTGCCACTGTTGACCACTGTGCTGCTCCACTACAGCAGTCGCTGGTTAGGAATCTTGCCCAAGGACACCTTCATAAAGTAGCACAGTGTTCCTGATTTACTTTCCCTATGCAGATTGCTCTCTTCTAGAAAGGAACAGCTGTACGATCCAAGCCTCTGTAGTTAACCCCTCAGTACAGTTATAGCTGCAAGATGACTGTGCAGAAACTCAACACTGAACTGAGCTGAGAAAGCTTCGATAAAGTCTTTAAACTCTGCTGAGTAAATGTGATGTGTGTGAGAACAGCTGCTCAGAGTCTGTATAGACTGTGTCAGGTTCTTAGCTGCAATGTATTGATATAGTCATTCCATCTTGTCATGTGGGTGGTCATGGAGGGGTGTACGGGTGGTCTGTGTATCCAAGAGGTCCTAATATACATGGGGAACGGGGGTCAATATGACCACCAGCTAAGTGTATATGTGTATGTGTTTGCAGAGTGAAGAGAGAGAGAGTGTGTGCGAGAGAGAGAGAGAGAGAGAGAGTGTGCGAGAGAGAGAGAGAGAGAGAGAGTGCGAGAGAGAGAGAGAGAGAGAGAGAGAGAGAGAGAGAGCAGTACAGGGATCAATAGCATCTTCCCAGCACCCTGTAATTTGATGGAACAGATCGATGGTGAAGTCAGAGAAGAGAGGAAAGAGTACAGACACACTTTGAGGCCTGTGAGCTTATATGCAAGTATCTATGTGTGTAAATGTGTGTGTGAGGAAACATTCTTGCACTCAGCTTGTTTTTAATATGGTAGAAAGTAATTCAAGTAGAAACTCTTCACAGTGGGATCTGCGTATTATCTTCAGAAAAAGCTACATTGTTTCTGGAAAAAGCACGAGATGCTTTTGAGTCTTTGAAATATATCTTTTCTTCAATGTTTTGAGCACCACAAATGAAATTCTCTGCACCTTTATTGTATTAGTGCAGCAGCTGAGGATTGAGAGGCCAATATCTCAAAACCTGGGCACATAAACCAAAAACTATCTGCATGGCTAGACACTAGCAGGGATTAAGTGACATTTTTTTTTGTGACTTGGCTGAACTGACCTTTAAGGCGACGTATTCCATCAGAGATAGACCTATGTGGACGGCAACTAAAAGCACAGACTGGCTGAATTTATGGCGTTAAATCATTATTTATTTTTGGTATGGGCTGACAGTTTTTCCAAAAGTAAAACCTCAAAGGAAACCAGTCTCTGTGTTGTTATTAATATGACCAGCAATGCACCAAATGCAAGGCAAAGTCATGAATAGGAATGTGTTTGTATGGGCTGAAAAGATGGAGGATGGCTAGTACAAGGACAGCAACTCTGCCTTTCCAAATGGTTTATATAAAACCTCTGTGTCTTCTGTACATATCAACACAATAAAACACAATAAAAAAAGCAAAACCCGGGAACTTTGCTGTTTTCAAGGATGTGTACATCCTATTTAACATGCATGTGATATGGTAAGTAAAGACAAAGTGCCGCAGGCGATTGGTGTAAACCAGCAGCTGCACAAAAGGTGAGTCGGAGCAATATACTTTGGCGTTGGCCTTGCATCAACTGAAATGTGCTAAGCATGCTGTATAAGCAAGCATTAACTGTATGTTTGTGTTCATGAGATGAGTGTGTCGAGCTACTTACTACTTTAATCTGAAGGCAACTTGAATAGTCTTCCAATCAAGTCACTGGGAGCAGTATTATTCATCCTCATAATGTTTAAAATATTTGCATAGCGGAAGGAATAAAAGAAACGAGCAGCACACTGGATGTGTAGTTTAGAGTGATCCAACAACGGTGTTAGGAAAAAATAAACTTACCTTCAAGCCATCCTCCAAAAAAAATATATTACAAACTAGCACAAAACAAGATGGCTTCTACATTGCTACTGAACTCAATAACCTTCACATCCACAATGTATACGCTTTACACTACTGTGCACACATGCTCTGTGCATCATGTGAGAGTCAACGAGGGGCTGTTAAGAATATTATACTTACTTATTCGTAGCATTAAGTACCTCAGGCACAAAAGTCTTCAGTTATGCCTGGCTGCATATTGCCCTTCAGTGTACAGTATGTTTATGTTGTGCGTCTAATGCTCTGATGAAGAAACTTACACTGAACCTTGGCCAAGCATGGATTGGACTCCATTCTTATCCTCCTCTTGTACATTTACTGCACAACAGGGAGTATGACGTATTTTAGTAGTAAACCTTCCTCTCTCTCACTGAGTGTGAGTGATCTTATCTCTGGCCTTCATACAAAGATGATGACACACATGTTGTGAACTTAGAGTACAAACAGTAGTATACATCAAAGAGTGTGGTGTGCGACTGGGAACACAGAACTCACATTGTCCCACTATGCCAGCCAGAGCGGTCTTGAACTTGTCTTTGGCCTCTTCCATCTCCTTCTCATGCTGACTCTTCTCGCCCGTCAGCCGGCGGATGTGGCCGTTGGAGGATTGGATCATTGAGTAGAAGTTGTTGGCATTCCTGCGGTTGACCTCACCTCGCTCCAACCAGGTCAAGAGCACGCGCACTGCTTCAGGAAACTTGCTGTCGTCTGGCCAAGAGGTGAGGACACAAAGAAAGGAAGAGTCAGCGTCTATACAGGAAAGTAATAATTAATTGTTCCTGCGCAATCTCAGGACACCGATGGCTGTGAAAGCAACAGCTGACGAGTCAAAGAAGAATGCAAAATATTTTAAAAGTGAACATTGTTGTTGTAATTAATGTGAGTCAAGGCTGTAAATTGATACAACAGCTTTGCTTTCTAGATGTTAGATATTTACAACACCATAAAAGCAAATACAGGTTTAAATAAACTCTAAATGAGTACAGTAACAAACAACACATAGTTCGCTGAGTGAAAAGTAGAAAAAGGAAAGAAAGCGTTAACGTGACCAAGGTGAAACTGAAAAAAAGATTCAAAATAACACCACAGGAAGCTGAGAGAACAAGGACAAGAGAACAAAAAAAACCCTTTGTGCTATTGGATGAAAGGAAAAAAGAGAACTGTACATGTGACAGACTGTCATACTCTTCAACAACAGAACAACTTTACAGACCACAAAGATGCCTGTGGGACACTGAGTAAAGAACTAAAAGAGGGGATGAAACCCATTTAGGTGCTCTGAGTAAAAAGTCGAGCTCCTTGTCATAAAAAGGACGAATTAGGTTTGGAGTAGGGGAATACAACTGGCACTGAGAAGTGTTAAACCCTTTTTTTCCTCTGGGCAGAGGATTCTGTAAAGAGTAAACCTAAATCTGCAGCAAGTAGCCGGGACGTGTTTTCACAACAGCAGCCCAAAATGATCAGAAACAAATCCTCGGCTACAACAGCGCTGTGCTCGAGTTCTTTACACCAGGGCCAAGGAAGGCAGAGCTGAAAAAGACCCGCAGATGGTAGAGAGGCAGAAAGTCACAGCCATTTCGTTATCATGCAACTGTGACTGAGACCTGGAAGTGTCATTGCTTATTAGTGGAACAAGTTTATTCAGCCAGAAACTGGATGGAAAACGAGACAAGGAGGGGAAGGAGAGCGGGGAGGAGGAAACTGAAAGGATGAGCAGAGAAGAACAGAGAGTACAGAAAGGAGAGGAGAACGGACAAGATAAGGGACGAGCATGTGCTGAGCGGAGAGTAAACTGATATACCCTGTTTAACAGCCTTTGTGTAACGTCTTTTGAGAACAAATTCCCTGAATTTGTTTGAACATCAGAGAAAACGCTTTGTCAGTTTTAACCAGCTGCAGTTTAAGACCATTCCTGTGATGCCTTGGGTTGCACTGGACGACCCCTGCAAACACATACATTCACCTTTCTCCCTTCCATGTCTGTCTGTGGTTTGAATGAAGAAAGGCGCTTTGAGTTGATCTATTTTTACTTTTTTTTAAAGGTTTACCAAGCCCTGTTTCTGATGTTTCTGCTACCATATCATGCGCATATATTATTGTATTATATGCTGCCATATCTACCAACCTTTGATCTTGTCTCCCAGCTGGCTGCACTCATGCTCTGAGTAATGGACGATGGGAGGAGGGGAGGGCGGTCTGAGACGATCCTCCTCCATCTTACGCCGGTGCCTCTCCTCTCTGGCCAACATGCGCTGGCGACATTCCCACTCGTAGAGGTCGTCTCTGGCCTGGGCAAAGTCTACGTGGAGACGACCCGTGTCTTTTTTGTCTGTGCTGGAGCCCAAACGGACACGATATCCTATGGGAGACAAAGATACAGAAATTAAAGACCAAGAACACAGAGGAGTTGGGAGGAAGTGGAAGACATAAAAAGAAAACATGATGAGAGAAGCAGGCTGGACAGCAGGAAACTTGCAATTAAAATAAGATACCCTGTCTGCCCAGGCAGTTTGTTACTTTCACACTGTGTTGTCTATTTAGCAGGTTTCAATTTTTATTAATTCGTTTAAGGTAACTTTTAAAAAATATATTTTCTATTTGACATCAGTCTGCTGAAGTTTGCCATGACATTCACAGACACCATGAATCTCCTGACTTTACTGATCCCCAGACTTTACTTGTAGCATCACTGACAGGTCATCGTTTGAATTTGTTGAACCATTCATGACCACACCTGCAAAACTAATGACATTCCCATCAGCTTCAGGTGAACTTTTGTTTAGTGTTCAACAGCAATGGCAAGCACACTGATGTTCTAAACAAAATGGTGAACTGGTAAACTTTGCTTGCTTAGCATCTGCATGTTGTCACTGTTAGCACACTGATGTTAGCATTTAGCTAAAAACGCCTCTGTGCCAGTGTCTCGTCTCACAGACATGATGGCTGCAGCCTTTAAATCGAGCTACTTGATATTTGACAAGTGACAAAAGTTCCCCAGTTAATTTTCAGACTGACGAAGCCTGAATGCCTCTAATTTCTGACAGCTGTCGCAGTTCCTACTTAAATCTGGGGGTCACTTGTTATTAAATAATGCTCATTTCTTAGTGATTCTACAAATATACTATATGGTAATCAGTCTTACATATTTTAGATGAAAATGAAAAGAGAATAGTTGAAATAGGGACACTGTACATCTTTGTAACGCAAATGGAAAACATGCCTGGAAGTGGGAATTTGAGTCAACGCCGAACACGGGACAAAAGGAACAGGAGAGGAACAGGTACACATGTGAGCTTTACTCTACATGTTGCAGGGTTTCTCTCTGGGCCACTTGTGAGTCACTTTCCATCATGTTCCTCAAAATGAATTTAGACCACTTAAGAGACAACAGATAGGTCTTTATTTGGGGTCTACCTGTCTGCTACGCCTCTCTTTAAACTCATCATTACCTTTTTTGCTTGTTGGATCCCGTCATTTCTGAAGATATACTGTAGCTGTAGGGTTTTGTGGAGGCCTGCAGCATTTTGTCAATACATGAGGGAGACTTAGGGAGGCCAATTACTTCTCTAGTGGCACTGAAAGACCACAATATCCCTCATTACCTCACTGCTTCCCTCTTATCCTCACGCTCTCCTCCTTACTCAATTTTCACTAATGGCTGGTTGCGGAGCTGAAGTGAAATCATGCCCATTTTGTGATTTAATTGGTTGAAATGATCAGAGAGAGTGTTTGGGTACACGTGTGTGTGTGTGTGTGTGTGTGGCCGGACACATTAATGATGCCCGGAGCGATTCACTGTGCGGCCCAACACACTCTTATCATAGGAGAAGGGTGGTAGTGGTGGATGCAAAAGCAAACAGGAAAAGAAATGCGTGTGAGTTCAGGGGTTTCTACTTCAGTCTGCTCTTTCTGCTTCAGGCTCCCAATCTAACACTACTTCAATATTTCATATAAGGAGATCTCAGTGTGTTGAGGGCTGGTAGGGGTGTGTATGTGTGTCTTCGCAGGGTATCGTGTTTGCCCATGATGTGTGTGTGCGCATGTTGGGATATTATTTATGGGAAAACTACACAGCTCTGTCATCTGGCTAATATATGGGTCTCAGCTCACACATCTCACTGTAAGAATAGAGGCACATGAAATCAGAGGATCTCTCATTCAAACTAATTCTCACACAAACAAACACACACACACACACACACACACACACACCAAACAGATTTGGAAATGCATGGACACACACTTAATAATGTTGGGAATGCAACGGAATTGGCTGCTAGGTCAAATGAGGTTTTAAAAATGTCTGCACTCTAGACGATGCTGTGAAAATGAAAATTTAGATAAAACATAAGCTGGTGTCACATGGTTAGGAGACATCCATATTTACACTTATACTTAATTTATAATTTCTGTTGTTTGGGTTTTAGTATTCTCTATACTATATTAGAGTGTGTGAGCTAAAAGTAAACCCAAAAGAGTAGTGAAATCACTGGTTTTGCTCATGTTTCCCCCCACTCTGAATCCCATTTCTAGATGTTCTTTTAATGATCTTCTTAACATAGACATGGCAGTGCTGTTAATAATTTAATGATCATTTAGGTTTGTGGTATGGCCAGTTTTAATTATTTACTTTGTTTCTGAGAAACAGTATTTTTTGTGTAAGTTTGGCATGGCGGGCAGCTCTGAATAATACAATACCCATGAGCCTCAGCATCCGTTGCTATGGAGAAGAAGACACGAATCAGAGCTGTTGCGATTGAAAATGCTACGTTGCTGCAGCTGTGAACAAAACACTGCACCACTGATGTTGAATTCCTCCACAATTTACCCATAATGCAAAAATAAATGCGTTTAAGATGCATATTGAGAAATAGTCTTAACAGTGTAATCTTGTAATCTTTAGCTTTTTATTCACCGTTGGCAGTACAAGTATACATACAATACAATATATAATATACAATACAATTTTGAGCTATGTGATTGGATATTTCTCACTATAAGGCACCTTTCAAATTTTTCTGTATGCACACTTGCACCATCAAGATTTTAATCAAAGAAACAGATATTTTCTGATGCAGTTGGTCTTCTGTCAGCTGAGAGAGTGCTCCAACTGTGACTCAAATAATGTCATCCAAGGGGAAAAATGGAAGTTTGGCTTCAAGAGGCTTACTTACGCGCTGACACAAATTCACTGAAATATTATACTAATAGGCACTTAGACAATAAGCAAGAAGAGTTATGGCAGCTTACCTGACAGGAAAAGAGCCTTGTCCACCGTAAACTCTTCAGCAAATCGGATATGGCAGAAATTTTTCTTGCTTTTGCGTATGGCTGTGATATCACCACACTGTCCAAAGACCTCCATGATGAGCTGCTCTGTTGCGTTCTCTGGCAGACCACCAACAAACACCGTCTTACACCCTGGTGGGCGCTCTCTTGTGGCTGGAGGGGGAAGATCTGTTCAAAAGTAGTGGAACAAAGGGGGGAAGGTAGAGTTATGTACTCTATGTATCAACAATAACTATGTTAAAATATTAGGCTGAATTAATATGATGAAATGATGTGCAGTTGCATTTTTTGTAGAGTTTGTACAAACAACTCAAGAAATAATTCAGCTGTCCTAGAACACTGAAACCCAGTACTGTGTATGATTAATGCTCTTTGAGATGCTGACAACAATACGTCCAATGGCAAGAACATACTGCTTTCATTAACTCTCTGCTGGAACTCATTTTTGTAGAACTGAGGAGCAGGTCTGATTTCCTGTCTTTTGTTTTCACAAAAAGAAATATGTACGTCTCTATGTATAGTCAATAAAAGAATATCTGAATAACAGCATCATCATCTGAACAGAGAAACAAAAAGAAGCAGCTGCTCACTTGTAGCTCAAGTCCAAAAATATATTTATTCAATTCGTACCTAAAATGTTGCATCTGAATAGCACCAATTCCAATGGGTTCAACAAATGACAAAATACTAGGTGTAAACACTGCAGGTTCCAAGGCCGATCAACGTATTAAACATGCATAGAAGTTAAAAATATAGACAAGAATATGATGGAACTGAAAGACACCCATACAAACAGAAGCTGACTAAGCCTATTAAGTACTACAAAAAAGCTCCATCAAGGGAAGACTCCTAAAAGGGAAATGGCACACAAGGAGACTGCCATGATAGAGCATCAAATCCCCTCATAATGACTAAGAAAAACAAAAGCAAATACATAATATCCAGAAGGCATAAATGACAAATAAATCCCAAAAAGGACCTCAGGTCAAACTCCACATCCAACCTGAGAAGAATAAGAGCCAGGTCACATAAACATTTTAAGAGGAAGAAAATAAGAAGAAAATAACAGTTTAAAAAAAAAAAAAAAAACAGACTGCATTCTGGAGCTTAAAGCTCGTAGATTTCAATTAAGTCATATTTAAAACACAGCACTTTTGACCTAAAAAATGATAACGCTTAATGCATGAATAATGATAACTTGGAGCAATATGCTCAGATCGTTTTTTGTTAGATAAATGTTAATATCAAACCATTCCATGCATGAAAATGAAATCCTTTTTTGGCCACAAAGTGATTGCAAATCCTCTCATGTGGAAGGTCCCCTGCATTGCAGAAATCACTTATTCAACACAGATGAGTGTTGACTGATCTAATCTCCAATAGATCAGGCTTCTCATCCATGATGAATGTGATTAGCTGGGTCTATGAGGAGTGAACCAGCTAATCAGTGGAACGCTGAGAACGCTAGATTTCCGGATGTCTGTTAGAAAGGCCTTGCAATCACAGTTACTGATGCTCCCACCACTGCAGATATCAATACTCTCACAAGAACTTGGGATGAACTTGCTTGGGTACCTGAGGTGCATTGTCAGGGTCTGGTTGATCAGCACCAAATGGAGTAACTCAGACATCTTGGGGTCTTAACTGTGATCAAATAGATTTAAAAACTGTCAAGCTAAAAAAACATTCTCAATAGGGTGCAAGAACTTCTGTGGCGAAATCACTGGTACTCAACAGAGAAGTCTGTTCTGTACAACAAACAGTTGTTTACCAGATCTTGCCTTCTGGTGTCCTTTTTAGACTCCTATTAGCCAAGACAAACATATAAAACTCCTACTACCCTCTGCCATCTCTTGGCTATAACTTATGTTCTAAATTTACCGCTCCAGTGCTGCAGTATGAGATTTGGGTATAAAGAATAAGAACATGATACAAACAGCTGATTGCTCAGCAGGGTGGCTGGTCTCATCTACATAACTAAGTAAGGAGCACAGAAATTTTCGAAGAAACCAAAACTAAGTCGGTATTGCTGCCTTGCATTTAGCAGAGCCAGCTCTCATTAGTGCACTTCTAATAGTAGTATGATAAATACCAACCAGTTGATTGGAATACATAAATTTTTCATAAGAAAAGACAACATTCAAAATTCAGCTTTCCTCTGGCTAAAAAGAGTTATCAGCTCATAATCGCCCTACTGTCAGAGCTCCTTGCACTCTCATGCTGTACTCTGAAGAGTTGTAATAAAACTTTAAGTCAGAGCCAGCACTGCCTTTTAAACAGCTCTTTCTCCCACAGAAACGCACGCTACAATTGCTTATCCCTCGCTCTGCCCCTTCTTTCCCTTAACTGTGACTGGTAAAGTAAAATATTGAGTGAAATTTCATTGCTTGACCTCCAGAGTTGGTGGATTAAACTAGTTTTTTGAGATGGACAGAAAAAAAAAGTGAAGATGGTGCAGAAAAAGCTTGCGGTAGCAAAAAAAAGCTTTGTTGGCAGACGCAACAAGGAGTTCCAAATTAACTGACCTTTTCGGTCCACGAGCAGCTGATGGTGGTGATGGTGACGATGGGGAGAGTAGGGAGGATGGAAGGAGGAGGACGGGTGCAGTGCAGCAGTAGGTCAATGCGTCGTGTTGTAAATGTAATAAAAATTGTTTTATTTTGCAGGAGAAAGTTTTGGATATTTTGGCTTCATTTGGGTTATTTGTCAGCAGCTAACAACAGTTTGCAGGAGTGAGATAGTTTCACTATGCTCTCAGCTATCCGCTGTGCTACTGAACCCCACTGTTCAGCAAATTAGGCTACTTTATGCAAATACACTATGCACAAGATTCAGATGAAGTATTCATGATTTCCTGATTGAATTACACTAAATACATGATAGCGTACAATATATGATGACAGTCCTACTGTTTGCATTTATTATGCAAATAAAAAGCAGGTGAACCTGAGGCAGGGGAAGGATCGAGGCAGCAGCTTTTAAAGGATCCACTGAGGAAAAGAACATTTTGGTGCAGCTGCCAGACAGGTTTTAAAAAGTAATTTGTTCAAATATATAAATATATCCATTTAGGTAATAGTGAGATACACTTCATGGCCAATAAGCCTTAAGTACGAGAGAGAAACCAAGTAGGGAGGAGGATGTGGAGTCCACTGCAAAACAAAGAGAAAGGGATAGAGAGACCAGATATTATTTATAGGTTATGTCAAGATTGATGAGTGTTTGCAAACAGCAGTACACTATGATATCTAATATTTAATTATTGATTATATTTTATTTAATAACAGAGCTAATATTGAAAAGAACTAATATATGGCAATGAAATACAAAAATTCACCAAACTACCTCAACAATTACCACTGTTGTATTATATTAAGTTATAATGTAGATTTGTATTGTATATTATAGAAGTAGAAGTGCATTGTAGAATGTAAGATTTTCTCATTTTTAGCACACTAAGTTATTGATTTTGAATCTTAGGAAATTTTGAAGGAACAATGAATCGTTGGCTAACTAATAAGCTGGCTGATGTGTTTTTATTCTGACATGTTACTTGGGATAAATATGGAAGCTGCTGTAAAGCAAATACAGAGCCTGATTTGCAGTCCAGCACCGTCCCACAGGCCTGCTGCCTGCATGGCCACCCACTGGTCTGCTACACTAACACAGGTCATCACCATCTATCACTTCGACTGGCTAAACACCTTTTTATGGCCCGAGGGTCTGCCACAGGGAGGAGGCTTCAACTCTCAAAGGACTGCTGTTTAGAAGATAAAGTACATTTATACACACTAAAGTAAACATGTTTAGTTCATTCATGTCACACATGAACAGACAAAAAGGCGTGAACTTCTACAGATGAATATTTATCCCATAGGAATGAAACACACCACTAACAGCATGCACACTATAAGACTCCCCTGCCTTATTAGTGGGTTTATTAGTTTTTCATTTAGGTCTAAGTTAGCTTTGTTGTTCTTTTAAATGGAAAACTAGTTTTTAAGGTATTAGTCATTACTGAAAGACTGTCGTTGCTGAGGAGCAAAACCATTCAATTAAAACTGATCAGTTAACCGAAGAATTTAGATGACCAGCAATTTAATCATTGTAGGGCAGCCCTAAAGACATCCTTATTAGCAATGAGACAAAAAACAAACTCCTTAAGTATCTTTAAGCTTAATGGAGTGTATATATAACACTGGGCAAACTGCTAGAATCCTCAGAGCTCAGAAAAATGTTTTATCTTACTTTGAGGTTAATTTTGAAATCTCTCTTCCAGACAGCCTTTAGAAGTTTGAAAGAGTAAGAGAGACAGACAACAAGGAGTCTGACATCAAATTTGTTTTAGATTGAGTCCACGGGTCTAAATGCTAGGCATAAAATCTTTGCAAACCACTTAGAGAAGAAAAAGGTAGTACCACACTACTGTTGCTGTTGATAGGTGAGCGGTAAGAAGCGTCAGTGGAGTGGGTGAAAGAAGTGTTAAGGCTGAATTTGGAGGATTTGAAGAAAAGGGAGAAGGATGCAACCAGAAAAGAGCTTGATGAGTATCCACACTGATGGTAAAGGTTATGCACACTGAGGGGAGAGAAGAGGAGGGCGAGAATACGAGAGCTGGGGGAGGGCTGCAGGGTTGTTGCTGCTCAGTTACAGGTCAGGGAGAGGGGAAGCTGCACGTGGTGTCAGGTTGAGTGTGTGCAGCTAGAGGGTAAAGACTACTTGTGATGGACACCATAAGTGCTAGACGCAAGCACTTTGCTTGTGATATTTGCTAAAAGCCTGAATGCATCTGTGCTTGTTTCTCTTTGTTCCTCACAGGCTGTATAAGCCTTCAAACTATCTGCATCTCTAGTACATCTCTGGTTCAGAGCAACACATCTCTAAAACCAATGGGGCTGTGGTACCATTGATCTCAAAGTATTAGTAATATTCAATAATATTTGAACCCTACATCACATCTGCAGTGAGCTTTATGTGTACTCAGACCTGTTTTATAGTCCAGCTATTTTGAATGATGGTTTAAGTACTTTTTTGGGAGAAGAAAGTAAAAAAGAAAAAAAACCCCACCTAACTGGTTCCATCTTTTTCTTTTGTTTTTAACATCTGTGAAGGTAAACTGATTATATTTGGTGTAGGGACTACTGGACTATTATTGCTGGTGATTTGCAATTTCTTCTATTGGCCACATTCTGTACAACAAATAATGGATTGAGAACATTAGATTAATCAATACCAAAAATATTTAATTGCAGTCTCAAACACATGGCTATAACACTGTCTTTAAGTCTGAAACAATTTTGTCCTCAAACGTCAATATATTGCATCCACACACACTTCTGATAACAGGCAGTATGAGATGATTTGCCTCTATCATCCATCCTTCAGTGAAAGAGATGTTAAAACATTTCTGAACAGTTTTCAACTACATTTGACCTTTTTGATGCGGCAGACCTGGCACACCTTTTCGGCTTAAGTACCAATAACTTGTCAAATTGTTCATTTCCAAAAATTTCCCCTTTACTTTGACAGACACCTATTAATGACATGAGCCTATTCCATGAGGTGATTGTGTAGGATTTGTTCCTGTGGTAGGAAGATACCCAATAAGTATTCTTTTCATTTATCAATTACCACTGCTTGACTGCAGAGATTCCCAGACACATCCCAGATGTCTTTCACTCCAGCCCTGTTCTCCAGCTCCTTGAGGGACATCAGGAGGCACTGGTCTAGGTGGGATATATAATCCCAACAGCATTTACTGGGTTTGACCCAGTGTCTCCTTCAAGCCAGACGTGTTTAGAATACTTTGAGGCATCCCAAGGAACTGCTTCATACCAGCTCCTTTGAATGCATAAATGGAGCCGTTCTACTCCAAGCTCCTGCTGGTAGACCAAAGCCCTGAACCTCAGTGAGAAATGCACAGTTCTGGAACTCACACTCCATTTTCACTACACTCATGAACATCAAAATTTTTGTTGGTTGCAACGCTAATCCCAAGAGCTTAGTTTTGGCTGCAAACATCCACAGTAGATGCTGGTGGTCCAACTACATCAATGTCACAAAAGCATGTAAGTTAATCAAAGATGGCAGAAGAAGACCACTTCACCTATAGATGCCATTCAAACCATCCAAGTCTTTGAGCTGCTTTTAGTGCAGCTCTTTGTCTGGGACTAATTTGTCTTTAGATATGGCACTGGGAACAACTGGCTCCAGCGACACAACTCAAAGGGTTTAGTGGCTTAAGTGTACTATGTAGAGCTGAATCTTATGGACTTACTTGACTTTCATGAGAAGAATCAAGGCCAGGCAGTTTTCCTCAGATGTCTGACTATTCAAAATACTTGGCTTAGGGATTAGCTTTTTTTTTGGTGGCACTGAAATAGGTGACAGGCGAGAAGATCTTACACAGAGATGGGGATCAAAAAAGTGAGTGAAGAGTAACTGGGACAGAGTAGAAAGGCACAAGGTAGAATGAGTAGAAAGTTAAGTATCAAGATGAAAAGGGTCCACAATTAAGTGTTGTGTCCCTGCATTGGTGAGGATCAAACAGCTTCAGATTTTAGGGGACAGATAATCTTAGACAAGGTATCAAGCTGTGACTAGATTTTCCACTTCATCTTTGCATACAGGCCACATACAACACAGAAAAAAGTTGGGACCCGTGTTGCAGAGTGATCATGACAGGCTTTCAAGTTGTTTGGTAATTTCTTGACAACCTGATCCCTAACACAGCCTCAGGGTTTATATGTGCACCGAGTACCTAGTTCATTCCCCTATATTGACGACTAGCTAGAAAGACATTAAACTTTTAATCAGCTTTTCCCTCTGCACCACATTGTGACAGTGACGGTTTATACTGAGCCATAATGCACACCTCAGATATACAGACGTAACTTGAAAAAAGTGTTATAGATGTTGTAAAAGAATGATATTTACCTAAGAGAATACAACAGTGTGGGTTTTGTTTTGTGATTGTAAACTCCCAAATGCTACTGCGGTGAGGAGGCTTTTGTTTTAGTTCACCTTGAAGATGACATGTAAGACTTGTTTGAATAAAGTCCCCAGGCTGAGACTTTTCTGTAGCAGGAAATCTGAAAAGCGAAGGTGGGATCAATCAAAGCACCCCCCACTGCCTCTGTTCTAACTCTGGATAATTGGAAGGTGGAGGGTGAGATAAATATAAACAACAGCTTGTGCAGCACACCTCTCGTCAGGTTACACAAAGTGACTTGCCTTGAAAAGTTTGTTGTGAAGATGTAGATACAGTTCAGTGATCAGGTTTATGATTGGTTAGGAAGAGGAGGTCAGAAGGTTAAGAGGAACAACATGGATGATTAACTCTTTAGCTGACTTTGATGACTGATGTTCTTCATTTTGGGAGTCCAAACAAAATGTATCATAAAATTATGCATAATGTCAAATTACAGAGATGGGAAATCAAAGCAAACATTCACGGTGATGTCTGCTATAACCACAATCATGTGGAAATTCATCTTTACCAGCTGTGACAGCAATGCCAATATTGTTTTCACCTTGTGAGTCTGTAAGTGTCTGATTGAGTGTCTCTCTCAGTACAGCCTCTATTTAGAGACCCCCACAGTAGTTGGAACTACTATAGAAACAGTTTTGTCAGGTGTTGATATGTCTATGGATGTAATTGTGTCACAAGCATGCAAGATGAGGTCACAAAACTTTAGGTTGAAACAGCTAGCTGTGAGTTCTGTCAAAGTGTGTGTGCGCAGCATAGGAAGTCATTGTAACAATTGCTGGGATCAAAATGAAGGCAGATTTTGAAGATAAATGTCTAATCCATGAGTACTGACTAATCATGTGATAATATGTTTATGACTACTGAGTGGACTACTACTCATGGAGGGGGAATGTCAACGTGTTGACAGGCAGTCCCAGCTGGAGTGATCCCATTGCAAGATGCTTTTTAATTTTTATTGCATGACATGAAAATCAAGCAGATCATTTGGGCAAAGATGTAAAGTCTCTGGAGCTGAATTGACTGAAGATAAAAACATCAAAGAAAATGAAAAGCAATTAATTCATCAATGGGTGGTTTTTCAAAAAACAAGATCAAAATTCTTATTTTCTATGATAAAACAGTGAATATCGGGATTTTGGACAGTTGGGCTTCACAAAACAAGCTAAAATTAAGTCATCACCACATGTTCTGGAAAATTGTGATCTGGACTTTTCACCATTTTCTCACATTTTATAGAACCATGTATTAATTGCTTAACTGAAAAAATAATTGGCAGCTTTATCTATGATGAAAATAAGTATTAGTTTACAGATATGCGATATGATTGAAAGCTTATGAAGCAACAAGTAAGTTTGTCAAAAAACTGGTCTTAAGGTCCCATTAACATCACAAAATTAGATGCTTTTCATTGTGATATGATTGTTTTGCACGGAGACGCTCGTAAAAGTAAAGCCTGGTGCAGGATTAGCATGATTTTATGACTTACTGGGGTTGGGAGGAAACAGGGTGCAGCTCTTGCAGTGGATGATCTCCTTGACGACAGGCACATCCTGCGAGAGGGGTGCAGGTACCATACCAAGGCCGGGCATCATGGGGTTCAGGGGGGTAATTCCAGCCATCATACCAAGGTTGGGATCAAAATCTGGAGGCGGGAGAGAGATATGAATGAGATCACACCGCAGATGTTCCATGGGATAGAAGTAAACACATACACAATAACATTTAAAGACAGACTTGTTTCCAACGAACCTTTGGTCAAGTATCACCTCTGCCTATACTTTGTCTTTTAAGTTTCATTTCATGCTGAGTACTTATTCCCTGAGCGATTCCTCCAGTGACACACAAGCAGCCTACACACAATGGAATACACAGCCATTCATGAATAAATCATCGTGTAAACATGCATATTTTAAGAAGTTTTTAGTGAGCCACTCTCTCTGTCACTCCTGCTGTTTGAATGATGACCTCCTAGATAATGTACACAGTTGGGTCTAAAAACCTACCAACAGAGAAGCTTTATTTACAGTATCGATTTGCACTGCAGCACTGGCATCCATAGCCAACACATGTGCTTTTATGTGCACGTGCGTCCCAGTATGGAGCTTTTTGAAATGGAAATTACGCTGCCCTCCAGTATGTGCCTCAACATCACCTGCAGAGGATTTGGAGTTGACAATTATGCCGCAGGGTGTGTAATGTTTATGCACCTGTGTATGTGCATTCAGGAGCATTGCTCACTAAAACAAATCCTTCACTGGAGATTATACACACACTGTAATATACCAGACATGTAACAAAATCAAACTGACACACTTGCTAAATATTTTACAGAAGGTGTTATTTGCTGAATGTGAGACACAGTTGATGAAATCAGAATTATGAAACACCAAAATAAACGAGCAACATAAGTACAACTATAATCTCAGCCAAAAATTCTACGAATGCTCAATTTTGATTGACAATGTCCGTTAATGTTAATTAAACTGAAACTGAAAGTTTTTTTAATAGTTTGCCTGGCCCATTTACAAACATGATGGGGAGGAATATTAGAAACACATTTTGGTCCAGTACAACACCAGCAGCATTAACTACGAGCTCAGTAACAAACATATAGATGGATAAACACCTCTAGGAAAGATTTATTTTAAATGCGTCATAAAGAAAGAAACAATTTGTGGCAGAGCTCAGTTGTGTTAGATTGTATAGCTGTCAGGAAACAAGAGGCCAGGGAGTGTATATTTGACATGTTTCTTCAGCTTTTCCGAACTGAAGTGGAGAAATGTTATTTCATCTTAACTGAATATTGTTCTTTATCTGAGTATAGACATTTTTTATTTAAAGAAGCCCCCTTTTCCCACAAAGTCTGGATTTTTTTATAATGGTTATTCTGCCACCAAGAGTTGGTCCGAGTTGCTAGTAGCAACTGACACAGTACCATACTGGAGCAGTTTGACTGACAACGTTATGTCACAAGATTGTGTCAGATCTGTCACCAGGAAAATATTGGCAGGCATCTAATCGTGTTCATCTTATCAGCTCCTCAAATGACCTTGCTGAGGCATAAGCTGCAGGGACTCCTTTTATTACAATTTCTTTCTGATCATCCTACTGCTAATCAAACTGGCCACAACTATAGCTGTCTGGAGCTAATGTGTTGCAAGGACAACTCTCTACAACAGTTAACTACACTGTATTTTACACTTAGTATCATTAGATAGTATTAGTATCTTGTGTGTGTTTACATTCAACTAAGACCAAGTTTTTGCTTTCTATGTGGGTTTATGTACATTTTTCACAAGTGATACTTTGTTTCCTCCTGAGACAGACAATGAAACTAATGTGTGAATCCAGTTTGCTTCCTCCTGTAACTCATTTTCGCTTTTCCTCTGGACACACTCTTGTTAAAACAATCTCATTGTTTTCTGATTTGTAATCGCTATCATTGAATTTCTCGCCCAATACTGTTTTCATCGTTTCACAGTTGCTTCCTGTATGAAACTTCAAAGGCACTCTGCTGTCTTTAACCATTATTGGGTTTAGCTTACTGCATAACTGCACCCACACAGTGGTGAACTCACACTGTTGGAAGGGCAGCACAGAAGATAAATAAATAAATAAAATTATAGAGGGCACTTTGTCATGTTTTATCCACCATAGAGGCATCCTATGAATTTTAAATGTTATACATGCAATTAGATATTCACTTGGAGTTCATTGTGATATTCACCTCAAGCAGAAAATAAGTGCAAACATTATGTGAACAGCTATAAATTCACTGAAAGAGATAATATTTACTGTTCTGCAGTATACACTATTAACTGCAGATAGATACAACATTCCCTCTAATTGATTTCTTCTAAATCTGCTTTAACGGTGAAAATGGATGAATTGAATGACACTCAGTGAAGGAGAATTAAGAAATATGCACATTACAGAAGACTCAGAATAGGTCCCCGGAGCCAGAGAGGGTATAATAAAGACAATGATAAAGGCAGCTTAAGGACAAAGAAAAGAGGAAAGCGCAGCAGACAGAGAAATGAAAATTGTGTTTTTAAAAAAGGGCCAGGTGAACTACATTAAAGGAAAATGGATGGAAACTATATGTCTATTGATGACCTCACCATCAGTCTCTAACCAGGTGTCACACTGAGAGGGAACAGGTGATAAGAAGGGCCCTAGTTGCCAGGCGATTGATAGCTCCTTCTGCACGTTAAAGTGAAGGAAAAGAAGACGGATAGCAGGAGGAGAGATAAAAAAGTGTGAATGGAAGATGGGAGGCTGGTGCAATAACCAACCTGAATGCCAAACACTTTGCATAGAAAAGGACTGAGGGAAATAAAAGAGCATACACCAAGACGACTTCAGTATTGTGTACAAAAGAAAACAGTGTGAAAAAAAAAAATCTTAGAAACACTATTTCTGGGAATAATTCAGTGTTTTCAGTCAAGCCAGTGCTCCACTGTCATAAAATTGGGAAACATGCTTATGAGTTCATATGTTGTATATTGATGGAATGCAAACTAGATTTCAGCTCACATGGGGGAAATGATCTGGTTACATCAGGGCATGGATGGCTCAATTTCACTGCAGTGCTGCTCACGTTCCCTGTGGAGAGTGTGTGTGTGTGTGTGTGTGTGTGTGTGTGTGTGTGTGTGTATGAATGTATTTATCCTTGTCCATAAAGAGCCTGAGACCTGAAGCAAGCATGTAGCAGTGATGTGTAATAAAGGAGATTATTTACTTATTCCTAAGGATTTCCAGCTCCACCAGAGTTCTCTCATCTCCAGTTTTAACAGTTTAGCTCGAGGACATGTTTCATCTTCAACATACCATTATTTCCTCCCTCCTTCAGTGCTACTCATTACAACGTATGCTGTAAGTTGACACAGACTAACATGCTCATCAGACTCTTGCACTTCATCCGATGTCTACATTTATGCAGTTTGCTCAGGCATTTGCCATTATATTCTTGGTCTACATTTATTTTACGTTGTTTAAAATTTTTATTAGAGAATAGTGTACATCTGAACGTTAAAATGGGGGATTTTACTGTTCTGCTAGCCAGTGTGAAAAAGGCATCCAAAACTTCAGAATCACCTGATACCACCTGATTAAAATTGCAGTAGCACCATCATAACAATGGGGAAGCCCCAATAAGTCAATAGGTAAATCATGTGTTTAAGAGCAAACTTTAAAGTATAAGTGTCTGAAAAAAAGCCTCAAACTCATTCACTCAGGTCTAACACACCACAAGAGGGAGCAATGCAACCCGTGCCCCCTATAGAAAAGGAAAGTAACAACTTTCTTTTAGATTAATTTAGAAAATTGGTGAAATTTTTCTCGTGCCTTGTGCAAAGGAAGTTTTCTTTGGCTTCTGAGTTATGCGCTTCAAAAGGAAAATTGTTAAAATTACTATATTTTGTGTGTCCCGGTAGCTCAGTTCAATGTAATGGCAATGTTTTGGTCTTGAAGCTGACCTTGGTCATTTGTTGCTTTTTTTTTTTTCTTCCTCTGGTGTGAACCATCGCACTCCAAAAATGCAGTGGAGAAAAAAAGCTTAAAAACAAAGCCAGTTGCTGGACCAAGAGAAGCATCACTGCAGATCAACAAGATTTTGAAATCAATAACTGAATTACATTTTAGGAGATCATGTGAAGGTAGAATAAGGTTAATAAGCAGTTGGCACCACTGAGCACTCAGCTACACGTTGTAAATACACAACAACCACTAGTCTGTAATGCTACAGGGATGAGTGGGTGAGTAGGTCATCAGGGCACCCACATCACAGTTGTTTCAGCTAATACTACAACAAATACAAAAGGCCTCAGTGTTAAAGCAACAAAAGTCTGTCCTTCACACCCATTTAACACCAAATACAGCTATAGCCACAAACAATAGCCTCACATACACTTAACAGATCCTGACATCTCAAATATTTTGTATTTATTTTGACTAACAATCTCTGGTACGCCTCTGGACAGTTACATTCTTCACTCCACTTTTCTTATTTGACAGCCACAGTTGCAAGCTACTTTTCAGTGGAGCCACAAATATTAACTGATTAATAAATTAGTAGATAGAAATACAATTAGAAACTATGATCGTTCTCCAATGAAACAATGCAAAACTTGTTTCCTGCTTTTCTGTGTCATGAAAGATTTAAGATCTACAAGATGCCACTGTGGACTTTGTCGTGGGCATTACATTTTGTAGACAAAGCAAGAAAATAATAAAGAAACTCATCAGCAGATTAATCAACAATGAATATAATAAGTGCTGTTGACTGCTACCCATAACAATAATGTGGTGAAGAAAGAGTGAATGGCTAGAAATAAGTACATCGTATTTCAAAGCCATGGGACAAAAACAACAGAATATATCTTTAGATTATTTTAATTTACTTTCAACAAATGAAGAGACAAACATCTGAAGCCATGTGGGTGTAGAAATTATGAACATACAATGAGATGATACTTAATTACGTATTAAAACACCTAAGGGGAGCACGTACTAAATAATGAGAACATGATTGGACAAGAATACTTCTAGTTATTCACCCAGTAAACTAAATGAGCTGTCATTTGGAGATGAGCCTGGGATGGATTAGATGACGAGAGATAGGTTCATGAAGGGGAGCTTTGTCAGTTGTACAAATGGGTAAGGATGACACCAGCACCAAAGTACTCGAGAGAGGAGCTGTAATGATTAGATTATGAGTTACTCCATTGACAGAAAATTAACTGGCAACAATTTTCATCATCAATTTCACATTTAAGTCATATTTTAAGCAGATTTACTGACTGCAGCTTCTAAAATGTAAATATTTATGGGGTTTTTTAATGGTTTTTTTATAGTAAACTCGATCTTTGGGTTCTTGACTCCTTGGTCGTACAGAATGGATTCTATAAAAGTGTCACGTTGGGCTTTTATGCATTTCATCTATTCAACCAAACAATAACTAAACTATCAAACTATACAATTAATCAAGAAAATAATTGGCAAAGCACTTAATAAATAAAATAATCACCAGTTGTAGCACTATCTTTTAGAATTTCTCTTGCAGGACATTGGTTTCTACAGAAACACACACTGGTTTTGACAAGGAGAATCTCCTTTTCATCACATTTATATTTAAAATTAGACATTTTGTTTTGAATACTAAGATACGCAAGGCGTTAAAAGACAGTTAAATGCAAATTGTCTTTTTACAGTCCCTTTGAAAGGAACAATATTCTTAGGTAATAAATGATTGAACAGTTCAACTGAGACACACCATGTACGACTAGTCAATATGCTGTTCAAAGGAAGAGTGTTTTGTTTTTGTTTTTTTGACACAGTAGAAACTTCACAGACAGATTTAGTGAGCCCAAGGGTCCTCTTGAAGGAGATCAACAATAGAAACCTGGGGCTGGGTGCACCCACACATAGCCACACATCTGTCTTATTGTTTCACAGCACTTGTCTATGAGCCTACATTTTCTCTCATGTTAAAAAAACTGAAATTCACCAACATCTCCCTGCCAACCCGTCATCCTTGTACAGTAACATACTATGTGTGTGGACATACACACTTACTCACAAAGTTGCCCTCTGAGGTTACAGTACAAATTCTCCTTTCTTCTACCTCTATTTCTTCTCCATTATGTCCTTTTGATGTTAAACAATCTATTTCCTGGAGGTTTGTTCAAGGTAATTACATTTGGAGCTGCCCATCAATCAGGAAGTGCAGGAGAGGGAAATAAAAAAAGACATTTGATTGTGTGAAGCTTCTGGCTATTAATGTCATCCTTCTCTCCCCTTCCCGCCTTTCTCCTCTTTGATTTCCAGTGTAAATGTCCCTTCTAGCAGTCAGCAGTAAGTGTGGGGTGGCTGTAGAGGGACACAGGCAGTTGCTTTGAGGCATGCTGGATAATATTCTCTAATGAGGCGAGCTAGCCACGCCACCTGGAACTCTACCAGTGGCTGAAATCTGCCTCTCTCAATCTGTGCCAAGAGTCACACTTTGCATTTTCATTTGAACATCTTCGACTTCATTTCTCTTACAGGAACATTTCTCCTGCCTGTAACCTGCAGGACAGAAATAAATAATCAAAATAATAACAATAAAACTCCTCCCTGTTCACAAAAATTATTCCATCTCATTCCAGTACATCTAAATAAGAATCTGTTTCTTCATGCTGCCTTCCCAAACCTGTCTTCTTTATCTTGCCCCTACACAGTCAAATCGCTATGACAAATCTAGCTTTTAACAATCTAGCCTACAATCTAATATAGCTGCAATGGATAGGTGGAACTGTCAGAAAGTGACATTTCTGTAGCCCTGTAACTACTGCTCCATTTTCTCACCCTAGACACGCTGTATACCCAAAGTATATCCACTCTGTCCGCCTACATGCAGCCAAAAACCTCTGGCGTTGCACCAGTGCAACTCAGGAGCAGTCAGCAGAAAGGGACACGACATTCAGTCCAAGGATTGGAAAACGCTTACGGCAAAGGTATGACTGTCAGCTAACTTATTTCCTGATGTTAATCCAGGTGAGCTAATGTGTGAAAATGAGACAACCCCCGATTCATACCTGGGAGGAAGGGTCTATTGCCCTCTACAATCAGAAGAGGAGCAATGTATAGATGGTTGGTTATGTTAAGCTTTCATATATTCCACTGTGGGTTTGAGTCTGTGTGTGTGTGTCTGTGTGTTTGTGTACAATGGCAGAGGGGTGTGTGGCAACCATGGGGAAGGGATGAGGACGAGTGGGATGCAGCAGACAAAGGAGGGGTTGTTTATTCAGGCAACAGTCGTCTGTCCCTGGAGCCTGCTTATCTATTCTCCAGGGTGAGTGCGCGTGTATGTGTGTCTGTGTGTGTGTGTGTCTGTGTGTGTGTGTCTGTGCATGTGTGCGTATTCATGCATAAGAATGTGCATCTAAATTAATTCTCATAACCTTGCAAGTACATGTGGGTAAAAAGCTAAATGTTTTTCCTTTTGGTGGGGACTTTGAATCAAAATGTGCCAAAACCAAAAAGGCTAATCACTACCATCATTCCTTTGAAAATGGACATCTATTATTATTATTACAGAAGCTTTTTACACCTGCCTAAGGTGTTTGTGGGGACTGGGCAGCTGTGCAGTCATTGGTTAAGCAAAATACAGTTAGCTGTCAAGGTCAGATGAATGATAAAATGACAAAGTGAGGGAACAGAAATAAAAACAAGCGTCACTGCTACTTTTCATTCATCCTCAGTGAGAGGTGGTTTGGCAATGAAGGCTTTTCAAGTTGTAATGTCCAGTTTGGGAACTGATTGGGTAAACTAAGCAAATAGTCAGAAGATGATTAAAAGATACAAAAGTACATAGTTTTCTGTTACACAATTGAATTAAACTGTAGGCGTCTTTCAGTCAAAAGGGCTAAATGTACGAGAACAGTGACACAACAGATACTGTCAAGTGTCTTGTGCAATAAAAAAACATCTTGGGAGGTCTGTATTTTGAAGGAAATATAGAGGAGGAAATCTATAGCTTCCCATCTGGTTCTACTTATAGTCTGGAAGTGCTGGAGAGAACACTGATGAAGGTTGGGGAAATACATGGTGAATGCTCCTGGAAACGGACATACTCTGCATCTCTGTCAAATGTCAAAGATGTTGAAACCAGATGTTGATTCCGACTGTTAGTGTTGCAATTTCTGCTCTGTTCTCACAGTTCACACTATATCTGGGATTTTGCTTGCCAGGTTTAACCATATTAAGCATCCATTATATTATTGTGGCATAAAAGACATGTCGAGCATCTAAGGAGCCAGTTTGTTTGCTCTCATGGTTTGGCTAAGCAGTAATTTTGGTAGATGTTTGTATGTGCAGAAAGGGCAGAGATTCATAGCAATGCTAAAAATATTATACAGGGACACATAATGATTAGTGCAAACAGAAAGGAAGAAAACAAATCGTAGAGGACGTACAGCAACTTCCAGGTGCCATCAAGTCTTAGTTGAACCTGCCCCACGTAAACTCATTTGTTTATCTAAACACATGTTATAAATAACTCTCTAACATAAACAGCCACTGCCACAGTCCATCTATAGAAATAAAAGTGCCATCACTGGAGACATGCACCAAGCTTTTTGAGGCTGCACACTGTTGAGGGCTCTGCCCACAATGGTGTGTTTATCCAGCTGTCTGTTTGGATAAATCCACATGGCTGGAGGCAGGGAAAGACTCGGTGGTGAAGAAATACATTCCAGGCTCACAGTGGATGAAATGGAGGCAAACTCTAATGTGTAATGAAAGCACTCCGGCACAGCCAGTCTCTTGTAATGAATGAGCCCCGAAACTGACACATAAAAACCCACTTTAAACATCCAAGTGGGAAAACATATGACCAATCATATGTGTGCACAAGCACGCTAAAAGATCAAAAGGAAATGAGGAAAAAGAGTGACAGTGAATTCTCCCTTGCTGTTTGGATGTGAAACAAAAAGGGGACAGAGATGATGTTCGGTCATGATGGAGAATCAATAGCTAATCCCCTTGGATTACTTGAAAGGCACAAGGTGCACTGGTAACAAGCACTGCATGACAGAATAAGACTGCGTGTGACATCATGTGAAAGTGTGCAAGCTTTGTACTTGCACAGATTTCATGAAAGGGTTCATGAGGAAATTGGGCTAGAAAACCAAAAGCATGAAGAATATAAAACATAGGTGCCATGTTTAGCCATCCAGTATGCTGTATAAAAACCAAATATACTAATACTGGGCCTCCGTTAGTGGCTAACCTTACGATTTTTTTCCTTTCCTTATTATTTATTGTAAACTGAGGAAAAGAGGGAAGCAAGAAGAGAGTGCTTAAGTGGATCTCTACCCACTTACATTTTTCTCCTGGGGTTCAACAAGTAAAGTTCTTCTAGCTTGAGTGAAGTGAAAAATGCATGGGAGGAAAATATAGGCCTGTGAGTAATATATGTAAAATTCCTTTGGAGTGTGGAGGGATGATAAAAACAGCAGCACATTGCTTAAATTAACATATACGTATTTTTTATGTTCACATGGGAGAGAAAAACAAGTTGTGAATATGTTAACAGTTGCATCATTGATACATCGCGCAATTACTTGTCAATTGAAGGACTGGCTTCACCCTCGGGTTACATGATGTACTGTTTGAGCTCAGATGAACATTTCAGTATGACTCAGTGCAGTCTAGGTGTGTAAAGGAGCTCAGCTCAGTACAGAGCAAATGAGCAGCGTGTGTTCTGATGTGGTTGTGGGTTACAGTGGCTGACTCAGCTGTAATGAGATATAAACGAGATACTGGGTAATTTAGGCCAGCGAAGGAGTGAGGTGGAACAGGAAAGGAGACAGGAAGGAACAAGAGTGAAAGGTAGGGAAACACCAGCTGTTATTCCAGGTGATACACTACAGGAGACACAGCTGTCCTCTTAACCCCAGTCTCCTCCCTCTACATGCTGCTTCTGATACCTGATGAATTACCTCAGTCGAGGATTAAAAGGCCCTTAATGGTAAACCCACACAGGACAGTTCAATTATTTTGCCTGATTAGAGCTTTTCTCAGGAGTGTGTGGGTGTGTGTACAGGCTGTATTTGATTGACATCAACCTCACTCTGTTTGTTTGCACCTGTTCAGATGGGGCAAATTACACCTTTGTATTTCTTATTAGTACATGGGATCAACCTACAACCTGCTCCAAGTTCATGTCAGGGTAGTCACAATTACCAGTTTCAACTTTGAGAACAGCTTCTGAATAACTTCTGAGAAACTGAGTTTTCAGCAGGCTGCAATATACAGTTTATGACTTAAATATATATGCTTCACATCAGCCGTAATCTGCTGTTGGACTTAACGCAGACTGCTCTCGAATGTTGTTCAGTAACAGCAGAAAACATGCGACAGGACAACAATAATTTAACTGCACACTCCTTAAAAGGACCTAGCTCCGGTGTCCTGGTACTGTGCTTACTGGCTCGGTGGCATAGCTTACTGGGAAATTTGATGGAACTGAGGCATTGTCTCAAAGTTTGCTTTGAACTGTACTTTTTCTGTCCATCTGGTATATACACATGGTTTTAGGTATGACTAGGGGCTTAAAACTGGCAGAGAGCTGATTAAATGTTAGGAGCAGTTTAAATGGCCTTGTATTAAGCAGACATTTTGACTTGCCAAATCACGATGCAGCTAAGCAGCTAAAACATCACTAATAAGTGCATTCCATTCATGAGTGCCAGTTTCAGGGCTCTGGCGTTGTGCATGCTATATCACTGCCATGGCTTAATGACACACTCAAAATGGAACAGAGCCATTATTAATGTTATTAGTTACACCTGCGCTGATCCTGCTATGACAAGTTAAAATGTCTGCTGGAAAAAATACCTTTAATTACTGCAAATAAAGTTGAAGAGGAGGACGTTGGCACCCGTAATGGGAACTTCATCTAGGAAATGCACACTCTTGCATGGATGTGTGTGTCCACCATCCGGTCTTTATCTCAAACACCAGGTTCTGGTTGCATGGTTTCCTTCTCGTTATGAGAAGTTCCTCTACAGCTCTTTTCTTCTCTCTCTCACTCCACAATAGAAAGGCTTTTGTTTACCATATCTGAAATATGCTAGGCATGAGTATATGTGTTTGTGTGTGTGCTTCCCTTAATATTTCTCAAGGAGTGCATTTGGAAGACTGTTCGTCTCCAAGCGCGTACACACATGCATCTACACACACAGACACACGCAAGTCTGGCATATTTCAAATATGAAAGTGCATTTCAGCTAAGAAGTGGGAAGTGATTTATAAAAGGCTTTAGGGAAAGGCTTTCTACTGAGGAGAGAGAAAAGACATGGCAGAATAACTCTTCAGAGATGGCGAGTGGGAGGGTGCTGCTGAACCTCATGTTATAGATAGCAGAGCAGTCGGTAAGGCTGAGCATTATAGTGCTAGATCAGAATACAGTAGCTCAACCTTGTGCTTACAAGATGCACCTTGATGTTGTAATAACACAAGAGAAATGATTTGATTTTTATTCTTTCAACCCCCATAACTTACGGTTTCAAACCATTAAACAGATGCTTTTAAACCAATGACAATAGACTCTGTTATCATAAAGTGCTGAACTCAGCTCTCTAGAGTACACATTACCTACTTGTCATACAAATGGAGGAGCAGGAAATGAGGAAAATATATATATGCATGATTTTGCTTGACAAAGCTGGATAATTGCTTGAAAAATCATCTCAATTTGAATGTTTTTCTTGGGGTTGAAGTGAGTATTAGGGGTTCATATTCAGTTAATGGCTTTAACAGGGTGATGACAAGCCTTTCCAGTTTAAAGCTGCCAATGGCATGTAGTGAACACTGAGTCATGCAAGTGTCATTTTGTTTATTTTTTGAGTGTCTGTCAGCGTTTTATCAAGACAGTATTGCTTCTTCAAAAGGTTAAGAAGAAAAGCGAAAAGTTACTGAGCTAAAACAGGTGATAATGAGTACGTATTAACAACATAACACTATGCAGTGGTGGGTTTAACTCCTATAAATTTACACAGAGCCTCAAGGTTGAAACAAGATCTGCTTATTTTTCACAGATCCCAAATAATATTGTACTGCATCACATTAGCCTCCATCAGACCATCAGAGTGCGGTTGTCTGCGCATGCCATCCTTAGACCGTTTACAGCATCGCAATCCCATCCTAAAATAAACCGGATGAGCTGAGTCACCAACATACATATTTCAAATGACCAACGCAGCCACACAATAGAACCCACTTCGCCACAGCAGCCTTGAGATGCAGATCTAAGCTAAAAACCCCAGTTCACTGAGGTTTTCATTTGGATAATCACAACATTTTGCTATGTCTTCGATGGAAAATGGCCAAAAAGGAAAAAAAAATGAAACTTTTAATTATGACGGGAATGGAGTATGTGCTAAAGCAACAGTTTTGAAGTAAATACATTTACATAGAATGTTATTGTAGCAAAACTGGATGAAAACATATCAGATTATTACACTATAAAATGCAAATATGTATATTAAAATCTGTATATGATGCTCCTAGAAAGAGTGTTTCTAATATCAAAGAAATGCTTTGATATAGAGCAAACCAACACCAGATATTTGGATCATATAGTCAGCAAAATGGTGTTTGTAACATTAGAAAATCCCAATGTTGGAACATCTGGATGGAAATGGACAAAAGATGCCTGTGACTAAATAGCTGATTCCAAAACTAATGCTGCAGTACAGGATCTTTGCCAGCAGAATGAATAATGAGATATACTTTCAACACAAAGGCATCTGTGGTTCTGGTTTGGAGGTTGTCTGGTTGCCAGTGTGGTACCTGGCATGAGCTGCTGTCCAGTCATTCCGATGGGAGGCATCCCCAGATTGTTCATGGCTGTCGCCCAGGCGTTGGGGTCTGACATGGGCATTGTCATGGAGTTGGAGTCCATTGTCATGTTGCAGATCCCTTCTGCAGAGAAAACAAGGGACATGGAGAAAAGTCAATATGACTCCTGTGACCTCTAAATCATCACGACACAGGGTCATTCCAGATGAGGGCTCACGTTACGGCAAAGACTGATGGAGAAGATTGTTTTTAACGGCGTGGGGTACCATCATCTCCAACCGCTTCCTTCCGATAAAACGGTCCCTTAATTCTGTGTTCTGTCTGTAGGGCGAGGAGAGAGGAGGCCACTGTGACCCTGCAGTCAGCCTGACACCATAGTGATTTCGACACCACTGTCATTTAGAATCTATTCATCCCAATGTTTGTTCTGCTTCTGCACTGAGGTTGAACACCTTGGCCTCTTGACACTTCCTGTCTAAGTGACCTGTACTGAGAGTCCACTGGAATAGCTGCTGTAGAAACTGAAGAGAAAAAAAACAAAAAACTGTCACAGAAACGCAGCGATCTGTCTTGTATAACACCAAGCAGATTTTAAAAAAATAGGAACGTATTCATATACCTACACAAAATGTACACCAATAAGTACTCAGAGCTTTCATTTGCAAGCCAGAGTAAGAAAATAATACAGCGTTAAACAAGATTATCATGGCACTAAGCACAAATCCTGATGCTATCAGGCATTTGCCAGGCGCTCTGCTACTAAACCTTGGAAAAATCTCCAACTTAGCACGACAAATACACACACATCATCTCAAACTCACAACCCCAGACTCATGGTTTTCTGCCAAGTGTTGCATAATAAAGCAAACACATTTAGATCCCCATAATAAAAACCCTGAAGTAAAGTCAACATGAACACATCATACCAGCGGCTCATTCTCCCCGACTGCAGTCTATTTCACAGCTCTAAATGCTCTTTAATTCTCTCCTCTGGTCGACCCCTTTCTCTCTGACAGACCTGTAAATTGCTGTGACTGCTGGCTGAGGCAAGCTGCCCTCTTCTTTCCTGACGCCAAAGCCAACACTACTGTTAATAATGAGAAGAGCTGCACCCTGCACACACTTCACACCTCAGAAGGTCTGTGGCAGAGCCCACTGTGGAGGTAACACTTTGCTCTGTGTGTGTCTGTCTGCAAAACAACCACTACATTGGTATTCCTGGTGTTCAGACACAGCTGGCAATGTACAACGTTATTGGCCTCTTTGCCTCCCTCTCTGAGCTACTAATTTCAGCGCTGTCTGCTGTCGCTGCCATAGAGAGGCCTGATAAAACCGCCCGTGTCTGTGTGTCGCTGTGATAATGCTGCTGACGAGGACTTCACAGGCTTGTTAACGAACACAACCCTATTAACTGGGGACACTTTCGAGGACTTAAAATGAAGGAGGAGAGGAGTGGTGTTGAGCCGTTTTATAGCAGTTTTATTACGGTTTACAGTACATTAACTGCTGCAACTGTAGTTTTGATATATACACACACTCAGGGTTTGACAGGTGATGTCCTCAGTCCAACTGACTACTCTTGCTTGGCTGATACAGTTACAGCTGGCCAAAAACTCAATATGTGGTTGACGGCATGATGTAGAATACAATATGGTCTAGGGCTTGGTAATCATAGTATTGAGATATATCCAAAATCTTGTTTTTTTTCCAGGTCTTAAATACTGCATGACAGCTTATTTGAGTCTCTTTCTTCAGTAAAACCAACAATGAATCAATCTACTTTTTTTGTGAAGTGAACTGGTGCTTTAAATGTTTCCTGAAGCGCCAGTTGTGAAGAAAGGTATGTCACAATACACTGATACTTAGGCATTTGTTTCAAAATATCACAATCAGGGCAGAAACTATTATTTTCATGATTGATTAATCTTTTGCTCTTATCTTTTTTGAATGAATGCTTATTCATTTACGATTAATCACAATTTGATTAAATACCATGCAATGTGATCTCACTTCTTGAACAAACATGACTTGATGACTGATTTTTAAAATCCATATATCCATTTGTCTTCACCTCTAATCCACAAATTGAAAGTGAACACACACAGCAATATTGGGCTCTGATGGTAAATCATTGGGAGGTCATTGAACTTCCACAGGAATTTAAAACAGAATTCATTTCTGGTTCTCAGTGGAGTTTTAATTGATCACATTGGCTGTGCACATAGTCAAAGCTGTGTGCATTTGACTGGGCTTGCCATTGTAAGTGCAGGGCCAAGTTAACTCCTCTGCAGTAGCCTTCTGACTTTGCTGACAAATTGTCTGCATTTCAGTCAAACAGCCTCCAGTTCGTTTGTTTTGCCCCTCTGCTCCCATTCATTTATCCAACTGCTGCGCCACCCTTTTCTTTTCATTGTACTAAACTGTTATTTATTTCTGTTGCCAGTTCTGCATCGACATTCATTGTCTCATGTTTTCCCAACACACACACAAGCATTTCCTCCATGAATCAATTATACTTTTCAGACTCAGCTCTGTGGGTCAATCACTCAAGGCTTTTGATTTTGGTACGGCAAAAGTGACCTTGAGGGCAGGAGTCAGTCTTGGCTGCCCTTAAAGGAACCATTCTACAAGAACACATCAATATAAAGAGCTGAGGGAGGAATAGCAAACAGCTGCTTCAAAAAAAAAAAAAACCCCAACACACACAACGCATAGGTTAACCTTGCCAGGAAGGAGGAATAGGAGCCAGGGACAATACTGCCAATGCAGGAATCAATGTTGGTAAATATTTTTAACTGGAAACATGGATTACAGCTCTTGGTGTTGCTGTTTTGAAGCCAATCACCTGCATGGAATGAGCAGTACCTAATTGAATTCTAGCAGTTTAACTGTTTATTCCAAGGTCAAGTGATCAGAGAAAGAAAAAAAAAAGTAAAATTATTTTCAGCTGTTGGCTCAATTTAATATGAGCCCACATAAGTACCACATCTAATTATAAAAACTGAACAATCTAATCATGTGTAGCTAAGACCTCTTGACACAGAGATCCAAATATAGGACTCCATAGAGCCAAGCTTAATATACACAAGTCATGTTAAGCTTGGCTAGATTTAAGTAGAGCCACAGGTGGAGCGCACATTTATCTCCTCTCATTGGATGTCAGCATTAGAGTGTCCAAACGTGGCAAATCGACATTGCAAAAATAACATCAATGGAAGAAAAAAATGACTATAATGAGGTATCACACTGAAGTCATAAAATTATACAAAAGGTGATTATAGAGTAGAAGTGAGATGATAAAAATGCAATATCAAGGTAAAATGATCAGTTGGTCAATAGTTCATAGTTTGATAGAAACTCAATAGGAACCAATTTTGATAGTTGATGATCAGTAGATTTAGTAATTTTTTAAACAAAAACACCAAAACTTTATGGCTTTCATTTTTGTTTTCGTGAATATTGCCTATTATTGCATTTTAAACTTTGGACAAAAGCAATGTGAATATCAACTAAGGTTTGTGGAATCTGCAGTGGGCATATTTTTTTTTTGCCTTTACATTTGTGCATCAAATGATTAATGACTCAAGAAGATAATCACCTGACAGCAAGTACAAGTAAACACAAAAAGGGATTCAAATGCAACAAGGAGAATAATGCTAAAGTATTGAATATTAAAAAAATGTTACAAATATTAACTGAAGTGCTTTTAAGAGACCACACTGTGCAAACCTCTTTACACCAGAATCACCATGATACATTTATGCGTGGATATTACCCATGGCAATTAAAGCGATTGTAATTTTGATTCAGCCGAGGTCCACCCAGGCCCATAGCTTTCCTGATACTCATTCTCTGTGGGCTGTGACCAGCTTTTAGCTCCCCTAAAAGCTCCCCCAGGAGGCAGATAGGAAATTAGGTCATTTAAAGGCCCATTGGCCATAAGCCCCAACAGCAGGCAGAGAGACGCTAGGGGCCATTTAGTCTAAAATGCACATGGTTTTAACAGCTAACTACAGGTTTATTACAGCCCCTAGAGAGCAAATTCAAGAGGCAGCTACAAAGATGAGGGATGGAGACAAAAAAAGAAAGAAAAGGTCGCTTTTAATAGACCGATGTGATGCTGAGGAGACAAAATGACAGAAGTAATAGTGAGACAGAGAATGGAAGATGACGAAAATTGAACTTCGAACACTGCAGCAACGAATAAAGCACGGAGGCCTGATGATAGTCATTACCACAAAAAAACCCCTACAATTAGCTTATAATATAATGTCATCACTGAACACAGAGTGGTTGAGCAGACAAATGAACGTAATTAAGTTTCAATACATGTCTTCCAACCAAAAGCAAAACTCCAATTGATTGTTGCTGGCTACTTTCTGATTCTTTGGTCTAAGACATAATATTGGAGGAGATGTCTGCCATTTTCCATCTGGAAGGATCGGTGAAATGTCCATATTTATGCATGGAAAGCACATAGCAGGAAAAAAAATGCCTCCGGTGCACAATTGTTCTCTGGATGCCTCTTTGACCTTAATCTCTTCCTGAATGCAGGTCTGTGTGTGTATGTTTGTCTACGTGTATTTCTGAGTGGGGAAATGGGTCAAAAGAGCACCTTCAGGGTCACTTGGAAAACTCCGTCTCATCACAATGTGAGAAGAACCTATGAACGTGAAGATAAGATGTATGCAGCTGTACAAAACCTTGTTTAGAGGACAATTTGCACAACTTTATCTCTGATGAATTATCAAAGTCGGCTGAAAATTGAGAAATGTGCTCATAAAGATCACTATATTATTTTTCACTTATGAGCAAAACACACACACACACACACACACACAGAGTCTGTTTAATAATGTATGAGTGCCCTTCTCTCCACATCTTTGATCTGTTAATTATGATAAAACTGGTAGGGGTCTGGTGATTAGTGATGGCACAGAGTAGAGCGCCCTGAGTGTTATATTACACTGCGTCTCATTTAGGACCAGAAATGAAGACAACAAAGTCAAGATGTAAAGATGACAGAAGATGCCTGAAGATGGCCAACCCTCATGGGAGGAAAGAAAGTGGCAAAAACTCTCTTTGCCATTTCTCTTTCAATCACCTCAGTATATTCTGATAAATAAATTTGTGATTTAGAGTGGAGTTCACAGACTGCAAACTCACTGCAAAATGCAACTCCTGAGAAGTTGTCTGTGCTAAACACATGTCACACCTCATCATGTTCTGCCTTGGTTGGTACAGGGAGAAAAATCATGATTCACACTAAAGCTGCAAAAATCTGGTTGGGAATCACAATTTTCTCACCAAGATTTGAGAAAGAATTCTCGCGCATCTCACAGAAACCAGTTTTACGATCTTGTCAGGTATCATGTGATGTTGCATGGTTAGAAATGAGCTCAGTTTGGTATATTTATCAGGTATTTTCCTGTTATGTTTGAGAAGGTTATAAGAGCCTTTTCCTGTGATACTGCAGGTTGCAATTGGCAATGCAATTGGACCATAAACACTACAAAATTCATCTCCCATCGACAAACTGTTTACCCCTTTTTTGTTTCTGGATGTATTAGGCCAGTGTTGTAAATTACTGAGCAAGACTTGTTTATGGTTATGTCAGATTTTAATCTGAATTTTTCATCAATATACTGAAGTTACCTGGTATCGAGGAACTGGATGTAAACAACACAGGTCTGAAAGAATTTGCGCACAAAGGATTCACATAGTGCGTTTTGGTGAGTGATACTGAGTGTAAACAGAAATTTTGTTTACAAGAAAATTTCACAGGGTACCTTTAAGTTGACGGGAATCTTATTACATATTAAAATGATAAATAGGTTGCAGAGGCTAAACAATGTAAAACAAAAATGACCTTCCTGTTGAATGACTGACTGTAATGTCATTACTGAAACTAGAAGAGTGATGACTTTATAATGTTATGGAAAAAACTAATTCTATTACCCACTGAAAGTGGGTGAGACACAACCTCGGGCAGCTGCATGCACAGAGAATTTGAATAGGATAGTACCTTGCTCAAATTCTGTGCAGCTTTCAAATGTGACCATAATACTGAGTTCCTAAAGACAGAAAGACTGGAAAATTAGACTAGAGACTAGAGTCCATTGCAAATAAATCCATTACAATTTGATGGCTGGGAGTGAAGCTATGTTGCCTTTGTGTCTAACAGGTGACCATGGCCTTAGTGAAGTGGCAGGAGCGGAGGTTGTCAAATCAAATTACTGCCTCCAAAATTGGATTGGAAAAACTAACCTGAGCCCAATCCACAGCAGAGGTTACTGAAACTCCAACTCCAACAAAATACTAAGAGCAATGCATATCCAACCCATATTATAGTCCAATCAGTTGCCTACGCTCATAAAACTGCATCCATTTGCAACACTCAAGACTGGGCCCAGTGAGTCAAAGTGCACCGAATACAACTTGCTCCACAGGCCTGAAAGTATTAATTAATTTGCTCATGTGACCAGTGGGAGCCCCAGAATATGATCAATGTATCTTTTCAATTCACCTACCTGATTGTTAAATCCATTCCAGCACATTGAACATACATTCATGTACATGTCTGTCTTAACATAATCACTGTATGCAGACTGGTTGCCCAGACACATGCCTCTTCAAACTGTCGATCACCACAAAGCAAGTGACAGCAATCAAACAGCAAGTTGTGTATGTAGGCTAGGAATATTGTGAACACGTCTTGTAATAGGCAGTTCATGTTCTGTTTTAGTTTTAAGGCTACACCATAATCATGTACTGACCTACAATGAATAAGATTATAATCATCTTTAAATGTTTTAATTCTAGCTCTGCAGCAACATCAGCATAGCTTTCTGTCTGTGGAGACACAGGGAAACAAATCCAAGCACAGTTTTGGTTTCAACAAAAACTGTTCTAGTTGCTTCAGTGTTTACACCTACCATGAAAAAAAATCTTCCTTATATGCATTCATCCCAACAAATCTTCCACACTGAGAGGGACTGAATAATACTGCTGAAATGATAAACCAACAAATTAAAGCTGCTCTGTTTTGACTCTGACAATCTTTGCTCAGCAAGTACAGCTAAATGCCTAATTACAATTCCCTAAATGAGATTCAGCACTTGGTTTGAAATGGCCGAATGCTGAGGAGGCCTCTTTTAAAAATACTGCATGACTAGACTTGGCTATGAAGCAAAGACTGAGAGAGAGCTGAAGAGCAATAAACTCCGTGATTTGACTGTTTTCTTGATCGATGAATTTATATTCTTTTGTGGGCAAAGACAATGATGCAAACCAGACATCAGTATCCATCTTTCTTTCAAGGAAGGAGTCTTACAGAAGACTTCCCTAGATAGAGTAGTTATAGTAAACAACCTCAATTTCTGCTGCCTTATCAGGAGCTATTTTTATACAAATGGAGCTGTGGCACACTTGTGTTTGTGTCAATGTTGTCAAGGAGGAACATCCGTTTTTGGACAGGAGCAGGACTGTTTCCTTTCTTATCGGGCTCAGAGAGGTGACAGACAAGAACAGATTACTCTGATATCAGAGGGAGGGTAGAGGGATGGGAGATAAAGCACATGAAAGAAAGGAAAAGAAGAGATCTCAAACAGAGCTGCAGCCTCGCCACATCAATACTATCAAAGTATTCAAAGTAATATGATGTGTCTGTGGAATCTATAATGCAACGAATGGGGCCTGCCTATGAAGTGCCACGTTTGTAAAACTGTTGTTTGGTGAAGAAATCAATAAAGTTGACACACTTCCTTAAACAGTAACATCTGAATACCTCAGAAGGTGGCCACATTGAGGTGATCGGATGTGGCAATGTTCAAACATGTGATACTTGGACCTCTAGTGGCGTCAGTTTTATGGTTAATTGATACAGTGCCACTACAACAGCTTTTGACATTTGTTTTTATATTTCTGATTGGTTAGATTAACATAAATGTTATGCTGAGTCTTCACTTGCCAGCAGAAACAAGTTAAACTCTGCTTGGACCAAGTTCAAATTAAAGGGCTGCAGAACCAAGCGATTGTTTCCAGTTCAGTCAAGAGGACACCGGATCTTCCATTATTTGCCACAGCATTAGCTACCATGAAAGACCAAGTAAACATGTGAACCAGTGAATGCTACCATTTTTTTCTTTGGGAGAGAATGAATGATTCCAGACTGACTCCTCGCCAGTTTATGAAAAGTAGGAATGATTAAGTCGATGTATGTCTTATTCAGACTTTTGCATAAACAATCAGACAAGAAAATCCAGACTCAACTATCCAAAACAGAAAAGTCTAAAAAAGGGCAATTAAAGTTTATTCTTGACCTTGAGAACAGCTGTTTTGTGACTCTAAAGCTTGCACTACACTAGAGCTTGGGGAAAGCGTTTTCTTGAGACGTTATTAATTTTTCACATTTCTTTGTCAACTGAGTCAAGTTCATTTGCTAAGGAGGATCATGCGACACAATCAGAAGCTCCAGAACTGCTACTAAATATAAAGACTGCTATATGATATTAATATTATAATAACCTAATAAATATGTTTGTAAATTGAGTGACGTTTTAGTTTTTTAAAGTAAAGCTTGAATTCATGACCGGAACACAGACTGAGAGGTTTACATATTATCATAACTACAATAACAGGTATCTGGTGTGACAGAGTAGGATGTATTATGACCATTTCTAATGAAAAATAAAGGCAAAATATTCAGGCAGACATTTATTATTTATTATTCCTGGCAATTTCCACAAGTTTATAGGGTTAATCTCTGGCCAACATTTCACGTTTAAGGTTTAAACACAAACCTCTCACAAAGATAGTAAAGAAAGCATCTTTACTTAAGACATTACTGACATCTACAAGCAGGAAAATTACAGCATAACTGACAGGATGCAGGAGCACACTGATTGTAGCATTCATCTTGATGATGCAACAAAACAGCTGCTACTAATCTGTAAGAATGATGAGCTCGAAGAGAAAGGAAGTTACTTTAATGAACAAGTTTACTGCCATGGCTGCTGACATCCGTCTGTCCACACTGACAGCAGAGAAGGTTTGCCCAATTATGGAGAAGCTGATTATTGTCATGTGTTTCTGTCACACCTGGGAGAAAAATATAACACAGCTGCAAAATCTGTGAGACAAACATTTGGGATGGGAATAGGTCTACGGAGCTCCTTTTGATTTGTTGGCTTATTAATTTGAACATGCACAATGAATTACTAAAGCATTATATAATAAAACCTCCATTGTCATTTGCTGCCTTATTAATTCAAACATGCACAATGAACCAGTGAAGCACTGAGTAAAATGGTATGAAGCTTGATGCAAAATATGCTTCCAAGTGGTCAACTATTTTTGTGATGTGCATTTAATTCCAAATACATATATTACATTTACACTGAATCCCTGTAAAAAAAAAAAGAAAGAAAGAAAGAAAGAAAAACAAGTCCAACAGATCTCATTACTGAGCAGGAGAAACGGCTCCACATTTTAATGTGAAAATGATGCACAGCATCTATTTCACTGTACTAGAGGGGGTTGATGAGTGACAGTGGTAGCGGCTATAAATCTGAAATATTTCTTCTGATGGCCAAGCTGTCACATCAGTAAATACTGATTTGTGTGCGTGCAATCGAATACACACTGTGGTACAGATGTGAAGAAAGTGACTCAATTACCAGAACAACAATTTAAAGAGGGGGGAGGTAATTGGCAATTTGATCATTTAAAGTGCGCTGTGCGAAAAGAAGAGATGAAAGCTGGCTTTGAATCCTGCAGGAGCTGAGCCAATAATTTATGTTACACATAAAAACAAGCTGCTTCAACCTGATGAACCATGTTTAAGCCAATGTGAATTTACTATGTAATCAACCGGGGATCAATAAAGCATCCTATTTTATGAGATAACATAGATGAGTCTGAAATTAGCTTCACCACAGGGAACCTCATCAGCGTTTATCTTTACAGTATGACACTGTGCATATGACATTGGCAAAATGGACAACAGGACTTTAGGGCTGCAGCTAACAAATCATTAACATTTATAATTAATCTGCCAATTATTTTCTTTCTCCATTAACTGATTGATGGTTTGGTCAAGTAAATGACAAGAAACTGTTAACAGTGAAGGTTACAATTGCCTTAGCCCAAGGTAACATCTTCAAATGTCTTCTTTGGTTTGACGAACAGTCTGAAACCTCAACTATATTCAGTTTGGTTCAATAATACCTTAAAACCTAATCAACAACTATTTTGGTAATTGATCAATCATTTCATTGACTGAATTATTTTGAAGAACATCTGTCTTGACCTTAAAGTTCTTTTAACAGATTTCTGTGTAAGTAAATGTATAATGTAATGTATAATTTGCAAATAGTGACTCTCTTAATGCATTCATTCATTCGACATGGTTGCTGAACCATTTTACAGAGCCAATGTATTTTAAAACATATGCTCTCTTCTTTCTTCTGCCTTCTCCTCAGAGGGTATACAGAGCACTCTTAGAGAGACTATCAATACTTTGTTTCTCTACAATTACAGGGATATGATGCTGATGCCTTATAAAAAAGTGCTGAAGTACTTACAAAGAACACTCAGAAAATGTGGTCCTTGTCCTATTATGCAACAAAAAAATGAGTTAGACCCACTACACATCCACACTACGAGTAACGTGATCAACAAGTCATTTACCTCAGGAAACTTGGCCAAATGAAAAAGGTCTAAAAGGGTCTGAAACTGTTTACTACAGTTTTTGGAGTAGCTGTGAAAGACGATGCTGTCTCTGTCTCTCTCAGTGTTGCCACTGTGGCCTGAACTGTCTGTTTTTGTTTCAGTGTTTATGTTTGGGGCCCAGTGGCTGAAAAGCAAAACAGTTTTGGTGCAGATCATCACGGCTGACAGGAATCAATGTGACACATACCCATGAGAGCAGTCACAGATCACCTACTCCTAAATGGTGTCACTGGTCAGACTACAGATGCTATAACTCAGATCTTCTACAGACGTTTCTGTTTTACCACTGAGAGAAAATACACAAAATTCATGTTAGGTCAAGAGTGAAGTGTGTAAATTTGAACAAAACCTGAGTATTTTGTTTTGATTTTTCAACATAGACATCACATATTATTTCTAAACATGTGTGCTGTAAAATAATTCTGCTTTAATGTACAATGACAGAAACTATTTAGGATGTTTAATTTGAATAGAAATGGAATCAAGTCCTTCACGAGAAACAAATGGGACACAAAATCCTGCTGCATTGTCAAAAAATGCATTACTGTTATAGCAGGGGAACAAATGTATATATTCTAATAAAAAATAAAAATGATTTCATAGGCTTGCTAACCTTTTATATGAGTTAATCTATTGAGACAAACTGTGATGCTGAAGGAGGAATGTCATGGTGGAGAATTTAGATAAACATGGAGGTTAATGAAATAAGAGCTGGGTTCGTATACATGCTATATTAATTTAACTGCCTCTCATACATTATGCATTATGTCGGAACGTGAGATATCTAAAGCTATTTGCATGACTTTTGGCTCTCCGGCAGTGTGCATCTGTTCACCAAACAAATCGAATAAAAAATCTCAGACACAGCACCAGAGTAACCAGCAGGCAAAACAGAGATGTAACAAGCAGAGGTACATCTAAAGTTAACATCAAAAGGTAAGTGGACTCCAACAGTACACAAGTTGCCCAGAATACAATTAATTTTCAGCAGCAGCAGCACAATGCAACAGAGACTTCATTTATACCACTGAGAAAATATTCAGTGTCATGCTGCTCTCAGACAGATTCACTGGTTCACGGACAGACCAATGGAGACTAGACAGGCCCTTTAATGAGTTGATCTCCAGTTTGGGTAAAAATGAGAGATCTGAAATGATATGGGCACACATTAAGGAGATTCAGCAGGGTGGGAAAATAAATTAACAGCATGGAACAGGCAGTGAAAAATGTGTGCAGTTTGTGTTCCTCTCCCACTATCTCAGTGGATTGACACACAATTCGAGATAAACCACAAAAGCACAAGATGCATCTCTGAGGAGCAACTCAGGGTCCACTTAATAGGGACTAGATGAGTATGCTTCGTCTGCCAATAAAGTCTATCTAGATTTTTCCACAGTTTATTTGACATATGTTCAACCTGCAGGGTTTTCCTGCTGCATCTCATCTCATTTTCAGTTAATAGATGTTTGACACTCTTTAAGCAAATGCGCATAAGGAACATAATGAGTGAAACATTGCCTCTGAAGGGTAATGTTTTATTTGCGGACTGCTTTCTGTCATGTCTTTCGTTGTTCAATACACCAATATCAACTATGTAATAACCAATGAAAAAGAGATGACTACTGCTATTATCACCACCGCTACAAATACTGCTAATAATAATAATGAAGATAACTATAACAACAATGACCATAATAACACATGTAACAAGTTATCTTGGGGCTTTCTCGGTCTGCTCTGTCTATCATAATATATATCTGAAATAGACTCAAATAACCAAAACACAATGGCAAACCAACAGAAAGCAAAAACAGAGGATCAGTAAAATTCTGAGAGCTTTACTTGCCAACTGAGAATGGATCAGATGATGACTTGGATGAGGAAAATAAAAGGAAAGTCTCCAGATTCAGGAAGAAAACAATGCATCAGATCCAAACTGTACTATAGACTATTGTACAGAGCTGTTTAAATCAGATGGGAAACTGAACAGCTGCGTGGAATAATTGATCCCACATGTGATGTCAAGCACGCAGCCCGTCTCAGAGTAAAAATCCTTCTCAGTGCTCAGTTCTGTGAGAGGTTAGTGCTCTCCAAAAACAACTTACAGCAGCAACATGAGGCTGATGTAGTTTGATGCTTCTGTGTGTTGAGGATTTGAGTTCTCTTCCACTCCTCACAACAGCATTCACCTGATTTTACCTTCACTGTCTAAAGCTGTTTCATTAATTAATTTAAAATTAATTTTAAAATTTAAACTGAAAAATTGTGGCAATCAATTCCATTGCAACCCGCTGAGAGCTTTTTTGTGTGTTTGTCTTTTATTGACTTTTCATAATTTTAGGGTTGAGCACATCATTCAAAACAAGGGGTTAAAGGCATAAAGCAGGTTGATAGCTTTGTATTTGTGTTTACTACCCATCTGGTGACAGATTTACTTTCTCACCTCAAATTGATCTTGATTTATCTTCAATATTTTGATGAGCAAAAAATTGCTGAACAAAAGCTTTTTGTTTACAGTGATAACACAGCTGCTTAAAGGCAGAGCCTTGTCTTTAAGGCGAACTTCTAAAAGAATAAATTGAGGCTTAGAAGAAAGGAAGAGTGATAGGCAAATTCACAGCCTCTCCCCAGAAGATTCACAGACAGAAAGCTCTACAGTGACCAAGTGTGAAGTTCTGAGGGCCTGATTAATTTCCCTCTCAGTGCTGTCAGCCCTCATGTCAGCCCATTGTTCCCCAGAGGATACAGAAAAGAAAAGGGAGGAGATATCTATACAGTTCAAACACATCGTTTAAATCTAAAGAAATCTGAGAACATATTAGGCAGCCAGAGGGAGATCCCAATCAGAGGACTGAACGGTATGATGAAAAACAGATGGAAAATGGAGAACCCAACCCATTGCCTATTAACACAGCTTCCAGAGGTGATATAAAAAGTGAATAATGAAATACAAAATTGAGTCCCAGGTTTTAAAACAGATTCATTGAACCTCAGTGACGTCAGAGAATACAGTTTAAACTCCTCAGTGTTTTCAGGGCTCTCATCTGACAGTTTGTGTCCAGTTTGCGGCCTTATAGGAGTTTGCTGTTTAACAAGTAGTCGCTACACAGCCAAACCCTTGTTTAGTAGAAGAGACACAAATTGAATATGTCTATTGATGCCTGAAGGACAGCCTGACACCCTCTAGGAGGAAAAACAAGCTGGAGAGCTTCTTTAAATCTGTTTCTCACTCCTTTGAAGTTTAAACTGTCAGAACAAGAGACCAGGGCCTCAGAAAAAAAGCTGTGCGACTGTCATTCTTTGTTGTGGTAAAGGGAATAACAGTGCTCCAAGTCCTCATAGCTTGTTATATTATACCATGCTTGGAGAGAAAACATCTTTGATGGTCATGGTTAATCAACAACTGGAGAAGTCCTGCAGCAAACTGTAAAACAATTACAAGCCTATGACAGACACTGCTTTTTACACAATTCAGCCTCCCAAAAATAAAGTGAATGTCCACTGAATAACCTTTAAAGTACAGACAGTTTTATGCCTTTTAATTGGCAAACACGCATTTTTTTTCTTACATCAATAAGTCGCTTAAAATAGAATTTTGTTCATTTAGAAATATTACAATATACCCTCATCACCTCTACACAACAAAAAGTTCTGCACATAAAATCATATTCCCTTTAACTTTAAAGGACACACTAGCCTTTAGGAAACTGCACTAAACTACTAACAACTGAAAGTCATTGACCAGGAGTTAGTGGACAGCTGGCAATAGAAACACCAGCATGCAACTTCTTAGTATCATATGTCACCTTTCTGCAACAATAAGTTCAGTTCAGTTCAGAATAAAACTATAAAATGCACATCACACCTTCCAAGAAATCTAAATTAACTTGTTAAAACTGCTTGTTTTGTCTAAACAATAGCCCAAAACCAAAAGATATTCTATTTTGTGGATTAATGAACTATCTGCAATTTATTTTTGTGTACTGGAAAAAACCCCCACTTTGATCTCTAATCACCTAAGCATCTTACTGAGTCCATATGATAATCAAACAATCTCCATGACAACTGAACAGCTCCATGCACTAAAGAATAAGATGAGATGTGGCTGAAAGCTTCAGAAACACCAAGTGGACATTAGTCTTGTTGTGGCATTTGCTGGTTTCTCAGGAGACAAAGCAAAGTGGAAAAAAACAAAACATTATTGTTCTTGAAGAAATGCTATATGACTTTTAACTGACTATATAGTTTAAAATATGCCTGCAGGCTGCTAGAAAGGCCTGCATACTCAGTGTCCTGGGATTGCAGGGTTTTGTCTTGCTATCAATTGGATGGAGAGGACCTGAGACAAATGCCTTCACCCACAGTTAGTACTCACACACGCCCACATACCCTCCCATTAGACATGCTCCCAGGAGCTGTACCACTGTAGCAAAATATCACATGAAGTAGTTTGTCTGCCAGGCAGATCGTCTTGTGCATTCCATTAGCGTAAAACAGAGGCATAATTACTTCCTCAAGATCAATCAAAAAATATGCCCGTGTGCTCTTATGCATGATAAAGACAAAAAGAGATTATGGCCTGCAGTTCAAGCAGGACAGACAGGAAGTTAGGTAAGGAGAGAAGTAGCGTCTCCAAGTGTATTAATTGCACAAAGATCTAGGCTAAGGACACAATAGCATAAAAATCTCTTCATCAGCAGTTCCAGTTCAAGCCCAGGAGACTTCAGGCTACTTCTGCCAGCAAAAACATCTGCTAAATCTATGAGCACGGCCTGAAACATGACCAAATGGCCAGAAATTTCAATGGAGAAAGTGGCTTGGATTTCGCAAAGTCAGCTGTACATTACTGAATGCAGATCTAGGTTACGGCACAAAAAATAAATCTTTGTAACATGACTTGCCTTATTCTCCTAGGACCGGGATAGAAGATGCTATAGGCAGTTAAAGAAAGAATGGGCCTATCATAAGATACACCTTATAATGGCATATATAGGCCATGAGGGCCAATTCCCCCTGTTCATGACCTCCTACTTTCCAACTTAGTTTGGACTGATGGGGGGGGGGGTGTTGCTATGGCTACCATTCAGCACTGTAACCAGTGCATCTAATGCCAATTAACAACAGACTGCATTCAAGGCACCTCAATTGGAAGCAGGATGGATTTTTCTTAAGGCCTGCAGTTACAGCAGAATTGCAGGGATGCATTAGAGCAGGAATGAATGTATTGATTACAAAACTCAAAGTACAACAGTATTGCGATTAAAAAAAAATTAAAAACAAAAAGTGACTTGGAAAAAATCCTTTCCTCTTCTTCTTTTAGTCCTTCATGTTGCATTGTCATATCTCTACAGGAGCCCAGAATGGACAAGCCAAATACTGGCTCTAGAGAGGGCTTTCTGTATTTCACTTTTACAGCTACCATAAGTCCATAAGTTTTCAGACAGAGGGGTACACTTGAGCTCCAGCTTGAATACTAGCCTCTAAAATCCATTGTTGTTGACCAGAGAAAGCAGCCTCAAGTCTCTGGCTATGTATTCACAATTGCATCTTCTATTCTTCAGCCCTTGGACTGAAGTAGAAGTGGGGCTCCAAATGCTTCTTTTGAAGTCCTTTGGCCTCGCTGAAGCTTTTTCCTGACAACAGATTTTTGTTGTGGTTTTTATTGTAGCTTTTCTGGGTGGTGATGTGCCAACTGGCATCACTTATTTGATGTACTTTTTGTATTGTAGCTGCTGTCCAGCAGTATTTGCAATTTTTTTGCACTTGTCTTTTTCCTTCTGATTTTAATTTTTTCCTTATGAAATGGAAACCAAAATGCTTCTACACATCAGTCCTAAAAGCAGATGGAACAGATAATCTTGAAGTTCAAACATCTTCATTTTGTTGAGTGTTCATTTAATTCATTCCTATATTACATTCACCACTGGTCTGAGCCTGCCACTGAGAAGATACTAACAACCAGCACTTGGCTTACATGCAAATGTTGACATGAGTTCATCTGGGAGATTTATTTGACAGTATAGCAACACTGTACATCGATATTCTGTTCTAGCTAATGTTGTGTAGCTGGCAAATCCAGTATTACTCAGTGGTTGGTACAGTCAGTGGCTCATTCAAAGGTATAACATGCTTTTGAAAAGTGCATCACTATGGTTTGATTATCTCGATTATCATGTTTAGTATGTAGATTGATTGCCACTATTAATGGTAGTGTCTCTTCTATCTTCTTCTGTCCATTTTTTATTCATTTGCTGCCTCCAAGCACTTAAAAAAGTGGTTTCATTTTTCTATGAATTCAAAGCTGCTATAATGAATATCTTTACAGTAACAAACTAAAATGACAAACCGAAAACAATGTAAAAGGGTTCACAGGTAGTGATGAACCTAGAATGAATAATGACCCAAATCTGCAGCTCCCCTTGGCTATACAGTGGTTTATAATGAGTTTCAGCTCATTGTTTGGCAGACAGATACTGTTAACAACTAGCCGGTGAAAACAGACCTAATCTGTTAGGAGTGAATGTTGGACTTACATTGGCCAGATGGCCAGAAAAAAGTCTCTCAAAGAAAGATAATGTGCTTGTGTAAATAAGTTGTTCCGAAGATGTTCACAACATTAACTTAAAGGTTATTGGAGATTTAAAAACACATTACATATTTACAACAGACTGACTTTCAAACTGAAAGAAATTTTGTTCATGTTGGACTCCATTATTTGTAGTTTTTGAAAATATGTTTTCAGGGTATTTAAGCAGTACTATCTTGGTCTAAAAGTTCAGAAGAGTCACAGCCAGTATTCCAACCCTGGACTGGAATAGTATCTCTGGAAAACAAGGTTCAGGCCCTGGATTTAGCCTTGTCCGCCCACCAACTCCTGAGCTGTTGTCATCTCACCATGCTGCTGACTACTGCAGCAGCTGACAGCATCTTATCAGCAGCTGCCAATTACAACATGGGAATCTTATCAGCGGTAGCCAATTAGAATCAGGGGAGTTGCTGTGAGGAAATGTCAACAGCTCAGTGAACTTGCCAGGGCTCTTATCTGGCCACGCCTCTTCATCCAGGCAGCTTTCTTTGAGTCTGTCACGGTAACAACTACTGGTGCAATGTTGTGACAAGAAGGGCAGGGAGTTACAGCAGGGTTTCAAAGGCGCATGGCTCCCAAACAGACTTCACACTTCCTGAAAAGTGCAATATTTTAAAAAGTTTTTGACAGCTGATGACTAGAAACCTACAAAATTTGTTCATTATTCACTTGGCCCCAGCTGGTTGTGTGTTCAGACCAAATGTGTATGCTTTCACAAGATATTAAAACCTAGATCAAAAGATAACTGAGGAGTGTGGGACACAATGCATCTGTTTCTTTATAAGACAGGCTTCTCAGATTGATTGCGGCAAAGGAGATAGAGAGATTACTTTCTCCTTTTCGCAGCTTCTTGACATAGATGACAGGTAGGATGCATTATTTCCACTTATAAACATCTGTTCACCAATCTTTACCGTGGAATCAATGACATGCTTCAATGCGTCTGTTTTTTTGTTCATTTACACAGTAGTGATCTGATTTCTTGGTCTTGATTAACACTTACCAGTGTACACATTTAACTAATTTTCTTTCCCAAAGCACTTTTGTGACATTTCTTCTCAGTATTATCTTATTGTTGCATGAAGGATTGGTGTTTGATTACCGTTTCACACCATGATTCCAGTCACAGGGAAAGAAAAGACCAAAAAGAGAAGATTTATCGTTTCTGCAAAACTTTTTGCAATCACTTCTTTATTTACACTTAAATTAAGCCCCCCTGACACTGCAACCAATGTTCCTAAAATGCCTTCATACTGACCAATTTCCTCCTTTGTATCACTGTAAACACATACACAGACTGGTCCTGTTATGAATTTTAAAATATTACCAACATGAACAATTCTTCTTAGAGAGTAGGAAAAAACATGAGAGGGGCTGACAGGACATGATGCTTTTGCTGTCACTTTAACGGTTAGTGAGTGTAGACAGGCACATTTCTGTCACATGTCATCACCAATCGAATCATTGGTCATGAAACCTAAAAGCCAGGCTGCATTGTAATGTGTCTCCATTAAGATCGCATCCAAGATTCTAGCAGACAGTGACCTCCACAGAGTCATGGAGCATTGAATGAATCATGGTCTGGTGCTTTCTCCTGTAAAGCTTTCAGAATGGAGGTCACTGCAGTTATTTCAATGGTTCATCTTTTCACTAATGGTGGTATGGTTGACTTGAGCTATGAGAGATACCTGCAGTGGCAGCAACATAGAGCTTATGGCAGACAAAAAAACATATGATGCCTTGTAAACCCTCCTTTCCATTGGCTTAAAATAGGAACACCACAGCAAAGACTTCTTTATTGCTGTGTGATGTGGCTGTAACCATTTCCAAGGCACACAAGCCTCAGTATTGAGGGTCAGCAACAGCTTTGAGTGGAAACATTGCCAAACCATGACTGACTCTCTCTCCCTCTCTCTCTGCATCTCTGTCCATACGTTGGCTCATTTGGTATATTTTAATTTCTAAAGTGATTAAGGGAAAACCATCAGCAAACCAGTATGTTTTGCCAATTACTTTCATGTGAATTTGCTTAATTGATGCATTGCTTCAGCTCTACTAGAGAGACAACAGCAAAGCAGGACAACAGCTGCACTGTGCCCCCAGCCCACATGATCAAGTTACCCAAGCTCATGGCACAGCTGGTAAGGTGCATGTATCACAAGTGTATGAAATCTGGTTAAAGAGAAGGTGACCTGTAAGATAGTGAAGTGGATAGACAGGCAAAAGTGGCAGAAAGGGAGTATAAAGTTGTACCAAAAACCTTAGCTTTCTTCCCAGTGGCTTTGACAAATGGCTCAAACACTGTTCCGGTCAATGCCATTACAACAAACTTTGGAATTTAACAACCCTAATCATCTGGTGTGTTGACTTTAGATTAAACCCATTAGCTCTCCTTATACAAGACAAGCACCTGAGGGGAAGTCAGGCCAGGCAGGGAAACGTCAAAAAGCTGTTAACAAAGCCACCGCTGTGTTGATACAAACATCATCATGCTAGAATACCCTGCGGCCTTAACAATATATAAGAACTGACACTTCAAAAGGCATAGACTTGTTCTCACTGTACAATCTGCAAAGCTGAAGTCAGATCAGCAACCATCTGCATTTCTCATTTGATCAATTTAATTAGCATGTATATTAAAAATGATGCTAATATTGTCTCTCAGACAACAACTCAGAGAGAGGGATTCAGATACTGAACAAAAAAAAGGAAAAAGCAGCAGCCAATACAGGAAAGCATACGTCACTGTAAGATAAAGGGGCTTGCTTAGCATATTGTCAGTGTTTGGCAGCAGAGAGTATATCTGTCCCTTCTACGCATTATCTGAGACATGTAGAACTGTTGTAGATATAGCAAGATATTCTTCTGATCCATCAGGCATTTCAAACTGCAGACAAAAGGCACCTGTATGATGTAAATTTGAGTTCGGCTGTTGGTAGACCAGTGCCCTTCAGAAACCAGCCTTGAGTAAGAGAAAGAGCTTCTATGAATAAAGTCTAATCAGGATCACCGTAGCAATGATGAATGTGAATGAAATGATGAAATGAAGAAAAAATAAAATAAAATGAGCAGGAAAAGAGTCAAACTTTTGACAGATGTGTGAAAAGTCATACCTAATGTGACTTTTGCATTTATGACTAGTGCATATACACTATACACACATTAGAAAAATAAATATAAAATAATAAATCTGTCATTGACAGAAAATTTATCTGCAACCATAAAGTAAATCATTTAAGTATTTACACATGCTAACATGCTAAAACTTCTTCCTTCTCAAAAGTACATTGTAGATGTAGATGTGTAAATGAGTAAATGTACTTTACTCCCTCAAGATACTTAAATGGAATTTTTTTAGGGCTCTGGGAAATTGCAATAACTATGATTCACAATGTTCTGACATTTTATCAATTAACAAAATTGAGAAAAATACTAGAAAAATAGATTAATCATTAATAAACATCAGTTGCAGCTCCATCAATCGTTTATAACGAGTGCAATTTTGACATTAACAAGATAAAAGTAATAAACTTCTGTCAAGAAGATCTGAATTTAAAATGCTTTTAAATTTGCCAGTTCTTCTCCTGTACATTAGTACTCTTTGAAGCAATGGTACTGAAACAACCGCATTTTATTACTACACAGTCATAAAACAAAGCTTAATATTTAATATGTGACAGAAGGGAGACTGAAGGAGGAATCCCTCATTGAGCAGCTCTGAGTGGCGGCTGTGGCCTCGAACTGCATATAGCCATTAAAACACAAACTGCCACTTTAAAGAAAAGATAACAAGTTGTCATGTCAGTATCTCAAGTGTGCGTCCATTACATATCTCCTTTCCCTGAACATGCCCATGCACTCATACACATCCATAGTTTGTGTATACAATATTTTCCTTTACATTTTGATCTCACTGCACTCTCTAAGCAAGAAATGCGATGTGATGTCTTTTGCTTGCTTGCTTGCTTACATGCCCGTATCTGTTTCCCAAAAAGGATTCAGAGCAGAGTGCTGTTCTCCCATGACATTTTAACAAAAAAGTCGAGTTTGTACTGTCATTTCTCAGATTTTTTTTATGTTGTGTTACCTTGTATGGCCTTCTAATAGACTACTCCTGCGCTGAAAAGCACTGACGTTAACAAAGCTCTCTCTGATTTCTGTGTAGGCTGGTAAAATCATGCATTAATTATGGCTGGGTGGCACCCCTGTGAGTAAACCTAAACAGGCTTGCTGATGCCCAGTGAGCTGCAAGGATGACAGAGGCAAAAACATCACTGGGGTTTCCCTTTCAAAGGCTTCTGGAGAAAACTAGATAACCTGAAGTGAGCTAAAAGAAAATGACCAAGCAAGAAGTGGAGGAAAGGCTTTTTCAGATTTTCACAGCTGGCAAACACCCTAACGCGTAGAGCTGAGACAATTCTGTTTTTCGATTAGATCCTTCTTACACAAACCACTTAAACATTTACTTGAATTCTCCAAACTGTAATTATGTCAGTGGGCGGTCTGTGAATGTAGCCCCCCATGGTTTGCCCCCCTGTGAGAATAGCAGCTAAAATGACAGTTGCATAAACTGTCGTTCTCCCTGTTGACAACTAATTTAGTCACCAAGTGGCTCCAATTTCAACACATGCAATCATACAAAAAAAAGTTATTTTAGCATTTATCTAATCTGTGATCAGTTATACCACTGAGTAGTCTGCGTAGGTGAGAGAGTATTGATATGTATGGTTAAAGGAGCCAAATAGAGTAAATAATCTTAACTGATCAACGCATGTCTGTTAGCTTACGTATAGCTGTTAGCTAAGGTTAGCTTTAGTTACCGTTGTATCTAAACTGCTAATATGCAGAAGTTATGATTCCTCTGGAGATTGGGCAGCTATTAAAACAGCATTACCACCATCACCATGCAGACTGGAGTAGGGCTTAACCTGATTATGTGTCCTGGGAAAACCATGGCGCACTGCATCATCAGATTTGATGTCTGGCCAACAGAGACACATACAGACCGTGTGGAGAAGTGTAATTACTATTAAAGTGTTTTCAATCTGATCAGGATTTCATACAGAAAAGTGACAGTTAAAATAAGTAGTAGTAATTGCGACCTTTGTTGGTTGACAGAACATTTTGATTACCAATAATGTTTTGGGCTGATAGTGGGATAAAAAGTTGGTTAAAAAAGGTTGAATGCTGGGCTCTGAAAGAGAAAAATTACTGACATTTTGAAAACAAATTGACAAAATAATCAACAACCCTACTCACCTGGCTGAGGCTATTCCTTCAAGCTGTTTCTATTTTTGCTATTTTTCTCAATTAGAAGTGAATACACACAAAACAGCGTTTCAATTAAGTGCATCCACTCATCCATTCATCCATCAGCCCACAGTTCAGCCATATAAATTAGGATGGTTTCAAATGGCTCATCTGATCTTTTCTGCTCTAGTACTTGTGTGGTGGCCTCTCGCAGAGCTGTGTGAGATTAGGGTGTTGAAAAAAGGTGGCAGGATGATGAAGAAAAGGAGAGGCAGAGGAGATGTTCAGCACATTGGTTTAGAGCACTAATGTCAGGCAGTGAGAGGCAGCTGGTGTGGATCAGTTAACCCGGCTGGAGGCTGAGAGAGAAGACAGAAGGACAAAGGAGGGCAGGGATGGATGGTGATAGAGGTGTTGATAGCAGAGGAGAAGAGCCACGGGGTCTCTGTGATGAACATGCTGCTGTGAGCATAGCGCTGGGTAGAAAACAGGGGGATTCCTACAGCTTCTCACTGATGTAAGGCAGCATCAACAAAAAGAAAGAAACATAAACATGCGTCCATGAATGTTTTATCCCATGTTTAGTCCCTTCTTCTTTTGCTAAGACCCCATTTATGACCAATTTAAAATCTCTGGTAAAGCTCTGTGCGCATGTAATCGGAGCCAAACATGTCACATCCTGTATAATATGGTGTTATATCATATCAATGTGTCCATCTTCAATTTTATTAGAGGACACAAGAAATGTAATGAGGGTCCAACACTCTCCTGGTACAATGAAAGAGACTTCAGACAACACCAGAGGTTACTTGAAACCAAATTTTGCTTCATTTACAGCAGAAACAAAGCTCGCCCACCTAGAAAATATAAATAATTCATCAGGTAATCTGACCTATCTGAGAGAGCAGTTATTCCTTGGTGTTTTGGGGCTGTCTAAGACGTGCAGAAATCTGACAGTTGCTGGTGGCTTTATGAAAAATGCTGTAGATAAAACCTCTCAACAGCCTTTACATTTGTAATTGAACCCACTGAGCCCTTAAGTCTTGGGCCAGCCTTCTCCATTAGAGAACATGGCCTCAACAAGAGGAAATGGTAGATTCTATTTCAACTAAAATGGGGGTGTGTTGGAGGGTTGAGATACAGAGAAAGTGCTGGAGATTACAGCTCTCTTTGAAAAAACAAAAACGCATAATTTGCTCAATTGCCTTAGCCTTTTTTGCTGTTTTCTAGAACTCAAGAGGACTTTATGAATGTCTGGTATTGTATGACACAGGGTTTAAAAAGTAAAATTACTATATTGTAAAACAAGATAAGAAAAGCAGGAAAGACACTGAGAAGCACATAAAACGTAACAATGACAAAGCAAACACACTATATACTTATTTAATAGTTATTTAGTCAATCAGATTTTAAAATGAACAAAAATTTAAAAAGCAACAAAGAATATTATTTTTGTTTTGTTTGGGGCTGTTAATATAACACTGCCAATTTTTAAAATTCTAGCCTGCAGGCCATATCCTGATTAGAAATCAATTTAGCAAAGCTGCAGAGATAACCAAAAATGAATCTGAGAAATTAATGAAAAATACTGTAAAAAGACAACTTATTTGGTGTTAGTTTTCCTTGTGTAGCTTTGTCCCTAAGGCTGAAGGATGAAGAGAAAAACTAATCTGAGGGCTAATTGTTTATCTTCCCCACACTTCTGCTGTGCCGAGGTAATAATGGAAGGGGAGACCATGTGCAAAACAACCCAGCCCTGTTTGCTTTGATCAAGCAAAAAACTAAGGGCCAGGTGAAGAGTTTTTGTTGTCATATTAGACTCTTTTCAGAGCCAAAGCCTTGCTTGGGGCTTTGCCATTAGCTTTAGCGTGAGTCCACAGACAGAGCAGAGCAGAGCGCCTTCTGGCACCGTGAATTATTTAGATCTCACATGTTTGTAGGCTTTGGGCTTCAGGATGGGGTGAAGTGGCACTAAATCCCTGAGCAGTGTGGCGTTCAGGAGGAGGAAGAAGGAGAGCACAATAAAAAATGACAGAGGTGAAAAAAAGATGAACCTCAAGTTTCGTTTCTGTTTGGTTATCATCAGTAGAGTGGACTGATGGTGAGGCTGAAGACCTCTACTTTGACTTGGATCACACACAACCTGTTGTAATCACTATAATATTCAGACCATGATCTGATTGACCGTCATTCATTTCACCTTAGAGAGCAAACAATTAACATGCAGCTTAATAATGAATAATGCAGCACTACTGTATCAAACACTTTTCAAAACACTCAAAAATGTTCAATATGCCTCTGCAAGGACACACTGTTCACACAGATGCACATGTATACTTTTTATCTCTCCCTGAACAGCAGTAGAGACAAGTACCCTGTTATGTTCTGACTGAATCAGAGGAATCCCAAATGTATAAGGAGCGGCAGTCCCCATTATAGCTTGTCATGCATTTCAAGCGCTGTTCTCTCCTTGAGTTAAAAACATATATACTGTGTAGACATACTGTGCTGCATAAGCACATAGCTGCACCTTCCAGACTGCATACTTGAAAATCACTTAGTCATTAACCTTTATACACTGTCATACGTGGCTGTGTACATCCTGGCTGTGAGTTAATGAGTTCATTTTTAACTCCAGTCTGTCATCCTGTGACTCCCATCCATCAGCATCAATCTAAATCTTCCGTGTGGCCTCAGCGTCACATAGACTGACATCCAGCTGTAGATCTCCCCCAGCATCAACACGAAGCACTCGGGAAACTCTGTACAAATGCACGCGCGCGCACACACACACACACACACACATACCATAAATCTAAATGGACTGGCATCTCAGGCAGCTAAAGCAGGCCATTACATTATTTACCTTCTGGCAGCTCTTTGACTGCCAGTTGTGGGTCAATGACATCACATTTTTTATGCTCAAATCCAAATTCACCCCTCCCCTCAAAAAAGACACAATAAAGAAATACTGCTGCACTTTATATTGGAAACTATTATCCAAAACTTTCTCAAAAACCAGAACTCGCAATTATTTCTGAGGTTTTGGTGCTCCACACAGAAAAGGCGACTCAGACTAAAGAACCATTCATCATGAGGAGGCCACAGTAAAGAGTGTAGACTACACAGCTCCCTAGGAGACCTTGTACTGACAAAATGGTTTCAGGATCCCAATTGAAGGACTCTTTTACTTCACAGCCCTGGCCTGTACACCTGTAGTAGATAACAAGCATATAGAAACAGCAAGATTTCTTCAGGAGTAGTTTGTCCAGACTCATTAAAACCAGTGCGTGCAATTTAAATTTACAAGGCAAAAGTGGAAATGTTGTTGACTGAAACTATTTTTGAGGCAAATTGGAATTTCAGAGCTCCTAGGTTTTTATTAATTACATTTGATAAGTAAAGTGGAAAAAAATACATTTGGACTAAAGCTTGTGAGTTACTAACCAAAAGTGGTGGTACTCATACAGGCTTAAAGGAGGGGTTCAGTTTTAATGTGGCCCTGCCTTAAAACAACATGGTGCTGCATAGTGGGGGTTTAAGGTACAAGTGAGACACCGAAATGCAATCCAAGACGGCTGGAGCCTCCTGCTTTGGCACCCCATGCTGCTCTAAAACACTGGCTCCTTTCAAATGGATGAGAGCGTTGTATTTTTTCATGCAGGGCTCAAGTTGCTCTGACCGCAGCCTAACTGTAGTTGAGGTTATGAAGGCTCAAGGCTACGAGTTTTTGGCATACTTCAAAACAGATGTGAATGCCAACAGGTACACCGAATGCACATAAAGTTCTGGTTATATAGAAAATGTAACTTAAATGGCTGCACAGTCTGATGTGTTCACACTTGACTTTACTTGATATAGTCATAAATTTTGGGCTGTGCAGACAGTGGCCATTATCAGTTGACGTATATATTTAATTATACTCATTCAATGAAAATCTAACAAGGTAATGATAGTTAACCAACTGGTCTTGACAGGTTTCTCCCCAAAGTGTAAAGTGTCACTTGTACAAGTTGTAGAGCGCAGAGATTTAAAAGCTCACTGAAAGCATAATGCAAGAAATCAAACGAATGACAAATATATTTCACATTTGGCTCAATGATACATATATGTATCCAAATAAACATTTGTTGATACGTGTCATGTCATTAATGTTCCAGTTGGTTGAAAGATACTGCAGATCCCTAGCTATACAACATGTATCCTTACTTTTTGTTGTTCAATGACATTAACCTTTCTCCTGAAGAATCAATAGCATTTTATTCAACACCTCTCTCTTAGCTCCCACTAAAGGTCAATGCACAAAAGATTGGATCGTTGAGAGAACAATTCTTTTATTTGCTGAAACTACGGCTGTGAACTGGCCTTTGTGATGAAATTTAATTAATTGATTTTCATGCACAGAAAAACACAGGAGTGGGGGTATTTCTTTAATCCTGGCATTGGAGGTGCTTTGGTGAATCCATACACATAGCCTTAGGTTTGAAAATGTGCCTTAATTCTAATCACTGCTCAATATTTTTTCAGGCAAACAACCTTGTTACATGGGTACTTGAAACCCATTCAGCCAAGGGCCAAGCACTCTCCTTCAAAAGAGCCATTTCATATAAACTTCGTTATAGAGGAACTTATTTGCTCCTGCACAGACACAGGCAGTTTCCCGAGGAAGCTGTCTATATGGTAAACTGTAGACAGTGGAAAAAGCTTGAGGAATGGTACAGTCTCCAGGAGTCTCTAAAAGAGTGATGCATGTCCTCGTGTCACACATGTTTTGAGTAATGTGACCAATTTCCCCAAAGCTTGAGATGTTGTTTGAGAGGGGCTTCTTTTGGCAAATGTTTATACTCTTGCTGACCCAAAGTAGACTGCACAGGTTGTAGGATGTTAGCTAAAGCTGCAGGCACAGTAACGTGTGCACTGAGTGAAAACATACCTCATTACCAAAGTTCAAAGGACCTTTGCTATCCACAGCTGTGGAACCCCTCGCTCTCAGGCCTGCAAAATCACTGACAGCCTTAAAAGATTTCCTGACCCCTTGTTGTGCTATGAAGCTGTATTTCAATAAGTGTTTTTAATATTTTGTGCAAGCACACTAGGTAAACAAATCAGGAGAGGTACACAGTCCTGCCAATGGTTTCACACCATTCCAGTGATCCACAGGTGGCAATAACATGGCAATTTATGCTGCAATGCACCAACAATGGCAGGGTAGAAGACTGTTGGCCAGTAAACATGAATGTAAACAGTGCAGTGATTTAAGATACTTAGGCTTTGCAAATGTTTTATGAGTAAGGGAAATGCCTTCAACACATTTGTTAAACCTCAAGGATATAAACAATGTATATAAATGAGAAGCCTGAATGTAAACAAACAAAAGTTATGATTACAGTGTATGCAAAAATCCACAGGGCACCTTTAAGTATAAAGACCGTTTAATAAAGCTCTTTTAAAACTGTTTTTCCCTGTAATCTTATTTTTTCAACTTTAATTTCCATTTTTTACATTACATGCTTTTGCAATGCCTTGTAGTCTGCTGTATATCCATTTCACACTGTAAATCATGCTTAACTTTGTTTTGAACTTCTTCACAAATAAAAATATTATTATTTGTATTCGCTAAGATACCAAATGTGCAATAATGAAATCCAGCTTGTGCGGGTGCTACTAAACTGACATTTATATTCATTGTAAGAGGGGGAAATCCTGCTCCAATAAAAAATGAGCAGCATTTCAAAATCTCATTCTCTTCACCACCTGCAGCTTAAACACAGCAGGACTGGAGGGGAAATGGCCATCTCTGGCTGTGTTGTAAAACTGATAAAAAAAACAGAATAAGGAAAATCCTTGCAGTGTGCCTGCTGCCCCAAGGCACCACTTATTATGGATTGTTAAAAGACAGACATACATATACACACACACACACGCACACACACACACATATACAGTGGGTGCACATAAACAGAAAACCAAAAAGATAAAGTGCAAAGATGGTGGCCAAGTGCATCGTCTCTAACTTTAGAGGGAACAGCCACATAAAAAAACAGCAGCGTTTGATAACAAAAGCACAGTAAAATGTTGAACTGCTCAGTGCCTCAATTTTACTGGGTCCGGGACAGAGAAGCACAACAATGATTTTTTTTTTCCCCGTGGCTGAGTAATACAGTCACAACAAAGTGGGGATTTCCTGTCCAAGACGGCATGATTTCCCTTGAACTTCATATTTTGCCATTTCATACTCAACTAAATAAAAACATTGAGACAATCTGAGTTTAAAGTGAGTGGATCCTGCTAAGTAGAGTAGAATTTTGTGGCAGAGTGAACAGAATATAAATTCAACTAGAAACATTTGCTGTTACTGTATATAGGAGGTGACGGCCTCTTGGTTATGCATCAGGTTGCGTGTTTTTTGGCCTTGGTGTGGTGGTTCAAAGATCATTAGTAAATAACCTATCAGTGGGGTGGCATTAAGTCTGGAACAAATGGAATCCTCAAGGGAACATCAAACAGGCAGTTTTGTTTGCTGCTTTCTTAAATTACTGAAATAAAAAGCAGCTGTGTAATGTTCAAAAAAAAGTGTATTTGTTGCTATGGATGCTTGCACACATGCATGATGGATTATCAAGTGCAATAGTGATTGTAATGAAAAAAATCTGTCCATTCATTCCTTAACAAGACTCGATCATCATGGCTGAGTCGGTGCTGTATCAGATAGCTGAAGAACTGGACTGAGACTGGAGATGATTGTGAGCCAGACAGAAGCTTCTCATTCATTCAAGACCTTCATCATTTAGATGATTCTTTATGCGCTGGATTAAAGTGAGCCAGCTGCAATAACCCCACACGCACTTGAGTGACCAGATTACAGTCCATGTTCTGCAGTACTATGGTTTCTTGAATATTGTGTAAACTAAAAACACCTGTTCCATAATTGGGGTTCCTCCTGGAGAAAAGAGGATTTCCGATTTTTGGACCATTTACATGCTTTACCAGGTTTCTTTTTTTTTTTTTTTAAACACGTGTGCATGTGCATGACAAAGACCTCAAGTAAAAGGAAAGGTACCGCTGTGACAGCTGAGCGGCAGGATGAAAGGAGAGATCATTACACATTACTCAAATGGGAACTAACACAGGGTAGCCTCTAGAATTTCAAATAAAGTGGTTTCCACTGCTGAACATTTAACTATTTGCAAAATCCAGACACATTTACCCAGTAAAGAAAGACTCTCGTGACAGAATCTGTCCTCTGACTAAGCTCGCAAACAAATAACAGGACTAAATGTACCACTACTACAACTAAATAAGACAAGTACAAATTGTTTCAAATCAAAGTTGGCTGGGGAGAAATCTGATTCATGACCTTGAATGACATGTATGCATGCATACACAGTGACACTGTTACCAGCTGAAAGCAGTTCATTGTCTGATTTCTCTCTACGTTTCTCTTTTTCGCCTAAGGTGTAATTACTGCAAAGATTAGCATGATGGAGGCATATACTTGTAACGTCACCGTGAGCAGTTCTTTGACCATTTACTAGGAGGCAGACTGACTCATTCAGATGTAAACTGCACTGACGTATTCTTTCCTCATACCTGATCATTCATGTTCCCATGTTAACTCATGATGATATGCACTGATGTAAGTACTGGTAATGACTGGTAAGAGTTTGAGGAGAAATCAAAGTTTGGAGAGCAAACTCATTAGAAAGAAACATTTCTAAGATATTTCTATGGCATTTACAAACATATAAAGAATCTAAAGCACCATTACATTGTCCAAGAAGTTATTTCACTTTACTGCATTATTTAATTTTAGAGGAAGAAAGTTCTCCTGGTCTGATATAAATAACTTGCAGAGAGACTGAGACAGGGAGAGGTCTTTTTTTTGGCCCTGTTGGTAAGAGAATATGCAACGGTCTGTCCACCAGTGGGTTGGACTTTATTTATAATCTACTAAAGCTTTTTATCAACTCAAGGCTTTCTGATGGGCTTTTATACATTCACACAAGCACAAATATAACTCTATTCACTGTTACGACAGTTGCTGTCATCTACTTTCATGAGTTTTGAGTATTATCGCTGTGTAAGTATGACAGTGGAGGAGAAAAAATGATTGTACTTGACAGAGTAATTGTGCGTAACACTAACGATATTGTGAATGTAAGATCCTTGACTTTTAGCGCTGTAATAGGACATCTGACAAGTGAGAACTATTTACTCATTATTTAAATTAGAATCTGACACTGAAAAAGCTGCATGTTTCCCCACATTGGTACATTTTCTGTTCACAAAATATATCCGCTTACATTACGTTACAGGGTGTATTAACACAGTTGACGCTTTAAGATATTGATTGTAAAGATGCATTAATATGTAGTCTGGATCATCTCCAAATTCCCAGGGTTTGAATGACTGAAAAAATTTGCCACTGCTGGTTTGATGCATTACCAGAATCGAGGCTGTGTTTTTAAACATGCCAGCAAAAAGATAGTGAAAGTTACTGCAAGTGTTCTGACAATTATTACAACTATGTTTACTTACTCCCTCTTCATGGAAAACTGCACGTGGTCTTAATGTGACACATAATATGCAACTTACAACACTTAAACAAATCCATCATTTGGACAGATGGTTATTTGTTTGACAATCATCCATGATGCATTATCCAATTACGGCTGGACATGGTCAGTGAATTAAAATGAAATTAAACTTTATCAAGATGTCAACTCATCCATGTGAAGATGCGAAGAAAAGATGAATTGCTGATTAGGGCCGTGTTAATGTGGAGTATTAATCCAGTCCAATTAGCTTCACCAAGAAAGCAGAGAACATGGAACAACCTCTCCATCTTAAGGGCCTTCTTCTTTCCATTACTTACAAAGCAATTAATTAGTCAGTACTTCTTTAATTCTTTAATTAGAAAGTCCTTCTTTAATTTGACACGTTAGCAGGAAAACCACAGCTAACTTGAATTACTATTTAATTATGGCACATTCTGTAACGCGTAAACACGCGACACAAGCACACGCCTCTTAGTGTGTTCTTGTGTGTGTGACAGGTCAGTGTGTGTGTCTCTGTGTTTGTGTGTGCGACAGAGAGAAAGCTGAAGGCATGTTGCAGTTTTGATTGGCAGTTGGTGTTGGCAGGGTAACAGACAGTCAGGCACACAATCTCTGCGGAGTAGTTTCCTGCCGCAGCTGCCTGACCTCCAAACAGGCTAGACAACCAGAGCCTCAGGACATGGCAAGCTAATCGAAAACAACAAAGACCAAACTAAGCTACTTTTTTTCTCTCCATACCTCCACCAAATGACAGGATTATGCAACAATTCCCATCTCAGCTATTTGATGTTGTAGGAGAAGGGGAAGAGGAGTCTCATGGTAAAAAAAAAAAAAAAAAATCTAGCTGTTGTATCAAAACTTTTCTGAATGAAGGGAGGCATTCTTTATTTACGTTACGGGCACCTGTATTTAAAATTCATGGCTGAGGGCAAAACTCTGAGGATTTGAGACCACGGAGTAATCCTGCAGCAGCGGTGCGGGTAGATGTTGTCAGTACCTGGAGGCAGGCTGGCTCTCTTCCTCTTCTTGCTATTCTCAGCAGTGTTTTCCAGAGGAGGACACTCTGTCACCAGTGGCCCGCTGGAGCTGTTGAACTGGAGAGGGTCGTTGTTGGTCGCTGGATCAAAGGGCAGAGCGTTGAGTCCTGGAAGACATAAGCACAAAAAAGGCCTCATTATAGTAAATGAAGTGATGGCTCCTGACCAAGGGGGAAAACACTGTGGGCCATGAAAAAAAGAAAGCAACATGAGCTGTGCTTTTCACTTCCAAACCCTGTGGGGCTTCATTCAGACATGCATCACTGAAAACCTCATAAAAACTTATTTCAGCGACACAAATGGCCGAGGCACTGGCGGAAAGACACACGGTCAGGACTCAAGTTTGAGATTTTCAAAAGAGATCATTTGGCTTTTGGATTGTTGGTAACACAAACAAGCAGTTTGGACAGGTCACCAAGGTTGATTTGGGAAATTGCAGCAGGCAATAATGTATAAAGAGAATAATCAATAGTCTCTTCCTTTTGCAAAAAATGAAAATCTTAGGCGGGAGTAGAGGCAAGAACCTCTAGATATTCAAATCAATTTGTAGAAAGTTTTTACATTTGTACCAGAATATTTCTGTCCTGATCCCAGAGACAGAGGAGGCACAAAGATACACTGGTTGGCTGACTGCCAAATGAATATTTTGTGCGAGCACAGACACACCAACACATGCGCTGTTTTCCTTCTCTCTCAATCAAGGTCAACTGTAACAAGGCCAAAAACTAACAACAAAAATATGCAAATATAAAAATATGGTGCAAAACCACAACCAAGAATGTTTTTTCTCTGACAGAATGCTACGTTCTGTAATGAATCTTATGGCACGTCCCAAACCAGCACCTCCACTCATCGGAATTTTAACATTTGAGTAAAGGTGGTTCTAAATCCCAAGAAAAATCCTAGTTCAGATATACTGTATAATGAAGCCAATTTAACAGAGAGCTCAGAGAAGGCAAGTTGTTCTTTAGCTATTCTATTTTGCTCTCTGGTATCTTACAACAACAGGATAAGCAGCTGTATCATGAATACAAGACACTGGATACAAGAACACTTAAAACTCATAAGTAACTAAAACAAAAATAATGTCGAGATTGCTCCTGAGTCCAACTAAACGATAAACAACTTAACTTGTGTTTTCTGCTTAATGCATCAGCCTTTCTCCACTCTTTAAGAGTTGTGTATTTGTTTATAATTCAGAGCAGGGTCCTGGGGAGACTCTGTCTACATTCATGAAAAATTCATGACACTTCTTTGTGCACAGATTTGTTTTTCCCTCCATTGCACAACAGATCAGAAGCCCCACATTAACGTGGCTCTATCAGAGGTCCACTGGACCCTAATCTGTTACTATGGAACTTTGATGCTGCTCTAAACATCAACGACATCGTCATTAAAAGATTTTACCTGTTGTCTATTTTTGAAAATAAAGTTAACAAAATTAAGACTCTTAAATTATCTTTAAAATGTGTAATTGTTACAGAAAACTTTCATTGAGGTGTGTATCGCCACATTTTCTTATTTCCATCTAGCCAGACTACATGGATTTCTAGATTGCTCATTTTCTTTTTCTATTGAGAAGCAGCAAGCAGGTTACTGTTGCAAATCTAAAGTAGTATGTTGGCCTAGGAGTGTGTGGGGAGCAATACCTGAAGAAGATAGTTGAACTTGGATGAACAGGTCATTTAAAAAGAGTTGGCCTTCTTTCACAGAGACAGGAAGGGAGGGGATGATCTTTCAATCTCTGCTTTGAACTCACTCAATGGAGATTCGAAGCTCAAACTGACAAATCTGCCGAATCAGTGGGGAAGGTGATGGCCAGGTATTTAATGCGATTATTAGGCGGACAGAGGTTTCTTCTCAGAAATACGGTTCACCTTTTCTGTCTCTGTCAGACACATACTTGCTTCTTCTGCCTTTTATGTAGGCTACAATATTTTACATATTTCATAAGTCATCAAGGTTTTCTGCACACAAAAAGACACTAAAGAAACAGGTCTATGAAGAGAACAAACTGTCTCAGAGAAGAGGCAAGGGCCATGCTTGCAATCAGATAACACAGGCTGAGAAAGAAGGCCTTGAAATACATTAAACCTGTGTGTGGGAGATTTGTTAGATTTAGGCAGAGGGGACTGTGTATTTGCAGTATAAACAGATCTTCTGTCTGAGCTCACACACAATCCTGCATACATCTCTGAGCTGATCTCTACTCAGCATCCATCTGTCAAACCTCTCTAAAGATGACCGCCAGTACTCTGGTGAGTGAAATATATTCATTACTCTGCACATGATAACTCTGTCACCACTAAACAGCTACAATTTACAGGAGACGGCCTTTTAGCTGGTGGCATGAGAGTTCTGGTGAAAAAAGGCCAAGACTGAAACCATGGAAAGAGTGAAACAGCACTTAACAGCTGACAGGGAAATACCACTCAGCTTCAGCAGTTACTGCTGTCCCAGTTCAAGATCAAGGCCAGAAGTTACTTTTGTATTTAGTGTGGTTTGTCCAAAACTTTCACAACTCTGTCTCCTACCAGGACAAAGAGAACAGGACATCGAGAGGTGCATAAAGTTGACAGGGCAGGGTGCAGAGGATGAAATTTGTGTGATTTAAAACTGATTTTGAGCCACGTGACTGAATGCACCCATTACGTTTTGTGTGAATCAGAGTACCCTGTTTTGCTACTGACTGAGAGCGCTACTGTAGTATAAAGCTCTGAGAGGAAAGTGAAGAAAATAATTCCACAGATTCAGTCTCAATGAATGAAACAGCTTTTGGCTGAACATCATTATTTAATCACACGAGAAGCTTTGTTCTCTGGGTTTGTTTTTTAGGACAGTTCTCAGCATTCAGATGCATAATTCGGACACCAGAAGGCTCTGTTGATTTAAAAACAAAGGGTGAAAACGCAGCTTAAGACCCGAATCTCTTTGACTGTGTGTGTATGCGTTTGTGTGTGTGTGTAAACATGTAAATGAACAACGTCTTTGCTGGGTCATCGCCCCTGTCTGCTGCGCTACTCGTTTGTCTGTAGGCTGATGGATGGCGTGTTTAAGTTTCAACATCTGGCCGGAGGGAGGAGTCATGTCAGTGAGCATCACTCCCCGGGGAGGAGGAAAATAAATACCAGAAGGGGTTGGTGGAGACAGGTAGAGGCTTTCGGGCAGAAGGGTTTCAGAGTAAAAGAAGGAAATAAAAATGCTGAACAAAGAGACAAACTACGCTCTCTGGTCTCAGGATGGAATACAAGGACTCTCGCAAAGGCAAGTGACCTGATCTTCCATCGAGGCTGCATTAACAACGTGCCCCATTAATGGCACAGGGAGCCAGGAAAGGACAGGACCATTAGAATATGCAATGAAATTCTTTGGGTCATTAAAACACCATTTAACTGGCTCGGATGCGAAACCAACTTGTAGAGGAGAATGTGGAGAAATGTGCGCTGAATGTGATGTCACTATATGATAATTAGGACAGGTCAATGACACACTTTATCACTCTCCACTGAGGGTGTCAGTGTCAAGGTGGTCAGGGCTGCTGAGGCTGGATGATAGACTGGACTTCTTGAGGAGAATGTGGTCCTTTAACATGTCCAATAAAAATAAAAATACATTGATTGATTGCCTACATTAGCACCTGCAACCTTGTAATATATAAAAATAAAAACTGATCCTGTGTTTTATATAGAAATACTAATCATCTTATGTAAAACATGTTGACAAATCGTTGACAACCTTAATTATTATTTGTCCTTCTTACACAACTGAAACAATTAACTGGACGTGTGATGCATTGTCCTAATTTTAAAGTGTAAATGAAATACAAAACAACTGATTTCAGTTTATGAAATGTAGTATTTATGGTTTTTCTTTCTCATGTTCTTATGTTGGCTGTACTCTTTGCAAAAACATGATTCTTTGCAGATGATGCAACAGAAAAAAAACATAAACACACTACCCTTCGGTGAGGTTAATCTACCACAAATGGTCCAAAGCAATAAAAATAAAATAAATATGTGAATTTGCTCACCTACCAAAAATCAAAGATCAAACTGTAGAACATTTTAAACAACATGTAAGCAACACACTGTGTCAGGTGTACGACACTTGAGATGTGCACAAAAACGTAAAAAACAATACCTATGTGGATACCCTATTTTTCATAAAGACTGCAATACATTTAACGTGTTTGTACAGTTATGCAGTGGTTGTTAATCTAACTCTTATCAGCTAATTAACACAGCAGCACAATGTGAATAATGCAGGGCATAAGTAAAGGTGCATCAGTACAACACCGCAGGTAAGTGTTTAAATGAGGGGATGGTTTAAGTGTCGGACTATTAATCTACAAAACATATAGAGGTCATGTAGTCTATGGCATGGGCATTCATCTGAACAAAGCAAAGGGCCAGATGGTGGCACATAACATTAATATATCACCTTGTGAATTTGCCTCTCTGACTATTCCACGTCATTACTTAACCATAACTTTCAAGAAACTGCCTTTTAGCTCCACTGATTTGCATCATAAAACAGGCTGAGTGGCTGAACACAGACATTGATCAGGACTTAATCTGAAGAGGGTGCCCAGGATCAACTTTTCATGCTAAACAGCAAAAAAGTCATATTACAGTGTTGTATGAGGGAAACGTGAACTAAAATAAAGTCTGTCTGCTGTGTTGACATTATCAAAAGAAAGCGTGAAGCTTGAATGGTGTTAGGATGTTGCAAATTACTCTATTAATGTGGTCAAAACACACAACACTCACAAACATACACAAAAAGAGACACACAGGAAAATGCCTTCACGAATACGACTTAAGTTTTCCGAGGTCATGAGCTCACAGTTGGATCTACCTGACTGAATTAATGCTGCGAAAGGAAAACATTTATTCATGATTCACTCAGATTTAGCTCAGAAGAAAGAACTGGGAGCAAGAATTCCCACAGCCATTGTCCCATTACAAACATGAAGTCAAGGATTTCTGCTTTTTATTCTAGTATTTTTCTATAAAGCTAACGTTAGACCAACAACAGACACCACTGATTAGCAAGCACTGACTAAATGTTTAAGTGTAGACAGACCTTAAATTGGAGTAGACAGTGAATTTTATCTGCATGATGACACTGTGCAGCTTTCACTGTGAGGATATAATTAAACCTTTAAAAAGAGTCTGCATTTGAATCACAGCCCTCTTCTGCCCAAACTGCCAACACACAAGTGTGCAGTCCATCTAATGATGAGTGCAATTTCTCAAAGTCCAGAGTGACTCTTTGAAATTTTTTGTTTTGTCTAACCAGAAGTCCAAAACCAAAAGATATTCCATTTGCAAGTACATAAAAGACATGATAATGACATTGTCCATCGTCAATACATTAGAAATGCTGGTCACATGTCACATCCTAATAACGTTCGGAATCATGCTGCAGTACAATTACTGCAAAGCTGGCTGCTATGGGTCACAGTAAAGTGATAGTTACAGGCCATAACTCTGGGTCCTGTTGGGTGGCAGCTGGCAAGACTACAAACAGGATCCCAAATTAGCCTTTAGTCACCTGGAAGGTTACTGATGAAACAGTCACAAGACCGCCATTACGCCCCGCTAAAAATGTTTCTATACAGATCAGTCACCACAATTAAATGAGATATTACTCTATACATAGCTTGAAGTGTTCATCAGAACAACGGAACATGTTCTGGCCCAGGACTATGGGCACATGCTCATGAGGTTCCTAAAAAAAGGTAGCTGTCAAGCTATGAGTGCCCTTAGCAGATGCATAAACAAGGTGTCTGACTGATGTGGCTTAGCAATGGATGGCAAAGCATGCCAAGCAGCTGTGGTATGCTCATAAGGCTATTAGCCAAGCTTTTCACTTCCTGTGTATTTATAGCAAAGACAAAGAGCAGTTAAAACAACAGGCAATACATACAAGTGGTGGATACACAAGACCATTTAATGCACAGCTGCACTATCCCACAGGCTTTGCTCGTTTCAACAAAAGAAAATTAATGTCTGACAGCTCCCTGCTTTATTTCTGACTCTTGCATTTGCGGAAGAGAAGGCCAGACCTGGGTTAATAAGTTGTTGTCCATGCAAGCTGTGGTCAGCAATGCTTCTCACTTTAAAGGAGGAAGAGGAGAACATGCTGAAATTCTATTACTGGAAAAATAATATTCTTATATCATTTAATTATCTTCATTAGGCTGCAATATATATTAGTAACTGACTTTGTGCATTACTAATTGATTATGGCCTATAACTACTGCGGCCACAGTAACACTTGCATTGCTCTAGAAGAACTTTGCACCACACCCAGATTCATGCTTCATTCTGCTGTTTCTTATATGATGATTTAAAAAAACAAACAAACCCAAAAACACAGCTTTGGGGATTTACTTTGCACAGCTGGTGCACACTATGATCTGACTATGCTTTCAGTCTTTAGAGTCTGTAGCCAGTGTGGCTTTTAACAGGCTGGCTACAGACGCAGGCTTAACGTACCTGCTCAAAACATGTAATAACCCTACAGCACAGTTCATTCTTATTCTTTAGAGACGTGGCGGGTACTGTCAGGAAGATAAAATCATAGCACTGCACAATTATTACAGGGACATGATGTACAAAAAATGCAGGGACAAGTATTCATCACCAATAATACAACCACAAAAAGGAGTTACCACAAGGATTTGCACACTCAAAGACAGGTCAAGTTTCATCATAGTTCCTGATAATTGAGACAATTGAGACAGTTCTGGGAAGTGATTATAAATGGCATGGCAATGAGAAGAAATGGAGACCAAGCCCCACTGAACTCAGATATACATGGCCGAGATACAAACTAAAATACAAACAAAACAGCAAACATAAACCAAACGTCCAAATTCTTCTACTATTACAATGTGCTATCCTTATCAATAAAGAAGTGAGAATATCCAGAGTATTCAGCATTTTGCATCCTTAAGTAAATGTCAGAGGCACCAATCAAGGTTAATATCATGATAAGTACGTAGAAAGAATTATGTTCTTACAGTTAGGAGTTTGGTAAAGGTTAATCTATTCCCTGATGTTGCAATGACATTTTGAAACGATGCTAGCATTGGAATAACTCATTGTGCATTTACGAACTCCTCCTGCTCGGCATGTTATATAAAATCTACAAATACGCTGGCATGTGAAGCCGAAACACACTGTGACACATAAAGGGCAAAACACAACACGCAAAGGGTTACTAATGTGAAGGGGGGGCAATTGCTTTTTGTTTTTCGCTCCAAAGAACATTAAAGTCTGTCAATATTTTCGGTGTTTACTTCTGCTGTGCTCAAACAAGCTCAGGTTTACATGCCCGCTGAAGAGCACTAGCTCACCATAATCATGTCATGACTATTCATAACATCAGTGACAAGGAAAAAAATTCCTCCTCAGACCCCCCCCCGTCATGCCTCCAAGCCTCAGGGAATTCACTGAAGGTTAATTTATTTAAATCTCCCATCCACTCATCTCTATTCCATTAAACTCACTAAGAATCTTTGGTTTGCAGTCTAATCCGCTTTCTACTGTCAAAGGCCTGTGCCCTCTCTGCAATGTATTGAGTGAACAAGTGTGTGTGTGTGTGTGTGTGTGTGTTAACACAGCAGTTGATAAGGTCATTTTAGCTTACATGCACAATGCCCTCTGAGAGCAATGCATAACACTGGACTATTAAGTGACCGAAACGCTCATGGTAGGAGGCAGTAAAGTCACAATGTAGGTTTCTCCCAGGAGGGCTGTTCTTTTCTACTATCCTCAAGGCCCCAGAATGTCTAAGCCTGCACCATCTGGCCTCTCCTTTGACAGACAGAGTACTATAATGCATGCAGGGTATGGTCAGATCAAGATATCAACAATTAGGCTGTGGTACAAAGGATATCTTGGCTATGTGGCCAATCGCTGTATCATTTTTACAGCATGGCAGGCGTGACGACTGGCGCAGACTGATCTTATGCTAATGACTTTGGGAGCGTTCGCCCTTCCCTTAAATATTCGGTGATGCTATTTGCAGTCTGTTAGAAAAACATCCAGCCTATGTTGATGTGTTTTTGTGTTCCAGAGGAATGGCTAATGAGAGGCTCCCTGGCTCCAACATAATTTAGCAACGGCAGGCTCAGGGAGCGGTGCGTGTCTGGTTATGGCCGTGACCGACTGTGAATGGTCATCTCTGAAGCACGTGTGGCTTGAGCAGCTGTCACCACTACATGTCCAGTCTTTGCACATTAGAGGATTCTCTTTAAAACTTTACCTTTAGAGCCTGAACATAGTGGCTCAAACTGCTGAGGTGTTAAAGTATTTTCTCTCGTTGAGGTTGCACTTTGGCAGAACAAGTGTGCATTCACAATAAGCAGCTGAGCTGATGCTTACTGAAGCTCTCAATCCTGTGGCAGACACTGTAAATGCAAACATGGGTGCTCTTTTAGAGTCAGGCGCAAGTCATTCCTCCTAATTAAAATGGGATTAGGTCGCAGAGGGGACTGGCTGTTCTTTTAGGTCTTCAAATGTATATCACCATCTTTTAGCACCGTCTGCTTGTCTATAAACCTCTACTTCATTTAATGCCACCTCTTGTTCTTTCCCATCTGTCTTCTCAAACATAGACTTCTCTTAATTATGCTTCTCTCTTCACTTCAGTGCTTAGCTGCCATCAACTTTTTTTTTTTATCATTTGCTGCCTGCTCTGAAATCTCCACTGCTCTACAATTTGTTACATCCATGTGAGGGACTGGACTTGGACAGAAGACACGATAGATTTACGATATGCAGCTGCCATCACTGACACAAGCTTTTAAAAGCAGCACAATGTATGTATCTTGCACTAGCCTTCTGCCTCACTTATCTATACTAACTTGTGCTGCAGGTGAATGTGTCCCTCCATGGCAGTATTTATTTCAGCTGCTGATTTAAAGGTTTGTTTAAAGTTACTCAAAAAGTTAGGCCATCAGGATGGTGTGTGTGTGTGTGTGTATGTGTATATATAGGCACACACACACACACACACAGAGAGAGAGAGAGAGAGAGAGAGAGAGAGAGAGAGAGAGAGAGAGAGAGACCTTGTAAAGCTGTGGTAATTGGTCCGTATTTCAGTAATCACCCTCTCCAAGTATTAAGTGAGGTGAGGCACATTTGATGTCTAAAATAATACATAATTAAATTAAATTGTATAACTTATTACAGTTTTTAAAAAAAGACACATAAAGAGACATATATTTAAAATAAAATCACCTGAAAGTGTTGTTTAAATTTTGCATCATTAGGTTAAATCAGCTCATCCAAAATATTCATTTCTCTGACTCACAGTCGGTGTCACAGCTTCACAGATTTCTTCACAAACAATGTTTCGGTTTGGTTTTGAAAAGCATGCCCACACTTTGTCAGTACCCTTCAGAACATCCCAGAGGCTGTACTTAGTTTCAAGGAAAGTAGATAAGAAGCCATATTCCCTTGTGTGTCAATTAATACTTGTAAAAAGTGCTCTTTACTTGTTTGTATTGTTTGTCTTGCGCACGCAGCTTCCTCTCCCTTTCCCTCTCTGAAAGGAGAATGAGTGCGATTGAATCTGTATCCAAATGTATCAGACCCCCTGAGTGACAATACAAGTGAGATCTCAACGCTCTAGATGCAACAGACGATTTTCAAAAGACAATTCTTTGCCTTTGATGCTATTTCGGGATGCAGCTACCGTACAGGTCTGAAGAGAAGAATTACCAGATGGCTACTTGTCATTCTCCATGAGTTGGAGCTCTGAATTCTAGTCCAGGAAGCTGAAGTCCTCACTGTGAAGTCTGATGTTGATCACGATCTACACTGGTAAGAGCGACACATACGCTGCCTTGATATAACCGCTGATTTGTATAAAAGTGATAGTGCTTTTAGCTTTCAGTGGTAACAGCTCCTACTTCTAGACAGTTTTGTGAGAACAAATTGGGATTGGTGCACAAAATTGGCAGCTATGTATGCGATATTGCATGCGTGGATTACTGTTGTGATCAGTGATATGATGTCGGATGCTACTCTTTTGATTTCACCTGTCACAGCTCTCATCTAAAAGATCTTCCTGTGGCTTGCCAGTTCAGTCTAATGTTTTCCTGTATGGATGGAACAGTCTACAGTATTTAGACGGACATTAACAAAAAAAAAAAAACCCACAGTATAACATACAGAAAAACTATGGTTTATTACAACTTGGGTTTCTATAGGTTATGATGACATGTATAATCTGGAGACATAGCTTAAAATAGGACCAAATGGGCACATGAGAAGGTCTGCAGGGTTAAAATTTCTCTTTCAAGCTTGCTTTTGTCAGTCTTCTCACAACCACTGCTTTTGGTTTTACTTCCAAATAAAGTTGAGCTCATCTGGCAAACTAGCAATTTAGTTTTGCAATTTCGAGTTGGGGGACTTCAAAATCAGTGCCGCAGACACCAACAAGCCCTGACCTGCAGTCCTGATTATGGGTCAAACTAGTGCAGCTCCTATGACGCAACTCACCAGCATCTTTCCTCACACCATCCCTGTCCAGTAAATGTCTTTGCCTTTCAAACTCCACAACCCCAGCTGATAAGGCAGGCTGATTGTGAATGAGTCTCCAAAGTCTCCAGCTCAGGCGGAAATAATCGCCATGGCCATTATCATAACATTAAACTGGTCTTCATCCGTAAAATACAGTTAAATGTTTAACTGAACAATTGTTTAACACAAAAACCACATTTAGGATTTAAGCACTCTATACAGAGATTGTTTTGTTGCTTTTTCCCTTGCACTAAGGACAGACACGCCAATGTTTGGAGTTGTGAGAACAAACAAACAAAAAAAACAACAACAACAATATTTAGTCACACATGAGAGTGCTAATGGACCTTGTGGCAATAAATGTCATCACTCATTGTTTGAGGTCTCTTGCTGTTTTGCCACTGGAAAAAGGGAGGCGATGTGTTTGTGGCAAAGAGGGTTTTAGTGTGCCAGAAGGATTTATTCAGTGAAGCAAGAGAAACTTCTTCCTGTAATGACCAGAGAAAAAAAAAAAAAAAAAAAAAGCTCAGGAAAAGCTGCCACACTGAAATTTAAGGCATAAATAAAGCAAATAGCCAAAGAGAAGCACAAAAGTGCAAAACAACATCTTTGTTTTACTTTGGGGAGGCTGGGAGCAGTTGGGGTCACAACAGGATGCACTCAGTCAAGTAAACACCCACTTAGGAACACAATGATTTATTTGATTTATTCAAATGCCTTGGGTATCCACTGATGCATGCTAAAGCTAAGCTCTGACTCATTTAAAGAGAGAAACATAGTGACAAAGGGTAAAGTGAATCATCTTTTTAATGTGACCCCTGGTACAAACTTCAAAAGCAAAGAATGCCACTGTAGGAAGAACAGTAATGTATCAAATTCTGAATGCAAAGTCAAATGACAACAGCCTACAGGAAAGGTTGATAACTAGTGTTGTCTGGGAAAATGATTTTAAAATGAGAGTTTGACACATCTGTAGTAGCTGGATTAATGCCAACGGGGTCTTGGAAAATGCTTCAATGATGTTCTCCCAAAACAAAACTTTAGTGGCTCGTCCTCTGACGATACTAGAATATCTACAGTGGAGATTTCTTTCTCTTTTTTAAGTTAGTGGACAAGCCAGTAGTGTAATAGTAAGTCTAAAATAATGAAGGAGAGGCAAAACACACACATAATGCAAGCTGGGCTGAATAAATGGACAGAATTATACTGGACATAAGACAACAACCACAATATGGCAATTATTTATTAGTAAGGCTGGTTCCTGTAAGGGGAAGCTGTTTTGGCAATCGAATAACTGCACTTTTTTTATTTTGCTGTGTCACTGTAGAGGAAAGTAGGAGCAAACAGCATGGCTTCCTGTTCTTTTCCAAAACTGAATCTTGTCAAATGACTACAAAAATAATTGTGATGGAAGTGGAGATGAGTAATGGAAATGGGAGCAGTGTGATGCCGGACAGCACGAGGCAGGGCTCCATGACTCGTGTCTGTTTGCTGCTCCAGTGCCCTCAGCTCTGGTGCCGACTGCCAATGAAGTCAGCTTAACTACTTTTGAACCAGATGCTGGTATAGCCTCCTCTACTGACGTCCAGTGTGACTGAGTGTTCAGCTGACAGCGCTGTCAGCAGCCCGGCAGGAGAGATGTTCTGTGGTGCGCTAGGATTTTATAACTGAACTATGACCAGGACACGCACCTTTACTTTCTCTGGCTTTGTGGAAATCCAGTGCTTTCACATCACAGATGATGACCAAGTCAGAAAGGACGTCAGTAATGTTAAGTATATAAAAATGAAAACAGAAAACAAATATGAAGATGTCAGCTTGGGCTTTAGGAAATTATCACATCACTGTTCCTGACATAAAATATTGAATAATACAAAAAAGGAATTCAAATAAAAACAATAGTTAACTACAGTTCAACATACACTTTGAAAAATGCATGTCCAGAAAGGGACGCGTATTTAAAAGTGACTGCACATACCCTATTAATAACTTTAGTTAGCAAAAGAAAGTTCAGATACTGTCATTACAGACTCACGAGCAGCAGGCTGCTACTCAAGAAACTGTCTTCCCATCTACCCACTGATGTTCGATCACAGCTTTACTTTGTCAAATCTGTCTTCTTCCTGCTTATCTCCCGCGCCAACAAGCACCAGAATAGAACACATTTTGTGACTCTAGCGTCTTTGTGTTGAAGCCAAAACCCCCTTTTGAAACATAAATCCTAAGTGTAAAAACAAGCTGTAAATAAACCAAGCTAAAGCCTCGTTAGTGTCTCAAGTACCTCTGCTTCCTTGTCAAATGTCAAATCCTATATTTTTTGTCATTTATGTCTACTTCTAATAGATCTATGAGAATACCAAAAAAGCTAATGTAGCTTAAAAGGCACAGTCTCAAATTTGGGAAGAAAATCTGCTACTTAGATGTTAACTGTCAGGAAGGACAGGCGACTAGACTTCATTTGAGTTCACAGTCTTCTTGTGTCCAGTCAACTATTTACCGTAGCAGGGGATCAAAACTGGACAGTGAACAATAATATTTCCACTCCAGATTTATGTCGTATGTTAAGTTAGTCCCTGATTGCTCTGACAGCAGATAGGGACAGTGCATCAACAAAAAAGTACAATGAGTGAGTATGAACACCCGCTGCTTTAGTTCAACATTGGATAAAGAAATGTATATCGCCCCAGCTAATCTTTGATATTTCCTCCTCCTCTTATTTGGACCTAGTGGACAAGCTGTGTGGTGCAAATGTAGCATGACAGCTTCGAGTACTCAGCTAACCATCTGCTGGCCTCTTTGAGATCAGTTATACATTCCCAGCTGTTTGCACATTCCATGCCATCTCTCAGGGGATTAGCTGCAATAATTTGACAAATAAACCAAACAATAATACTGAAATAATATAATCTACAGCATTTTCTCTCTGCTGTAGCTCAGTCTCCCTGATGGATACTACAGAAATAGTACAGGAAATGACCTTTCCCGTCAGGCCATTTGCCTGGTCATGGAGGCGATCAGGACAAAGGCAATTAGCCAGTTCATAGATCACACTTATCCAGCTATAGAGGAGGCAACCAAGCCCAGCAGAGGCCATTCAAACAATGTAAAGAATAAAGAGTCCTACTTTCATTTGAAGCAGATCTCCATTAAGAGACTTAATGTATTGGACAAATGCAATGGTTGGAATAAGCTTTCTAGTATCCGAGGCAAGGTTAACAGAGCAGCACTTCCTTGATTTGATATCTACAGCTACTGAACAGCTTGTACTGAACAATTTTATTTGAGTTTTCTTTGATTTTGACTGGATAAAGGGAAATAACTCTCAGTAAGCAGAAAAAATACATGGGATGATGAAGAAAAATATACTTTCTTCCCAGGGTTTGCTCAAGAAGTGTGGCATGGTGGAAGCAGAGCATTTTGAGTTAGCTACAAGTCCCTGACCAGAACATGAACTTGTGTTTTTTGCAGAGTTCTCAAAACTCTAACATTTGCAGAACAACCTATACATGATAAGACTTATCTGTTTCTGCCCATATCTTAAAATGTGACATGTTCAAGATATTCACTTCTAAAAAACAGTCTTGTGGTTGATTTTTTAAAAGAATACAAGTGACCTCTGGTCGATTGCCCATCACAATTTAGTGTGCGACCTCTGGCAATTCTGCATGAAAATTTCCTGAAATTATTCTTCGAAATGTAACCAGTCTGTTGTCAACAAAAATGAATGTGCAAGGCTGCAACAGAATATTACTTGCCCTTTGCAGTATGCACTTACATTGAAATAGGAGAGTACGAACATGATTTTAACTGGAGTGATTCAGTGATTTCACTCTTCTTCTCAATCAATTTCAATCTCCTTCTGAATCAATAGAGCACTTGTCTAACAGGAGAAGCAGTTGCCAGGCACACTGTATATACTGTACTTTTTCAGAAAACTCCCATGTCTGATGCTCTTCATGTAATTCATGAATTATACATACTTGACACAAAGATGCATTCTGGTCTCTGGCAGCAAGATACTGCATTCAGTCAAGACTAGTCATTTATATCACCAATGTATAATGTAGCATTATTAAATTCGATTACTATTATTGCCTTGCAATACTCATTCTGTCTGGAGAGGTCTGCGTTCCTTTCTTGGACCTTAATGTAAAAGTATGAGTCACAAAGCATCTTGGTTTAAATCCGGGAGACTTTTGACTGATTTCATTGCCCCCTTCATTCTGATTTTCTCTTACTTTTCACCTCTGGTCATGTTATAAAAAGGAAAAAATGAAGAAATTTAATGAACAGAAAGAAGCCATCCTAGACATCACTAGACACAAGTTACACGTATGCCATTCACAGAGGGTAAAATAAGAGGAAAGTGCTTGGAGGGGGATAATACACTAAATCTGTGAATTCTTGTTAGAAAATTGGGATCTAACACTATCTAACACGTTAAGATAACAGACGAATAAACTCAGCATTTAACTTTCTGGTGGATTTGATTTAAAGTAATACTTTGGACGCATACTCTTTAGTCCATAAAGCATGGACAAGAAACAAAAAGCTGAGAATGTCAAATTAAACTACAACTAAAGAAGCCAGGATCTGGATGTCAAGAAAGGAGTTTATGGGATAGACAAAATAATCTACCAATGCACTAGTGACTTGTAGAAGAATTATAGACAGATTAGCAAAGACTTTTCATTACAGAAAACCAATTTTAGTGAAACTCCAACATGGTCAAACCTTTAAATACCTTGAAGCCTTCTGGTAACCACTCAATCCCTGAGCAGCTATTGTGCTATTTCTGGATCATGGACCACAGCAGAACCCTAATCTTGTCCGTACTACAAAACCCAGGTCCATACCATTGGTCTGGGGGGGGGGGATAAAATAAAAAAAATAATCAGAGGACTATGGTGAGGTCACTAAAGAATGACAGCGAATGTCGTGATGCCCCCTCATCTCTGAAATGGGAATGGTAAAATATTTATATAACAAATGATCACTACTGTTTAAGCTTGCGAGAAGTTCAAATATGAAATAAAAGATTTGTTTTTATTTCCTCGCAAGAGAGCCTCTAAGCATTTGCATTTGGCATCTGAAGGCATAAAACAGTTGACTGCTAAACCTCTGACCTCTGATATTAGACTGACACACAAGGCAACGCAGCTTAAATATGAAAAAGAAAATAAAACCAAAGATTTACATTTGATATAGTGCTGAAATATGTTTCTAAGGGTTTCTGTGGAGAAGTGAACGACCTCTAAACTTTAACAAGATGTTCATTCTTGGCTGCGTTATTCTGGACTGGCTCCAGAAGAGTTATGATTGTCAATGCAAATGAATGTGAAACTGAATTATGGAATTTTACTGCACCGGCACCCACACATTGTGCCATTTTATGACTGTTATAAACCATGGTCTATATTCGCAATTGTATCTTACGTTGAGCAGTAGGAGGCAGCAGATTGCTATGGCTCTCTCAATGCTTGCTGGGATTAAAAACCATTTGGAAGAGATTCTATAAGGTAATTATTACATTTTAAAATCTTACCTCCTCAGTTCAAGCCAAAGAACCAATGGAGGTGAGCTCAAGGGGAAAGTTGTCAATGGACTTTAGCAAGGCCCTGATGCAAAAGTAATATATTAAATATGTTTAACAGTGGTAAAATCCAAATTTCTTGTATCATCAGTGTTTGAGACAAGTGCCTAAAATGCCTCATCTGTTTATTTCAAAACAGTACAGAAAGAGTCGTGTAAGTTAACATTTCTCACTTTACCAGCGTAAAGTGCCCTCAAGATCTATTAACCCTAAAGAGTCCCCTGTCACCATTTTGGAGTCGGTTATCTGGGAAGTTGCGTTTGTCTGTCTCTGCTGGTTAATTGCATTAATACCATATCCTCTCTGGTATAAAGACTCAAGGACCAAATAGAAGACTTCAGTAGCATGTAACATGTTTAAAAAAAGATATCGGCGTGCAAAGATAATCTATCACAACCCTAAACAAGCAACTGCTTTATCACAGAACCATTTCTCATTCCCACACTGCTCTGTTTACCAAAAGCAGCTCCTGGGGATTAAGTTCTCACTAGGATTCCACATTAATGAGAATGTGTGTGCCACTCATACAGAGAAACCCACTTCATCAGACAATACTAAATGTGCTCCCCACCTTGTTCTCACCCAATGATTCCCTTATTCAAAAAATTAATTTGCAGTTAGAAAGCCATTTTCTCTTGAGTGCCGATGAAGAGGTGTCTCCATTTCACCTGTTCTCTTGGTGGTGGTGTTGGCTAATGAGAGTCTGGTCAGGAGGCTGGCGCTGACAGCTCAGCTCTTCAAAAGCCTTTGTCAAAATATTGCTCCGGGGGAGATTTGAGCAGCTAGCTGCCCACAGAAACAATTCTACCATGGGTATGTCTCTCATTTCCCCACTGCTCTGTTTACCTGCAGGCTACGCGCCCAACTATTGAATGTGACAAGTCACATTTAGCCTGACACTTGTCAATAACAGAGAAGGAATACATATCGAATGTATTAACATCCATACCATCCACAGAAGGAACAGTGCTAAACTAAATCATATGGTGGTCTAGAGTTTACACCGACTTACATCAGGTTTGTGTTATTGAAGGGTAAGCCTGGAGACGTTCAATATTTTTTGTGATGCCAACAAATCCCATGTAAAAAGATCAAAACCAACCACGAATACTAAATATAACCTGACTGATACTGAAGGATTGAGGTCTATATGGTGGTCAGGAGTTATTTATTTTATTTTAACATTCTACTTTGCACATAGCCAGTTTGGCATTTCTAAAGGCAATTTTTATTTTTCGGCAGACATACACCAATTGACTTAAATCAATTTTGTTTATGTTACCTAATTAGCTTATTTTATTAGCTTTGTTGTACATGTTGATAGCAACACGAAATTGCAGTTCATAGATGCCAAAGACTTACAGATAGTGTCAGCAGTAAACAGATTGTCCAGCAGAGAGCAACATTTTTTTCAAAGTAAAATATTTTAAATCTAATAAATCATTAAAAATCTAGACAAAATAACAAAAGCTACTGAATGGGCTAACTTTGTTAACACAAACAAAACCAAAGCAATTAATCAGTGACCTTCAATATCAGTATCAGTGCCAGTGTCAAAAACCCAGTATTAGTTAATCCAATGTCAATACGAATAGCACAGACACTCTAGTTTATTTTCAAACAACTGCACCTCCAAAACTCATGCACACAACAAATCCCCTTTCAAATCCTCCTGTTTAAAGAAATTTCGCCAAAAATTACAATGTCCAGCTGTGTTCGGACATCACTTCATCAGACATCAGTCTTTAAACAAACAACATATATACATTTGTAATCTGTTGTTGAAGATTTACAAAATCGGTAGGAGCCAATGATTATGGGACTGGTCAGGCAGGTTGGAGAGAATTGAGAGACAAAGTGTTACTCTGAGGGATTTGGGGCTTTTGGTGAGATCTGTAGACAATTATGAAAATATGGAATATTGCCAGCCATATACTCGAACATGCACGGTCAAAGAAAAAAATCATTTGCTTCTTCCATAAACTGTGATGGATGATGTGGTGACAAAGTGCGATTCTAATACTTGCGGCACTCACATAATCCATTTAATACGTGGCTAAAACAAACAATGATGATAAAGTCAGACAATTAGGATGAGGGATAAATCCTGGCTGAGAGTATTCATGTCTGCTCCAGGACTTGTCACGATATCATCTGCCATTAGACATCTGGACAGATGCCAAATCTCAGTATCTTTGACCACAACGGTGGTGACACCCTAGCCAAGCCCTGAATAAAGAAACAAGGAGTAAGTTGAGTAAACAAGATGAATCCCTTCCATTAACAGAAGGACTGCAGGCTCTCCTGCCATTCCACCATTAATTATCTGGTCTTATGGGAAGATTAGGGGAGAGAAACTAAGCCAACAGCCAGACTCCAATGAGTGGGCCTCCCCTGTTTAATTACCAAAACAGCACAAACAAATGAAGCCCCATAGATCATGAAAAAGGACAGCTCCGGAGGCTATGATCTGGCTGAGCGGGGCTCAACTCCTCTGTTCCTTCCTTACTCTCTCTCTCTCTCTCTCTCTCTCTCCTGTCTTTCCTCATGCCATCCATCCATCGCTCATCACAGCAGACAGACTGGGGACTGTAGTCACACTGTTATTAACGGCTGATGTGATGTGGGAGGAAACAGGAAAGAAGGGCGTGACTAGAACAAGATGGCAATGTCAGACTGATTATTTACTACATAAAAAAACCTGTTGGGCGTTATCTGAACTTATTCGTTGATATTTACCAATCAGTAGGGTGGTACCATACAGGTACAGGTACCATACAGGTACCACCCTACTCAGCTGTTTTCAGCATGTTCCTCATTCTCTGCTACCTTCTCAACTCTGCCCGTTGGCTTTAATCAATAAAAATTAGGAAAAAAAATGGAAAGTTTTTCTAGTTTACTTAGTTGCAAATAATAAACTACATATCTTTGAGCTTTGAACAGCAATTTCAGTCACCTTCACACTCAGGGAATTGGGCATCTTTCAACATGTGCTAATATTGTATAAAACAAATGACTAATTAGGAAAATAATTAGCAGATTAATCCATAATTAAAAAGTCCTTTGGTGGCAATTCTTCATGTAAAGACTATTATTACATTCTTGTTATGAATCTTTCATCTCTGAAAGCGCATGTGCACACATTTTACAGACGCAGAGAAGACTAATATGGAGTTCTCGCAATCCCAATTGCACACATTTCCATACAGACAGAGACACACATGCACCAAGTTCTTGTAGTCGCTGGTGCTGACAGCTTCATTCCAACAGTGATTTGAAAATGGGATTGTGTGTGAACTGGCAAGCAGAGATGGGTGCTGTGTCTCAAAGTTCCAGAAAAAAACAAAACACAAAACATTTTTTTCTATTTCTGTTCAATGTGAGACTTGCTTCCTAACAAGGAAAAACCACAGTCTGGTGTCACATACTCCAGACTTTGACATGGTTGATTGTACCATCAAGGATGACTTTGTCTCTATCAAGAAAGTTATAGTGCTAACATAATTAAACCATTATTTTCAGACACTGTCCTTTCAAAGATTGTTCTATTGCGTCATCTCCCTGATATGAAGTTAAACAGTAGACCAGCAGACAACAGATCAAAGTTTAACATTACCTGGAATTTAACAATGTCAAGTGCAGAAGCACTGCCATTGTATTACACTTCTAAAAAGTCCATTCAAGAGTAGAGTGAAATGTGAGTATAGCAAGTCGAAGGCCCAAATAACTAACTGGCTCTGCTACACAACATTTAGCTGCTCCACTGACCCTGAATCAAACACGTACTTTGTAGGTGCTCTGGATAAAGTGGGTTTCTGTATCAGATCAAAAAGCAAAAAAGGTGCCATTTTCCTTTCTTGTGCCTTTTCTATTCAGGCTTATTATCACAGTCAATCTTTTAACAGTGGGAAAATATTATCAAACTATGGTTTAATAGTTATTCTCTTTCAAGTTGACTCTACTTCAGTGAGTTTTTAAAAAGGTATTATTATAAAGATAAATATGTGAACAAAGCCCTTTCTTTGTACAGAATTACACCAGATTGGAGGTTAACATAAGCTTATTTAGTCACAAAAATAAAATCTATAAAAGGTAAAAACTGAAATTTAGGCTGATATAGTCGTTTACATGGATTTTGAGTGAGTTGACAACCGTTCTGTCACCTTTTTATCACTCAATAGGGTGATATAATAACCGCTAACATCTGTCAGTGACACTTGATTGTGACTGATTCAGGTTCATTGGATGTTTTCAGCACATCTTGGCCACTAGAAAGTATAACATGTTCCAGGGGCAAGACATGGAGGGGAATTTATCTTTCTTTCCTGGTTTGGCAACATATTGGACACTTCAAGACTCAGATGTGCTTCAATAGACAAAAACACTTTAGTATTAAATATACTGCACAGACCGAGAAAATAATCCCACAAAACGTACACAAGTACACTAAGACACAATACATTAAAAAAGAGGATTCACTCCATTTTAAAGTTATTTATAGCTTGTACATTGTACTGAAATCATCTTAGCCTAGAGTTGTGACTTGAAAGGGCTTCTATAACTGATGCAGATCAAACAAAAGTAATGTTTCATTTTAAAGCACTGTGCCCAAGAGAAACAGATATCATTTGACTGCAGCCTAGGGCACCACTCTACTTCTGATACCTCAGAGAACAGTTAACCAAATACCTAATATCCAGGAGGTTCTATTAAGCCTAGAAAATGCTATGGGACCCCTGGTTTGCCTGTTGGTGGTGCTGAGCTGAGCTGCACTGAGCCCCTGTGCGTTACCCCTGGAGCCTGGTCCAATTTTCTCTCAGCACAGCTTCGGTCCAGAGACCACACTAACAAGCTAAAGCCCAGCGCTCGTCAGAAAGGAAAGCATTTGGACACTCACTAGAGGCTTGAAAAATGCAGGTTGTTGGTGCAGCCCTCAACTTGGACACAATAATTAATCTTCATATCGATCTACCTCCGTGACTTCTGTTGGGACAAACACAGAAGGCATGACTGAGAACCTACAGTATGTTTCAGCTAGCAGAGGAAGACACCAAGAAGGTTTTTCGTCAGCTTTTCCTCCCACCCAGTGTCGCAAACACACACACACTTTATCATCAACCTCTGTGTGACTCAGGAGAAATTTTATTTGTCTACAAGGGAGAAAACAACTAAACAGGAAGAAAGGGATATGTATAGAATGTGTGTTTTAGAGGCACAGGTTCCACATAAGGCACATATAAACTGAAGATAAACTAAGAGAAAATGGCTGTAAAAAGACAAGGTCAAAGACAGTGACAGGGGCGATTTAACCAAAGCAGAGAAAAAGCATTGTTAGCTTTTCAGTCCATTTCACCCAATAGCTATAGTATTTGATGAGGTCTTGTTAGGAACAGGTTTCAGGATCCACCGTATCGCTGCCTACTTTCACTCCACAAGCTTCTCTGAGGCAAACGAAGAGCTCAGATGCTCCTCTGACTCTCCCTCCAGCACCAGTTTCCTGTTACCACCAAGCCCCCTCTCTGACAAACTGCCCACCAGTCTCTGAAATATGACCCATAAAGCCCAGTGCCACTATAAACCCGGAGCCATGGCTGATTTGTGAATCCAATTACCTCCCTGTCTGTAATGGCTGTGTTCAGTGCCATGATGTTAAGTCAGCTGTTGTCAGCATATGCCCTTAAGGTCGAAGCCTGCTAGGGGAACGACATTCAGCATCCAAGACAGATCATCTAAATAACCATCTTGATGTATAGCAGCATAGGGAAGTGGATGGGCTGTGGGAAGCCAAAAAACAAAAGTTTAGTTTGCTGGCACAAACAGAGAGAAAGAGTGAGCATTTAAAGATGCAGTACTGATTGAGAGGTGTTGCTGGCACGGTGCTGAAAAATAATACAGGGCAAGGAGCTGAGGGTGTGCATTTCTGTGCAATGTTCTTGGGAACATTCGCATTGCTCAGTCATTTTTGAGATGCTGTAACATATCACCATCAACAAGAATATTTTATTAAACTGTAAAAACTCTCAGACTTACAGTCCACAGATTTTAGATCTAGATCGATAACGTGAGACACAGATATAGATCCAGATATGAATTCTATGTGTGGGCAGATAAGAAACAAGTCATTGCAGAGCAGAAATGCCAAAGATGTTTTAAAGGTCATTAAGAAGCAGTGTTGCAACAGTTAATCCCTCAGAGAGCACTAGAAAAATTATTTTTCCGATTTTGAAATGGCCCACTCAGTATAAACAGTGGCTAGAGTGCAAAATTAATTAAATTAATTTATGAACTATCAGTATGCCTCAGATACCATTCATCTTTGGGGCAATTTTCTTGCCCTTTTTGGAGATATAATTGAGAATGTGAAATAAGGAAAGAGAGATGCTGAATGATATGCAACAAGGGGCCCAGCATGGACTTAAAATGTATACAGGATGCTACAGTGTCAGCCAATTTTTGTAACGACATAAAACTGCAATAAAGATCCTTCTGCCTTGCTCTAAAAACATACGGTGAACATGCCTAACGCACCAGTTACATATGGACTTAAAACATGAGACAGCAACAAACAGCACTTCGTTGTGGATGGGACCCCGCATTGCAATCCGCTGAGCTGCAGCAATTTAGACAGCTGTCCAGCAGGGGTACAGGTCCAACCTTATGCAAATGTCCTCAGCTGATGTCTAAACTGTCCATGACACCTGAATGGGCAAAATAAGGTACAGCTAGTAATCATGTGTCTTTACTTTAATGATTGTTGTGGATTTATGCTTCAATCGCACTTCGTGTGAAGACTGCAACCCGAAAGAACAGGTGCAGTGGTATTTCACGTAGTTATAGCCATCGTTACACTTATCACTTCCTCTCACTGCCTGTTTTACATTATCCCCCAAAAGTTCACTGACAACTGCCTTAGGGGAAACATCATAATTTGAGGCTAAACCAGAACTGCTTTCTTAATCAGGGGTCAATGAACAGCAAGAATGTTTGAGAAAACCAGACTAATGGTGTACCTGAATGATCAGATTCAGGCATCTTCACTGAGGAGAGCTGTTCACTATTAAAAATAGACTCTCTTTTTTCTTTTTTGATTTCTGGAAAGTAATCCATGGTGTGTTGGTTTGTGCCTAGTGCTTGTGGAGCAATAGACTGTGACACATGTATGGATATTTATCAGTTACTGTTCATCATTACTGTAAACTACATAGAATAAGTTGAATCAAAGCTATTTCAAAAAGGACTACCTTGTAAAAATGATTGGTAAAACAAATGATTAACTAAGAGATTATACAGATATATTGTATGGTTTTATTTAAAAAAAAAAACAAGCAAAACAAAAACAAAACAACTCAGTAAGCGACCATAAAAGTCAAATGTCTGGTTTTGAACTTAAGCCATCCATGCAGATGTCCTCAATTCAACTCACCACAACCATGTCACCAGGAGTGCTCACAAGTCCACCCAAAGGCTGACCTCAAATGGCATTCCTATGGTCCAAAATAGACAGAGCTATAATTTAAAGAACCCAGCTGAAAACTACACCCCATTCCCTGGTGAAAATGTTACACTGGTGTTGTATCATCCTCCTGTAAATGCTGACCTCTCATTCCTCAGAAAGAGGCAGGAAAAAAAAACCTAGTGAACTAATGCTGGCCAGTAAGATGTGCTGAGCGCAGAAAAAGACTTGCATTTATCCAGCAGCAGGGGTCTGACTTTAGCCAGGCTCAGTGCAGTAAACATGCAAGTACAGGGCTTCCTTTGAGCTCACACACCAAACCGTTCAGTGCAGTTCCAATGACATTTCAGATAGGGTTTTTTCCCTCCTGTGCAATGAAAGGTACTGCACAGTGGGGATCTTTGAGTGAGAGTTTGTTGATGTAAAATGGGAAGAAACACCCAAAACAAAATTCACCACAAAAAATGTGTCTTGCACATGGAAAATTCCTGGGTAACCCCAACTCTTCCAATTTCTCTCCCACAGAAGGCAAAGTTATCATCTAAACACAGGTCAGAATAAGAACTTATTAGTCTTGCAGACATATTTAACCATGTGACCCATGAAAGCACTTTTCTTTCAGTTTTTCACTGAATGGAAAAATGCCCCCATAAGACAGACAGCATACAGAGAACCTCTGCTACTCTATTAATAATGCATTTATGGTTACATTCTGTCCATCCATTCTGGTACCATTTTGTTCCCCCAACCCCCACCCTTAAGCCATTCGTTCTTCCCAAAGTAAGAGCCATATAAATCTGGGCTCTCAGTCTCTATTACAGTAGAGTGATGGCTGCTTTCCAGACAAGCAATCTCTGCGGACACCCCTGTTCTCTGGTCCAAACCACTGAACCACAGGCTCAGCTTTCTCCATTTTCTCTATAGGGGAAATGTTCAACATATCAATGTTTGGAAGAACAGATTCGACCGAGACAGTCAACTCCTGCACAGCCATATATTTACAGGACAGCAGCAAAGTGTAATAGATGTCATGAGATTTCCTGCAATAAATTTGGATTCCTCACAAATAAATTCAGAGTATATGCATTTGCCGATTTTTATGATATTTAAAGAAGAAAAAGAAGAAAATTTTTTAGAACTCCTACATTAAAGTTAGATTTAGTGGCTCAATTTATCATCCTGTGCTAAGGCATAAAATTTATTGTAATACAATCTGTGAAGCAGCAGTGGACACAGGTATCTTCAGAGATGCACAGCAGTAGTGTCCTACATCCCGCTGGTGATCCATCACACCACGTGTTGTGCTACTTTCAATTGCTTCTCTTGGCACTGCTGGTAAGGGAGAGAGAAGTGCCACCGTAAAAACAAACGCTCAGGTTCATTTTGTCTCTAGGGACTGCCACATCGCCAGGTACGTGCAATATTTCTATGACTGTTTCACCCAGAGAGGTACCCTCTTCCATCCATCAGTGCACTGAAGTGGTAAAGCCGAGGAGATGCGGCAACATGTGTGTCTGCACGCTAAAGTGTCAGCTGTGGATTTTCTAAATAAACCACAAACATAAGCACAACTCCTGCAGGTTAGCCAGGATCTTAAGTTGTAAGGGTCTGATAGTCAATCAAGGATTCCAAAGTGGGCAGGACTTGATGCCTGAGCTTGGTATAAGCTTGGCTAGGCAATAAATAAATATTACATTGATATGAGACATAGTTTTGTCTTAGCCTGGTTTTTAAGGCTGCATTACAGTATAGTGATGTGATATTCTCAATTTAACACATTGTTCTTGCTGCATTTGTTTTTTACCTATAGCAACTTAGTCATTCTTTCCACATTACTGATGATCTCATTGTTTAAATATTCTATATTTACAAGTATTTGTCAACATTTTTTTTTTTATTTATTTTTTTTTTTAAATTGTCCATACCGCCCAGCCTTATCCAACAATCATACAGGAGTTATACTGTTATAGGTTTCTTCTCCTCTTGGAATAATTGCAAAACAAGCTCAAGATAAAGAAGCAGGTAAGTCACTTTTAATACTCGAACACTAGGCATGGCTGGACCTTGGGAGGGTCATTTACCTAGCTGCCAGTCTTTTATGAACAGTCCAAACTAAGACAAGAAAGTGACCAAGAAGAGAATGTTCAGCAAATTCCAAAACAGTTGGGGACATGCCAAGTAGAGTTTGAACGGCACCATGAATAACTGGTGTAATGGGTTGAAGTTTAAAATTTAATGCAAAAGTGGTAATGTGTAGGATAAATGGGCGCTTACAAAAATTAAGCAAGAAAGAGAAATTCTTGTGATAGTTACCAGATCTCTCTGTTAAACATGGGAAACAGTCAATGTCGAATGTAGAATACATGCCTCAAGTGTTTGTTTCGCCCTGTTCCAACACACACACGGGACTACAGATTATACAGAACATTGAGAGCAATGCAAAAGACTGAAATTTTCATTATAGATTTGTGGGAAAAGATCTCAAAGTGTAGAAAAGTTGCACGGCAACTCCCTGGTGAATGGCATAATCCAGCTTCTTCAAACTGCTCCTCTATTTTCCTCTGCTCAAAAGGGACAGTCAGCAGGGTTTAACGCAGCAGCACTGCAGCCACAATCCCGTCACACACACTGCTCATATACAGCAAGTACAGAATAAGGCTGATGGCTCACTTCATCTTTCATGTAGCTCCTAAACATGCTGTTGCAGAGTCCTTAACTCCATTTTCAAAGTTCCCTGTGTGGTTGGTTATCATGAAAGTGATTAGAAATGAAGAGCTCTGTCAGTGATATGGTTGGAGCCCCTGAGTTGGTTGCCTTCAGGCTGCCAAGCTCTCTTAGCTACTCAATACCAGATGGCAGGTTGAACTGCTGCCGCTGCCAACACTGCTGATCCTCACAGGGATCTTCCACACAAGCTAATATACTTTTCTTCAACCTGAACGGATTTTAGCCTCACTTTAATGCTGCTGTTGTAATTCAAATGCTGAGCAATTAGACCAAGTCAAATGGCGTTTCTGGAGGGCACATACAAGTGAGCATTAGACACAGGAATAAACAACAATCATTACCCTACATTAGCCTGCCACAGAGATTTAGGATGAGCAGTGAGGCAATGAAACAATCAAATTATTACACCAACAGTCTTGAACATCAGCTCAACAGATGGTGTGCTGCAGTGATAGCATCACATGAAGAGGAATAACTTGACAAAAGCAGCTGAGCAGCTTGTAAAAAGTGATGTGAGGAAGCATCCACACTGTTCTCCCTTCAGGAGTTTTGTAAAGCATTCTTAATGATTTTTCGTGATAGAGATTTTAGGGTAAAACTGGTGAAAGCAGAAACATGAAGCTTCTTAAAGGTTCCTTAGACAACAATCACCAGCGCATTCCACCTTTACCCATTAGCAAACAGAGATGGGTTGCAGCTGCATCAGTTTGTACAGCAAATGCTCAGAGTGCTTATATTTACACATACAGCACGAATGACCATTATTTCATCTTAACTTTATTTATGTCTTTCTATATTTGCAACAACATCACCTTAAGTGTCATCAGTGGCAGTAAATGTGGAAAAAATACGGACAGAAATGTGACGTATCACAACCTCATAAGTCAAACACTGTGACTACATTTAGAGGGAGAAGTATATGAGGGTGTGTGTGGACCCAGCAGTGGGACTGTAGGAGGGAGATCAGGGGACATTATGTTGTGGGAAAACGTTGACATTTCAGCACAGACATGCACTCATTTGGAGCAAAGGTCTAAATGTGGCAAGTGGTCTTTTCAGCAGTGATGTAAACACTCCTCAAGTGACTCAACTGGTCACCAATGTCTTGAGGTTTCACAATCCACAAACAGCAACAAAAAACTGCAGGACAATGTTAACTGAACAACACTAGAGACATTTTGAAATGGTTTGGAGTGTATCTTAAGACCCACTCAGGAATTTCATCCTTTGAAAAGTCTTCAGACTAATTGGAAATAATAGCCCAAGTACGCCAGAATCATATGCAACCTCTGACTAGACTTTAACAATTTCTATCCTGTACTCTACTCATACTTCAGATGTTAAAATATTCTGAAAAAAACAAACTCTCCCTAAAATGGACTAACACGGAGTTTCTTCAAGCTCTCGTTTCTCATTTGCATTTACCATATCAATGGGGTTAGTGTGCACTGGACTACCTTGGATAACCAAAACACTGCCAAAGCTTTACACGTAGACCTCGCACTTTTGAGTTTATGCGCAAAACTTGGCTTGACAGTAAGCTAAAGAGCTTCCTACCTATCTGTCAGCTCAGCTCTCAGCAGTCAGGTGACAGTGCAGAATACCGATGGGCAGGCTGAGTCAGTGAACAGCTCTGGGAGATTGCCACAAGCACAGATGAAACAAAAGTAAACTGCTTTTTCTTTTCAGGTAAAGTGCTTGTGATTGTCACTGTAACACATTTACATTTCTTGATACTGGATGACTTTAACTTCATTTAAAGAACTGGTTGTCATGTATTACTGAACAGGTCACTATGATGATTTTGCTCAGCAGAGATGGGAAAAGGTAAACCTTGGATCAACATGGCATTAGTCTCAATCAAAGTAAACACAAACGATATGGATTTATTCCTTAATGGGTTTACAGTCACGATTCAATGATTGTCAGGTCAGCAACTGACATTTTTAAGTGTTCATACAAATTGTGACTATCCTGGATTGAACTACATTTTAAAAATGACCAAAAGAAGCACTTAGTCAGGCACTCACTGAGGTGGCTGGTTTCACTAAGTCTGACATTTTCAGGTCATCTATGACTCATATTTTTGCTTTTTTCTTTTGTCTTTGTCACTTTTGGGTTTTTTTTCCTCGACAGCTACTGCTTTGAGAATCCCACTTAGTAACTTCAAATTGTCATGCACCAACCAATTAAAATTTGTGAGTTTCGAAAGCTGCCAAATCTCCTGGTATTGTACAGTAGTCCGCTCTGTATTCAGTCTTAATTTGTTCTGCAGCACTAACATCCTATGCCAAAGAGAGCTGAAACATTTAAGCTCCGTCTCAAGCACTCTATGTACAACCCTTAAATCTCTCCCTTCTGACAGATCTAAGCAAAGCACCCCCCCCCGCACCATTAAAGGCAATCTAAAGATGCTCTGCCGATTGATCAGAGAGGACTGGCAGAGTGTGGAGGTAAATGGCTGTCACAGAGCCTGATGGACCTTTTCTCTCCCACTGGTCATAGAGAGGCACTCGACCCCCATTCACTCAATTTGATTCAAAGCATGTTTGTGCCTCTGGAAGGGAAGGAAATAGAGGAGAAGGGAACTGATCCGTTCTGTCTGCGCAAGATAAACAACAGTGTAACAGAGAAATGAAAAGCTTTCAATCAGCGAAGGACAAGAAGCACATTTTCATCCACTTTGCAAAGTCAATTCATATGTAATTTTTGTCCTAAAGTACTTTTTTTATCAGATTCCATGCTATACTTTAAATTCTGGATGATGAATAATACACTGTGAAATATTCCAATTACTGCACTGAACAGCCTCTATCTCAACTATGTGCTTCATTACAGAATTAATCAATTACATTGCTAACACAACTTAAAGCTCTAGTTCCAAACTGTCAAAAGTACATGAATAGTATAATGTCTTTTAATGCTCTAACCAGGGGATGTGAAAAGAAACTGGTTGCAGTTTATTTTTTTAGTCAACACACAGACGGCGTTGACGTCAAAACGATACCGTGGGACTAATCTTTGACAAGTCATTGCTTTTATGAGCTACAGGAAAGTGGCAATTAGGCTATGAACACAAAGGCAACAAAAAAAGCTGTGGGACATCTGAGGTAAATTTGCCATGACTATAAACAGGGGAAACTGGTGAACACAGTGCCAGAATAAAGCAGAGTAAGCAGGTTAAGTTCAAGCAGCATCCTCGCTTAATTAGATCCTGTGAGCCCAGAGAAAACGTCCCATTTTAAAATCGAGCTATTTATGCGTGGTGGCGATTCGGGAATAAATGACACGGAAATCTTAATAGGCTAGTTGGACGTCGCAGCAAAGAAACCAAACAACTTATACAGTATCTAAACAAGCCCCTGCATGACAGGCCTTTCGACTACATTTTGACTCACCACGCTAGATTATGCTGCCCAAATGTAATAGAAACCGGACTGAATATCATGTGAAAAAAAGATGCATTTCAATAGCAGCGATCCGGCATCAGTGTGGATTAAATCCATTCTGAAAACTTCACCCATAAACAGCTGCAGTAGGCGTGCGTCAGTCAAGATAATAGCCACCGCTCGTGTCTATTGTGCTGATAAGCAAGTGTAAAATGCGTACGGGAGATGATTGTTGATCATTTATCATCATAAAGCACACCATTACATATCAAATGCTGAGCCGTACGAAAAAAAAAAAAAACAACGCAACCACGCTGAAGAGAGGCAGCACAGCTCTTCTTATGCGGTCTCAACAGCTGGTATACGCCCGACAATTACGGACTAAACACAGCATGAAAACCTCTAAGATTTCTGTTCTAACTTCTATCAGACAACGTGGAGATGAGCGGAAAAAAGGTGCCAAAACGCCACACAACTCGTGCGGTTACTGGCGTCCAGTGATACATTTCAGCCCGCAGCAGCACAAGTACAGATAGTCCGTGTGTTGTGTGAACAAAAAAAACCTATAACATCTCCGCTGTCAAATTAACCGTGAGGAGAAAGACCGTGAGAAGGATAAAACTTGAAAACATGTACCTGTGTACTGCAGGAGAAACATTGTCCACAAAAGGCGAGGTGCGATTGCTGTCGGTCCTCTGCTGTAGGACGAAGTGTACGAAGTAAAATCCTTGAATGGAGACGGGGCTTGTCCCTCAGTCAGTCCGCTCCGCTCGGCAGACTGGACTGCAATGAGAGCAGCCAGTCGAAGCGGGACCTTTTAGCTACGGCAGGCAAGCCCGCCCTCGCGACGTGCCCGATTCGCGACTGAAGCGGGGAAACGAGTTCGCTTCGGGTACGTGCGACGTGCAGGCGAACCGTTCAGGGCTGTGTCGGTGGCCGCTGACAGTCACTGATGGAAAAAAAAAACTCCTCGCCCTTACTCTTTGTCAGTCTGCTGTAAAGGTGAACGGGAGCAACGAACTGGTGAACTGTCAGGAGGGGACGTCGTTTTCACGGACAGACTCAACCAAGCTGCCCCTACGGAGAGTCACCCCGTGCGAACAAGAGGGATCTCTCAACACGCTACCCGCTCCTGAGTTGAATGCAAAATAAATTCCCCCCAAAACGACGCGCTCTTCATGGCTTATATATTAATGGCATCTTCTATGTCGCAGCCAACTAATAAATGCCACAAAAAAGCGAGGATATTTGTCCCAAAACTTTTGACAGCTTAGCGTTTACGAAGGTGTCATTCTGCAGCTTGCCAGTTGGAGGAGGAGAGGCATAGAGATTATCAGTTCAATAGCAATGCTTAGCATGCAGACTCTGATGAGAGGCATTCCTGTCATCCGCGAGGCTAAAGATACACTGCGTTTTTAAATGAATACAGTTAGGGAGTACTTGTCCATGTTGTTGGAACTGATTAAGGTATTTATTAAAACAATAAGTGGGATTTCACTCATTTAGCTGCAGTTCTCTTTAAGAGCTGGTCTGAATTTAAGTGAATTAGGATAGTGAGAGCTTGTGACATCCATTTGCCAAGGATTTGTTTGCTGCTTTAAAGTAGTACCTGCATTCACTTCTGTGCTCTAAGAAAGCAGCCCACTCAAATATTTTGATCTTGGGCTCACGCTGTCATCAATAAATATGTTAAAAAACAACCGAGGCAACTGAGACTGTAAAAACTGTCTCCGTTTGATCAACACAGCCAAAAGAGTAATTAACAAGGAAAACAGCAGAGCAAACACTATTATGCTTCCATAATTAGACACAAGCTGTGTACAGACACATGAAAAAAAAATGTGCATGAGGATCATATCTAATGTATCACTGCAGTGGTCAGCTGAGTCGTTTACTCCTGTTCTCATAAACACCCCCCTGTCTGGCACAGACACTGACATCACCTGTTCAGTGTTAATATTCTATCCGATATCTAATGGTAACAGAATGTCAACAATGTTTACCATTCATTTAAGTTGATATAAGCAGCGTGCTCGTTTTGGGAACGTTTCACTTGATACTTTGAATTTCCCCTGGGATAATGAAAACATTTTGCTGAGTAACTGTTCCATGTATTAGGAGCATGAACAGGGCAGCATATATTGATTAGTTGTCAGTTCATGAGAGACATCTGGCCACAACACCAAAACACAATAGCCCTGAAAAGCAACTTACATTTCGATTATAATTATAATTGTTGTTAGAGAGGTGTTGATTCAGATGTCAAACACTGAGATGGGTTTCAAATATTTAATCTATCCTTACTCATCAAGTTATACACAATGTTGTTGCCTTGGATCGTGGCCATTAGACATCACAAGCTCTTAACATATTTGACCTGTATATGTTCAATCTTTAAATAATTTTGAGGACTATTTAATGGGGTCAAGGGCTACAGCAAGGCAACTAAACAGACCTTAAGGTAAAAGTTGCCTATTAATTTGCATTTCCAAACACTACCAATACACAAACTTTCTGTGCTGCTGCATTGAGATGAACAGCTGGTGGCGCTAGTTCTTCAGTCGGTTGCCATTAAATCAAACCTTGAACAATGGAAAACAATGCAGAAAATGTGATGGAAACATGGGATTTATGGATATGTCATGTATTAATTTGAAGATGGTTACAGTCCACATCAGTCCAAACAGATCTGGTTTTCTCATCTGCTGCTATTTTTAGTTTCTCCAGTAAGGCAGAAGTGTGCACAGACATTTAAGCTGCATGCCCCACATACGTCAAAAATTAATTTGTCACATTTAGCTTTTGTGGATACACTAACTAATCCATCTCAACAAAGCCAGAAAACTTTTTGGCAATATTTCAATTGAAAAAGCACACAGGTAGAGTGAAATACAGGCTGGCATAACAAATCGGCCAGCAATAAAAATCTGCCCAAATTCAATGTAACTATGTGATACAGAAATGACAATATTGTTATATTGATGATGATGACGAAAGTCAATTAGTGACGCGTAACCCTTTAGCCAATTTTCATCAGAGTTCATTCATGACACGGATGCAACAAATGTAACAAATAAAGCATCACATGTACAGTGTTGCTGTATGTGAATGCAAACTGTTAGACCTATAAGACTGTTATACCTGCTACTATAGTCAAAAACAACAAAGATTCAATTATTGGACAATGGTTTGTTGCAAAAAAACATTTTCGGGGCAAGCCCAAATTAACTGTATTGCTTTGTCAAGGTTTGGTCCAGAATGAACTGTAAATCCTAACCTTAAAGTTCAATCAAAACCTCTCAACAAAGTAATTTTAACTATATTATAACCTTTGTGAAGGTATGATGCGGACTCACTAAAGAGCTTCTGTGTTTGACTGCCTTAGTCTTTGCTTGATGTACCTGATAAATTGGCAACTGACTATGTAGTTTCAATGATGAGGCCTTCACTCAAGTATGCACAATGACACAAATGCATACATATACACAAGCTGAAACTGATGCACTGAACATGTAGTTCAAGCCAAAAGGTTGTGGACACGTTGAGAAAATATTGGCTGGGTCAAATTATTGTCTCCTCTACCCCACCAGGAAGTCTGTTTCCACTGCTATCAAAATAATTTCAACAGTAAACAAAAGTGTTTACCAAAGGCCAGAGTGCCATTCCCTCTTTTCAGAGCTCAGAAATGCTGTCAATTTCCAGTCCACTGTGAAGTCAAAAGAACAATATTACTATAAACAAATTACAGTTATGAGGGTAACTTACTACACTGTGTTTCTTCCATTGACAATAAACAGTGACACTCGAGTGTCATACAGGCTTTTTCCTGATTAGACACTAATATCTGCTCATTACGCACTGTTATTTCCTGTAAATAAAAGCTACCGTGTTTCCAGTCAGTCACTGTTGAAGGATTATTAAATTATTTGTAAAGAGATTCTTCTCAAATGTGGAAAGTATACTTAAAAGATTACACCAGCTGACAACTTCCCTGTGCAGGAACAGCTGAACAATAATCTAAACTGCCAGGCAGCTTCAAAACAACTGCAGTGGAGTATCTCTGATTTCTTATTATATGCAGACTTATTGTTTCAGTTATTATTCTTGCAAACTCTCAAATAAATCCCACACTAAGACAGAATGTCCTGAAGACTCAAGGCAAGGCAAAATTAAACTGTTTTACGGCAACTAACCCAATAACTCAAGATATATTATTCAGACTCTGTTACAATGAGAATATTTGGAAAGACTTCAGAAACATGACACAGTAATATGGGGATCTGTCTTCCTCTAACATTTGGACTGCAGCCTAGCCTTTGAAAAATATTGGATAGACAAGCATATATTCACTGGATCACATGCTCTGTGAAGTAGGCTGGTTAAAAAAACACATACAGAAAATACACACACACATATTGGTCAAATTTAAGAGACAGTTGTACATCAGTAGATGCAAACACAGCATTATTTATCACCCGCGTTTAGAGATACATAAAGAAAAAACAAAGCAACCGACTGATAACTGGCTTTTTCACTGTCCACGTTTTCACCAGAAAGGACTTGTCATAAATAAATAGATTTTTTTTTTTTCTTGGCAGAATTCAATTACCCCTGTCAGCCAGTAGTAATGAGTAACAGCCAGTGCATGCTCTCATTCAATTTCAGTGTCCCTAGGGAATGATGTTTGTCTGATGTCTTGATTTTTTTTTAACAATTATGTTCTTTCTGTGGCCTGCTTAGTGTAGCAAAAACATTCAAATAATACACTAATTTGACTCTGTGCCTCAACGGATGAAAGCGGCCTTCGTTTGCTTTTATCGTTTCGTATGAGAGTATGTGTGTGTTTGGTGACATTACGGCGCTCTTTAGTCAAATGAACTGTCTGATTTGACTGTGAGGTGAAATAAAGTCATTCCAGCTGAAAGATTCCACCATTTCCTACAAAAAAGACTTCACTGAGGCCACATGTTCAATAAATCATAAACCCACATCATCCAGCTCATCTCAGTTTAATATATTAAAGCAGAAATATATGGAATGGTTGACCCAGTTAGATCTAATCTCCTCCTCAATACATTTGTTTAGTTAACAGGGAAATCTCTCATTTAATGAATTATTCAAATTCAATTACTGCATGTTAAATGGGAGCTGGGCAACTATCATACTAAAATTCTAACAAGTGCTTTGAGAGGCATAGCTTTCTCCTTAACTAGCGTTTGTTTCAGTCAATATTTCCCTTCTCACTAAACAACATTTATGACTATTTGTCCTGTGAGATATTGGCACCGTTTGTCTGCCTCCAACGAGCAATTTGCCAAATCACACACTCTTGTTTTCACTTGGTAAGAGGGCAACCATGCTATATCAATATGCCCTTTCCAATCAAACAACAGGGTTCAGGTAGATGCTCCATGAGGCCTTCGAAGGGGGAGAGAGGATGATATTTAAAAAGGTTCTGCTCAGTGGAAAGCCTATCAGTTTAAAGTGACTGCCGTGGTATTTGGTGTCTTCCATTTTGAGATCAATGAATGGTGTGTTTGCAGCCCAGACACGAGTGAAAAATGTCATTAACTCCACTGCCCTCTATGAAGGGAGACAGGCAGCACAGAAATGTGTCCTCAGGATGGGGTATGTCTCTGTCTTTTGGACTCTTGCTAGTTATCTTTGACCTCTATCTTCCTTAATCCTTCCCTTCTAATTACCTGTCCCTTCTTCTCCTCCTCCCTCCTTACCTCACAACCCTGCCCCCTGACTGATGGTTAGCAGATGATCATCTGGACAGGAAAGGTTGAGGTGACTCCCCAGCTTAAGTCACACCTCATTAAGTGAACCACACAGTGTCCCAGTTCACATACTGGTGTATTCCTACTGGGTTGAATTTAATGAGTTGTGGAGGAGTAACAAGGCGCCATAAAAAGTAACTGGTCTAATGTGTTTTGAGATGCAGAACCATGTTTGCCATAGTTTTCATGATGATGTGAGAGGAGGGAGTTGGTGCCTTGGTGGCCACAGCATCTGTTCTCGAAACCAGATTAGGCTGAATCCAAAAGGAGGCCAAACCTATAACTAGAGAATATTCCCTCAGCATGAATATTGATGGAAATGGGTCTGAAACAGAGTGCAAAACAACTGTTAACCCCTCAGCACTGTTGAAATGTTGTTAACAGCACTCGCTGCCCCGCCATAATTCACAGCCAGAGAATCACTTGACTCAAACACCACTCATGCATTGCCACCAATACAGCCACAAGAAGAGGTGATGACAAATCGCGTTGTTTGTTCTACAACATTACCACACTGCATTAAAATGCTGCAAGTCCTCTGATAGAAGCAAAAACAGTTTATGAGAGCAAGTGGGCACTGTGGTGCATTTTGGCAGCTGTGTTGTGTAGCAGGCTGGTTGCGATTCCTGGCATCAAATGTGCCATCATCCTTACGCAGGCATCAAGAGTTCTAGTTCCAAACAACAGGTCAACCAATAAATCGGTAATTTTGATCCCCTGCTCACAGTTCTTGCATGCTGCATGTTTTATCTGTTAAATTACACAATGATCTATACCTGCAGATGTAAAAACAGCTGTAAGTCTTAATTGTAAGCTTGAAAACCAGGAAATGTCAAATGTTGTTTTTTCTCAACACAAACAACTTTTCTCCCAGCTGTGGTCTTAAGTTTTACACTCTTGCAAAGTATTAGTCATAGCATTGGCCATCTCTTCTGATGACTGTAATAGTGAAATATGTAGTCATTTTGAATACCACACGAACAGTGACTGTTAATGTGGGTCAAAGAATTAGAAAAGAAATAGTCACTGTCATGTACTGCACTGTCTTTAAGACAGTAGAGACTCTATGACGTAGACAAACCTACGTCAAACTATGGCAATGTTTGTGAAACAACAGTCATGAGCAAATTGCCAGGGAGTGGTAAATAACTGTTTTTTTTCCCTCATAACTATGCTTCATCATGAGTTGCAGATACTGCAGCCGTCCTTTATAAATCTCATATTTGCATTTATGTATTCATGGGGTAAGTCTTCAATTCTTTCCGGTCCTGTAGCATTTCAGTCATACTGCACTGCTACTGTACATCCCTTAACATGACAGAAAACATTTTTTTAGCTTTGATCGACTGTCATCAGTTATTTGATGACACATAAACATGTTTTTTCCTTACCATTGGGAGAATGTTTGCATCATTAGTGTTAAACCCTTTTTATGTTGTTGTAGCTGTTGCTTGTTTTATGTAATATACCTACTAGGATGCTTTTAACGCCAAGTCTGCTAACTTAATTACTCACTAAAACAACAAAAAGGACATAAGTTTGCCTCTGGTGCATTTTTTTTTCCAAATATTCTCATAGTAGGAGAGTTAGCAAGCAATTTGTGCACTCCTGTAGAAAACTACAAAGCAACTAACAAGGGAAGAGTATTAAAATCAAATGTGTTACAAGACCCATCAGACGTAGAAACTATTATTTTTTCCACTTGAACTAGGTTAAAATAGTAGGAAATGGCTTGAAAATCTTGCATTGAGTTTATATTTGATTTCTTTGCACACCCTAGCCCCCCCCAGAAAGATTTTTTTCATAATTGATTTAATTCATATTTTATTGTCTACTAGAAATGTCACCATATCAAACCTTGAACCCAGTACCCTGTGTTTTAGCAAAATGTTGGCTGAATGCATTATTACATCCCTTTCTACCTTTCTACTGCAGACGGTCGTGCAGTGGGGGTTGGTGTGCACAGAATTTGATTAGTTCATCCAATCCTGTGTGCACTGTGGAGACTAAAGCAAATGATCTAATGAAAAGTGTCTTTTCATTTTGTTCATACAAACCTGACAAAATTAGGTTCCATAGTGAATAGACTTTGGCCTTAAGTCAGTGTTTAATTAATGAAGAAAGAGACAGAAAAACTTGACATCGTCGTTGTCTTACACCTTAAAACTGTTCAAACACTACAGAATGGGGGGGGAAAGGACATAATAAAACTCAATGATTAAACCCACTAAAGGCTTAATATGCCAGATACTGTAGAAAACTCTGCAGTGTATAAGGGTGAAGAAAGAGAGACGATACAACAGAGAGAGAGCAGACCAGACGAGCAGGAGGGAGGGAGAAAGGCCAAGTATCAGACAGAGCATTCATTATCACCTGACTGACCTGCATATTGCACTGTGTGAGAGTAATGGGAAAGGACACACTCATCGGCCAAAGCCCAGCAAGAAAGGCGCTTTTCATTCCCCCTCTCTTTCCTCTCTCTTAAGTAATCTGTCAGTTTCTTCCCCGGTTCAATTTCTATTCTCAGACAAAGTACTGTAGGATCCCATTGTTTTTGAAAATACAATAACAGCTTGCCGAGACATGATAATGCCATGCCTAATGGAATGCATATTGAATGGCCCATGTATTGCAGTTTCTCTGAACATGATTATGTAACAGCCAATTGTCCATTTAATGAGTGCTGTTATCCCTTTTTTCAGTAATGTGCACTTATCATGTTTGTTATATGCAGTGGCAGTAAAAAGGCAAAATGCCTTGTCAGTGCTTTGAGGTAAATACTAACATGGGCATGTGAATGTGCTCACAGTGGCAAAGCTAACATGCTAATGTAAGCAGCTTTAATGTTTACCTTGCTCGCCATTGTATATTAGCATGTTAGCACCCAAACATCGTTACATGAGCTCAAAACAAGAAACATGACAGAGGCTGATGGCAATATCATTAGTTTTCCACGTATTTGGTCATAAAGAAGCTACCTGCCTTGTCCAGACTACACAACCCAGAGACCACCAACCAGAATCTGCCCAAACATCTCATGTGACCGAGGTGCTGAAAAGGCTGGTCTTGGCTCACCACAGGTGAAATCATACAGTAGATGCTTACATTGTCATTTTGCTACATTTTGATATTGTCTTTAATACAGAACAACAGTTTTGTTGTTGTGGAATCAATCAACCAGTTTGCAACCTCATCTGGGTGTAGATGTCATCATGTTATTCACAACTGGATGGAACTGGTTACACTGTGAGAATCACATTCTTTAATTTCTCCAGTGCATTCAACACCAACGAGACACCGTGCTGCACTTCAAGTGATGATGGTAGACACTTCCACCAGCTCCTGGACTACCAACTACCTGACAGTTAGACCACAGTTTGTCCAACTGGGCAGTATTCTGTCTGCAAGTTTTTCCAGAAGAAGTTTTCTGATGACTTTGCAGTAGTTGAGTGTATAAGTGAAGGGTGGGAGGAGGAGTGCAGAGCAATGGTAGATGGTTTTGTGGAGTGGGCTCCGAACATGACTAAGACATGGGAGATGGTGATCAACTTTAGAGGGAAGAAGACGGCTTCAAAAACCACTGTTGCTGACATAATGGATGACATCAAGTACCTAGGGGTCCACATCACCAAACTGAACTGGAAAACCAACTCCTAGTCTGTATATAAGAGGAGGAGGACTGTGTATCAAGGAAACTGACATCCTTCAATATGTGTAGCAATATAATGCTAAATCCTCTGTTGTGGCCATGAAACCGTATATGTTACAGAAAATAAGGAGTAGAGTAAGAGATGCAAAGCATCTTCAAACAGTTCTGCTTATTGCAAAAGACAAGCAGATAGTCAATGAAAGAATGTACAAACATGTAAGTGATTTAGTTTGTTAATCCATAATTTACATATATTAATTACATCCAAGCCATTAAAGCTTGTCATTGTTTAGCCTGAAACTTAAGTCTACAACAGTACATATTGGTTGAAGTGAACTACATCTCCCACCTCACCCCTAGAAAAATGGAATCTGATAATGAACTAGCTAGTTTGAGCCACTGCTAGCAATCATGATGTAATGATAATGTAAGTAAGACTGCGTGGCACAAGACCTCTTTAGGCATAAATAAAGTTTAAACTTAAATATAAGTAGGCTAACTGTCCCGCCCTATGTAAAAGGAGTTTTTAATTTCTGAGTTAAAAAAAGTGTTTTGGGGATAAAACTATGTCTAATTGCACATTGGAGATAGAGTTTTATTTTGGACAGTAAATTACCCAATGCCTTCAGTATTTAATGACATAACAAGTCCAAAGCATACAGTTTGAGGGCAGAAAACTGGTGCAATCGGTGGCCAATAACTACCCAGTACACGTGTTTTCTCCCAGTGTCACACAGGCACTAACAAGATATACTGTGCCAGAGTCCTAGTTAATGCACTGTCATCTCAGGTGTGGTTTCCCTGATTTGGGTGTGCTGTGAATGTTGCCTGACTGTGTGCAGTTTACAAATCTTGATGTGAGCTACCTGTTAACATAAGCACCCTACTGTAGTCAGTCATTTTGGATTTATTTTTTTTTTCAAATAACAGTGTCGATTCACAAATTCAGGTTCACAAATAAAATGAGCCATCACGCAATTTTTGTGACAGCGTGTGTGAGTGTGTGTGTTACTATTCTTCATGTCAGAGTCCTGTATGAATCATGTGTAAGCTTGAATGAGATTAACACCTTGATTCAGTAGCCCTGACATTAATAACAGAGTGGCATAAAGAGAAAATCAAAGTGAACATGGCAAAAATAAACACGATGAATAGGGAATAATTCAAATCCAGCAAAGTGTGACAGGTTCAGAGGCAAAAAAGATGTAAGAATATGAAGATTTTCTAAGATAGATACAAAATAAGACCTTTACATGTTTACATGTTTTGACTATATTGTTTGATTGTGAATGAAAGATTCGACCAGCAAACCCTCCTTGTGATGTGAAACTTCAGTGTTTACTAGAATGGACATGCCGGCACTAGGCCGCTTACCTGTGACTCGGCTTGATCTGAAGTCGTTGTACATCCTTGACATGCAGTGTCATCATTTATGATCTTTGCTAATCTGGTCTTCTGGCATATCTGTTTTGGAAAACAAAATCAGCAATAAAGTGATGAGCAGCTGTTTGTTTTGTTCATGAAGACGCCACAGAAGAATCTCTGCAACTTGACTTTTTCATTTTATAGTCCTTCAAGGACGCTGACTGAGAGCGGTTAAGAAGGGCCATAATAAAAGGGCTTTGTCTTGAATAGAGAAAGACAAACAGAGGCGAATGTAATTCATCCGCTTCTCCAAGAGGCACGACCTCCCTGCTTTGTGGAGCAGAAGCTCATTGGAGCCAGAGAGGGCTCGGAGGCGCGGGAGGGTCCCATTGACTGCACTATTAACACTCAAACTGGGGGGATAAGCATAGAGGAAATACAAAACGCTGCCAGAAGGATGCACAGAGAATTCTGTAATGCATTTCATTCCACTGAGAGCGACCCTGAGGGTGCCGTGATGACCAGAGTAATTGGCTTTCTCCAGCTATGATAATCTGCATCAGTCATGCCATGCCAACACACTCTCAGGCCACTGAGAAGGTCACAATGATCCCCAAACCTCAGTCCTCTCTGCTGACAGCAGCCCCTGAATTCCTATTGAAAGAGGGCACAAGCGGGACATTTATTCTGTATTCTTGAGATTTTACCTTTAGTTCAAGGACCTGACGAAGTGTGCTTTTTAGGCGACTTTTTCAATATCAATACTTTTGCTTTTGACTTGGAATTTTTTTTCTTTTACTAAAAACACTTAAATGATATATCATATAATGAGGCTGAAACATAAGTTGGCAATTGAAAAAAAGTAGGAACTAGGAAAATAATAATCAGTAACTTTGATCATTGTTTGTGTCATTTACAGATAAAAAATGAGTTTTGGAACTCCACATAATTACCATTTACCATTTAATCAAAATACAATACATATCTAATACACTACAGGAAGAGTGGAGATCTCTGCCAGGCATGTCTGAAGGCTATGGGTGGGGAACAGGGAGTGCAGGGCAGACAACTTCCATGCGTCCGAGCAATGAAATTAAAAAGGTGACAATATCCTAGTTACATTATCAAGATGTAGAGTATATGATGATGGGTAAGCAGCCAGCAGTCAATGGCAGTATTAAACAGAGCAGTGAATAAAAAAGTGTTTTTTTAAAACAAGTCCTTGAGCATGCAGTTTTGAATCTGCACAAAACATACATATATATGCATACTGTAAACGTCATATAAAGTAGAACCCCTCTGTCATCACATCTCACAGATTAAGTACGACTTTAGTGATTCAGTTCTGTTTTTTTTCTTCATTATCTGTCAGGCACTGATTTTTTTCACCTTATCAACACTTGACATGTACATTCATTTTGACACAAATGATGTATGACAAACATCAAAATACCACAGTTGCATCTTCATGGCATCTTTGCAAGCCACTCCGCATTTACATCTCTCTTTTAAAACCTACATAAACAGATGAACAGCCCGTAGTGTACAGGAGGGCTTGAGCAGCAAGACCATGACATCGGTTGAAGACATGTACTGTTACGTTTTTTAATCTGTTACCTTATAGATACTGTTGAAAAGCGCAGTATAAATTAAATGTATTATTTACTTGACCGTATGATACTGCGGTCACTGGTATTCAAACTTACCTGGTAAAATGTCCTCTCAGAAGATTTCGGCTCTTGGCAACAGTTTACTGACACATTCAACAGAAGAGTTTTGCCACTATGCTGATAAAAAGCACCATCTGGCGGTACTGTGTTTCCTCCAAAAATAACTTAATGCAAAGAAGTAGTAAAGTATATGACCACAATTCACATGTGATACAGCTGAACATTCAAACATGTTCTGTAACTGTTGTACTGTAGCCTGCTGATTCCATATTGCCTGCAGTCTAGGTACAGTTCAGTAAAAAGTAAAAAGTTAAATAAATCAGTGGAAGTTGTGTCAGTTGTGCCAGTTCAAAATGAGTCATTTCTCATTTTGATTGGCTGATTTTTCTTAGTCAGTTCAAACACTGTATGAACCCTTATGATAAAAAACACCAGAAAGTGAGAGTAGAGTACAGATGCTTCAGAGGAAAGCAAAGAGAAACTTTTAAACGATGATGATGATCAACTTGGCCACTTACATATTTTGGTTTAGTTCCTGTTTGCATCTGTTTGTTAAGCTAAATGTACTGAAACCATGGGTAAGCTCAGTGCATGGTTCGTTACACAAAGAGAGGATGCAGGGCCCAGCTCCAACCACCCAGTAAAATGAGCAACGTTGCAAGGTGGAAGTGAAACAACTACGGAAAGTGAGTTAAAGGCTACAAGTCTTAAGGTAGCTAAACAGCTTAGTGGTGCTTAAAGCCCCCTAGACCTACCAACAAATCATTTTACCAATACTGCCTCTGTTGTGACAATACTTATCCATTACTGACACAATTTAAAGCGAAATTTGAAAATCATAGTCATAATGATTAACGCATCAATTTGCATCACTACTGCTCTCAGATTAGCACACACCTGCAGTACATTTGAAGTGTGTTCAAAGACATGCCACCTTCATAGCCACATGAGCAAGAGCAACCCTGCCTTTTTACATACCAACAAAACTGTTATGGTAAATACAGACAATAGGACAGAACAAAACAAGTGTTGCCAAAGAACAATGTTCTTCCCAAGTTTCTACGGGCTGAAATGTGTCTTTTTTGCTTGTACTGGTCTATAGTAAAATCAAATGTATAACTAAGGTGTCCTTACCAACACCACTGACCTCCAGGGACCTCCTAATATAATTTGATAGAAACAATCTGATAACATTAGATTGGAAAACATTAACCCTGGAACATAGAGGATGTTTATGAGTGAATGCACAATTGGTTCCTTTTGCCACATGGTTTCAATGCAGACTGGAATAAAAAAAAATGCTTCAGGAATTTGGGGGGAAAGAGAAACATGATTAAAAGACTGGCTGGTGTTCAGATAGACATCTCAAAGCATGATGCTTTTTAAAAGAGCACTACATAAGATTTTTTTTAAAAAAGGAGAGCATCACTATCCCAATCACTATCCCAAACTACACCACCTTTTTTTGAAAGTTCACTCTTTTTTAAAAACACATAATGATCTGCGACCTTCATCATCCACATGACGGAAAATAAACAAAATTATGTATCAAGGTAAATCTATCTAACTTTATCTGTAAATACAACTTACAAGTTTAGTCAGTAGTTTAATACGTTGGTAAAAACAATCAGGCCTACTTTTTTGTTACTGGATTGGCTGTAGACATTACTGCAGAGTGCCAAACTTGTAATGGTAACAGAATTAATGAAAAAAGTACACTCTGCCCTTGAACTGACAGGCATTTGGTTCAATAACTTACATTTCACTGAGAGCCAGAGAAACAGCTGAAAATGTGAACAAACCATTCACCACAGCGATGCCAGCCACAAATAAAAATCAAGGCCAACGGGAAACTGCACACTGTCCCACTGTGAGGATAGAAAATTAGGCTAATTTTTCACCATCAGAATAGCATTAGCCTAAACTTCAGAAGAATAATGATAGTTATTTTAATTTGGGGAAAATAGAATGAAAGGGGTGAATGCAAAGAAAATCTGTTTTAGGGCCTTTATGGGCACAGCAACAAATGGCATTCATCACTCTTAAGGAACCCACATCCCCCATCATATTTGTTATTACCAACATTTTTCATTTCCACACACTTGACTCTAAAACACTCTTCTACAGTAAGGAGAAAGCTCAAGTTGCTAACTTGAAGAAATGTGAACACTAATGATTATGAATGAAGCAGAGAAGCTGGGAAGAGAGAAATTTCACACTGGCCTTTGAAATCGGTCTCTGAAAAACAGCACGCTTACCAATATCCAAGTTTCAGAGTAAGCACAAAAGCTGGGGAGTTTAATGCAGACATACTTAATGAGACCATGGACAAAAAAAATAAAGATTTTCTATTGTAGAAGAAATACATCTTGAATTTGTTTGCAAAATGAGAAAGGCAGTACAGGCAATCAGCCACATAACTGAGGCAGAACTAGTTGCCTAAAATGATATAAGTGTTGAGGACTGTTTGGTCTTATTTATTAGTAGCCAAAACATCTCTGAGGCATTGTATCCACAATTGTTATTGATGGCTGCTCATGTTTAACTGGTGAATCAATAGAGCAAATGGGCAATATAATGTCAATTTTACTGCTTCAAAATGCCATTATACTTCTTGTGCATCCTGTCCTTCAGATATTCATCATTCAGACAATGTTTTTAGCCTTGTGTAAGTATGTATGTGTTTTCATATGTATTTTCATACAGTTCAGTGCATTAGTCATCTTGATGAATGCACAAGGCCAGACACCTGTGTCTAGCAAGGATTACAGGATCCCCTCAGTGAGGAGAGGATTATCAGAGTCAACCGGCCTCTATAGTGATGGAGAAGGGAGATACCCCATAATAGCCCCGATAGGTTCATTCGTCTTTTGTCTCCACAGCAGGGAAACAGCAGCCTGGGAAGACACAAACCAAATCGCCCTCTGCAACAATTTACAGCACTGGATTAATCATACAAACTTCACAAGAACAGATCGGTATTTCACAAGCAGCTCTCGTGTACCTTTTCTTTCCTGTAGCTGTCCCTCAGCCAGCGTGCTTATCTCTGTGATGAAGTACCTCATCTCCCACACAGGGGCAACAAAAAGAAGGCCTGGAGGTTTTTTACATTTGTCTGGAAATCATAAAAATATGTCCACAGCATCAAGTAAGATAAAAAGCACAACCTGGCTACAACTACACAAATACACAAAGAAATGTAAAACATTTCTGTGCATCTGAGTTTTGTGGTATTTTAAGTCAATGGTGATTTGTGAGCATCTATCTAGTTAATTTGTTTTGAAGAGGCAATATGTTAAAGACTGACTCCCATCTAATATATTTCTCTAAATGCAAATAACAAGATGTGACCTGTGTGTTTTGAAATCATGGCAAAGGGCTTAAAAATAGTAACATGATGTTTTACATTTGTTCTATATAGTTCAGACTAAACGAAAAAGTTTTAATAACACAAATGATTGCAATAACTCACTGCAATGGTGTGATTCTGTGCTGTAGCTACATTTTCTTCAGAAGTTTCTTAAACTATGCCTTGTCTAGCAAACGTCCTGTTGCAGAATACAGTGTATTCATTGTTTCCTCTGAGTGAAACAAGGATCATAAGGATCTCCAGTCTTTACTTTGTAAATTCATAGTTTGCTTCAATAATACACTTTTATGTTTACATAAGTGTAAACCCATCTGACTATTCTTATGTTTGTTGAGCTACTAACCTACAGGCAGGAGAAGATTTCATATGTATTTTTATTTGTGTTTTGCACTGAGGGTCAGAAACTGGTTCCAAAAAGGAGATATTTGAATCAAACCCCAGTCAAGGTCCACATATTAGAACTACAATGGGACAAACTTTGCTAAATATTAATGTTAATGTTTTGGTTCTTCATCACAAAGTTGGTGGTAGAAATATTTAAATATTTAAAATTCCATTACCAAGTGTTCAAGAAAAGGTTATAAAGAATCTCTATTGGCTTATAGTGTCGTATGGTGCCTTTGTATAAACATAAAAACATACTGTATTTAAGTAAAGAGCAGGAAGTTCAGAGGTAATTGTGAACAGATCTAACCTTTACAGTACAATCAATGTTCATCTTTCCTTAAAGCTAGATTAAAAATATGAGACTACCATATAAGAAAAACATGTATCTTCAGTATTTTCTACTGTCAAGAATAGACTCTGAATAAGTACAGTTAAGAACGGTTGGTTGCATGTATATATGAGTAACTTCAAGACAAGAAGAAACCTCTGCAGCTGTCAGATGACACATGTGGGTTGTGGGAATGAAATACTTCACTGGATAGAACCATTGTCATGTTTGGTGTGATGTGCCTATTCCTGTCATCCTTCCTACAATCACAATTAGCCAAACAGTGCATACTAATCAATTTGATTCACTTTTTTTTTTTACTGCTTACAATAAGATATGTATTTTAAAAATATGGCTACACCTCTTCCCACGCCACTACAAACAAGCAACCATGTGGTTCAGTATTTGTTTGTTAATGAGCCCCTGCTGACATGTTGAAGAGATGACAGTCTGTCAAGCGTTTGTACACACAGGGAAACAAACATGTTGGAGAGATGGGCAGCACCACGATGCTGCAATATGAAAGGCCACAATGCAAATACAGTCCAAATAAATTTTCATAATAATAAACACTATTAAAGCAATCATCTGAGCTCTATTGATGCATTTGTTGGAGGTATGGTTAGATAGATCATTTTCTGTCATGAACGTTGTTTGATGCAGATAGTGAACTTATCCAAAAACAGTTTATTTAAACAATTTTAAAAACATCTTCTATTTACTCCATTCAGCAGTGATAAAAGCAGTGCAACGGAAAAATGTATGTGCTATAAATCGTTCATATAGCATTTCTACCAACTGATGATTGGTTTGTGTGCTCATGTGGATATTACTATAGATTTATCTTTAATGTTAAATTGTTAAACAGATTTACAGTACATTGGAAGAGTAAGACAGTCACAAGGCAAAGAGAGGGCAACTCGAGGGCAGAGAGAGAGAGAAGTTGTTGAGGCCAGTGTTCTCTAACAAACAACGATCAAAGAGAATGAAACTGGTTACAAGTCGGGTGTGTCTTCCATCGTTTCGACATGGGCCCAGGCTGAACACTCTGATGTTGTGCGGGCAAACAATTTTCTGCAATGTTAATGGACATAGCCAGAGGACAAACGGCACCATTTTCTATCACCCCAAGACAGGAAACAAGCCCCTAAGTGTGAGGAAAGCAATAAAATGTGTGACTCAAATAATAACATCAACATCCTCAAATAACAAATGAAATTGCACCTTAGCTTTTTGGAAAACTTTACACAAGGCCTACAGCTTTGGTGTGATGCTAGTCTTCCACAAGGAAAAGTGAACATACTTAACTTGTATACAAGCTAATGGAGCCTACCTGAACCTTCTGGTAGATCAGAGGCCATCACAGAGTTCTTATTCAGTATTTTGATTTACGCATGCCAAAAAAATAGATACTATTAGAGTTGAGACTGGCTAGAATTTCTCAATTAATCATCTGGTCTAAAAATCTGATAAATACTAAAGACAGTGTCACAAGTGATGTTATCAACTGTCTTGTTTCCTCTGTTCAACAGCCCAAAACCCAAAGAGAATAAATTCATGACAAACAATACCAAACTCCCATTTTAGTCAAGTTGAAACCATCATATATTTTGCATTTACACAAACAATTAATTAATTATCATAATAGTTACTGATTATCTTTCTATCAATCAACTAATTGATAAATAGACAAGTGGCTGCAGCTCTTATAAAATATTCTATTCTGTTGAAGTCTAAGTATCCTGATATCTATATAGACCCTCTGGAGTCTCTCAGACAAACATACAGTGAAAAAAAAACCTTTCTACATGTAACAAAATAGAGGCGATAAAGAAACTAATGAACCTAGCCAAGCCGCTTTCCATAATTTGTAAACACAGTGCTGGTCTCTGAGCCACAAAACTCTGTTAACTGACAGCAGCGGTGCTGGTTATGGGAAACAACCTCACTGACTGAACTGGTTCACTAAAGGCGGTCTTGGGAGAGAATTTCGCTCCGTAATTTACGAGTGGGCAGGGAGCCAGTGTGTGTTGTTTAACAGCCGTAGACACGTGCTGTCTTTGCATTCATGGCCAATGAGGAGGCCGGGGAAATCATTTTTCCTCTCTCACTCACAGACACAGCGAGCTGCAGCCCAGGATATCATTTGGTGGTGCCAAAAACATGCAGAATTTCACTCAAACAGAGAAAAAATAAACAGGATTTAATATCAGCTGGAGAGGCAGAGACAAGCGTTTTGGTGGCTAAACTATTACTGTGTGCATTACTTTCCCTATGAGGAAACGTGTGAAAGAAAAAAAATGAGCATGCACCATTTATTGATGATATTATTTAAGCATAGTAAAACAGAGGAAACTCCATAAGAATAGAAGGGTAAAGACTTGTCATTTTTAAATATCCTCAAAATTGTGATCTTTTACAGGGGGAATACCCTTCAAAGCGTGGTTTTATTGCCAAATAGTCATTATTAAAATTCAGGGCACTGTCCTAGATTACATACAGTCAACTGAATGAATGTGTGGTAGGTTATTCCTGGAAAACAGCAGAGGTGTTGAATCAACCAACTCTTAGTAAATAAAGGTTGAAAAAGCAGTCTTGCATGTGAAGGGGTAGATGGGGCTCAGCTCTCCCTGTCACAAATGCTTAAGTCAGGGAAGAAAGATAGGAGGGCAGGCTAAAGCATGTACGGAGGGGGGAGAATAACACAGGGAGGCCAATATAAAGATACTACAAGCAGAGACCCACTGTCTTCGACTCTGATGTCTCCGACACACCTACGACACGGGTGCTGTAATATTAAACTCATATCAAGTAGAAAAATACTCACGAAAGGAAGTCAGCAAAGAGATTAAAATCATATCTTATCTGAAGAGAATCATATTCTAAATTGTCAGATCAGACAACCCCTCCTCACTTACAATAGGAAACTGAGTTGTTAAAGGATTTCAGGAACCTCTGATAAACTCCTAAAACAAGCTGGCGCTCTTTGTAGTGCGGATGTCTGTGACTAAAATGGTTTAAGGCAACCAACACACTCACTGACCTGAGGAGGGTGTTGCCTTGTATTACAACAAATACTGTGTGTGTGGGATGCTGTGAATGAATGAACAGATTTCATCCTGCGCTGCAAAACATATAACCGTACTACACTTTCCTAATTTGTCTCATTCTATTAGCTCTGTCATCCTTTGCTGAATTAACACTACAGTAAACTGAAATAGGTATAATCTGCATGTGTGTCCTAAATTACTTGTCATGCAATTTAAGCTGAGTGTGCATCTGTCTCACTTTCAACAGATTCTGTTTCTGCCTCTGCCAGCACATGGGCTGAATGTGGACTGCTCCATGTTTCATACTCTGCATAAAGACGACAGATAGAAATAAAGAGATGGAAGAACGTTCAACGGTCCTTTGTTGATTGGTGCTCAAGTGTGTGTATTTTATGTTGCAATGGATCCATAATTAAAAAGAATACAAATTTGGCTGTCACTCATTGTAATAATGAAGTAATACTTTCTGTTCTCAAAGCATCCTTATTCAGCTGGTCCATTGTGTTCTCTCCAGGCCCTGACCAGAGTGCACAGCCTTTGATTGAGAAGATGAGTCTGTTCTGCCTCTCAATGCAGACTCCTCTCTTAACAGCTAATTACCTTGTCTCAACACCAAAGATGATGATAAGAGGTATGAGCTGCTTAGAGGAAAAGAGAGACTGGGCAGCATACTGACACAATTACCTAGACATTTGTACGTTTTTAGGATGCAGGATAAACTGGGCTTCTTTTTTTTAAAAAAAGTGAAGCCTTCTTTTAAAAAAAAAGCTGTCATGAACATGCAAACATGATATGCGTGATGCATGATAGCATAAAAATTCATTTGGCTGCAACTACTACTACAATTTACAACAGATTTGTGAGTCGCCTCCAAGTCTTAGTCTTAAAACAGTCAAGTTATTCCAGTAGACTCCTGAAATTTAGCATCTGTGGAAACTTCAATATTTGGCCCTCAAAGTTTCTGCTTATATTGGGATATTTTTGTTTCAACTCTCTTAAATTTCCATTGGACACCTGATGTCTGATTAGATCAACCCCGATTAATATACACGACAACAAATAAGACACACAACTATGCCACTAAATTCCTGGATTGTTTAAAGCTGCTGCTGTGGAAATAATAGTGGAGTTTTCACCGTTGACTCTGCTGGAGTCATTCCTCTCTCCAACAAATCCAACCATACCTTGAAGCAAAGTAAAAATAATTAATTGTGGGACGCACTGAATACCAATTCCCTCATATTGCCCTGCACCATTGTCACGGCTGATTAAGCCACCTAAGGTCATTTACTTCATTGGTGGCAATGTGTCTGCCATCCTAACCAGTCAGATCAGATTGCTGACACTGAGGTTCGCTGGGGGTCTGGTTGACTGACAAGCAATCCTTACAGACTGACACAATGGGCCAGGTTGCCTGCCCCCCTGTCCGCATGATGACAAGATGTAGGGAATTACAAATATATGAGGTTGGATTTTTAATTATATACGGCTCACCTTGTTTCAGCAAATATCTTCTCATTCTGTGATACTGTAATTTACTGAGTCTCATATTCAAAGCTGAGGGGCCACATGAGCTCAATTATTCAGATTCTGAGTTTCCTTGATGGCCATTATTTTATAGGAGTATGTGGTATAGATTCAAGCTTTTCAAACTGGCAGGTCATCATTAAGCAAACACACAAAGCTACTTTAAAAGAGTACTCTACTGACTAAGAAACTCACCATGGACCTTTTTTTTTTTTTCTGGACAAAAATCGATGCTGTAGAACCAGAGATGCCAGTCTTTTTTATTACCCTTATTCCTCTTCCTTGTCTAACTCTGGCGCCTACATTATTCACAGTGCAACTTGACCACAGACAGTTCAGTCAGACATTCAGATTGTTATACTCGTAGCAGCTAATGTATCATCGAGCCGCTAGCCTCAAGCAGAGATGAGGTGCTGGCTGCAGAGATCTTGTAAGCTCACTTATTTCTAATTCTACAACCCAAGATTTTTTTCATTTTCAAAATCAGCACTGACTCATGTGATACTACTTGAGGCAATTTCCGTAAGGAAATTCTAAGTTTTTCATCTGAGGAAAAACAGTTTTACACTACTTTTTCACATGTGTAGTAGCCCTCCCCAAGATCTGCAAACAGACCATGATGTGCAAAATCAGTTCCACTTACTTTAAAGGTTACAGTAAGGGAAAACATGTCAGGAAACTTTATAATTACTCTTAACAAATGTCAACAGCTGTCATTTTTCTGGTTTCTATAAATAATCTGAACCAGGACCTTAAACAGGTTTCGAACCTGTTACTGAACAATTCATACAAAGCTTGCGTTCCTCCAAAGACACCTAAAGGTAAATGTATTACGTTCCAATGTAGCAGCATACGACTCAAGACTCACTGCTACAAACAAAGTAATGTCAGCATGCAGCTCTTGGGTCATAAATTCACTGAACTCATCATGGGTGTAATCAAACCTGTGACTAAAGCTGTCACACTAAATAAAAAGGGGCTAAAATAGGAATGTCACAGTTCTGTGTGGTGTCCAAGATGCTGCTGTGGTTGTTTTAAACCATGGCACACAACATAGAATTAGGCAACATACTGTCATTCCAAAAGCTCTTGTTAGTGATGCCTAAAGTGATGCCGGATCAGACCATTATTGGCCGATACTGTGTAGTTTGGAAAAGCAATTAGTTCTCTTTATATGGTTTTGAGCTCATAATGAGAGTAGCTCCATTGTCCTGCTACCTTTTTCCTCAAATACTAAGCATACTGGCACTCAGAAGACTGCTCATCTCTGTCTGGCCCAATTGACTGATGGATTTCCAAACTCTGCATCAGCCAAAGCTATTAAGTGGTCTGCTGGAGCGTAATGACTTTACTGTTCCCAGAGTGCAACATCAGGCTCAGCAATTCCTGCCTGCTATTGTCTGGGGCCACTGTGACAAAGTTAATTTCTTGCCAGACAAGCACAAACACTTATGCCGACACACACAATAAATAACAAAAAAAAAAAAAAAAAAAGAATCGTCTGAATGACTCTATTTTCTCTTTTTTGCTTTTAGCAAATACTTTGGTCACATGAGATGACCCATGCCAAATGAGTTTCCTTCAAGGAACCTAAATGCCTAGACATTGGCAATGTAATAGGCAAATATTATGTTCGAAACCACTGTGTAATACAATAACTACCTATAATGGATTATCCATTCACCACCTCAGAGTAAGAACTCAATACACAGCTTGCAATGTTCAGGAAAGTTTAACCCAGTTCACATAGATTAAATCTTTTGCTCATGGCCATATACATAAATTGATAACTATTACTCGCAGCCTATACTCCATTAAAAAATGAGCTCTGAAGTGAAAAACTGTGGGGGTTTTTGGGATGAAAATGTGGAAAAAGACTAAAAGGATGCAGGTCTTACCCTACCCTAAATTATTCTTGGTCATATCCCAGTGTTAAATCCACTGTTTATATTCATGATGAAGGACTGGATGGAGCAGGCATCTTGTTACACTGCGATTCAAATTTGCTTGCCATGTTTAACCAAACAAAGATTTCCAAATCCAGAGCTCTGGCTGTAGCAACATCCCAGTAGGAATTGTGAAGGTGCAGTGCACATAATGCAGGTGAAGGACAATGCAAAAAGATGATCTTGGAAGGCCACAGCCAATATAAGCTCCTTACAAAAATGAAAAAGAGAACTTAAGATCTGAAATTACTGACATAACTTTTGGTATGCAGTCATTCAGTAATGCCTGGAGTAGAAAGTGATTCAGTTAGTTTTGTCCATTATGGGCTGTAATTGGTGTAAGTGTAAACATTGCATTAGATCCAACTATAGTATCCACAATGTAAATTTAGCTAAAATTAACATTTCCCCACACACTTCAAGCATTTTTGAGAAACTTTATTTTTGCCCAATGAATACCTTCAGCTTAAACACCTCTAACTTATAGTACCAACACAGACTCACTCAGCTAACTCAGAGGCTTAAAGTAAAGCGTTTAACTGGAGCAAACTGTCAGGGGTTATTAGTAACATATCGTGTTTTTGCTCCTCCATTGTATTGAGTGGGGTCTAGCTGCAGAGCTTCTTTGTCTGGGGGCCTTATCTGGCTGTGAAGCGCCAAGCTCTGTGCTGCTGTCTCTATTGGCATGGTGATGGAGGCAAGGCCTGCCATCCCAGATAAACCTCCCTCTGTTCTCCCAGCAACCCAGCAGGCTTCATGTTTGCTGCAGGTGTCAGAGAAAATGTCCTCATAGCTATTAGACTTAAGCGCTGCTGGTGACATGTTGGCATGACTGAAGATGGGAGGAAAGTGATGACGGGGGAGATGGAGACAGACAACATAGGGACAAAGCAGAATGAGGAGGAAAGTTGAACCAAGATGGCCACCCAAAAAACAGTACACGCACACACATACACAGAGTATTAGCAAAGTGCTGCAAAACACTGATTTAAATACGTATCTTTTAGAGTAATAGTAGCTAACTTTAAGCTCTTTAGATGCTATGCAACTTAACAAATTACAACCAGAGGCTGAAAAAAGATATGGCCTAGTTAGAAACAAACCTAATGAAATCCTCTGCTAAAAACTGCACAGAGGTAGTCATGCTTGAAAAAAAATGAAATCCATGTGATGATCACTTTACACCATGAGGGAAAAAAATCCCAAAATAAGAAAATATGGAAGACAGGTTGTAGTAACTACACGGTAATGATGGTTGTTGTTGTTGCTGCTGCTCCAAAACTGTCACCAGGGGGAAAACCTTGTTATGCTGAATATTCAGCAGCCATACTGTTTCCAGGTGGCAAGAGATTGGATACAAGGAGGCATAATTGAATGCACTAACAGCTTCTCTCCTTAAAAAGAATTTACAGCAACACACACACACAGAAAAAACTGTGGAAAACCGCTTTCAACATTTCTGACAGAAATGACAAGGAGAATCTGCTTTGATAAAGGGAATCACTGTAGTATTAAAAAATGAGCAGGAGCTAGTCATGGAATTATTTTTAGTTTTGTTTTCAGTCAATAATATGGTTGTATGGGGATGTCCACAAAATGTCAAGGCCTAGGTCACATTGTAATATGTTTGATATGGTGCCTTCTAATTAATTAAAATTAAGAGTTTCTCATTTTAAGAAATCAAAAAAGCATCACCAAAGTCATCTTTTCATCAGTGCCCAAGAACTAGCCCATCTGTGGCTACTGAGGCCAATGTTAATGTGGGGACAAACAACCGCCACGCCACCTTGCCAGGCAGGGAGCAGGACACTGCACTGGCAGATTAGACCACCTGGCCCTGCCAGACTGTCAGCCTATTTATACCCAGGACAATAATTTACACCACGGCTGCCCAGTAGCAGAGAACCAGAGACCCAGGGGGAGGCAACTCTGTGTGACTCTCTGCTGGTGAAAAAAAAAAAAGAAAGAGAAAGACAGTGATGACCTTCCACCTTCTTTTTCCCCTCTGAGGCCTTCCCAGAGATGTGAACTAATGATAGTGTGCTCCTCTGCGACTCTACACTCCTTCATTCACAAGAGAACTTCCTCAATGTGAATATACACAGAATATTATTGCTGTGACTTTTATGAGGTTGTGTGAATTCTTAATTGGATTTGAAAGCATTTGATTAAATATGACACTTGTGAAATATTTCATGATGGCATCTTGACATAAAACAAAATTATAAAACAAATATTCTTCCTAGCTGACAAGAACACTGTGGCCTATGTGGTGCAGATGCTGCACAGGACAGCAAGAAAGACTTTGCTTACGCTCGTGATTTGTGAGGCTGTCAAAGTGGTGTCAAACATCAAAAAAACATGTAAGCAGCAACAAGATCATCTGAAATCTCCATAAGAAATGCGGCAGCATTTTTACTTTAACGGCTTGAGACTATACATTTGAACTAAAACGTGCTTTTGCGCAACAAACTCTGCCATATTCTAAAAAGTAGTGATCTCACAGTTTTGCAGTAAACCACACTGCAATTAAACCAGGCAACGAGTTGTTTAAACTCAAAACCCCCAAAAGAGCTCTATTTTTTGCTCCTGCCGCAGCTGACATTTTCCCATTAGTGGCACGCTCGCGTAATTTGGTGGCACCAATATTTCATTTCAAAGAGCATTTCACACAGTAATGAACATGTCACTGAGTGAAATTAATGTGTCACTGTGTTTAACAGATCCAATAAAAGTTAAGAATTTGAATCATTCAGAAATTACATATCAGACCCATTATCACAGCTCAGACAAGCCTACTTTATTTTTCTGTTACAGAACTTGGTACAAATATCTAATGTCATGAACTTCTCAAACTCACTTCAAACATTAACACATTTTTGTCTCACCTAAATTAGACAGCGAGGCATGACAGGCGTGACTGTGACATTATGATTAGAGAGGATAAGTGCAATCAGCAGATTATGTATGGAAGTAAACGAGCAGGAAATGCTGAACAAAGCGTGCTGTTCTGTTACATAAAAAAAAAAAATTAAAAAAAAAATAATAATCCGGGGGAAAAACTGCAGAATACATTTGCGTGATCCAATCAAATATGTAGACTCTTGAGATTCTGGATCTGCATGCTATGCTAACTTTGGGATGTAACTGGTTTAAATTTGTTTATATGAAACATCTGGTGTCTCAGGAGTTTGATACCATCAAGACATCATTTTTGGTGCTGCATTATTGCTAATTGCTGCAACTTCAGGGCATGGGTATTTATTTATTTGAGAGAAATTGATTTTATTCTTTGTTTTCCTTTAGAAAAAAAAACACCATTCGGGAAAAGAAGAAAAGTTTAAAAACACTTAAAATCAACTAAATTATATCAAAATCAGGAAAAAGGATTAGTTACACATTTTTGGAACCATACTTATTTGCTGTCTTGACTTAAGAGCTCAAATAACACAGGTACACACTCCCATTCATTGTAAATAAAAATGTGGATATCCTTTTTACTAAATTCAAGACTCTTAAGACTCCCAGCAGCCTGACTGGGAGAAATTTAATCCGACTTGTAGGAGCTATGACCTGTAGACAACCACATTTCTTTGGAGTGCCTCTGGGAACTATGTAAAAGCACCTTTAACCAATATGGGAAAAGGTGATTGTCACTGTGAATGGCTTCAACATTCAATATGTCTAAAATACAAAAAGGTAAAGCAGTAATTTTATTTGTATAGCCCAAATCACAACAGAGAAATCACAGGGCACCTTTCACATGGAGCAGGTCTGGACTGTACAATTTATATCAAATAAGTCAATAATTATCTAAATTACATGGGCAACTTGATACACCCACCAACTTCAGGCTTGTGAAAGGGAAGAAAGATCTTGCCACCTAGAGTATTTGTGAACAGGAGGGCTGTAACCAATCAAGATTTCTTGTCATTTCAATTGGATTTGAGGGTTCGTACAAACATTTAACTACTGGTTCCTTTTTTTCTTCCCCAGCTATGCACAGCACTCAACTCCTATATTAGCCTACATGAGCCTTGTGTTTTAGCCTACTTCATCTTTTAACACTTTTCTCAGTCATCTGTTATGTGAAAACATCCATTTTCACACAGTCGGAGAAAGTAAAAGCGTGCATCCTGCTCATAGTTCACGTGAAATCCCAGCGCACCGCAGAGCATCTCTCCTGCCGCACTGCTGACAGCACTGTCAGCCAAAGAGTCAATCACAGTGGATGGCAGTAGAGGAGGTTGTACAAAAGTGGTTTACCCAACTTCAGTGCCAGTCATCACTGGAGCAGAGTGTCAAAGCAACCAGCAGACCCTGCCCTGCCTCACGCTGTCCAGCATCAAGCTGCCCTCTGTTTCTATCATCCTTCCATGCTGACATCACAGATTTGTGATTTGTGGCCATTTTAAGCAGGTTTGTAAAGTTTATAGCCTAACATGCTGTTGCTCCTGAATTGCTCTGTGTACAGTGACATAGCTAAAAACAGAGGTGCAGAATTTCAACAGACAAAATGTGAGCCGGCCTGGTGCCTTCTATCACCGATGAGTCAACTCACAGATTTTTCAGGGGCAGCCCTGGTGAGTGGCCTGTTAGATGAGAAGATCAATATCACTAACATATCTGTCTGCTGAACATGAAGCTTTAACCAGCAGCTATTTGGCTTGTTTTAGCTTAAAAATTGAAGCTCTGAACAACTAAACAACTTGTGCAAAGTAAAATAGTCCATTGAATAAAGTCTGGGCTATTTCTCACCTGAGAAGTTTGGTTGTCATGTACATTTAATAAATTACATAAAATGGACAGTGAATAGAGAACTTTCAAGTTGTTGGACAGACAATAGTAGCTCTTTCTCCCCATTTCTAGTCTTTATGTGAAGCTGAGCTAGTCATTTGCTGACTTTTGTTTCATAATCACAGTGTAGACAAGAGAGTGGCAGCAATCTTCACCTTCATGTATCATCTAATTCTTGCAAAAAAGCAGGTAAGCATATTTTCAGAATTATCAAAGTATCTCCACAGACTCCTCCTTGATGAGAGGGGAACTTTGAGAGAGTGTTGCTCATTGTCAAAAACACTGATTCAGATAACAAAAAAAAAACAAAACAAAACACAGAAACTTTATGTGCATCCAAATTTGTCAGTGTGCAAGAGAGAGCTGGAGTGTGTGTAGGTGCTTCAACAGCCGTTTCTGCCTACTAGGTACCCAAACGCCAGGCTTCTTTTTGAAAATACAAAAGGCTGGAGGCAGAGATGAGATGAAGATATTGTAATTAGCTACCACCATCACAAAACCGCCGCTGTGGAAAATGCTAGAGAAAAAGACATTACAGAATTTCATGATGTCTTCACTGAACCAAGTGGTGACTGTACCACTTTTTAGGCTGTATGACTTTTCCCACTTACTTGTCATATTGTGCAGCTATTTGCTGTGGTATTGAAAAATGCATATGAAATCATTTTTCCAAACTAGTATTGTATTAAGTTTAAAATTCTGGGGTCCTAACAACCTGCAGGATAAGAAGTGAGCTGTCTTGATGATGTAAATAGGCTAAAAATAGTTAAAGCTCAATGACTGACACATTATTCCATTAATTTAGCTTGTTTTTGAGTGACCGTCATGAAATTAACACTATTAGCTAATTTATAGGGGTGCTGAATATCCTTGTCAACAAATCTGTTCTACTTTCTGTAGGCAGAGAGGTGAATGAGAGTTTAATACTGAACCTGGAAAACAGGTGGAGCTAAGTGGACCTAATTTTGTGTGTTTGTGTCACAAGAGAGTCGGTGAGTTAGACAGAGTGAGACAGACTGACACATGGAGCAAAGGTGAGTGCTAATATTAGCCTGCTGCTGTGAATGACATGTTGGTTTAGACTAGAGGTTAACAATATGAAGCAGAATCCTAAAAAAATACTCTTCTTCTGTCTGTACATCTTTGCCCTGAAGGAAATCAGTGGCAGTTACGGTAGCTGCTATTCTATCAAGTTAACAAATCTGTCAGGCCATGCTGGTTAGTTACAGAGGTATTGTATCTGAGGTTATAGGTTATTATCTTGTTGATGTTTTATGGCTTTTCCAGTCATTTGAAAGCCTGTAACAAAGGCAGAGTATGAACATGTTTAAATGCTGAACTATATGAACACTTCGTTCTTCAACCAACTCAACTTAAAATGAAGAAACTCCAGCTTCTTATGTACCCTCTGTCAAAGTTGATGCTACTTTGAAAAACAATGGGGGGTGTTTGTTCTTGATCCATGGATTAAACTGGATTAAATGTTCATAAATTTAAATGAATTTCTTCAATTACAGAATGATTACAAATTACAAAATTAAATGCAATGACAGGCCAACAATGCATCAATGCATGAAGAAACAATGCACGATTAACTAATTTAGAATTAATATAATATACAATTTAGGATTATCAAGACACATTTCTGATTCTCCTAAATGAGGAAGGCCAATTTATTAAAATTATTTGTCTGTATAAATCCCTCAAGAAAGCATAAGGCACTAAATGAGGCTTCAAATCCAAGACAAGAAAACATATAAAAAAGGGAGCTGTTCGTCCCTTTGGTTAAAAAGGAGGTATTATTTTGTTTCACTGACAAAGATATCAGCACTCAGAGCACAGTACAGTGGGCCTCAACTATTACTCCCCCTACACACTTTAACGCAAGCTTTCACCCCCTTACAGTAGAGTATTAAAGTGTAGACACTGAAAAACAGAAAGGAGATGGAAAAAGGCAGTAGAAAAAAAAAATGCACACAGCACTCAACAGAAAATGGCTCCATCAGTATGTTAAATTGGAAATTGACAGCGATTTGTCCTGGTCTGTAAAATGTCTGCACTAGTAACTGAATAACAGGTAATATCCTCTCCATCTCAGACAGACAGTAGTATCTGGGTTGCTCTCAAATGTCAAATAGCTGTTCTCAGTAATAACCGGTAAGAGGTTGACGAACATTCCTCCGGCAAGCATGTGCATGTGTGTGCGCGTGTATGTGTGTGTGTGTGTGTGTGTGTGTGTGTGTGGTCAAGCTGCTGTGCTGAGTCAAGCGAGCTGTTCTCAGCAAAAATCTAAGACAACAGCGTCAGGATTTTGAATATGATTTAGATGAAAGAGAACAGAAAAGAGCTCTTATCACATCTTACAGCTGGCTCCAGTGGGTGTTTTTAGGGACAGGACAGCTCGAAACTAAAAAAAAAACGTCTTGCAGTGACAAAAGGATTCATGCTGTGATGCAAAACTTTCAGCACAAGGACAGTCCCTGCTATAATCCAATCTTTCACCTTCAAAGTTTGCCCAAAAAGCAGCGGTGACGGACATTCATCTGTGCCTGGTGGAAAAAAAGGGAGATTTGACCTATTTGCTTCCATATTCGTATTAAACTAGGGCATGATACTGTCTACTGAGTATCACATGGAAGTCTAGTATGTATAAAATTAGGACACGGACTTAATCAGCAACCAGCTAATACTGTACTGTGATCCCAATGTCTTTACATATGACAACATAAATCACTCTGAAGTTGGGGTGAAGGCAGTGTGAGCTATACTGAAAATAATTGGCTTGGCTGGAAACCACAGAAAATATCTTTTGTCTCTCTTGGCTGACCTGCAGACTGAGAGACAAAGGAACTGGAAAAACCTGGACATGGTACAGGATAAAAGAGCCAAAACAAAAACATGGGCTATGACTGACCGAGTCAAGAGGTTTGTCAGATACTATTTGTTGTGATAACAGTGAAGAGTAAACCTATATTTTTGTAAACACACATAATACAATTGCAGCATACTATAAGCCAGTAAGACATTACATGAAGGCCTAGTACAATTGTCACTCTTCATTTTAGTGCTTAATACCGTCAAGTTCCCACTCAGCACAATTATGAATGAGAGTAACAACTCATACTAATGAGTCCTGCTTGAAACAGGTAGCAACAAGCATTGTTGACTCTGCAAATGAGCTTGATTGTGTGTTTTGGACGAGAGCAGGAGTTGAGAATTGGCATTTGATGCACGGTCATTAACTATGAAACGCTGCCAAAATGTTTTTCATTCAAAACTGGGTTTGGTAGATCACGGTCAGACAAACAGACAAAAATCTTTTGAACTTCACAAGGAGACAACACGTTTGAAGAAAGGCTTTTTTAAGTATTTCAATTAAAAAATGTATGCTTGGTCTGACGGTCCCTTATGCTGTTGCAAAAGTTGCCGTACACGTTTTAAGGCTAAATGCAGAAAAACAAGCAGTAGATACTGCTACATTTTCAAAAATGACAACCCTACTGAATGTTTTATGGTCTACATTTTAACTGCAGCCAATATAGAATAGTCTTTACAGTCCATGTGGATTCCACTACATGAGCTACACTGCACACCACATGGATTCAGACAGTTGTGAGACTTGCAAATGGCACTGGACAAGAAAGCAGTATGGTTTGCTCAGTTACAACTAAACTGAAATAGGCTTCTGAATGCCAAATCTGTCTTCTCAGCATAGATTGTTGTTAGGCCATTCTGACCATGGATTTTTTTCATTAGGTTATAATTTTAAGAGATACTATGATGATATGCCTCCAATTCCTAAAATAAAATAGTGGTCAGATAATTATGCCATGAACAGAAAAATACACTACAGCACATTCAAATGAGCAGGGCTCTAATTTGTGCATGTGCCCAAATGCAAGCATAGAATCTAGTTGGAGAAAACTATTTGACATGCAGCCCACATCTCCTGTAGTTAGTAGTTCTAAGGCAACAGGCAATTAGAAGAGATACCGCTGCTGTTATCTGCCGCTGAATCTGAAGGCAGATTCCAGTATTAATAGCCTGAGAGGCGAGCAGCACCTGAGCCTCTGGGACAACAAAGAACAGGAGATATCCTGCAAGCAAAATACTTAAAGCACTGTTTTACCCCCTTGTACTACTCTCTAGTGAAGGACATTTCGACTTACAGTGAACCGCTTCAAATCTTTTACAAAACATAGAGACATCAAACAATATCTACATAGTAGCAGTTTGTTGAGGCCCTCTTGGTTAACAACAGTTTACTGATACAAGTGTGACCTTTGAAGAATAACCAAAAAAAGAAAACATAAGCTTTCATGGATAAATGACACTCAAGAAAATTAAAAAGGACTGAAACAGCTTGCAGTGATGAATAGAACCATGCAGGATTTAGGTTTTGTTTTTTCCCAAAGTTGGTTTCCAGCTGAGGTTATGAAGCTAATCAACACTGCAGATAGGTGTTGTCAAATTGTTACAATTATTGGAAATTGTACAATTTATAGAAAAGGTAAGGTAGGAGTAAAAATACAAGATTGTAACTTGGTGAAATGCTAGTTAAACTGATTATTTTAATTAATGTCTCGAACATCTTTTCAGAGACATGCTGACGAGATCTCAGTGGTTGAAGAAAAAGTACACTACACAAGACAGAGGTGAACGACTGTCTCATTTAAATCAGAACTGGACAGACCTTACATGTCATGTAGGTCATACCTGTGTTGTTGCAGTCATAGAAAATGTTCTTTTGAGTACCCGACCAACTCGACATTGCAGTAGTTTGGCCCCATCTTCACGCCTGCAGAACACAAACATAGAAACTGAAGCCCACACTGCGTCATGATTCTCAGTCACTTTTAGAGCTATGGCATTCTGATATAGCACATTTCAGTTTTGGGTGCTAAAGCACAGCCTAAGGCAGCTTTCACACTGACAATAGCACTGCAGCAAAAACTCAAGCTCCTCCACTCATTTCAATGAGACCACAGCTTTAGCTCAGCAGGGGATCGCAGGGGGAGCCGGCAAAATATTTGATTTTGCCCTTTTTGTCACACGGTACAGCGTTTGGTCATTTACACACATATGAGATGTAACACTTTGTGGCGTGGACCTTGATGCATTGTAGTAATTTGCTGCCTACCTGGTCAGCATTGAGATGAAGCAGAAAGTTATCACTGCTGTGATTAACTTTCCAGTGCAATCAAACCTCAGAAGAGTACCAAGTAATAAACTGCTGTCTTGGCATTTTAGGCCTTCTTCCTTGTTCATTTGTATTTCATCCTCTTTACCTGCACCCTGTGGCAAAATGCCCACACTTAGACAACCCCTTGCATTGTTTTTCCATGGCGCTATTGTCAGTGTGAAGGCCTCTTATGCAGCACTGAACACTGAAATGATGAGCAGACAATGTTTCAGTAATCCCAGAACATTTGAGTGAGGAAGAAAAACTCAAAGACAGCCTAACACAGCAGATTACCATATAAAGGATTGTCCTAAGATAAGCAAAATAAGAATCATATCCCCTGAAGAAACATTACAAACTAGGCTGCTCTCTAATTAGAGCCAGAGAATGAATATAACGAACAGCTCTATAGACCACTGAAATGTGTAGAGTTATTTACTGCAGCAAAAGAGTGGGAGAACAATGGCATCACAAAGTACTCCACACCCAGCAGGAAGTGGATCATTTCAGGGGATTAAACACACTGCAATGTATTTTTCATCTTCCTCCTTGGTGCCCCATTACAGTGGTTATATCTCCAAAGAGCGGAAGCTTGTGTTGATGTGTTTTGTATAATCACACGCACATAAAAATTGCTTCTTCAGACGTGGATCAAATTCTTACAGGCTTTTACGAACGCATGTGGTGTTGATAAACTATATTGTCATTTCGTTTCACTTCTTTCACACAGCTTCAAACTGAGTTCATGTTGTTTTGTTTGGCCCTAATCAATTAGTCACTAGCTAAAGAGTTAATTAATCAGGGTTCACATTGGTCAAAGATATCTATTGACTAAAGAATTATTACTTCTGTGTATGGAATGAGAATCTGTATCACTCTCGTTTGGTGCCTTCTTTTCTGCAATGAGGAAGATGTACCTCATTCTTAATCCTGCCTATTAAGGGGTGATTGGTTAAAACAGTCATTAATGGGCAGAATATTGGCTCTACTTGAATCGCTGAAGTGAAACTGAAGATGCAGGTAGGAATTTGGAACTCTGGGGGATGGCTTGTGAAGATTATTGAAAAAAAAAAAAAAAAATCACTTGGTGACTTTCTACAGTGTATTACAGGACCAGGTCAACACACTGACCACAATTGACACTAATTCAGCCATTTTACTGACCAGGGTCATACTATGACGACTCTGCCCCCAGCCAAATCTATGACTACACCCATGCCCACACACACCCTCCTCTACATCAAATCACACTAGCAAAGAGACCATTAACAGTAATGAGAATCGATGGGGGTGTTAAAAGTATTGGCAGTCCGGCCCAGAAGCTGCTCTCTGTGCCGTCTTTATTAGTCTGGAAAAAGAGTGCTGTTCTCTAGCCTGCCAGCTCTAAATAGGAGTGCATTGATCAGAAGGTCAGGCCGGGCTGGATCCAGCCCTTTAATTGTCTGTGTCACTCCTCATTCTCAATCCAACAGCTGTCAGTCGTCTCCCAGGTAAACCAAGGCCACCATCCCACGTGGCATCTCACATCAAGGCAGAGGTTAAGGCTCAGACAGAACACGCAAGAGGGTGGACATTTTAAAATCTTAGTGAATTTTCCATCATATTCATCTTTATGAATTGAAAGAAAGGAAGAACACGAGACACTTCTGGTTTCTGTCAGCAAATTAGGCATGCTGTATTTGTCTTCTGAATTTCTAAAATATAGCTAACACTCAAAAGGATGCCCCCTTTTCAGTGAAATACGGAATTCTTACAGTCCTTAATGCCTGCTTATAGATCACATTACCAAGCAGTTTCTGAATCCCATTTATGGTAACATTAAACCACTTAGTTTGCCAAGTAACATTAGCTTCTAAACCTTGCATAAACATAATGCAGATAGCATACATACTGCACATTAAGGCTGTGATTAAATGTAATTGAATGCATTTTTTAAATGCTGGAGAGTGCATAATATCACTTAAACATTTAGCTCTGTAGAGTACATAGCGAGTACATAAGTAGAAAACTGCCAGTGTGATAGAAAAAAAGTCTGATGGCATTTGTTTTAGTAAACAGGCAATTTTGCAAGAAACAGTCCATAAACAAAAGTGAAATGTAAAGTACAATTTACATGTATGTCTGACTGAAATGAGACATTTTTTAAAAGTAGAAACAGTTAACACAAACACAGTCAGTTGGGGAAATAAGAGCCAATAGCGCTGAGCCTCTTTGTACAGTATGCTGGCAAAGCAGCTAAATGCAATCCCTCATTAGGTCCAATTACTATATTGAAAGACGAATAGAGACTCTCCCAACCCGCCCCTCTAACCACATGAATTAGTTTTCTTTCCCCCCTACATTTACAGTAACCAGCTGAAAGCTTGTACATAAGTAACACTTGCTATTTTCTGTCAAAATTAACTAACATTTACTCTGAGAATTATCCTTACTATTATTAAGTTTCCGATTATATTGTCACTGCTATTTTCATTTTCTTTCACTAAACTAACAAATATTCATGGGACAAGTGAAACTTTCACTGAGTTACCTGCCAAAACAAAAGGATAAAAATTGCTATGTTGGTTCAGTCTATCCATCTCTGATTGCCAAACTTGCTCTGAGGGAGGAAAACCAGTCAAATCCTTTCACACATTAATCCAGATGTCTGGCTGCTTCAGACATATAGCTCTGTCAGAATTGTATCCTGGCTTTAGAGCTGGAGTCATTTCAAATGTCTTGGCAGCTAATCAGCCGCTATCTTTCATCAAAAAGCCACAGTGACAGGGCCAACCCTATCTTTACAAAATCTACCAGGGTAAGATTGTGTTTCAGTTGTACAGTCATTCTCAGCTTTAGTGTTTGATAGGTTTGAGAGCAATCACATGAACAAATCCAGTGTGGGGAATCTGTCTGACTGCAAGTCTAGAGATTTCTTTTTTTCTAGACTGAAAATGGGTAAACAAATAAATTTGTTTCACTTGTTATTCCTCCTGTAATCCCACAAATAAAATCAAATTCAGATAAAACCAGAAAAGTAAAACAGACAGATGCAAATGAATCATATCCTAAGAAACTGAGTTGCAATGGCTTGAAAATCCACTGTAAACTAATACCCATTTCCCATTAACTAGAAATATGTAGGTGTTATTCATACAGGACATGATAGCCAAGGGTAAAGCATGAAATTGCTGTGACCATTTTATTTGCCATAATCAAAGTCCTCACAGCTCATCACTACAATTGAAGCTTTAGTTCAATCATCAAAACTAAAACGCTTCATCAGCAGTGTCTGATTAAAAGTGTGGCTTTCATCTTTATGAAAAATACTGCATTTATGAAAGTAACTGCCCTGTCCAAACGGCTTTGAGTGCTATGGTCATCCTCAGATGATCAGGTAATCAGTGCAAAACAAGGTGTAAAACACAGCCCACACTGTTGTTTTGTTTGGCTCATGAATTTGAAAAGTCACGCATGTTTGAAATCTGATCATGTTGGGTGTGATGAACACTGCGCTTTTCCCTGCATTGGATTAAAATGGAAGTACATCCTCCCCTCTACTTGTCAATGTCATTGTAGCTTCCAGACTTACTGGGGTATGAAATTAATTTACTTCACACCTTTCAGAGATTTCACATGAGATCAACATCCTTTGAGATCTGATGAGGAGATTTACCCTAAAGCTGAAAGCCACATAGCCTAAATGACTGACCACAGTGAGTGATAAAGGATATTGTAGCATGGCTGTTGGACCAGTTTCAACAGCAATTCAGCCTGCCTGAGGAAAAAATAGGCTCTGTTTAGCAGGTCAATGTTTAGGACTAAACAGAACCTCTTATCAAACACTGGGCTATGCTACGTACCCGTTTATCTCGGGTATATACTGCAAGGACACTGCAGAATTTTCATTCATCTTCTGTGTTACATACATAGGCCTACAGTGTATCCCATGTGGCACTTGGAGTATGAGAGAGTCCACTGCTCTATTTTTTAAGCCTCCTGGGAAGCATGCAGCGTATGCTCCCATACTGTCATTTAAGCTAGTTTATTTTTGTACTGGAAAGGTGGGTGATGTTAAAACTTATGAAATAGATTTATTTTTAACAGCCATTTGAGTGAAGTGGAGCAGAAGGTAATATAAGATCTCAACGAGGGAGGTGACATAGTAAGTAATTAGTTACTAGCCAACTTAATGTCTTCATCTGCACATTAACTTTGTCCTCATTTCTAACCCTGTAGTAAATGTGAAACTGTAAATAAGAAAAATCCTGACAGTGAATACACTTGGGTGTTGTTAAAGTGAGGTAGCAGAAAACCACTTGGTTAAAAAAATCCCATCTCTCAGTGTCTGACATAACCTTCCATTGCCATAAAAAGGGAAAAATACATCAGTCCTTTTCAAGTAGACCAAAAATTTAGGTTATTATTAGCGTCATATTGCAGATGGCAGTGCCTTTAAACTTCTTCTGATGGCTGAAACCTGTAACTGAACCTTTCAAATATTTCTGCCACAACAGCTAAAAACCAACGCTGCTGTTTCCAAGGATGTCACACAAGTCACTTGGACCCGAGACACTGTATTTAATATTATTACAATCGGTGAAGGGAAAGCTACATTTCGTACTTTACAAAGCTCCATTTTCTTAATGTAATTTTCTGCAAACAAACATGTCTCAAGTGCTTTGATAATTCAAATCAAGGCCTCCTTGAGGTTAAGTGTGCACTAAGCAGCTCAGTTGGAAAAGATAATAAAAATATCTGGTAGATCTCAGCATCACCTGACACTGACAGGAGGAATATAAAGTAAATGCAATTAAAGCCCCTCAATATACTGGTTAAAGGCAAAAGACACTTTATCTTATTTACGTGTTGACAGGTTTTCATGATTGAATCAAATGAATTTAACTGTGCTTTGGTAGTTTAGAGGGTGTTACAAACAAGTATGAATTTTTGGGGTACTGTTTTGGAAAGAAATGCTAAACGGTACAGCTGGTGATATGGACAAAAACACTCAAAACACTTTTTACAGAAGATCTCTGATGTACTGCCATATATATGTAGGAATAAAAATGTAAGACTTTACATTAACTATTATATTTACTTAAATTTGTTGTTTTGTGGCAGGTAGATACTGTATGCAGAGACCCAAAATACACACATGCTTATTGATTTGCTCAGGTGGCACCCTCTCACCACCTGCCTCCTCTTAACCAGCTCCCAAACCCTTGAAGGTCAAAAAAACATGTCATCATGAGAAATGTCACCTTTCCTTACCTGAAGTGGGACAAAAACAATTTGGTTCAGAACATGGGAAGTGTTCTCAATGTGATGCCATCCACCAAGCTAAGTTTAGTAAGATGGCCACAGGCAGGCAAGTCTAGTCAGACAGATTTTACACTTTTACACAAGGCACAACAAATGACACTGTGTTTAATTTAAACAAGCTAATAACTAGAACTGAAGCAGGAAACATCTCATAAGTATCAATAAGCCTAGCATCAGTGATCGGCCTTAGTAGACTGATAAGTGTTTGCATTCACATTACTAATGAGATTAACTGGGATCATCTCTAGGAAGTATATGACTAACATGCAGAGATATCATGATGAGATCCTCTGGTATGAACAAACACAAGAGTATTTACTCCTACAGAAAACCAAGGCATTTTGCCAGGTTAAGCTTTTGTTTTTGCAATAATTCGAGCAGGAAACAACAGCAATTAGACTCCAGGTGTGCCACCTGCTTAGCCAGTATTTATTCAGCTGATGACTGGCCTAACTCCATACAGTAAGTGCCTGCTATTGACCAAATAACTGGTAAATACTGAAAAATCCAACTTCCTAAAGAAGCCTTTGCCACCCTATGAACCATCTTTGAACGGTGGTCTAAAGGCTCCTAAGGAAGTGCAGTTGTTTATGTGATGTTGAGAGCAGTTGGTGCAGCCAATTAGTTAAACATTTACCGACAGTTTCTTCAATAACTGTACTTTTGATATCCAAATTTCTTTTTTTTTTGCCCATTCATGTTAATGTGACAACAATTGGGGTAACAACTAATGGTTGTATATGTATAGTTGATTATTCTACCAATTATTTTTCCCATGATAGATTAATTGTTCAGTTTAAAAACTGTCACAAAATATTGATCTTAAGTTAGATGGCTTCAAGCTGTTTCTTTTGTTTGACCAACAGTTCAAAAACACACAAACATTCTGCTTCCTATCATATAAAACAAAGAAATGCAGCAAATTGCAGTAGTTAAAAATAGAGAAAAACTATAATTTTCTGCTTAAAAGTTATTTAAACTAGTTAATTAATAAGCACTGAAAACAATTCAAGTCAGGTATGTTTGACAGATACAAATGGTTTCCTGCAGTAGTTTGAACACAGAATTTTTTGAAGAGTGGAGTATAGCACTGCTATGGGTTTGGACAGCATTTTGACAGCCTCCCCTCCTCTTCAGTACGAGCAAAACACCGTTCAGATTCAAGCTCAATTGCAATTTTTATGATAGCGGCACTCAAGAGCTGTTGTACACCTGCAAAATGTCTGTGTAATTATGATTAACAAGCGCGATAAAACACAGTCACTTTATGCTTCACAACAGAATTGCATATTTTAGTTATATCTCACTGTGGATCTAGCCTATGTGCATCTAAACCTGTATACCTCATTAATATTCCCAAACAAGCTTTCAGCTACTCTAATATTGCACACTGATAATCAAGGACATGACACACACTTTATATGTGGGCTCTGAAAGCAGACGGACAGCCCACAACTCTCACCAATTTCAAGTAATAAAAATATTGACCATATGGTGGGAAGTGGGTGTGCTGTTATGGCAATGCATTTTAATAAACTGACTTAGGACTGCAGAAGGAAATAACATATTTCTACTCGTGTCCACAAAGATGGGACATTTAGAAGAAGGGTCGTTTTAAATGTGTCATCAATAACTCCTCTGTTTGGCCCTAAGGGCACAAGCATAAATGTGTACTGTCCATCACAACATAATTGAGAAAGTGATTGGTGAACAGGCACACATATCTATTCCATGCAATTGCATCAGTCAATGTCAGCATAATTCAAGTACCTCAGTTATTTTCCTAAAAAAAATGTGTTTTCCATTAAAATACGGACCACTAAAACACTAAATCTGTTTTCCTTCGTATACTGAAGCACAGCACTAAGCACTGGCAGTCAGTATTAAATCCATTTAACAGTAGAAGATTATATAATGAACAGGCTAGTTTAATTCTAGTAGTAAAAATGTAACCTAAATTCATATTCAGGGCAGGGTTCTGACTTCAAATGTAAGATTAATTCTGTTTTATTCAAGTTTAGTTCTATTCAAGGAGCCAGGGTCACCTTACCTAACATCAAAATTTAACTGAACTGACAGATCTGAAATGCAGTACAGACAAACACTTTTGAATGAAACCATGATGGCAAGAGCTACAATAGAATTTTTGTGACAAATCTGAAATTCTCTTTTAAATGGAAGTTAAAAGGCCTCTCCTCAGTCATTCATGATGCAAGTTTACTGTGTAAGAGAACAAAATCATGGTGAATTCTGGTCAAGGTTTGTACCACTTACTGTGTTCTAAGCAGAATAAACATCATATGAATTAATGTAAGAGATCACGTAAGAGAGTAACTGCGTTAATGTAAACAATAGTTCAAAACCACAAAATATATCTCCACAGTCTCAAGGAGAGCCCTGCCGATATAGCAGTGGGCTGATATTCCCAGACATATCAATATCACACTGTTTTTTTCCTGTGTATGTATCCCAGAAAAAAATGCCTGTGGTTTTGCTACCAAGTTATTGAAATACATTTATATATAGTCTCAAAAATCCCATATTGGTAGGCCTCTAGTCTCAGGTCTTGGTTCTGTCTTCTGCATCCTATACCGTTACACCCCTAAACAACAAGCAATTCAAGGCTTTAGTAAATGGGGAAGAGCACTTTCATTATTTTCAGACATTTCTTAGCCCAAGTGATTGATCAGTTAATCAAGAAAATAATCTAAAAATGAATTAATAATGACATAATCGTTAGTTGCAGCTATAGTATATAATATCACAACATCTGTCAAATACCTAATTCATGTAATTAGGTGATATTGATCCAACAGATCAGATCTGTGAATCCTGGTGAAATCACTTTTAGGGACATTAGCTGGTGCCACTCAAACTACCTTTGCTGTTCAGACAGTATGCCCTCATCCCCTTATCACATTTCTAAATCTCTTTAATGTCATCTATAAATTATAGCCAACCATTTTCCCAGCTGATCATACTTAAATAACGCAACAGAGCACACTGACTTCATCCTGCTGCCACAATCACAACTGAATGACATCATGAAATGTAACACTGGGCCGCCCACTCTGTTACACATGTACAATCCCTTCAGCACTCACAGCTTTGGTGTCCATATGTCTCCGTCCTGTGCCTTCAATAAGTCAAGCTTAAATCCATCAACAAAGCAGTAGATCAGGTAACACTGGCATGGGTGCAGTTCTTATTTGTGCAAAGCAAGGTCATGGAACCACATTGATGCTGGATCAATCAGACAGATTAATGAAGCACAACCTGCTGACATGACAAATATTGACACCCCTATTACATCTTGGTCCTGCAGTCCTCAACACTGCTTAAATAAATCAGGTCCAAGTAGAATGAGGCAGGTAAACTCCTGAACCTAATCCTTCACATGATAAACAGAATACAAGACCTTATATATAATGGAAATGCAGCTCCCTGAAAATACTGAACTCCAAAATGTCACAGAATAAAAATTGTTCTGGAAACTGTGGCTGCAATCAGTTTCATCTGTACTCAAAAGTTTTTGCTCGATACTTGATCGATGATAAGAAGCTTGGATAACCCCATGTCAATCAGTTTCATACACAGATCAGACAATTAATCAGCAACTTTTTCCGATGAATCAATTCAATCAAATCATACCAGTAATGTCCCAAGCAAAAATTACATTTTCAAAAATAACATCTTCTAAAATGTGAGCATTTGCTATTTTTCTTAGTGATATATGAAAACAAAGAATTTTTTTTTTTAATTTTCAACAAAACAGTTTAATAAAAGACATCAATGTGGCCTCGGGGCAATTGGAGTTGTAATTTTTCTCCCTTATTCTTCAGTTTTTCATAGACTGAATATTAATCTGAAAATGTTTGGCAATGTTGCTTGAAAATTACTTAATCAATGATCAAAATGGCTAGCCATTAAGTTTCTGGGTATTTCAGGACATTGGTGTAACTGCATGGTCTTAGTATTTATGTATTCCCATAAATAAATGAATAAATTCCTATACATAAAATTACAAAAAACTGAACTACATATCATTATTTTTGTCAGCTCTACAGCAAATAGAAATAACTATGTCGTTGTTTTTACTTGAATAAGCTGGTTTGCTTTAATTCTAAAAGCACTCTAAACATCATTTCTCCTGCCCAGATTTTGGTTGTAGTGCTCAAAACAGGGACTCAGAGTGGGCCAGAACAAATGGCATCCTCCATTTTTAATCAATAGGAGGATTAACCTTTGCTATCAGCAGCTCTTCTCTTAGCAAAACGGGGAGTCAAGATTTAGGATTATACCTGTGAACACATGCTTTAGCTCATTATTGGACTTAGATCTTCAGACCTGTGTGACATCCCATATATCGCTGGCATTAGGTTACCATTAATGACTCAGTAATCCTTCAAATCTCTCCAAAGAAATGCACCTCATCATGAGCCTTTTTGGAAATGAATGTATTTGCAGAGGTGTCTTTGGTAATGATTCTCCATATTTTTAGAGGCAAGCTCTCAACTTCTGTGCCCTCATCAAAGCTGGTCTCCTGAACATTTAGATAAGTACCACGATGGTGCTTCTTATTATTTCCATAATCACTCACACAGCGCTCATAAAACTGTCTTACCGCACAAAGCAAACCTCTGTTTCTCACATTTAACATTTTAAACAGCAACGCACAATAATTTGATGGCAAACTATTTTCTGAAAATGACTGACCCCAGTGCTGAAACATTAGTGAACTAATTAATTAGTTGTGCCACTTAACTGAAAATAAATTTGATAATAAATTGATCATTTAACTTGACTGAACTCATTTTATTAATATAGCACTTTAAATACAACACTGGTCCAAATAATGTCTTATTCCTCCTATTTCTCAAATGTAATAATGATTTTGTATCATTGGTAATTGAAAATACTTGGGTTTTGGACGGTTATAACTGTAAAATAACAGGTCTGAAGATAACATGGTGGGCTCTTTAAGCACTACATCTAAAATCTAATCAAAAGTTTGATCTATACTAAAAACTCTTTATAGCTGTCATAATCCCATGAGTTTTTATATTTATTCACACTAACTCTTCTGCGTTGATAAGTAATTTATAAGTGGTTAATAAATCCACTTCTCTTTAACTGGACCAGAGGAGGGGACATTTATGATACAGCCTCATCTTGGCTGACTGCTTTACTTGAGATGGCCATACTAGACCTGTAATGATTAGTCTATCAATTGATTAGTTGTCAATTAAGAGCCAACTATTTTGGATATTGATTATCTTTTTTTAAGAAAATGTCAAAAGTATCTGACTCAAACTTATAAAATATTTACATTTTTCTTTGACAGGAATCTGGCTTATAGACAGTTAGTTGGCACAAAAAAAAGATATTTGAGGATGTCACCTTAGGCTTTAAAAAGCACTGATCACCAGTTTTTCACCATTTTGAGACATTTTATAAACCAAACACTCCAAAAATAATCGCATATAAAATCTATATAATCATACAGCTGAATTAAAAATTAGTTGCCAGTAGCAGCCCTATGCTGTACACTGGTTCTCCATTGGGTCACACAGGGTCCAGCGCTTGAACTAGATGTCTGCCTCATGTAAACCTTAACAAAGCAACATGTCAGCCACACACGTGCATAGTTTGTCTAGACTGCCTCAACAGTAATGGTCTTTTGAAAATATTTTTATCCAGAATAACAGCCAAGCCTGTATACCCTTGAAGTGTTTCAAATATACTGTATAAAAAAGTTAAATCTGTAATAATCCAGCTACAATATAGTTCTTGGTGGTGTCCTTAACTGTTCTCGGTATTCAAAATAACTTCGAGCAGTTTTGACATTACTTGCTCCTCTTCACTTAACGTAGAGAGGAACATTTTCACAGCGCAACGCTCAAGACAAAGATTAACGAGCAGTATTTTTAAATTAAGCATAAAGGTGAAAGAGGAGAACTGTATTAACAGGAGGTACTGCATGTGCACAAAATGACGCTGTGAACCGTTGGGCTGTCACACTGCTACATGAATCTAATGCAAGATAACCAGTCAGATTAATAACTTGTTACATCAGCTAACTTAGGGTTTCGCATTCCAACAAAAGACAGCTACCTTGTGATAACACCACGCTTCAGGTGACGCTAAAACAAGTTTTTTTGTATGTAGTACAGACATGTAATACGCCTGCAACTTTTTCTATATTATGCCTCGCTGTGAACCTCCCGTCTCAGGGACGCTGTTAGAGAAGCTAACGCTAACTACCGTTGTCGGAAGTTAGCGCCTGTAAAGTGCAAGCGAACAGCGAAGAGGAAGTATGAAAGAAACGTTACCTTCCTATGACGTCTCTCCTCTGTCATGCTCGCTGTGCCGCTAAAAAGGCTGTCTGGAAATCCATATAAGACTTTGAAGTTTCTTTCTGTAGGTCTTGTTGTGTAGGTAACCAAGCAGGAAAGCCTCTCGTTAGCAACCGGACCTGTCAAACAATGGCGGAGCCAAGTACGGCAAGCGAGAGGCCGACACGTGCTGTTTGTTGTCGTTTTTCAGCGAAAGCCCGATTGGGGAGACGTGCAGGGTGGTTTCAGATCGTCAAACTAATTTACGGCCAAAATAAGTATACAAGACGAATTTTAAGTATTGAGGGTGATAGATAAATAAGTTTCCTTTCCTGAACCAGGTATTTGGTTAGTAAAATTTAGGAACAGGTCCTCTACTTCAGGGATTTTCATTAATAGGGCATATCCTTTTTATATTTGTTGCAGAGTAAGCATGGTATACATATACACAACGCATTTTAAGGTTGATTATACATGATTTTTTTTGACCATGGAGGTCTATTCCCTACCAATAATGTAAATAAGACAGCTTTAAATATTTGAATTCTGACACTGTATTTAAGCTTAAATGATTGCTGTTTTTGTTTGTTTGTTGTAGATTTTATATATATTATTTTGTATTGTCTTGCTTGTGGCTCTGGCTTTTTAGGTTAGTGGAACTCTGCTAGGTGAGTTTGCAGAATTTATCCATACAGTATGTATCAAATAATAAATAATAAATGTCCCTTTTCTGATCTATGTCATAAACTGTTGGGAAGTTCAATCAGTAATTATGTATTAAATGATTACATGTTGTGTAAATCTAATTTTGTCAACTGTCAGCTAAATTTACTCAAGTAAAGAGTACAATTTCAATTCCTCTCCTGTTGTGGCTGTGTGACTGTGACTCAGTCATCGTGTGTGTTGCAGATGAATACAGCTTTTCAGATTCATGGGATCATTTTGGTGCTTATTTGTTTATACGCGGTATAGTAATCAAGTCCAGAATGACTAAAAGTGTCTCATTCTCTGAGTCACACTTTTGACAGAAATTGAAGGATGCATGTATTTGTGTCAGCTCTTGCATACTTTTCTGAGAATGTCCCAGAAACTCCAAATTGGACACATTTTATAAACTCAGTTTTTATTTCTTATCTTATTTCACTTAAAAGGCACTGGATGGTTTCCTTTTATTAATTATACAAAAATATATAATTTTAACCTCCTGGAGTTGGCAGCTCACATATTTCTTTTAAGTTTTAACTGTAGCAGTTTTTAAAGACCCACAAGACTAATTTCTGTCCATCTGCTGTATCTATCAGAAGTCATTATGCTCTTTTACAGCTGTCATTATTCTCCCACAATTATTTAATGGATTCCCTTCAAAATTCTGATTCAAATTAATACAAGACTATTATGTAGATGGGTCTGATGAAAGTTGCATGAGTCGTCTGTACAGGAGGAAGTTATTCACTGAAATTCCCAAAGATTTTCCACAGAATATGTGCAGCATCTTACACTTTGTAGGCAGCCGAGTCTGAATTTGCTGATAGTTAAACTGAACGTACAGTAATGATAGTGATGGAAAGAAACAGAATACAATTATTCAAGTTCTGTACTCTAGTGCAGTTTTGAGGCATTTAATTTCACTTCACATAAAATATAGGATAAGCTTCTGAAATACAGTGCATTGTTAAAGATTAAACCAATGCTTCTCTTTTGGCATGACTGGGCCTCCTTATTATACCTAAGATGTCTGTGAGGTAGCAGTCACACAAAAAAGTGATTTCCATCTAAATTTGACTTATTTGGAAAAACTGCTTGGTTTATAAATAGATTTTAAAAATCCATTATTACACGAAAAAGCTAACATTAGAAAAAACATTTAAAAAATTATAGAAATGTATAGCAGGATAAAGTTATTATTCTTTTTTACTCCATGAATTATGTCTCTTCTCTTCCTTTGGCCTTTCCTAAGTCTATTTAAAGTAGTTTAAATTAGCTTCACCTCAACCAGCTTCAAGAGTAAAATACTGCCTACACGTTGATGCATCAGCATGAACAATCTGATGTCAAAATCTGTGGTGCATTTGTGTCTCTGTAGTCAGTTTTCATTTCTTTGTGGTACTTGTGTGACTCTCTGTGGTAGCTTTAGGCCTCCTTTGGTACTTTTGTATGTACTTGTTTTGCATCTCTTTTTGCATCTCATTTGCAAAGAACTGTTGACAGTAACTTCAAACAGACTCGAGTCCAGGGGCTTCATGACACCTTAGGCCCCTGGGCTTCATGACACCTTAGGCCCCTGGGCTTCATGACACCTTAGGCCCCTGGGCCTATGTCCGGTAGGCCTTTTCAGTAATCTATCTATGGTTATAGCAACTGTTTTTCAGTAGGACCACTACTTTTCACTACTTTTACTTAATACTTTAAGCACATTTGACTGATATTACGTTTTTGCTTGTATGTAGGAATTTAAATGCAGGGCCTTTATGTCTAATGGGGTGTTCTTACATATATTTATTGGCTCTGTTATACAAGTAAAGGATTTCAGTACTATTTTCACCATGGTGTAGTGATGACAACTTTTTTCCTTAAGCCGCCCTGAATTAAGTGTGAGATAAAAAGCTGGACTCTAAACATCCAGGTCTTTGTGACATGTTTATCTGCACTCCTCATTCTTCATTTTATTCCTGTGGCACCTTAGGCTTGGGATTTTCAAGGCTTAGTTTGTCTGTATCCTAATCTTTAACAACTAAAATAGCTCAAAGCTGATTCTTTTTTCCCCACTCTCTCACTACTTTAAGTACACACTCATTGAGAGATGACAGTGTTAACCACCAAAAGGGCTTGATTTAATCATCCAAACGTAGAAAATAATGGATGTCTAAAGCCTGTAATGTCACAATTTTTCTTATTAAGCGACTGATTTCATTTTATGTGTAATTTCACTTTTCTACTTTTCTTGCAGTTGTATGCCATGCCATCTCCTACTCTACGGCTTATTGTTGCTGTTCTGGTGGCTAAGCTCTTTCAGAGATGCTGGGGCATGAACAAAGCCAGTGATATCTAGTGAATTCTCATTACAAGGGGATTATCATATGTGCCAGCATGCATTCCACTCCCACATCATTAAGTGTTTTGGACCATTTACAGCCAATTACACCATTGCTAATGCTTTTTTTGCGCCCACCCTTCCCCCCAGGCTGATATTTGACATGTTTTGACAACTCAGCGTGCATTTGTCTTCCTTGGTGTGTTTGCACTGGATTGGACTACCTGGTAATCACTATTTGCTCTGTAGCAGAAGTCTTGTTTCTTCTCTGTGACTAAACATGGGTACCTATTACAGCTCTCTATGTCATATCCACTCCAGCTAAGGGAGAAACTCGTACAGTGTAAATACTGATCTGAGAGATCTATTAATGCTTAATGAGCCATTAATATTCCCGAATGAGAAGTAATCCCAGTTAACATGTCTCTCCCAGCTGGAAGATGTAGCGTTACCTGGTTCACAGCAGGTTGCCTCAATTAGACGCCTACTGCACAGCTTCAGCTGCACAACACAAGCTGCAGATCTATAATGTGGATATATTATAAAGGGCACATCCAGGTTTCTTGCAATCTTTCAACTACACAGCCCAAGGCTTTCATGGTATGTGAAGCTGGCCACATGTTCTTTCAAAATACAGAGTGTGCATCAGGGTGTTCGGAGGTATTTGGTAAATTGTCTAAATGGGATCGTTTGTGTACATGGTTCGCTCCAAATTTGCGGACTACCATACATGTTTTTTGGTCTTTGTTCCTTTTTATTGTCCCACATAGCCTTCAAGTAAAACTCGTTTTTACAGTTCTGATTTTGTACAGCTGACGCCTTAAATTCAGTGAACAGATCTAAAAGTTTTGAATGGGATAATTTCTTTTTAATGTACATTTTGGGATAAAGGTATGTTTTGTTTTGTATTTGGTTTGTTGATGGTCCTAATGCATTTTTGATTTAACTGTTTATTTGTTCAGGATGTCAGTACACAAGCTTGTTTACTATCCCACACGTTTATTATGCCATTGACTCTTGTCAGGACTGGTCTATGGGGTGAGCTGGACCCAGACGCAGGCAGGGACAGGGATGCACAAGGATCTTTCAAAAATAGTTTATTAAAGGGGGTCAGGCTTACGCGTGGTCAAGGCAGGCAGGGTCAAAAACCAAGGTAGTCAATTCGGAAACAAGGCGTGGAAGAATAACTCCAAAAAACAAAACCCAGAAATCCAAAATCTCTATAACTATGGTCTAGGAGATAAACATGGCAAAACATGGGATCTAACTAAACACAATGCAAGGACAGAGAACAAAGGCAATGGCAAAACTTAAATAGGCAGGGGAGGGCAGCAAAACGAGAGACAGGTGAAATCAATGGGCTAATCAGAGGTAAGGAAACAAGTAGACAACAAACACCAGGGAAAAAACTCTTCAAAATAAAACAGGAAACAAACTTAAATCAAAACCATGACAACTCTTATATTCCTGTTTGTCTGTCTCACCAGCTATTCCTGCTAAGGTTGCAGACACGTGGTATGTGTGAATGAGAAACAACAGCTGTGTGTTTTGGCGTCTTTGGCATATGTAATATGTAAATATATCAATATTTTAGCTTTAACTTAGCTTTTTAGCTTTAATCCAACTTAAACTGGTCATTGCTATGTGCAGTAAACCACTCTTAAAAGTGTGAATATCTGTTTAAACACATGTAGTATCTTTGTTTGTGACTCAGTACACAAAATTTGAAAGGATATTCTTTCAGCCTGGCGTGAAGGGTAATATGTTTCCGTCAGCATTGAGGAAATGAAAGTGGAAGAACCTGTTTACCCAAACTGTAGGAATATTTTAAGGATACCGATTTTGGCTAATGATGGACAGGCTGCTTTCAAACATTTGTTAAAAAGATTTTTCTGTCAGCTACGGAGCTTTGATGGTAAAACATCCCAGCGGAGACATGAAAAAAGAGATTACCTCCACAATATAAGTTGCTGTTGACCAGAGAAAACATGTCGTTTCTCATCAAGAGTGTATGCGAGAGCATTCAATATCAGCCCTCCTGCAGGCATCCAATCTCCTCCCAAGCTGCTGTCTGCGGTCCCTCCGCCAGTCTGTTCGACTTTTCTCATTAGATTTCCCACTCTTATGCATCCCAAGTATTTTTGAAGTGCATAGTGTGTGGAATGATGCAATGCATTCAAGTGTCAAGTCTGCACAAATCTCATCATGTCCAGGGTGATTCACATATGGAAAGTTTGGTATCCTAGCAACTGCCAATAAAATTCGGCTTTGATTGGGTATTGCCTGTGGCCATCATAACTTAAGAGTCAACAGGGCTGCGTCTCTATGAACTGATGAGAAGTGTTTACAAGCAATCAAAGGTTTTTTAATCATTCTCACCAGCTTGAGGTAAACCAGGGAAATAATGGGTTTTCTTGTTTTGAATGGGAGCTGAAGTGCATGTAATCCCTCCTTACCAAACGGTTGATTTTCACATGAGCGCAGACAAAATGGACCCAATCAGGTATTTGAGCTGGGTGGTGATTGCTGAATTAAACCATCTGACTGTCTTTCACACTGGAGGGTCACATTCACGGATGGGTTTCATTGTTCCACACTGCATCTGATTGTGCCTTGATTGCCAGTGTTCAGTGTGAGAATGATTTCATGGTAAATGTTAAGTCCTTTGTGGATTTATCACGCTCTTTAGGCTTTTTGTACTCTGTGACACTGAGCTAAGAAAATCCTGCAGGGTCTTTCTTTCCTGAGATGCTGAGGAAGCTAAATTCATATTTTACTGCATAAGTCTCCATTTGTATCGTGTTTACACATATGACACTAAATTTGTGAAGAGATAACTTGTACAGGGAAAAGCCATAAACAAAGCTGGCAAGACTTGCAGCCTGTCACTGTGAGAGAAGGCAAGTTTCAGTTTGTTATGCAGTTCACTCGACTCTGAGTTTTCTGCAATTTTCAACCAGGCAGCAACAACTTTTCTTTTATAGGAAATTAAACTTGTCCTCTCAGCTTAACTCATGAAGTGTTATTGCCAAGCAGAAGAGTGTCCCATGGCATTTTACTGAGCCTCTAGAGGCTCAATGTGTTTGCCCACATTAAATGCTGGTGTTAGATATGGACAGGGAGTAACCACTCAAAAATTAAAAAGTTTCATTCAAGCTCACTTTTAAAAAGCAGAAATTGAGCAACCATGAAAACGTTTGACTTGCCAATTAAATCTTTTTCCACCTCTCGTCCCTCCGGTATTCTCTGGTAAAGAGCCATCAAACACCAGCTGGCTTAGTAAACATGTGCTTTGTGGATTTCACACTAAAGTGAGTTTTAGATTTTTAAAAGTTACTTTTCATTGTCCGTCGGAGCTGCCAGTACACAAAGGTACCCAGTGAGTGTTTATATTTTCATATATTTTCATCTGTTTTTCATTTTTGAACACTTTAGTAAATACTGATCTTTGATAATGTTACGGCTGAGCTAGTGAACCTGAGTGCAAGACACAGAGAGGCAAGTAGGCTGGGTTTAGAATGAAATCCAGGTTTACTGTGAGACTGAAAGTCATTGTGAACAAGGGGCAGGCCTGAGTGTAGCTGATGAAGGGTTTTGAAATTGGGGCCGGAGCAGAGCAAGAAGACCTTCAGGGGCCAGGAGAAGCAGGATTACAATGAGGAACACAGGCAAATATCATAGATTTGTCTCGAAATAAAGACTGAAAAAGCAGGTACTACTATTGAAGTGGATGCAGCAGGTGTGAGTCTTTGTAAAGGCCTTAATTGGAAGATGGGATGCAGTTGACGAGACTCCATCTGAGGTCCAGCACCCCTGTCTCCACTCAGGCAAACACACACAAAGACACGCAGGTAGATGTTCTTCTGTTGGGCAGAAGTGGAGGGAATGGCTTATAATAGCATCTCATAATATTTGATGAACTTTTAATACAAATAATTTAGTGCATCTAAAGCTACGTTACACTTACAAAGACATTTAAGACTCAAGTTTAATTTGAATGTGTCTCAAGAGAACAAAATGTAGTTTTAATATTTTGAATTGTAAACCTTTGAACTTGATTAAATTGAACCTGATTCCTTAGAGTGGCAGAAAAGAAAACCCAATCTATTTAAAAAACACCATCTAAATTAAGGCTTCAAACTCAAAAATATGGGCCGTAGGTATTCAAAAGTTCTGCAGCATATCAGCTCAAATGTCCTCACTGATTTTGAAACTGATTTTGTAATCAAAACTGAGCAAAAAACAAATACTTTAAAATTCTTCCTCTTAAAGAATCATTTGCTATCTGCAGATATAAACCATCACGTTCGATTTGAATTTGTATATCTGTTCTGTTCACAGCATCATTCTAACTGATGAAACTGAACAATTACATGACTCACCTGGTATTTAGGAGCCATTCCTATTAAGGTTAGATAAGTTCATTTAATATGTGGAGGTAGGAAATCTCTCTGAAACATTGATTTGATTCGTCACTGTGAACCTTGTTTTGATGTTTTGAAAGCCACTGATGTCACCCACCACATAAGCCCCAAAGAGGTCTTTTGTTAAAATGACAATAAAGTAAGAAGTCTCTGAAACATGTTGTCAGTTTGTCGTTTTATTGGAAAAGTTTGTCTTTGTCTGTCTTACTGAGTACAGTGTCAGCTCCTTTACCTTGTATTTTGTACTTACTGGGTAGACACTATACTGGTTAGTCTGAGCCGAGCTGTCTCTTCTCACAGGTGATGGTTTTCCTCTGTGCGTTCCTATAGTAACTTAACTTATGCTTGGGAAGTCAGCAGATGTTGATGTACACAAACACAGAAACTAAAAAAAAAAAATGCAGACATATGCATCAAGCGTTTTGGTGACTTTGTGTTAAAAAGACAAAAGTCATTTCTCATCACGTATTTGTTCAAGGGTCAGAGCACTTCAAAGGCAGTAACACAAGAAATTCAGCTCAGTAAGAAATGGAGTGCCTTAAAAACACACGATTCCTCCAACTGCATTGTATTACAATATAACCAGCTTACTTCCTTACAGATTACATTTGAATCAGTACTTTGAAGAACAAAAGAAAACACAGAGCTATGTAAAGCCACTTTGTTATGCTCCATCTCTATCAAAGAGAATTATTTAAGACTATAACATGAAAGTTCACACTTGTCTTTCTTTTTCACATTTTCACACATTCAGCTCTCGGTGGATAGCATACCCGACTTTGCTCTACATATTTGACACGCTGGAAGAAAAACGCCTGTTCCGGTGGGCGCTGTGAAACCACAGAGCGGTAATTTGCCACCCTGGATGGAATAATTTTCAAGTGACCAAACACATCATTAGTATCACTTGTAATTTGACTTATTGCATAATTGGATAATTACACAGTATATCAAGACAGATAAACATTTCTCTTTGCATTTGTTATGCATGAAGTGTATTTCACTTTAACCAAGTAATCCATATAATAGGAGATCAAAAAGGTTGAATGTTTACAGGGACTCATTTGTTTGGCTCATTTGGTGTATAAAAAATATGTATATATAACATTTGTGTAACATAAGGCCATATAATTTAAATGTGATTTAGAATACAATTTTAAAAGTTATAGATTAACAACACGTCAATAATGGAACAGCAGAGAGGCATTAGATACCTCTATTACATCCTACACAGAGAGAGAAAAATATTCTGTTCTGACACTATTGATTGTGCGCACTGTGGGTTGCTTTTCATGTGCTAAAGGTATTTGTATCTGCAAATCCACAGGCACGTGTTAGTTTATTCCTCAGATGATAATGACTCCAGACAAGAGCTTACACCTTTGTATTTATACATTTTCTATTGCACACACTAAACATCTGTGCCATGACTACACACTGATTTCATGTACAGTCTTTTGCTGGGAAGGCCGTAAATAAAATACATTGAAGTACTATGTATCTATCATACAAGATCCAAATGATACAGGGAGACACAGCAATACTGTAAAATTAGTGATAAGAAAAACTCTGTTGCATAAAAGTCCCTGAACAGAGAATTATAAGTCCAACTGGGTCCTTAAGCAGTGTGACAAATTGTGGATAATGTGCTGATGCTAAGCATGGGAATATAAGAATCTGAGAGCAGGGAGATTTTCAAGATGGAACTTCCCCAAATGCCCGGAAGATAAGTCTTTGATGAGGACACCAAAGCTGAGAGCTCGCACCTCAACAAAAACATGACAGATATTACCTATGCAGCCCCCACATTTATCTGCAAGTGGGCTCATGATGAGGTGAATTCCACCCACACTGGGCTGACTTTGAAGAGATTTGTGGTAATGCAGGTTTATTATGGCTTAAGTTGGTGAGATATTGGATGTCATGCTTATCTAAAAAACTGAATCCCGCACTGTAGCAACATGTTGTCTCAGGTTTAATTGAAAACCTTTGAAAGCTTGACAGTCAGTTTTGTTATTATTGGGGATGCTGCTGTTGTGAAAAACATGGGAGCAAGAGATACTCAGTTTGACAAAGCTTGGACACGAGGTGAGAGAGCAGGACCCAAATGCAGGCAGGGACAAGGGGCAAAAGATATTTTAACAATTTATTTGAGGACTTAGGCTTAAGGGTGGTCAAGGCAGGCAGGGTCAAAATCCAGGTAATCAGTCCAAACCTGACATGGTAAGTAAAAATCCCAAAAACGCAAAAACAGAAATCCAAAATCAAAATGGGCACAAGGAAAACACATGGAAACAAGGTGGGAACATGAACACTAACACAGCAAATGAACCAACACAGAACAAAGCCAATGTCACAACTTAAATAGAGGGCAGGAAAACGAGACACAGGTGAGACCAATCAACTAATCAAGAACAGGAAACAAGTACACAGAAACACACAAGGGAAACACTTTTCAAAATAAAACAGGAAATAACAAAACAAGAAGAACTCAACTCAAAACCATGACACAGTTTAGAAAGGATGATACATTACATTGAAAATGATCGCACAGTTACCTTTGGAAGGAGTATACAGATCCTTTGGTAAATGTAAAAATACTAATACCGTAATACTAAAACACAGCACACTGTAAGTAATCCTGTATTTTTAAGTAAAACTATATAAAAATAAATGTGCAAAATTATTCAAACTTCAAGGGTATTCTTTCAGCACAAACAGTGTCCCCTGTTACTGATTTCTTAATATTAACAGATTTTGATAGATTAGTGTTATGGATGTGGCTAATGAATATATATTTAGGGCACCCCTGTAATAGGTCACAAGATAAATTTGTGGGGTTATGAGATGATCAGTGAAGCAGGAAAGAAGAATATACAGCTTCAAACTGGCATTTTAGGTGAAAATAAAATAGCTTAAGTATTGTGAGTCTTCCTCAGTGAAATAGGAAAAGTGGGATGAGCATGTCAGCAAACATGCACTGATTCAGAGTTAGGTGCTAACCTTCTACAACACCTCCTTCAACTCTATTACCGAAGAAGGAAGACGTGAACCTCAAACATCAGGCGGAGGATGATTGAGGCGGCAAACACCTTACAACATGCTGGCTTTTCACGCTGTAGCTAATTAATGAATCTCAGCTGTGTTCCATTAAAAGTGATTGATTGTTCAAGCTCATAGAAGCACACATCTTAGATGTTCTGCACATAGAACGTATAATTGAATTTTTGATGGAAGCGTACATAGAAATCGGTTTTTTTGTACATATTTTGGTATATCTTGCTGAATACAACAGTGGATGTGATGTAAGAGGGTTAAAAAGTCATTTTTCATTTCATCTTGACTTTAAAGGTAGACATGGAAGATGTTTAGAAGGGGAATGACTGTTTGATGTTCCTGCTAACAATCATGCAGTGAAGAGATGGCAGAGGCTCAGTGCTTCATCTACCACAAGTCTTTGGACTTACATACTGTTTGCTCCATCTGGAAAAATTTTATTATCATTCCTCTTGCTTAAAAAAGCATGCTGGCATCAGCCAGTTGCTTTGACTTCTGTTGTTATGAAATGTTTGGAGAAAATCAAACTGCTGAAATAGAAGTTAACTGCCCTTTTTTGTCAAGTTTTTTTTTTTTATCAAAGAAGGATTTTCATTTCAGATTAACGAAGCAAGAGGATACAACAGATAACATCCAAAATAAAAACACTCACACACACAGAGATTAACACCTCTCAACACAGCCTCCCGCCCTCACTGCTCTCTATCTAGTTTATGCCAATAAAGGTTGCGATGGAAAATGATAAAAACAGAAGGTGAAAAGTAATAATGGACAGTCGATTACATGAGGAGCGTCCACTATGGGTTGTTTCTTAGGTAACAGACAAGGAGCAGCCGGAGCTTATTGAATTGTGACTCTACAATCATCAGAGCAAACCTCATGGTTTTAAACTGAAGGGTATCTATCATTTAACTGAGCCACAGCTTAAATGTGTGAGGTTGAGTGTCAGAATTATTCAGCTGTAATCAAAACATAGCAAATAGGTTGCTGTGGTACTTGTTTTTAATACAGACATAGAAACTGAGGTCCCTGGTTCAAAAATGACAGGATCAGGTTCAGTGTGGATATTAGAAATGTTTGTCTAGTGCCTCTTTGTTTTAAGGAAGACATTGATGCTAGGCAGGAGATTTGCCATGGTTATACTGCCTTTTTCACACTGTGATGAGATGGAAACATCATGTGAATCTTTGATTTTGAATGGCAGAGTCTGTGGATAACACAAAACCGAATAAGACACTGCATAGACTTGTGAACATTCTCTTTAAGGCTCTCCTCCCAGATCTCATGAGGGATCTGCGTCCTCAGCTCATATTCCCACGAAGCTTTGGTTGCCATAGAAGTACAATATTCACTAGATGCCTTTTAGGTGTAGTAGAAGTAGAGATGATGCTGTCACAGCCAGAGCGCATTTTATATCTAAGCACCTCTGCTCTTACTTTCAAGCATGTCTTTTAATTGTAGATTTTTATTCAATATTTAATCCTTACAGCCAGATTCAGCTGGAGGAGCTGAACCTCCACCCTCTCATTATTAGATGGTACCACTTGTTTTTGACCAACAGTAAACAGCAGGTAAGTATTAATTCTTTTAGCACCGTGAACCTTGAACACAGGGGCCCTTCAGGGGTGTGTCTGTTCACTTGTCCTATTTACTTTATACGCTAATGAGTGTAGAAGCCACTTCACCATTAAATTTACAGATGATACTACTGTCCTATGTTTAATGATGAAGGACAGGGATATTTATTTCGTAATGCAAAAGATGATAACTACCTGGTCAGTGATAAAAAGACAGAGGAGATGGTGTTTGACCTTAGAGGAGTGGGTGACTGCAGGCCTGTGCAGACCACAAAACCAGCTATAAGAGTACAAAAGAGGGAAATTTGATCCCCTACTAAAAGTTGTCATCCACTCATGCTGCTCATTGAGCAAAGCAGCATTTATTGTACTAGGTGTGGTAGCCTACCACAAAAGAAACAAAGAAGAAGACAAGAGATAAGATAAGATGAGGGTTCGAGGTGGGACCCACTGAACTGTCTGACTGGAGATTTTGCTCACAGGTCTCCTTGTGCAAATACATTTGTGTTTTTATTGATAGCTCGCTGACCTGGAGCACTCACATTGATGGCCTCTGTAGTAGACTACTGCAACGTCGGCACTTCTTCAAACCAAGTCAGAGTTCCTGGTTTCATCAGAAGTTTGAGGTAGTTTTTTTTTTTTATCAAGCAGTCTTTGAAAGCCTAATTAGGTACGGCATCACAGCTTGGTTTGGCAACCTCTCTGTGCAATTGAAGTCCAAACCAGTCCAACTCATGCAGACTGCATAGAAGATAAAAGGTGTCAGTCAGCATCCATCTCTGTGGTCAACCTACAAACAGGCTGTTCTAAGGCATGCCAGGCAAGATAATAACTGACCCATCTCATGTGCTACACACTGAGTACCAGCTACTACCGGCAGGGAGGAGGTTTAGAGTACCATGTTGTTGAATGAATAGATTTAGAAACTCTTTTATTCCTACTTCAATAAAAATTTAAATGGTGCTAGATGAAATAAGGATGGAATAGTTATGGAAACCAACAGCACTTTATATTTACTTATTTATTGACTGACTATTTTTCAGTCTTTTTTCTGTACTACTGTCTATTAAACATCCGGTTGTGTTCTTTTTCTCCCTTCACTGTTTGTTTTATTATTATTTTCTAGGATATGTGTTGTGCCCTCTTTTGTTTTTGTTTTTTTTTATTATGGATGCATCCTGAGTGGAATCCAACTTCCTATATCATGGGACAATAAAGTGAACTTTGAATCTTTTTAATTCAACTCAGAGTCTGACACTCAACATTCACAAAGTTTTTGTATATCCACAACCATCACACTCCAGGTTTAACACTTGTAGGTAGTTTGGAACTGCCAGGGCCACATCCGCTGTCCAAGGGAATGATCAACACTCCAGCAACAAATAACTGTCACTGGTAAATCAACTGCTGGCACATTTGTTATATAGGATGCAGCTGCAAATACACTGTTCCTCTCACACATCACTATGAGAAATGTGTTCAGTCCTGACAAGACAAATCAGATTATAGCTTGCTGTATTATAATCTCTACTGGATATCTGTGTAGAACAAAAGATATCCAATTTTTATTTTTTATTTTATTAATTTTATTTTATTTATTTTTCACTTATCTGCTCGAAAGTGCATCTATATATTTCCAATTTGCCACAGTGATGCAAACATTAATTTGATTTAATTTCTTAACCTAAAGCAAAATGCTTTAGTTGCCTAAATCCATCCACAGACAAGACTCAAGGTACAGTGTATCAGGGACAGTTCTGCACATTATGCAGAACCAAAATGAAGGCAGCAATCCACAAAATCCATTTGTAGTGAATATGTGTATGTTTGAGCCCTGTATACTGCAGTTAGAGGCCAGTGTTGGTTGTTTGGTTGCTGAAACATTTATCCGTACTACAAATGATTAGACCTGTGTGAAGTTGGTGACCACATGACATTGATGTAGTAGTTGTCTACAAATCTGCCATGTCAGCAGGTTCTGCTTCATTAATCTGTCTGATTGATCTTGCATATGTGGTTCCATGACCTTGCATTGCTCCATGAGACCTGCATCCCGTCATTGTCACCTGACTGCCACCATTTTGTATTAACAACAAACAAAATAGACCTACTGTACATGGGATTCATGTACAGCAGACTGGATTTTAATGTTGAACACCTAAAATGTTGGATCAAACAATTTGATTATCCCAAACTTTCAAAGATTTCTTGACTCCACCAGAGCAAAAGCATTAACAGTTTAGTGAGTTCAGTAATATCTTAATGTGAGTTTCATCTATGTATCTGAGCAGCTTTGCACATACTGAAATGGGTCCTACTGGTAGAAAGGATGTGCGGTTGCTTAGCTTTTCATTCAGCTGCTGAACAAAAAATCTCCAATACAGCAGATAACTCATCTTTTTCCCCTCAAATTCCTTTCAAAGCAATTACAAAAATCACTTTCTCTGCAAAACCAGAATATAAGCCAACACTGTAAAACTGAATAAACAATCTAATCTTACAATCATTGCCTCTGGATTACAGATAAACCCGTCTCTCATTTATTAAGCCTTATCATACTTGTACTACATAACAAAAAAAGGGGAAACAAGTGGATTCAGCAACATGATAACTTTATTATTCGGTCTTACCAAGCAAATTTTCTATGTTGGTATTGGAGAAAAGAGACTAAAGAAGATCTCAGGCCTGTACCTGAACATGTTGTACTGTTTGCATATCCTCTTTGATGTACAAATTTAGCTGCTGTGCTTTGCATTATTCTGTAGTCAAAGCTCAGCTCACGCAGCAGACTGAGGCATCAGCAAAGTGGTTGTCGTCCATAGTGCAGCTTCTCTAAGAAATCAATGCTGGTTACTTATGTGTGATGGAGAGGCTTCTGAGCGTGTACAACACACTTGTCTGTGCAGTACTGTAGAATTGAATGTATGAGCACAAGTGATTGCTTATATTACATTGCTAATATTCTACATCTTATCCCTAGAATACACTTAAGATGGAAATACAGTGCTATCGCTCTGGAAACATAGGCTACACTTTAAATAAAGAGTTTGACATTTCACGAAATATGCTTTTTTTTTTTTTTTTGCCAAGAGTTAGATTATATGTTTGATACCAGTATCATGTCTGAATGATGAGTATGACTTTACAGCCAGTTAGCTTAGCTTAGCATAATGACTAGAAACAGCAGGGAACAGTTAGCCTGGCTGTGTCTGAAAGGAATAAAATACTACCTTAATTGCCACCTCTGAAACGAAATAATTAATACATTATATTTTGTTAACAGAGAGTTATGCGCTGGACTGTTTCTTGGTCAGGTGCAGTGACATCCTGAAACCTCTGCTGCTGATCCAAGTCAAGGAATAATTTGGTGTGTAAAACATCAACCACAGTTTTCTTTTTGCACAGATTAAACAAGCCAGGTACTGCGTCTTTTAAGTCATTAGCTTTAGACAGAGCAAGGTTAGTTGTTTCCAGACTTTATGCTAAGCTAAGCTAGCAGGCCACTAGCTCAAGTATCATATTGAGTGTACAGACATGCGAGTTTTACTAACTTCTCATGTAACTTTCAGCAAGAAAGCACATTAGATAGTAAGCAAAATGTTAAACTATTACTTATTAAACACACAGTTTATGTTGTATGCGTAAAACTGAACACAAAGTAACAATGTCAGCTTTGCAAGGCACCATCAGGGATATCTTTCTGTTGTAAATGCACTGAACATAATAAGAATGGGATCTGAGGTAGTTGAGACACCTGGTTAGGATGCCCCCCTGAGCACCTGCCTTTGGATGCATTTCAAGTACAAATTAATGGGAGGAGGCCAGCCAGGTAGGAGGCCGGGGGCAGACCAGGACATGCTAGAGGGGTTACATCTCCATTTGAGGTCCCCCAGGGAGAGATGGAGGGAGCTTGGTGGGGGCAGGGATGCCTGAACTGCTGTGTTCGCCCTGCTGCAACTGCAATCCTGACAAGGATAATAAGTACCTCCAAAGATGGAGTGATCGATGGTGGATTGTTTGGTCACTGTTGCTCTGCAGTGCTTTTGCAGTGTGTTGTCTTTCTTTTCTAAATGGTTGCTTATGAAGTGCAGCTGAGTGGGGTTAATGGGGGAGTATAAGGAAAATAATATGTACACTGTAATATCCTGTACGCATCACAACATAACACATCCCCAGATGATATATCCTCATAAATGAGCTGACCAAAACCAAAAGTGTATTAGTCGGTCTCTTAATACTTTCCAACTTCCTCAGTCTGTCTCACAGGACACTCACACTAAAGACCATTCATTCTTACAGCAGATGTAAATCTTTTCAAATGGGTCACGGATAAATTGTTTTATTTTTATGGTCTGACTAATTTCCTAAAACAGTGTGGCACTGAACATTTGAACAAACATTACTCAAACTGAGGTAAATAGTGTATTTGTTTAGGACTATTTTCAGATGCAGGTTTAAACTGAACTTTAATCCACATGTATATTTACAGCAGCGGGACGGCGTATGTGGGACAGAGTCAAAATAAACTACAGTGTGCGTGTGTTCATATGGTTGTTAAGGAATATGTCATGCTCTGCAATGGTGTGGCCGTGACGATGTGTCCCTAGTGCTTTTTGGATAAAAATGAGATGCTTTATCAGGTTATGGTGTCACTGAGATTGCTTCATTGTCAGGTTGTGATCTTTTCAAGTCATGTATTGATAAAAAGAAAATCTAAAATATCACCAGGATTTTTCCTTAAAAGACATTTTTGTAATTTGTTAACGATCGTACTGTAAAACAAGCCCACCTCCTGTAAAGACCGGCGGACATTCAGTCCAGGAATAAAACCTTCTATCAGCTTCATTTTGTTTATTGTGTCTCCAGGGTTGCTGCTAATAATATGTAACATAATGTATATACTCTATCATGCCTGTGATGTTTTATTTGAAGATCTATTCAAGACTTCTTTGGACAACAAAAACACAAACTGTAATGTAATATTTATTTTTGAAGGTGCTTGTTTTGTGTGTTGCCATGTCTTAGTCAATGTTATTGATATAGGTTATTTCCATAGTGCCTATTTCTATGTTTGCTACCCGCTGTTTCATTTTGCCTCCAGGTTTTATACCAGGCTGGGATCAGAGATTTGTCAAAGCTGACCTCAGAAGTGCAACATTTCCACCGCCCTAGGCAGTATACACAAAACTCAGGCCTGCAGACAGCATCTGAACGGCAGAGACATTAGTCCCATTTATTACCCATCCTGGCTGAAATTGTTTTTGTCCTTCACAGTGAGGGTTCGGCTGCATTTCCAATTACCAAAGACACTGGTGTTGACCCTCACGGGCATCGGCAAGATGAGAAAAGATGTAGATGTGAGGAGGTTCCGTTCTATTCAATCAATATACTTTTTATAGGCTGCGCTTGTCTGTCAAAGGAGCAGCAGTATCTTTATCCTCTGCAAAACATCACTGACGCAGGCTGAATCATGACATGATGCACGCGGATCAGAGCACAGGCACTTGTTTTCATCGCAGAAATGCGTTTGCAGACTCGTAGCGCGCAAGTTTCCATTTCTGTAACTTCAAAATCCTGTTTGATTTTCGAACTTCCGACCTATTTCAGTTTGAAAGTGTAATGCCCTGGTCTGTGACAGCCACTCAGCCCTATTAATGTACCTCAGTATAGGAGGATGAAACCTGGCGTAGGAGATATGAGCACCTCACTGTAATTGGTATCCCACTGGTTATTATGGATGCCTTTTGATTGGGTGATGGAGCGTTGACTGACTAATTGCCTGGAAGGTAGAGCTCTGAACCTGGTGAGCCAGACAACGGGGCTGAATCCAGGTAAGAGCTAGGGCGCTACGGTGACAGAAAAAGATTTGTAGCAGCGGAAATATCAAAGTATTACAGCATTTTGAAGTATTTTCTGCATCATTCCACTGAATGAAGAGGGCTGAATGGAAATTATGCATCAGCAGAAAAGACGATTTCCACTGACCATAAGTCCGTCAACCAGTGATTTTCAGACACTGTGAGCCCTTACCACACAAAATTAGGGGAAACGGTATTAGTGTTATCGTATTATTGTATTTATGAACTTTTGAGGGACTTTCTCAGTAAGTCAGCTAGCTTTAGACAGGAACTTGAGCCTATTTGTTGCTCAAGTTGTTGCATTTTGACGAGTGTGGCTGTTCTGGCCATAATAACTCAATAATACGAGGTGTAATTACTCACTGTACTATGAAAATTAAAATAATGCCCAGTTAACTATTGTCACTAGATTACTTTCAGCCTGACATCAGCAGACTAATTAGCAAATGTGTATGTGTCTAGATTAGTCCAGGGGGTGTTATCAACTTGCACCAATCCAAATTACTCTGGACCAACCAATGAGAGAAATGCAACATGTGGCATATTCCTGAAAGAAGGAGAAACAGACAGTATGCAGAGAAAAAGTTAGAAATGAGATGTGATAATGTAGCACTGACGTGTTAAATGAGTGTGGCTGTTTTGGCCATGATAATGCAAAGGTGGTGAGGTGTAATTACTCACTCTATGGTGAAAATACCACCCTTTGTAACCTCACAGCCAATATGAGGTAAAATGTTATGACTGGCCCAGCCACTGCTATGCTATGGGGCAGTCTGAATGGAGGGTGCAGCCAGACACAGCCCAAAACAGTAGTGCTGTGTTATATGCATCTGTTCCTTTCACATCACACAGTAGCTTTGCCTCATGTCACTCCCTGTAAGACTGCATATTTTCCAGTGTTTGGGATAACACAAGGTGTACGGATTAATCCAACGTCACCAACATTTTGTCAAAAAGTGTGACAGATTAAGCAGCATGCTGCTGTGGAAGTAAAACCAGGTGATTCTCACCCAGCTTTCCTACCAACCAATTGGAATATTAACATAATTATACCCTCTTGCTCTTTTCACTAGGTTTTGTTTCACCTGCAAAGCGGTCTGTGGTTGTGGTTGTGTTAAAGGCAAACACAATAAGGACATATGTTTTGTTATCATCGTGTACAGTGTGATTATGAGCAGATGCAAGGGGAAACTGTTCACACTGTGAGTAAAACGGCGCAGGCACTTAACCTACATCCAAATAAAGACACTAATACAATCAATCCAGCCAATTACGAAGGAACCACATTCTGCTTGTATCTTGTTATCAAGCTGCCACTAAAATATAACTCCAGGGAAGTATAGAGAGCGACTCCAGGAGAGTTTCCAGCATCAGGCACCCACAATGTGGATTTGCCAGAAGGATTTTACTCTTCTTTTTCTATTTCCTCCTCTATTTCTGACAACAACCACACTATATTGAATTTAATGTAAATATCTTCACCTTATCTCCTGATCCCAGTGCTGCACTTCTTGCCACCTCCATACAGATTTTCTTCAATACAATGGTCCTTTCCCTCTGCTTTTAAAAGTTTAACACGGATGTCTGTGTTTTCTTTGTACTATTAATTATTTAATTGCAGCCTTTCTTTTAACCAGGAAATACACTGTTGTAGAGACCTCATTTACAATGCAGCTGAGCAAAACAAATAAAAGAGCTAAGCATGAAGAGACACAAAGAAGGAACACTTGACAAAAAGGTGGACTGAAAAGTTAAAGTGATAAAGAAAATAATGAAACCTTAGGAGCAAACAGTTAAAATTAAAGTAAATCAGTTTTCTTAATTTTTTAAGGCACTTTAAAAACAGCTGGGACCTGAAATATAAACTGACCATTAAAGTGTGTTCAATAATGGCTCATATTAAAGGACAGTAACAAGGTGATGTAAGGGGGCTTACAAATACACTGAGGGCTTTATAAATAAATAAGATACACTGTCTATCACACCTTACAGAGAGCCACCCAACTTAAGCTCACAGTAATGACTTTAACTATAATAATCACCTATAATAAATGTCAGTGCAGAGTGATGAACAGCATCCAAAGGCTTCAGAGCTGCAGCTGAAACATGCATGTGTAAAATGTCCCCATAGTTCAGGATGGTTAAAAAAGTTGCCTTGAGCTGCCTCATTTTAACAGCTTGTTTGGCTTGTTTGTCCACTCTCTCATTACCCAGAATGCCTGTATGAGCAGAGAGCCAAATGAATATGACCTTTTTTTTGTATTACTATTCTTGAATGTATCACCATTATTTTGGAAAAAAAAAAAGAAAAATGAAAAGACTTGGCAATTACTGGATCCACCTGACTTTAGACTGGGCCGAGCAGACTGGATCGTTCCATCCATCTGGAAAAACCTACACACAGTCTGTGTATTTACATTCCTTTTAACTATGAATATGCACTTTTATTTCTGGGCTTTATTTGATTTAATTCCAAATCTACCCACAGAGTTTTGAGTTCTGATGTTGCAGTATAAGTAGATCAGCTTGAATCTTTGAACTTGTAAAAGTTACAGCGCCCCACCCTTAAAAATGGAAAAACAAAATAAACCAAAATGATCATTCATCTGATTAGTCTCTTAAGAGGGTATTAAATTATTTTAGATGCATTAACTTCTGCCTTTTGCTTCAAAGAAAACCCACATCAGACTTTTACTCACAAAGTTACGTTTATTTTTAGAGAAAAATCTAATGCTACTTTAATAAATAAATAAAAAAATAGACTATTTTAATGAACAGGAAAGCATAGCAGTGAACAGTCCTATCCAATGTCTCTGAATGTCAGGGTGACACTCACTCTGTTGAGCACACTACAGTAACCACAGAGGTTAACAGCCCAGAGCACAGTTGGACAAAACTCCTTTTCATAACTCCCAAGTCTCTTGCTGCTACATCTCCTGTCCAACCAAAACTTTTTGGTGCTCTCCCTCCCTTTCCCAGCAGGCCTGTAACACTTTTTCTCTGGGTGACTACCTCCATGATATTTAAGACTGATCCAGTAGTCGACTGGGAGCAGTTTTCTGTGTTAACATGGCGTTATATCTGCTGTCTAAACAAGTAAACCTGTACACTATGAGACAGATAAGACAGTTAAGAAGCAAAAAGATTAAAAAGAGTCTCCTTAGTCCTGTGATGGAGTCTGCCTCTTTTCTTACTGCAATGTCTGTAAAGGTCTGAGACTTGAGTGGTTTTGGTGATTTTGGCTGCATGCTTGATGATTGTTGAATTCACCTTGAATTCAAGGTGAGATCTAATTCAATAAGTGACCGATGCTGTTAAAATGTCCAGTCTGACAATAAAACCTTTCAGCCTCCCTGGGAGAAACATTCCTCTTTTGGGCCTTTTCTATGTATACCACTTTAGCCACTGAGTAAAAATGGCAATCTATTGCTATTGCTGATTATTTCATTTATTGACATGGAAAAAAAGACAACGCAATAAGCAAATGTTTAAAACAATGTCTAAGGATATTTAAAAGCATTCACTCTGACATGATCCATTAAACGAGTGCAGCATAGAAGTACGTTCATGTTCACGGTATTAATTTGGCCCTTCATGTATGTGCTGTTGCCATAAATTCAAGTTAAATTCAATGTTAATTTCCTTTAAAGGTATTAAGTAAGTGGCTCCTCTGAATTTTATTTATTTAATGCTTTTTTAACTGTATTTGTTTTCTGTTAACTTCCCATGTTTAATAGCTGCACAATGAATTACAAAGAAGCGAAATAAATAACATTTTTGTGTAATATTGTGTGTGCATGAATCTAACTCACCAGATTGAGGCTACGGGTAGTTTTGATTTCTTGCCACCTGTATCTAGTTACTTAATAATGCAGACCACGTTAATAGTGAATCATGTACGTTCTTACAAATTTCTCCCTTTTCTGCTCTAACAAGCCTGGAAGAGAGTCAAATGTGCAGCTGATTGGTGGCTGTCTGAGGTTAAAGTTGAAGCTCAGCTATGCACAGACAGCTGAAGGACAGCTGATCATCGTACTACCTTCCAAAATACTGAGATAAGAAAACAGTAATAACCTGGTGACTGAGAGCAGGTGATGTCTAAAGGAGGTGTGAACCATTGGTCTGAAAACTGGGTCGCAGCAACAAAATCATTTGAACACATATCAGCCTCAATTATGCAACATTGTTTAAATGCACAACACTGGTTTCTCACCTTAACCCTCCAGGCTTCATTGCAAAAAAACGATAATTAAGATATCCTAATAATTAACCAACAGTATTTCAAATCGAGTTTACAGTGTATCACAATCTATGTGGTGATCATAAAGTAAGACAAAACAAGTACAGATATCATAAGCAGACAACAGAGCTAAAGTAATGCAATAAGTATAAAACTTCTCATTAAATCAAGTCTATAAAAAGAGTGGAGGGGATTTTAAGAGATGAAGTAGATTGCCTCAAATCTTAATCCCAACACCTGATTGCAAAAGCCTAAAAGCCTGGTCAATACTACAATAGACTTAGCAGCAGCTACAAGGACCCTGCCAGAGGAAAAAAATGATTGTGCATTGCCTCATAAGAGATTAACATATCTGTAATATAGCCTGCAGACTCCCTCGCCAAGGTATTAAAGGTGATATCATCACTACAAGCACAGAAAACAAAACAAATCACATTACTTAAGCCAAAGAAGGACCCCAAACTCCAGTAAAGCAGTAAATAACACCTCAAGTCATTTTAATCTGACACGTGTGGTGAATTAGAGAACCCATTCCAAGCTGAGATGAGAGCTATAATATATTTTCAGATTATGACACAGAACATTCAAACTGAGTCCATACTGAATCTGTTTTCCATCACTACGATCATAAATTTGATGATGCTAAAAAGTGAAAGCATTCACTAAAAGTATAAACTGAGGCTGACAACTAAAGGTATACTGCAAAGCTTTTTAACATATCGCTCTTCTGGCATCATCCATTTTTGCTTTAAGTCATCTGGCATTCATTCAAGACCTCAGTGTGCCTTCTACATTTGTCTGACTTTCATGTTTGCTGGTTTTAGACATGGTGTAATGTGATGGTGGAGCTGCTCACAGCTGGAACAAATGAAAAAAGAATGCAGATGGTGGTGAAACGACTCCAAAAAGGAAACAAAATAGTGCTAAATCATCAGAAAAATAAAATAAAAACATTTGGATGTTTTGGATGAAATCGATTGCCAGGAAGTGTTCAAAGGATGCGGTTTGAATGACTTATATGATTGTATATCTATATCATAAATATATATATATATTTCCAGTTTGAATAAAATATCTCTAAGTTGAGTACAACTTACTTTATAAACAGATTGCAAGGAAGCAGACCTACAGTATGATTCTACATTTTAGTTAACAGATTTTTTTGTCTATTAATTTTTTCTGAAAGCTGAGACGTTGCGCTTTACAGCCAAATTGGTGTTATTACGGTAATTTCAGTTGCGAAGCCCTTTGTTTCCACTGCACACACCCTGGTGGACTTTTCTATTCCATTCCAAGTTTCCATTTTATGGCCTGTTTTCACACATTACGAGACACAGACACTCGACTTTTATTGGAAATTGTTTTATACTTTTCAGATTTCAAATATAACGTGCAAAATCTGCTATTCATGTATAATTGCAGTGTTGTTTGTTCCCCATAACCCTAAAATCCAATTCTGTTTTTGTCTTTTTCAACATCACACTCTTCTAACATGCAGTAAATAGTAAATAACTGCCAGGTATTGAAAGTCCCAGGTATTCTGAAAAAATGGACAAAATCACTTACAGGACAGGCTCAGGTGTTAAGGTTCAGGGAAGATTGTGGTGTGATTTAATACAGAAAAAGCTGCAGTGACTGAATTACATTTTACTTGTCCCTTATCTTAACTAACCTAAAAATAAAACACCATAAGAGAACAACAACAGAATTGCATATAGGAGCAAAGCAAAAACTGAAATTCAATGAGAAAATGCACTCTGTGTCAATGCCCTTGATGCTGACAAACCAGAATGTTCTGATCTGATGCTATTGGCAGGACAGTCTGCATTGTCTGGTTCCTCCAGAACAACACACATATCTTTTGTGATTTAATACCACTCTGGCTGATTGTTCAGAGAATTTCTTTGCCATAGTTAAATTACATGGTTTAGACTCGGGAATGATTGCTGTCATTCTTTAATAAAAAATCGGCCGTAAGTGGTGGTACAAACAGGAAATATATGGTGAACTCTTGTGCTAAATTGTTTTGTTGCACCCTGACCCTTCAATTCAATGTAGTCATTGCTGTTGGCCACTTCACTCAAATCAATTGTCATTGTCAAGTAAATTGTACATTTGCTCTTTTTTTCAGAGCTCACGGACTAAGAGTATTTAAATATGAAAAAACAACAAGTAAATAAATATATAATATCAGTTTAATGCTTTTCTATGCAAAAAGATTTTGGCATGAGCATGTCCCTGACAACGCTAAAGCCTTGAGTTTATCCTCTGCTCCCTGCTGCTGCTGGCATCAGCACAACACACACACACATGCACAACACACACACTAGTAGCATTATTCATCTTTATTCCAAAGATGACACGGTAGACACATCTGATTCTACTAACCTTACATCTAGTTCTGCCAATATTTCCTTCTAGAGTGCAAAGTTCTCTGCTGAATTTGCTGCAGGCAGCCACACGCCATGAGTCCTCCCATCAGAGCTGAATGGCCACTGATTTAAGATGAAGTCTGAGAAGAGGTGTGAAGTAAATGAATTTCATACACCAGTAAGCCTGAAAACTCAGTTCTGACTGAGCAGTCACTCTGATTGAGGTTGACATGTGGGTAACTGTGCTATGCTAATCCTGCACAGCAAAAAGGCGCATTGTGGTGTTACCCGCACCCCATGCATGTTTGAATTCACTGAACAGCGATGTTTATGAACTGAGACATTGTGCTTTCATTTTTTTTTTTCCTTTTGCCGATTGTCAGATTGACCTAAATGCTGTGAGCTATTTAACTCAGTTACTCCTCACTGTAACCCTGGAACTTACTGGCCTCACTCTCACGAATACCATATTTTTCACACGGACAGCCGGTCAATGTTGGGGCTGATTGTATTTTCGCTGCTGGAATTGAGCCATCAGTGGTGGAAGTGGTGGTGGAGGTGGTGGTGGTGATGAAGCATGAGCTGTTTGATATAAACTAGCGAAAGTGACAAGGAGATCATTGTTGGTTCTTACCTCGGTCATTCGCACTGGTCATAAATAACCGGGCGGCTATCCTTTACGCTCTAGCTAATGGGAGGTAGATATCTGCCACATGGGAAGTGATCTGCCACAATCTTTGCATTACATTGTCCCTTTTTGGTACAGTGCAGAGTGTTTTAGAGCTTATAGAGAAAGTGTCTATTTATTTATTTATCACCACATGAAGACTGTTAAGTTGAAGGTCTCTTGGGCACTTTTAGGTGGGTGGTGCAGATGGTGCCTATCCACCCCCACTGTTTCAACACCTGGTTCCCTTGACTGGTTTTTAATTACTAAATTAAGCTAAATCATCACCCAAGTTAATGTTTTGACCTCACAATTCAGGTGCTGTGCAAGACCTTTCATTTACCTACCAGTGAAGTAAGAAGATACATATATGACACACATTACTAATTAATAAGTAGCTAGCAGGAAATTGCTGAACTACAATATTAAGCTATAATAAATTGCTGAGACTGATATCTTAATGAATATTTCTTACTTACCCATGAAGCAGCGCTCTCTCTGTCCACATTTTAAGGTCCTGGACAAATATCTATACTGGTGTTTTTAATTACTCTGATTGGTTAGACCTCTTGTCAGGTTAAAGCTACACACCTGCTATGATGTCACAACAATCCCAGTTTGTACATACACAGCCCCAAAGGAAGGTCCAATCAGGCAACGTGCCAGGGTGGACAAAGTATGGGTGTGTCTTACTACAAGTACAGATTCTGTTTTGAAATGTGCTCTAACAACCTTGCAGCTGCCATTTTCATTCAGTGGATTGGTGCTTCATAGAACTCTTCGCAAGTACGTGGTAGTAGCTTTCTCATCCCCTTCTTTTCAAGCGTGTTAATCTGTTAAATCAACTCCTGGGCTCCTTAGTTGATGCTTGTGTAATTTAGAGACTTGCCCCACAAACATCATTCTGCGTTTTCCTGTGACATCCAATCTAAATGGTATCAATTAGACTGAATTGCAAATCCATTGAGGCTATCATCCATTTGATTTACTCAAAGTCAAAATTAGTGGGTAATGTACAAAAAAGCTTGGATATGGGATCTGTGGTCATCAGGGATACTGCACTATAGTTGATGAGTGATTCATGTATTCTTTCAGAGGACCCAACATTTGGTGCAGGCTGTATGCTCTATGCACAACTCCAAGGTTTATTTACCTACCTCGCAAAACAGAAATGGAAAAGGCAGCAGGCAAGAGGTCGGGCCCACCTAGCTACAGCCATGACCTCCTGCAAATAGAGTCAAAAGCTCTGATACATTTTGCTCCTGCTTAAAAAAATCTTACAGCTCAGTTTGCACACTACATTTCAAAACAGGTATTGGTGAAACATAATCATCCTCCATAGACTACTGCAACTGGCAACTGTTGGAAATGGCTTCAAAATATCAATGTTAAATTATGCAGAACTCATGTTAGCTAATGTGTTGGTTTATACTCCTCATTTTTTCATGTTTGACACACTGTCTAAGCATTCAAAGACAATCAGGACAGAAAAATGATCCTTCTCATATCAAGAGGCAGAGTTAGGGCTGATCATCCAGCGAGGCATCTGAATTCCATAGTGCTCCAATCCTCATTTCAGTCAGCATGACTCAGATAAGCAAAAAACTCAGAGGGGGGCTTGTGAAATGTCAGAGAATGACAATGAGGCTTTTGAAATTGCAGCCTGCCATCTGGATTAATGTGCAGAAGGATTCGACCTGTTTTCCTCCCTCCTCGACTGAGGAATGTTGAGTCTAAAGCTAGAAGATTGACACATCACTGACTGTCATCTGCCTCACGTCTGCTGTGAAAGGAGGAGAATATGTGTGTTTGCCATGACCAAACAGGACACTCTCAATGTTCACCTCTGCCTCTGTGGCACCTGATACAGGCTGGGGGCACATTAGACACAGCTGAATGTCCCTCAGGCCTGTGGCCCAGCATGCCAACAGCCCCCCTGCAGAGGAGGAGACACATGAGACAGATACACTGGAATGAAAATAGACGATCAATGGGACACATACTTTCTAGGTTATATATGCATGCATAGCTGTCAAATGGACAGCATCATTACTGATGCTTGGTTACTCTGTTTGAGCAAAATAATTGTAGCAATGCTAAGTTTATCTGTGATTTGACATAGATTACAGTTTTTGCACCATCAAGTTTTCATTTTTGTCATGCTAACATGGTAAATCAAGCTTTTTAGTCATTTTTCGAAACGATTTCCGACAGCCAGCCGACAACCATCCTTTTTTGTCAACTGAAACAGCTGTTATCACTGAAAATTGATAGGTGTTTATCATTTTTCCAAGCCATTTTAGATAAAAACACACCCACTTCACTTCAGGTTTGTTGTCACTTCTCAGCCTACAATAAATCTGATCTCCAGCCCCCTGTTTCCAGTCTGCACCTTGGAATTGGTAGCTTCCAGCCAGCTATCAACCAGCCTTCTCTCTAATCAATGAGGTGCAGGCTCGTGAGCCTACAGCCTCCTTGTCCTGAACCGCCTACTCTGATCAGGCATTCCCTGCACCATATAAGCTTTCCATGGAACAAGTGAGGAGCCTTTTAGCATGACAGCATGTATGCATCCAAGAAATTGCATGACCCTGTGACATGGTTTTGTTTAATGATTATATTTTATTACAAGCCAGTGGGTTTTATCAACTAATGCTAATTAGTTGGCTAGCTACAGGTGATACAATCTGCTCACAACAGTTGTCCTCAGAGCTGCCAAAATCAATGGTAACCAGCTACAAATGAGAGTCTGTTTTTATGTGCCTCTGTTTGAAACCAAGGCTCCTATGGTTACCAAAGTCACTAAAAATACTAAAAAAAAAGTTCATACAAATTTTGTTTCATTCATTTATAAATGCAGTATAAAATCATGCAGCATAAAAATGGAACACCTGACAGGCATTTTATGGCTTTATTCAAAGCGAGTTTTTCAGCCACTAAAAGTAGTGCTTTGGAGGTCTGTCTATTCCTTACTCCCTACATGCATTGTTTTATAAACTTTAGCTTAGCAATGAACTGCCATGATTGCTCCTGACCTCAGTTACTAGTAGCATAATTGACAGCTGTTGGAGTGAGAACATGGAGTGACACAGTGAATAAGATAGTTGAATCCAATCTGGCCTGACCTTCTGATCAATGCACTGCCATTTGGAGCTGGCAGAGTGAAGATCTGCACGTTCACAGGCTCCGAATGGGAACACAGGGATGTGCTTCTGGGTTCGACTATCAATACCTCTAACACCCACATCAATTCCATTCACTGCTAGTGGTTTCAAGTCATCTGTTAACCTGCTGTTTTGGTGCAGCATGGGTTGGCAGGGGTACAAACTGAGATTTGGAGAGAGGCCCCATGTAGAGACATGAACTGTTAAAAGCAGGGCCTCTCTTGACTTTCACGTAATAATGTAATACTTAATAATGCAACAGGCCATGCTCCTGGATACTACCTACCTAACAGGGCTTGCACACAAGAAGCCAAGTATATGCCAGTGGTTATGCTCAGAATAATGAGGTAGCAGCCTGGATATTTGCATATTTGTAGGATTATCCAAACAAATCCCTCACCACCCTAGTGTGATATGCTAACTAAAGGAAAATTTAAAAAAAAAAAGCAGCACCCTCTTCTCAATCCAACCAAAGTATTCTCCCCTAGAGTGATTTGTCTTATGCTGTTGTTCTCCTTTCTCTTACAGTAATAAATAGCTGTGCATATTTCACTAGGCTGTGGAGCTGAGTGTTACATTCCCCCCTTTGGCTGTAATTAGTGACCAGCTGAGAGAGTGGAACATAGCACTTTGGGGGAACGAAGTTCTTCTGTAGCACAATTCACAGTTGCCTTTATCACAACTGGGCTTCACTTCTTTGTTCATAGTTATGGGATCACATGTCTAATTCATGGTCATGGCAATGCCGTTCAGTGAGGACACAGCTGTTCTGTACTGATGAGTGACGTCTAGAGTCTGGTTCTTTGATGGTCGCCAAGCTGTTCTTTGTTTTGTAGAGGGATCACGATGTGTGCTGGGATGAAATGGGTTTTCAAAGCAGCAGATCCCTCTGTTCTTGTGTCTGTCTACGTGCAGCCCAAGTTCCAGCCTTGTCTGAAGGTGGTCCTCTCAGTCTGGCCTTTTACTGAAAAAAATCACTGGACAGGCTGTTAGTTTTTCAATATTTACTTTATTTACAATAAAATCATTGCAAAGTTATGGTTAATTAGATGCAATCAATGATACCAAAAAAGAAAATGGAATTATCACAGAAATATGATCAACTATAACACGTCAGCTTGAATTAGATAAAGTCGCATGTATATATTTTGAAGTGAATTCCACATATGAGCTGGATCTGTTCAGCAAAAATAGGCACACGAGAGCCGAGAGTGAGCAGCTCACATGAATACATTGTGCATTCTGCAGTGCTGACGGTTCTGCCACTGTGCAGATGCATCATGATGCATGCTCATTTAATGAACAGGCAAAAAAGACTTTCACCCCTCACTCATCCTGGAGAGCTGCTACACTGAACCTCTCCTCTGCTGACACACAATTTCAAATGCTTCATTCAAAAAAAACTAAAAATGAACAGCAACAGATGTACTTTTGAGTTCTTTCAGGTGTTTTGCTGACTGACAGACAGCAGGCTGTTTAGTCACATCAAATTATTTTTCCATAGCATGTGAGGTACAGTGTACTGCATACTTGACCTAGGTTATATGATTGACAACTATACCATAATATCTATATATCACAGCAATGAAACTTCATGTAAAATGATGAAATTGATTTACAATGCAGTGAACTATGTTCCAGTGTTATATAATGTATCAGGTCAAGCTTTTCAAGTGAGTGAAACAAATCCAAGTTGCCTTTGCCTGACACTCTTAAATGACAGAAAATGTACCTCCTTTAAAGTTTTATCCTGTTGAATTTTTCCATTTTTATTTATTTCTCCCAGTGATTCTGTGCGTTATCATTACTTTGTCCCAAAAAGACCCTTACAACAGTGAAAAATAGCGAAAAACAAACGGTATAGATAAAAAATATGACAGATTTTTACTGTCGTTAAATTAAAGGCTTGCTGTGTGTTTCACCACAGAACATCTAGGCAAAGGTTTCCTCCTCTGACAACATTTCAAATGCTACCACTGCCAACCTGGCAGGATATCATCAAGTACATGAGTCGATGCGATTGCCTCTCAGGCCGGTGTAACTGGAATGTATTTTCACTGCGATTCAGCTGAAACTCTGGCAGCACTATCTCCACTAATTTCCCCTGTGCCTGTGAACCACACTCCGAATGATGCCAGCCATGCCGAACAGTGTCCTTAAACTCTGCATTACCTTTCATCCCTTCCATAAAAACCTTTTTTATATATTTATTTTTCCATCTTCCCAGTGTTAATAGATTTTATGCTAACCATATTCCTGTTGCAATTTGCATTTCATCACCTTACAGATTGGGTCTTTTTTCTTAATTCCCTTTCATATTGGCTCCCTGTCCTCGCGCACTGTTATTAGCTGCAGATGTTGGGTACTCACTCTTCCCCAATGACCTGTGCTCATTACATCAGGCCCACATCAATAAGCTAATAATTCACCCTCTGTCCTGATGGGTAGTGATGTATGTACTAATCACCTTTGTCCTGATGTGGAGCCTATTGAAAATCAGTAACATATTCATTAACTTAATTGTACACCATGTGCAACTATGCACAACCTTGCGTATGATCACCTATCACTCAAATCAGTTTAATTTTCTGTTAAAATCTACTAAATTATATTTTAAAGAAGCTGTAATTTTTTGTTTAAATTGATTAAAATCAATTACATTTATAATCAGAATATGATGAAATAACATTTTAAGGGCATATAAAAGGCATCTTTGTATTGTGTTGCAGAACTATCTACAGAAGCTAACCAATTAGCCTTGCTCCATCATTTGTACTTCAAGACTGAGTCACTGTAGTGTCCAGGAACCACAGAAAGGAAGACAGAAATAGAAGAGCAGAAGAGCTAACAGTGGTATTGATTTATACTGCTGGAGACTTGCACTGTTAACACTAACATTATAGCTTATAAATGTTAATGCTAATGTTAATACATCTGCCATGCTACTTGTTTGTTTAAAGAAAGAAAGACCAGTGCATGGGAGAGACTGTGTTTCCTTGTTTCTAGGTGTGGACTCTCCTGGTTTCTTGTGACCTGCTGCCCTCAATTTGTTTCAGTTCGACTAGTGGCCAACTCGATCATACAGCACCTTTAATGCTCAGTGCCAACTCCTTTTAAAAAGGAGAAATACAGCAAATTAAGGTTACACAAAGGCCATTTCATTGTGATGATAAAAACACACACACAAAGTAGGAAGAAAGGTCTGAGTCAGCAATTAGACTTGTCTGGGTGTTCATGTTGTTGTTGTTGTTGTTGTGAGGCTGTTCCTGAAAGCCCCCTGCTGCCTCCTCCTCCTCATCCACTCATCGTCTGTCCTGATGCTACTACTGAGGTGACGGAGAGAGGGGGCCTCTCTGTGATGAGAGGTACAGAAAGGCCGGTTGCGACCTCAGCGGGGTGCAGAAGCGCATGACGCCGTTGTCATTACTGCTGCAACGGCTGTGGTGGACATGCTGTGATCATTTGGAAGTCAATCCCCGAGCAGCCAGCAGGGCTGAGTTGTTCCTCTGCGGTTGGTCAATATTGCTTGTCAGTCACAACAAACCAATTTAGACTTGACGAGTGTGTGCCGACATCAGATATCCACAATCAGAAAATTAAAAGTGACAACTAGTCCTAAGAAATGATTGATCGCACAAAATCAATTAAAAGGCACTTAATTTAGCAGATATTTTAGGTGCTGTGTAAAAACAAGTCATAATACTTGTAAAGTGTACTCCCTCTGTATTTTAAGGATATTAATTAACATGTGCTCACTCTGTGACATACAGTAGATTGCCATATTTCCGGCGAAAATCAGCTTTTTTCAAGATTGTCATTTGTCAAAGTGACAACAGTGTGATATTAGTGATAGAGTTATGATTATTATGTTTATGTTATCAGGGAGGAAAGGTAAGGAATGATTCCACATTTTGGGGGGAATACGCCTTCGCATTGGCTTTCTGACAGAGCTTTAGATGAGAAGATTAAACCCAGACATCTCCCATGGTTGTGATTTAAATATAAAACTACAATTATTAGGTGGTTAGCTTAGCTTAGCATAGGGACCAGAAATAAGGGGAAACAGCTAGCCCAACTGTGTCCAAAGGTCACAAAATGTGCTACTCAGCCCCTACAAAGTCCACAAATTAGCATATTATATCTTGTTTGATTAATAAGAATAAGTGTAAAGACAATAATTTGCTGCTTTTTCAGTGGGCGTTATGTGCCAAACTAGATCTCCTCTGAGCAGTTGCCATGGCAACCAGTGGGGACTCCAAATTCTGATTTTTATACTTGGTTTTGTGTGGATCAAACAAACAAGATATACCATATTAATTAGTGAGTTCTAGACATGCTGGAAGCCAAAACTACCTTGGTTCACCTGCTATTGATGTTCTTCGTTAACTCTTCCTCTTCTTTTTTTTCTTCTTAAACAGGTGCAAATTAGAGGATCTTATAAAGATGGACATTTTTACAGCATACCTGTCTAGGATGACTTCACCTTGACTATATTAGTGAGTCTTTGACCAGCTGATCATCCAGTGACATTAAGAATAAACAGAGAAGTGGGGGAATCTGACTTTTTGAATGTCATTTGAGAACAGTCCTCTTTCAGATCTCTAGAGCCCATTACTAACACTCTACACCATATTACTGCTCTCACGTAATATATATCTCATACACATGGCATGCTCCTTGTAATAACCTTGTGGTGCATCAGTTAAGGAATGAGATATTAACTGAGCACAGCTGTGAAACTATGTTTTTTGATGAGGCCTCAATGAAATTGAAACAGCCTTTAAATTCAATGAATTACTGCCATCGAATAGTATGGTTTTTCTCCTCTATTACAGCAGTTTTGATCCATGTTAATTGTCATATATAACGCAAAATGGTTCAGCACTTGTACTCGCACAGGGACATACTGTACTGCCCTGGATGGAGAAGAAAAGGTATGAAATAAACAACATGTGGATTAAAGATGGATCACACCAGAGTTCCCTACTTGCATTTTCTAGTAATAACCGGCACATGAGTGAAAGCTACCATCTCTGTGTTTCTCTGTGGGCGAACACTGACCCGTGTCTCCAGTGAGAGTGGGCTGGCTGGAGCTTAATGATGAATCACAGAGGCAGCAGTTAAAGAAACAGAGTGTGGGGTCTTGTTTAACTGATTGCAACATGGAAAGTTGAATTCAAATGATTTCCAAAGGCTGTTTTTTTTTCATATATTGTGGCCTAATCTGTATAAAACTGTAAACAACCATTTTGTTTTTGAATTAGTTTGGCACAAAATTTTTGATACTAACTGAAATGTTTAAATTGCAGAGAGTTGTTGCAGTTATATGACTCCTTCTGTACCCTCTGGTGATATCTTAACCACAACTGAAGAATAAATTAATAAAAATGGTTGATTTGAAGACAGAAAACTGTCAAACTTGTTTTATAACAACCAGCAACCCAAGACATGAATTTCACAGTGCAGCTGCAGAGCAGGGAAATAGGATTTAGGCAGAAAAAAATATTGTAGATTAAAAACAGTAGAGCACAAATCAAGATTTACACAATGATGAAAAACAGGATTATGGATTTGTTCAAAAGCTTTTTCCATGACACACAAGTAAGCAGCAGCACAGTCGGTATCTGGTGAAACAGTGTTCAAATACTCAAAGCACGCCACCAACTGATGATGTTTCAATAAGTGCATGTTTGCGGCTGTATTTGCTCTATTGTCTGTCAAACAGATGGCCGAGCTCCTCCTCAGGTTTGTGTTTTACTTGTTTTATGTTATTGTTTCACCTTTTTTTATATCATGTGTGCCACCCAGATGAACCCTATCATACATTAATCAGTCCTGGCGTGGAACCTATGAAAAATCAGTAATTTATTCATTAAGTTAATTGTACACAGTGTGCAGTATGTACAACCAATACACACAATATCCAATATGCAAGATGTAATCCCTCAAATCAAATTCCTGTCTCTTAATACCACTTTGTAGCTAAATATGGGATACTTAGTGCTCTGTATGTGTTTTTCACGTCGTATGTGCCACCGGAGTAAAGCCTATCATACATGATAGAGAACAACTTCTGAATATCAGATCACTGGGGCATGACACTTTCTCACCATGATCAGTGAACATTAGGACAATAAGAATATCATTGTTTTGGCTAATCTGTCGCCCCTATAGTCAAAGTCCTAAAGCTCTCTGCCTGAATGACTACCTAGCGTTCTCCCACTTCTACCAAAACAAAAAGCTTTCAGTGGTTAGTCAAAACCTTTAACACCTTATCTATTTCTGACTCACTGTACCCACTAGAATTTAGTCAATGGACAGTGCCACCCCCCCTGACCCTCCACCCTCAACTCTACACATTTATAAGAATGCTTCATTGGTTATAGTTCAGGATTTAATAATTTTCATTAACCTTGTCATTAACCTCTGAAATCCAGGGCTCAACACAGCCCTATGTGATCCTTAACTTCTGGATGAGCAGAGTCCAGGCTGCTGTCAAGGCTGTGCGATCAGCATTTTCCTGTGTATGACTGTGTGGTCACCCACAGATCCAACACCATCATCACGTTTGCTGATGACACAACAGTACTTTAATTGCTAGTTGCTGCTTTACTGTACTTGCTGGGCAAAGGACAATAAAAAAATAAAAAGAATATGAGTCATAGTTTGGTCACAAAAGCATCTGCCTCTGCTTCACTTCACATGAATGTTAAACAGATTACAATAATTAGCATCAGAATGTGAAACCTTCAGAATCAGCCTCCTAGATGTAACTCTGACGACTACGGTATCTTCATCAAGTCCTTCAGATTCAATGACCTAAGACACCATTCGTCCATGCATTCTTGAAAGAGGCATATAATAATTTTCTGATTTGAGAGCAACAATATTAAGCTGCACACTTCAATTTGTATCTGGTTTTAAATGATCTACACATCTGGAACAATATATACTAATGTGTAACACAATCACATGAAACGGAGCACAGAGGGTAAATTCAGACGAGGGAGCTTTGAAATTGCGCATGCATTTGCTGATTGGCATCAGCTGCCTCATTCATGCTTCACAATCACTGGCTCATTCACAGCAAACAGCTGACTAGAAACGTCCAATCATGTTCTTACAGGTGTGCAGCACTGTTAATATACGCTGACGGTTCTCACTGCTACCCTGCTGATTACGCCAGCGTCATTTGCTGCCACTTGCTGCTCCCTCCACACCTATTCCTCTGTATGTGCTCAGAGCTGCGGTTGTTTAATGGTCATGAGCTGAATATTAGAGACCAGAGCCTTTTCTATTAAACCTATCGATATAAACATAATTAAATAGTAAATTCTTTGACATTAGTGTCTCTGACTGGATTGATGAAACATATTAATAATGTTACCACAAGGTCAGAAGTGGCTGCAATCATCTTGAATAATGCATGAAACCTTCCAAGTCTGAATAACAGCAGGTTTTCCTGTTCTTCTTGTTTTGTTTCTTGTTAACACTGTGTGAATGCAACATTACATCCACATAGATTAAAAACTTTTTGATATCAAGATTTGCTAAAGCTCAGCATTAAAGCAAACAACTGTGTGAAATATGCAGACAGTGGGAGCACAAGTTTGAGGAGCCTATTATGTAAGATGGGTCAGGAGCAGAGTGTGATCACTACATGACGGCTGCTCCTTCGGTCACTATCAGTGGCTGGAGGGAGATAGAGGAGAGCTCATCATTCAAGACCCAGTCATCCATCTCTCCCTCCTTATATCTTTATCTGATTCTGTCTATATCGGTTTCTTTCTGAATCTGCCTTCCTCCATCTCTCTTTCTCTCTGCAGTGCCAGGACCTGCTGTGGCCAGAGACAGTCATGTGGATTTGGGGTGGGGATTCGAGCCAAGAGGCCTCCCAGGGAAATTACCTCAAGCTTGCTGGGCATTTAATGAGCTTCACGATGATTTATGTTGCCTTATGTACAGAAAATAGAATCAGGGACCCACATATTGGCTTGTTACTGATTAATTCCACAGTCTAATTTTACCCTGGATACGTTTCAATATTATATTGACAACACTGTGATGTCCTGAAACTTATTGCTTTACAAGGGGGGAAATTAAAGTTCTAGCACATTAAGCACATGGATCCGTGTCAGAGCGTTGTTTTGCAATGTTTTTTTCTGTTTTTCTTCTATTCGAAAGAATTTCAAGGTGAAAAGGTCGCGTGTCAAATGAACTGGAGTCCCATCTGCGCCAAGCTCAGCTCGACTCTCCCTCCCCTTCTGCCTCTTTTTCTCATGTATCATCGCAAGTCGATGCGGACTCTCTGACAGTACGTTAACCACACTCTCTCTCTCTCACACACACACACCTACACACACACACACACACACACACACATGCATACATTTGAACCCACGTGCGTGCTCACACACAGCAGTGAGATGTTTATCTCATTTGACATTGGCAAGAGAGACACATACTCCTGTCTGTAACTGAGTAGATATTATTTACTGTCAAGTTACCATTGGGCATTTATTCCCCAGGACCTTGCAGGAGTCGCTGTCAATTTTTAATCTATTAAAGCTGTCAAGTTATTAGTGTCGAATAGTTTGAGCTGTCTCTGGGAGCATTTTTCCACTCTTATTTCCACCTGCTATCTGGTTCAGCTGGGTGATACCGGGCTCCTGGCTATATTCTAGCTGCGGATAAAGCCAAGCAGGCAGACTTGTGTCCAGGGGGAACAATGGATTATCTAGCATCAGGTCTGCTCCTTTCCTTCTCAATTTAAAAGCCAACAAGTCTATCTACAGATCAGTTAATAACATGGTACTTCTCCCTCAACCAGATCTTTTGGTCTGTTTCAATTAGAGTTCCTCTTATTGACCTGAGATTTGAAAGGGACCCTCTCTTGCGGCAAGTCCAAGCCAACATGTCTTTCATAGCGGCCGAGGGTTTGTTGACCGAGATTAGCAGTAACCTCTGCTGTGTCCTGGGCTGAAATGAAAGCACCAGGTCACAAGGTTGAAGAATTTTAAGGATTTCTTTTAAAAAGTTTTAGTATGTAAAAATAAGAACAGAAGAAAGTAAAAATAGCTCTCTGAAGAAAATGATCTCTTTAATTCATCAAGATTTTGTGTCTGTCTGCAAGTTTTTTTCTTCCAAATCCCATTTTTACCAAGAAATAAACAGACAGATCTCAGTATGGTCTGTGCAAATAATCTCACGAATCTCTGTAAACACAATATTTGAGGTTTAATCTCACTCAGATCATGCAGGAAAAAAAAATAAAACTAATAGTAAAATAAAATAAATGAAGTAATGTTACTGCAACTTAATGAAAGAACACACTGTCATATCCAACAGATCCACTTTACAGTGCAAATCTGAACCAGTTCTTCTTTAAGCTCTTCAGCAAAGAGACAGACAGCAGCCATGATGTCATCTGCAGCTTTACCACAGACAGTGGTAACACAGACAAGAGAAACTATGACAGTAGTGTTGTTACTTTGATTATGATTGTCTGATTCACAACTGGAATTTCTATATTGGGATTAATAAAGCACAGGGAGGTGTTAGAATGGTGATGTATGGAGAAGGTAAAGCATTCATTTGAGAAAAATGTTCAATTTTATGACATTATAAGTTTTTAAGCGTCTCAAAATCCAGGAAATTCAGTAAAACTCAACAACAACGACAGGGCAAAGTGTGTTTCTCAAGTGCTGTCACCTCTGTAGCAATAAGTCACCGTGGGGGCCTATAGGTTGCAGTTTGTGAAAGGTTGACATATAAGTCACCATTGCTTTATAGATTAAGCCATTGATGAAAACAATCTTTTGTGTTGCAGCCTGACATGTTTGTACCGCTGTAAATCATGAAGAAGTGAGTGTCTAGAAAATGGCAGAGGAGCATCTTGAGCTCAAACACAAAATGAGTATTTATTAACATAAATACAAACGTTTATAATAGCAGACTTGGTGGCTTTTTAGACAGTTTGGCCTAATAATATCTGCTAACATTTGTTATTATGTCATTTGTAACTGCAGGTATGTTAACCTGCTAAAAAATAATCTTAAATACAAAATACTCTATTTGTCTAGTCGCTCTAGAATGACAGGTTACAGTGGAGCTTTTCTGATCTCTTCATTCATCAGGATGAAATCATTTGTCTATTTACAAACTAAAGAAAAATATGTAATTTTTATCACGTGTCAATCCTCCCTTAAGGTTTGCTCAGTTTAGGCACAAAAATGTTGTTTGGTTTATGGAAAGATTGGATTTTGGGTTAAAATGACTAGTTTGCAAATGTTTGGGGAGCTTTGTAGTCATGGCTACAAATAGATTAATGTCACCAATGAACAGTCACCAAAAAGCAATGTTGACTGTCATTTGGAAAACAAAGTGTTCTGCTGTGTCATGAGCCAGTATTTTGTTGACCTCCTCCCTACATGGACCGGCATCCCCACACTTCTTCCATTGCTCCTGTCATAATAGAGACATTTGTGACTTTAACCCTACAAATGTTTTTTGGGACACTTCCTGAAAAAACAGGTGCTGACATCCATATTGTGTGGGCTCAATCAGAGGACCTTCTGCTGGTATATTCAAAAATCTTATTTTCCACAGGGTCACAAACCTCTGCTGTTCCTCCCTGTGATCACTGTCCACCAGTGAGTCAAAGGTGGGGACAGGAACTTTAGTGTGTCCAAGCATCAGGCATTAGTCACAACCACTCTGCCAACACCGCATATTTCTCTCCTTTGCACTTGTGCACCTCTGGGACACACAGACAAATGCATCCTCATGCACGAACACACACACACACACACACACACACACACACACACACACACACACGGCCTGGATACATACTTTTCTGTTGCACCTGTGCACACTCGCGAGTGCACATACAGATACAAGCCTCCCACCTGTTCTCGCTGCTCAACAATGCCGAGCTCCCTTTCCCCTCTCTGCATAACAAACGTGGCTGCCAAAATGTTCCCACAGCCACATTGCCGCTTCACTCTGTGCAATATTGCCGGCATTTAGAATAATTCAGCTGAACATATGCTGCTCTTTTACTGGCATCACTTTGAATGGACTTCATTTTTTTGGTAACCCTTGAACTTTTCATGTCACGTCATGAATTATAGACATTTTGGAATTATTGTGTCTTGTTTGTGAGGTCTGTGAAATCAGAAAGGTCTCTTTATAGCAGCAGAAGAGTATTGATTTATTATCACAAAGGTATAAGGTTTTATTGATCTTAAGGTTAAGCTCTGTTTTCCACATTTGGACCTGTGAATGTTGTTGATAGACAGCCAAAGCCAGACAGCCTGACACTATCTAAAACTGCCACCGGTGTCTTGAGAGGTGACAGAAAGCAAATAGACTAATGTCACCCGCCCAGTGAATCTCTCATGTTACACTGGCTGACATTGTCCACTGCAGCAGGCACCCACCCCACTCAATAACTAATTACAATGTCTTTAGCCTCCTCTGCCTCCTCTCAACCGCCAGCCTTTCCTCTTTTCAAAGGAGAGCCAAAGGACAGGATGTCTATTAATTAAAAAGGCTGACTAATAGTAGCTCCAACAAATACTCAGCCCTTTCACTGTCTCTCTCTGTGACACATTAAGTAACTGTGTGTGTGTTTTTGTTTTTTCGCCGGGGTTTCAAATTAACTGAGGCACCAAACCCACAGTGTGCAGCTCGCTGGTTGTGTGTTGCTAACAATACTGAAGGCTTCAATTAGTCTTGTAGATTTTGCTGAGAGTCAAACATCATGTTTAGTTTCTGTTTTTTTTACCTTAATTTTTTCAGTACAACTTAATTTTTCAGTTCTGGCTACAAATGTTACTTTCACTTTGTATTTTAATACTTCACATTAGTGCCACATGCTGCATTATACACAGGATTTAAGCATTTAGTGGGAAGTGTACTGAGTAATGGGTAAGAACTATCATTGGTTTGTTCTAATATTTAAAATACTTGTATAGTACATGTATAGTCTCTTGAAAGGCATGAGCTGTTGTAATACCTAAAACCTTTTAAAGGAAAGTCAGGTTGTGTATTTGATAATCAGATAGTCTCACTTTGACACCTAATTTCAAACCAAAAGTCAACATTGTCTTTTTGATTTCTTGTTAATTTTCTGTCTACATGTGTCCAAACCTCTGTGGTGTCAGACCATAAAGGCATCAAACATGAAGCATTTTTGTAACAAAAATGCAAAAAGGATTCATTTATATTTACATAAGTGGTTTTTGGGACTTCTTGAAAAGAAATGTATTTATAAGCAAAATCCAAAGGAAAAGCTACATTCACTATGAGAAAGGCAGGAACATGGAACCATACACAGACAACCTCAAACTAAAAAAGGGAAAAACTCACAAACTAAATTCTCTGGAGGGATGAGAAATGATACACAGGTGAACACAATCAGGGCAGATTGAACACAGGTGACAGTAAACACGGGCTGGAAGTGAAGTAAACTACAACAAAGAGTGCTATACTGAAACAGAAACCAAAAAGAGTTTGTCTCATACATACATAACGCAAATGTAAAACTGACATCATGCAAGTGGTGTATTATTATATTCCAGGGTCATGATTATTGATGCATTAATGTGCAGGAGGTACTTTATTATTGGTCAAAGTTCCATTTTTTCTAACTGCATCTTATACTTTAGAGTGGTTTTGACTAATAACAATGCAACATATTTTGTTCAATGTTAAAAGTCCAGGTTCCTTTACGCTACATGTGACAGTGTCTTTGATACTGAAAGTACTGAACTGATACTGAAGTACTGAAATTGCTCCTGACGACTGTCCCATCAGTGTGTGGAAGTGTATAAATGCTAACTTTCCTTTCTCAAAATCAGATTCATCAGCATCTGAATGGTGACATGTATTGCAGAGTGGAGTGTAGTCGATTTACTATTTACTTTACATTTACAGTTAAACTGCTTTAAGTTCTTTTGGCTTTCATTTCTTTTGTGTGAGTCAAGTTTCAGATTTATATTTATGTTTTAACCAAATATCTGTCGAAAATCATGTGTAAACATCATTAATGTGTCTCCGATGGCTCTGCTGGGAAGGTGAGGCACATGCAAAAACACTGTCAGAGCCTTCTGGGAAAACACAGCAGGTCATCTGAATCTATATTAGATCGCTTTTTTCTTCACCATGGTAACTTCACACAGGCTCCCTCCCCTGGATTTCCTTGTCAATGGTACAGAGCAGTCCTGGTGCAAATTATTGTCCTGGGTATAAATAGGCTGACAGCCTGGCAGGGCCTGGTTGTCTGATCTGCCAGTTCAGTGTCCTCCTCACTTCCTGGCACAGAGCTGTAGCACTGAAGTGGATGTTTTCCCCCCAAATTCACGGTGACCTCAGATTGTCCACAGATGGCACAGCTCCCTGGCAAACTGCAGTGATGCAGCTCTTTTGATGAATGGGTGACTTCTAAAACAACTGATTCTCTGTCAAAAATGGGAAAATAATCACAAAATTATCAAATGAAATGAGAAACTTGACACCAAAGCCGGTGCAATATTTAAAATCTGCATTTACATTTGGTTTTACAAAATTATTGTTGTAATGAACTCTCTTAAATTAGCTCACCTGTTATGCTACTTGGCTACAATATGCAAAAATACAGTATTGCTCTTTCATCTCAAAGACTGTTGTTCATCTTGACCTTTTAACTGATTAGCTAGCTGACTGTGATTGTGCCTACCTATTATGGTTTTTGATCCAAAAAGGTCACAGTTTTGTTGTTGAGTAATTACCCTCAATGTGTCACACTTGTGCAAGCTGGGCCAAAAGAGGTAGGACCCAGATGCAGACACTAGAGGTGGAGCTGAAGCAGTTGAATGAATTTATTCACACAAAATTCAGAAGGTACAAAAGGCTTACAGGAGAGTGAGGCAAGGCAATGAGTAAAGGCAGTCTAATCGCGTATATCTGCAAAGAAGTCAAAAAAACGAGACAAGAAAAACAAAGCCGAGATTAAGAAACATGAGATAAAAGGCTGGAGCGCCTTACCCAAGGTACAAAGACTAACTGTCACTGAGAAAAGTTGACACACAGGCTAAATATGCTAGGGAGGGTAGACTAATGATGGACAGGTGAAACCAATTGGAGCGGGGCAATATCTTACACTAAACGAGAGGAGAGTGTTACTAAATAAAACATGAAACACTGAGTGAGTGACATGAAAAATTACCTTAGCAGCTGGACGGGACATGACACAATGTATATGTGATGTCATAAAGTAATATGTGGTGCACATAACCTCAATCAACAGTTTATAGACACAACTTATAGTCAGTTCAATAAGATCAGATGTTGAAACCCATGCAAGACAATGCAAGACATAGTGCTGGTGCATTCTGGGATGTAATTGTGCAAACTAGTGTTGAAAAGTGATTTGCTTATTTGTGATCCATGTGTCAGTCTGCATTTTTGTTACATTGTGTTATAATCGTTTAGCTTTTCTCCAAAAGCACTGAAGATGCTGGGCACTGGACCACCAATGCTCGTTTACTGGCAAAAACGTGAGTATAACTGATCACAGATCATTTTCTGTCACTTTCTGCATCACTCTCAGTGAACCAGTGGATTGGTTGTATATGGAGAGCCACAGACCAGAGCTGGTTGAGAGCTGCTAGAACTGGCACGGTTCTGAAAGGACTCATTTGTCTGATTTATACTACCCACAGGAGTCAGGTGATGTTGGACTTGTTGGAATGTATAATTGGTGTGAGGGTGGATCTAATAAACCAGCGGCTCAGTTTGAGTCTTATGAAAGGAGTTGATTAGGATTCCCCTTGTGTTCCTCCTCCACCCAAAACTCTCGGGGGGTCCCTCTATCGTCCCTCTCTATTCTCTATCTCACCTCAGTCTGTCTTTCTTCATTACATTACAGAAAGTTTATCTGTTGTAACAGGCTGTAGCCTGTCATTGGGTCTTAAAATATTGTTTCCAACTCTAACTCAATTCTATCATTTGAACTAGGTAAATACAATTACACTCCAAATATTATTTCCACATAGGGACATTTCTAAAGCTGAGATAATACAATTAAAAACCAGCAGTCAGTTTATCTAGAGCTCTACTTTTTCTTAGGGTTTCCCCCCCACACAGAAGAACGTGCCAATATTTTTATACTTCATCAATGCAGCACCTTGATAAAGGATCACTTCAAAAACATTCAACCTTTCAGGAATTGTGGTGGAAATACTCAGGTTATATGTTAATAACATAAAAGTCTCTTAGTAAGTCCACCACAATCCCTCAGTGTATTGAAGCACGTATTGCTCCTTAGCATATAGATTATCCAAGACTTTGATCTTGACTGAATTCTTGGTCGAGACTCAAGAATTCCCTCATTTGGTGTTTTGATAACCATGGAAAAGTATGCTATCTGATCTCCAAAATCTCCCGTAGGGTTAATGGATGATGAGGAAGGTCTCTGCAGTCCCAAAAATACAAGTTATATGTATAATTGCACATTTGATCACATATTTGATCTATTGTCTTAAAATATTATTTATAGTTTACCCCAAAATTGACATAGACATAAGCATTATTAAAAATAGTTAGCATGATAAAAGTCATCCAAAGTACTTTGATACTTCTATTGACCTTAAAGGGTCCCTGTGGATTTTTAGACCTCTTGTAGTGCAATGGAACTGTTATCTGAATGGGTCCCTGGGTTGTTTATCTCTGGTACACATGCATGCATCCTTGTGCAAGGGCAATGCCATACACAATCCTACCAGTGGTTTCGCTTTAATCAACAGGCGGCAGTAACACGCCAACAATATGCAGCAATGCACCAGCAAATGTAGGAAAGAAGACCACAAGCTTGTAAAAGGCAAAGGAATGCACTTCACCTGTTTATAACACTGAACTGAAGGTAAACATAACTTTTGTTTATTTACAATGAAACTCTACCTTTAAGTAATCTGATGGTGTATGTGCAGAAAAGTTTTTAGAAACTTTTGCGATTCGCCAACATATTGACTTGTGATAGCTGTTGGGCATGACTAACAGGATTTTGAGATTTAATATAAACTAAATTTCTTGGTTAAATGCATATTTTTTCATTAATTTTTTGTTATGCCTCTATCAATTCCCCATTCCCCCCATACCTGTTTACCCACTACCTTCCATTTCCCCTCCCTCTCGTTTATCTTCTCCAGTCATGGAGGCCTACTTGTCACCACCAGACGTGTTTGTGTCTAATGGTTGTGGGAGCATTTTCTACAACACCTGCAGCAAACAGGAGGCCCGACGGGCTGCAGGGAGAACAGAGGGAGGGTTTATCTGGGAAGGCAGGCCTTCCCTCTATCACCGTGCCAATAGAGACAGCAGCACAGCGCTCGGTGCTCCACAGCCAGATAAGGCCCCCAGACAGAACTGCACTGCAGTTAGACCCCGCTCACCACAATGGATGGGACAGACCAGAGACAGTACGTGACCAACAACTCTGACAGTCCTCCCTTCACTTTCATTCAACTCTGCTAAATTTACCATTGAGAAAAGCGTTGAGATGCTCACTAGTATTTCATTAATACAGAAGTAGACCAAATATTTCACTTTTGATCTATTTATCAATTTTGCTTTTGTCTTCTGGAAATATCTTATTTCCTTACCAGCCAAAGAAGCTGAATGAATGTATTTAGTCTTACATGGGGAAGTTTTCTCATGGATTTCAATGAGACAACTTAGCATTTGAAAGTTTCCTGTGGTGTTTTTGACCTCATAGGTGTTGCAATACACAGCCAGCAGTGTCACACTTCTCGACTGATCAACAGGGAACAAGCTGAGAGAACCAGCAATGAAGAAGACTGCTAGTTAGAAAACATAGATATAAATAATTGTAAATCACAATTGTGAAAATCAGCTCTACAAACGTTTGTATGAAGAAGGAAACACGCTCTAGAATTCAAGAACACACAAAATGCATTTTGGTAAGTCATACTGAATCTTAACCTGTGTTTGTTTGAATGAAAACGCATCTGGACACCTTGAACCTCAACTGTTGACTTTTGTCAATATGTAGCTGAACAGCACAATCAACTCAATAGCAGCAGTTGCGCTCCTGTTCTCATTAAATGAGAAATAAATAAGTGCAGCAGTTAAGCGCAGTGGTTTGTTTTCACATTAAATCCTCATTGTTGAACATAAAAAGAGAAGCTTTTTCTTTTGCTTTTCTTTCATCTAATCACTGTTGGTGTGGGTCCCGTGTGTGTGTGTACAAGGTCTTATGGGAAATAACTGCATGTGGTGTGTTCTGTACTGGGGAATCCAGTTCTGTGTTTGGCCAACCATGTCAGGCACTTAAATCACAGAGGGCCTGAATTCCTCTGGGCCAATCCAGCCTGTCACCATGAATGTAAAGACAGGCTTTATCTCCTAAGACTTAAATATGACCATGAATAATGTAGAAGCAGGTAGAGCAAGTATTGAAGAGGGATCAGAGGAGGGTTACATTTTCCACGCCTCTTTGATATCAAGTCAGTGGCACGACGCCTCTGAATCATCAAATCTTATTTACTGCTATCATCTCAAAGTGGTAGTGGAATACAGTAATCAAAAATCACCCAAGACCCATCATGAGCTAGGAGATTTCAAAAACATGATGGATGAGGTCTGCAGCAGATTCATAATAAAAGAAGCTTTTACAGCATAAGACATGCAGCTGAGGAGGAAAACGCTTCTCTGAGGGGAATTCATTCGGTTTGGGTCACCTCTTCCATCTGAATTCTGTGCAGATAATGAGGGGGAACAAAAGACGTTGTTAGGAATAGGATTCACTGTATTTCCTGCTTGTTATTTGTTGTGTGTGTCAGCATATACTTGTTTGTGCTTGTCTGGCAAGAAATTAACTTAGTCACACAGGTCTGAGACAATAGCAGGCAGGAATTACTGAGCCAACTGCAGCACCTCAGCAACGGTAAAGCCATTTCGCTCCAGCAGACCACTTAATAGCTTTGGCTGATGCAGAGTTTGGAAATCCATCAGTCGACTGGGCCAGACTGAGATGAGCAGGCTGCTCGGCTACACAACCAGTGGGTGAGGAAACAATGGACCCGTCCTCATCATGAGTTCAGGTCATTTGGTATCAGAACCTCTCCGTCACAATTAGATTTCTGAGATTACACTACAGAAACAGTCTGCAGCAGAGGCTTTACAATTTGCATAAATGAGCACCAACTCTGAAATTCAGAGTTTGTGCCAGTACTGTGTTAGAATGAGTAATAATACCATAACACCAGCTAAAACGTGTAAAATGTGAGAAACACCCTGAGTATTAAACTCCTGCATTTAGATGTGTGAATCAGTTTTCATTTGTCAGTTCTTGGATTGGGAAACATTTCACTGATGCTGACGCTGACATGATGCTAATTATTTGACATTTTTAGAGAAGAAGCTGCTACAGTCTGAGTCAACATTGATGCAATTTGCACTTTAGACTAAGAGCATGGGCCTTTTGAAAGAAGTACTTCAGTGAAGTTTACTTACAGAAATTTTAGGAGCTCATATGAGAAGGATTTGTTTGGACAGGATCAAACTTATGGCTGGAGATGCTGAGATATCTTGACTAGTTTGGGTCAAGCTCCTTTTTTATCTAATGCTTAATTTCCTCTAAAGCAATTCAGTTGACTTCATCATTATATGTATTGCAATTTAGTTACATTTGCTGTTCGGTATCTGGAGTGTTGTCTTAAGTGCAACCAGATATTAAACAAACAGTGTATTGCTTCTTTTTAATTAACTCAGTAATCATATTAGCGTTAATGTTGAATTTTATTGAGATGTAACTGTAACTGTGAGGTGGCTGGTGCTGCGGTGACTTTGTTAACAGTGCTGTGAAATAGGATGCGGATATTAAGTTTTTTTTCTGACCTGGCTATTCATAAATACTCTCAACAATCACAGAAAATATAGTAATAGACCAACCCTTCCTGATCCCCTCATGTCTCATCCTCAGACTTAATGTACAACAACTTTCATTGCTACCAATGCAGTTTTCACACCGTAAGGAAGATGCATATGCACCCATCTGTAGGTCCTAAAATGAGATGCGGTCAGGTGCATTAGATTATGGATCCCACTGCCCTTACTGATGCTCTATTAGTGATTGCTCTCCATATAAACAATAGGAGTAATGTTTAGGTAGTACAGAGTACTAGTAGGCCCAATGCTTTTCAGAGGAAAACACATCTGAATCAGTTTGGATTAACAACTCTAATCAGACAAACCTGACAACAAAACTGCACCTTTATGAATTCATACATGATTATGACTTTATTGAAGTGGTGTAAGTATGGTATCTTTGGACAGTGGATCGCCACTAGAAATGTTTGTCTTGATGTATTATCACCAAACAATCAGGGTATCATTTGGGTATAAGGAAGGTAAAAAGATGTCTTTGGTCTTTTTAGAGAGCCCGTAAAAGTAACATGACCCTCTGTCCTCTCTGTCCTACTGCATCATCCCCAGCTGCTCCAGGACCATTGCAGTGCTGGGACATGGGCACCTGTTGTCTCTTTTGCTGACAGAGCTACTGCCTGAGGATGTGTATATGTGTGTTTGTGTGTCTCTTCCTGTCTGAGTGTGAATTTTTCTGCTGATGCAAGAAGAAATTTATATTGCACTTGGGAGAGCAGGATCTGTGTTATTGTATCCTGCTAGTATTGAGTAATGTCTGAGTAGTCTGTCATGTCAACATGTTGCAAATATAGGTTATTATCTTGTCAGGATATAGATACAATAGACAAAAAGGACTGGAAAAAGAAAACAAAATGCTTTGGGAATATAAAGTCACACTACTCTGTAGACTTAACATTTATCCAAATGACAAAAAAACCTGACAAATTATTATCTGTGCCATTATTCTCACACACATAAAGATAACCATCATGACTCATGAATTATTACGTAGAAATATTGAAGGAAATTAGCATTATCTGTGGTTAGTCCTCCATAGAGGAAAATCAATATCAACGACAGAGACAGTAAATCACAAACAAATTACATTAAAAAGGAAATGCAACAATATTATTCCACTTGGAGGTACATTTCAGGGCCATCAACAGCACAATCAAATTTTGAAACCACTCATTTCACAAAGTAAAAAGAAACCAGTGACAATCCCAGTCAAAATAAGTTTCAGATGTGCAGCAGTATGCATACAGTACAGCTTTGCCTCTTTCAGTTGGCAGGAATCACTTATTACTCATGCTTTGTCTTGTAAACTGACAATTTACTTGCAGGCTTTTTGAGGTTTTTAAATTGATTGTGAGGTTACTGGAGGGGAACTTCAAAGTCTTTGTGAATAAAAGACTGTATATGTCACTATGTGTATTCCAAGTCATGAATCTTTTCTTCTTTGGCCCAGTGTTCAATTAAATTTTGAAAAGAATGTGATAGAAAGTGCTGTCTTTGCTTTAAGAGTCAAACAGTTGTCAAAGTTTCTATGTTGTGAATTTCTGGATGGAGGTCCTCAACTAGAGATGCAACTCAGAAAAATGTCACTGCTTGGTTTGTAGCAAACGGGTGATGCCACATATTATAAGCAGGTTTCTGTTGTTCTGTTGTTCAGTGTATCAAATATCAAGAGAGGTCACAAAGATGCTGACCAAGTGAAGATGATATGGTCTTTTGATGGTAAGTAGAAAGTGTCAAAGGAAATGTACCGCCTTCTGTAAGTGTTACATAATATTTTGCACTCTAAATCACTGCATGCAAGAACAAATGTATACTAAAAGTGATATCTGCTGCACAGATCAAGTTGTTCCAAATGTTTTGACACAGCTTTGCTTTTTTTCTGCTGAAAAACATCCAACTAAGACATAAAATGAGTGAATGATAAAACAGTTATTAACATATTATTTGAAGACTAAAGGTCTTACACAGCAATATCAGTGTCATTTAAAAAAACAAAGAATGTACTGTTTATCTGGTAGTACGTATAGGAAATAAACATTTCCTTGACATTTAAGGAAATATATGTATTCATGTATTGTCTAGCCATGTGTTTAATGACTCTAAAATAAATATATAGCTGGAGCTAACAGCTGGCTAGCTAAGTGTAGCATAAAACTGAAAATAGATAGAAAATCAATCTTACGATAGCAAAATTATTTTTTCTTTCATAAGTGGAACCAGTAACTTTCTGGGGCTGGTTGCACCAAACACATGAGGTTAACCCTCCTCTTGTGTTAGCTTTCTGTTACTATCTCTTGTGTTAACGGGTCAGTTTCGACCCGTGTCCTAAAATCAGCCATAAAATACCCTCAGAACTAAATCAGACCAATAGAAATCAAGCACTAGTTTAGATGCATGTGTGGCAAACAGTGACACTAGTGTAGTAAAATTTTAGTGTTATTTGCAGAGATATTTTTTGCAGTAGAAGCACAATATGTTTGTCTTTCTGTGCTAATTGCTAGGGCAGACCTGACACCTCCTTCTTTTAGAATCAGGTGGCCACAGTGGGGTTGTGGCTGTGCTAGTTGATGTTGAGGCAGGGCTGGTTGAGGAGGTTGCTGGTGCTGATGCTCTTTTTGTTACTGATGGCATTGGACACAGCCCCATGTGAGGTCTGCAGCTGCCTGACCAAGGCTGTAGTGGCTGGGTATCGGGGCACCCGTTCCCTTCACTCAATGTGTGCCTTTGGTTGAACATCAGTAGAAGGAGCTGCACCCATCTCTCCCAGACATCCCTGATGGGAGCAAGCTAATCAGAGTTTGCTCTAGTATCTCTGTTGTCAAATCTGAGGACTCTTGATATCATTCGAAAAGTCTAAAGTGACATCGTTGCCTGGAAAATTTCTGCCTGTCTACATGTCTCGTGTGGCCTCATTGCTGGATCTGTATGCTCCAGCAAGAAGAAGAACACCAATATAAGCATCAAGGTATTCCTCATCAATGTCATTCCACATGTCATCGTGGACTTCTTTTCTTTCAAGGTTTGTTGTAGCAATGATGACTTTTTTTTTTTGATGTGGTGATGTCACTTACTCTTGTCAAAGCAAACCTTGTGATCACAGGGGTCAGACTCATCAGATGTGTCTGTGTCTTCTGGTTGATACTCTACATCGTCTTTCTCATGTCAAGCACGTCATGTCTGTACACGTCCGTCCTTGTTTGTTGGAGAGGTGCTGGCTGTCAGTGGGGTGTTGACAGTGTTAGTGAGCTGACAGTGTGTTTATAACTTCAGTTTTGGCACTAATTATTGTTTTTTAATCTTATATTATAACTGGGTCAAAACTGACCCTAACAACACAAAGGTCATAATTTTCACTAGAGCAAAATCACCAGTGATTTTTTTTGTTTTATTTTGTTTAAATAGAGGTTCCTGACAAAGTCAAAAAGCCTCAATGCAATAAACCAATTTATGTGGTACTTTTATGCATTTAAAACCTAAAAACGGGTCGGTCCCGACCCTAACACAAGAGGAAGGTTAAGGTTTTTCCTCAAAGTCAGAATTAAGGTTGCTGTCGATTACAGTCTGTTACATAAAACACCATTTAGTCTTCTAATAAGCTTTCCCTAAAATGTTCATCTAAGTATTTAAGGTTTTCTCCTTGCTTTGAATGTATACTTAAGGAAATTCTTAAAGTCAGTTGAACCCATGCACAAAACTCTAATTTGTGTTGTTATCAAAGAATCATATTTACTTATTATAATCATCCAGGAGTTTACATGGTTCTTACTCTGACCCAATTTTTTCCCTTCCTGACTTCCTTTGTTCTACTTTTACTTTACTATTACATAGCCAATTTTCTGAGACAGTAATATGAGAGGATAATAAGAGTAAAGTACAAGCAAAAATAAATCATCTTACCCTAAATTACATCATTCTAGATTCCATTAAAGAACATTTTATTATAAAGGACAGTATTCCTTTTTGGAACGTTCCATTTGGGAAAGTCTCATTCCAAAGTACATCATTATTCAATTTCCAAATGATCTGTTCCAAATTGTAACATTCTACTTAAAACAACCCATTCCAAATAACAGAATGCCATTCCTGAAAATTCTGTTCAAAACATTCCATTCTAGAATATTTGATCCCAAAGGACAAATGACTTCTGAGCGTTCTATTCAAAACTGAGCATTCCACTCTTGAAAATGTGATTCCACATGACTACATTCTATTCCTCAACATTCCATTCCATTTTGAACATTAAATTCCAAAACATTACATTCCAAATGAAAACATTCTATTTTAGGACATTATTATTTTTCCAGTCAATTATAGTCACCGTTCCTGAAAATTCTGTTTAAAATTTGAACAGTTCCATTCCATTCCGGAACATTCCCATGGCACCAAAAGGGATAAAACGGAAAATGGATGTATGTATTCCGGAACATTTTTGCCAAATGTCAACACTCCATTCTTGAGCATTCTATTCAAAACTGAACATTCCACCCCAGAAAATTTGATTTGACATGACAGCATTTCATTTCGGAACACCTTAGTCTGAATAAAATCTGACAATTCCTTAACTTTCTATGGTAGTTCTAACATTCCATTCCAGAACACCCCATTCCAAAACTGAACAGTCCATTCCAGAACATGATCTACTTTGTTAACCTAGTGGTGGATTTAGTAGCTAAGTGTTGAGACATTTCTCTTTTGAAGTTGGTGGAAACTAAAACAGAATTCAAAGTGAAGAAGCTAATTGACCCCTTATTTTTGTAATTACACTTACAATCACAAAGACAAAAAATACTGGGTTAAAAACTGATGTAATCCAGGTTAGCCTGGCCCTGTAGCAGTGTCATGGTTTGATCAAGTGTTGGTGTCATTATAATTATATTAATGTAAGTTAAATTTCCCCCTACTGGTTCTAAAAAAAACCATTATTGTGTCTCTGTTTTAGTGACCCCACACTGAGTCCATTTTATTTTTTTTAAGTGTGTACTTGTTAAACAGCTGCTCTGTCCCAATCTTGAGCACACAGAGGGGCATTTAAGCATCTAAAGCACTTTGTTAAGCACCATAAGACAGACAGCAGAAAGGCATACTAACTAGAAGCTTATTTTAGCTGTGTTCATTGAATGGAATGGATGTAAATTTCAAAACACACTCTTTTTCTGTCCAAAGCCTGAGCAAATAATAGCCAGCATGAATGAGCTGAGCTGGTGAACTATCAGATGTTGAGAACAGGTGCACATGGCTGGTCCAGGCTGAGTTTGTCTACAGAACCTGTTTCCCATTTAATTGAATTCATACAGCAGCAAATGAAAATTGTGTCCACTCACATTCTTATGCCACTTTCTAGCATTTGATCCAAAAGTCTGTAACTAAAGTTAATAATACCGTAACTTGGCTGAGGGCAAGTGGCTGTCCTTGCACAATGCCAAGTCTATTTTTGTTCTTGTTCCAGGGGTTGATGCCAATCTTGTCACCGATCTCAAATTCACTTCTGGCAGAGAGTTTACAGTTTATAAAAATGTAACCATCAGCACATTATTTCTTACTATGCTACAGTAAGTGTTTTGGCATGCCAGTGAGCACGCAGGCAGGTAGGCAAACACATAAACCTTCTACACAATGATATATCCATCATGTAACTCCTAATGATAAACTTCACAGTCTTCTTTCTATTTTTTTTAAAACCACAGTGTTTCCAGTAGGTTTCCGGCTACCCTTGGTGTCAACAGTCCAAACTGGCCGTTTAATATTGCAGACATATTGCCACCAATAACGTTAATGACCTTAGGCTGAGCAATCAGCCTTGATGATGGTGCTGGGCAATATGAGAGAATTGGTATTCATTGTATCTGTTTCAAAGAATGAATTATTTATGGTTTCCTTGAAGCTACTGCAGGGCTGGTGTGGAGAGGAATCACTGCAGCAGGGTAAGAGGTGAGAGGAGAAACACAAGAATGTTAAGGGCGGAAGAGAGCCTTATCTCTTATTCTCGTGGCGATGCTATTGAACAAATAGTGAAGCAATTCAGCCATCATTAATGGCTGTGGGTCATTTCTATTAATGTTCTGACTAAATGCTGTTGGCCGGAGCAGAGTTAAGGCATTAACCTGAACAGAATATCTAGGAGTGATATCTGCATGTTTTAAGCTGTAATATAATGTTAAAAACTGTAGCAATTCACACAAAACTGATTTTACCAAATGTAATTTTCAGAATTTCAGATCTTTTCACTGATCAGTTAACCATCGCAGAATCTGTTCTGAACACATGCACTTATTGTAGTTGTTGAGACAAATTGTACAGTTCCATTTTATATGCATTTGAGCTACAAATCATGATTAAGGCACAGCAAGGCTTAAAGCTACCAAACCAATATACTTAGATTACTGAACAAAAGCAAGGCTAAAAGGGTCTCGGGCTCTCATTCGGCGACTGGTGCCAGAGGTTAGGCTTGCCCCCAGGCTAGAAGGTTTTTTAATCGTAGCTTATTTAGAAAACAACATTGCAACATGTCATGAGGGATTGCAGTGTGGCAAGTATGTTCAGAGTGGGCAGTTAGGAAGGGATGGGATTTTCATACAATTCACAATAATGGATTTTTTTTTTTTCACAAAAACCATCATGTTCTGCAGTTCATGAATCAATATTAGCAAGAAATCTGGACTAAATACGCTTCAAGTGGGAGCTCAAGTAATGTTTAATGACAAAACATTTATCTACAACAGCAGATGGTGCCTTTTGTATGGAGAGCAAACAATGACTTTTGTGTTACAGATTGAGCCTGGTACATAAAGAGAGCGTTGGCTTATGGCTGTTTATAGTAGTAATGTTATAGTGTAGCCTTTATGTTTATATTGAGAGCTTCTACCTGTCTGTATTGTTACTCAGTAATTCTCATTTAATCTATCTGCTGGGTCATCGTGCATGTTTTGCTGATTGCAGATTGTGTGCTTCAGTCCCCTCCACTTTTTGTGAAGAAACACAGTCATGAGTGCAGACTTTTATGCATCTAAACTACTAAAGTAACTAAAGTAAAGTAAAAGAGTAAAAATCATACAATGCAATATTTTGAACTTTAAATCAGCTTCAAGGTTAAAAAATAACAAGATGAGTTTAGCAGATTTATTTGGGGTAACACTTACAACCCCACTATAACAGAAGGAAGAAAGAGATAGCCTTAATGCTGTAAGACATGGTCCCAAAAGGTGATTCTTTTCGAATCAGCATTCATTTTTATCGTCAGTGGGATAGAAAATATAGCACATCTAACCTAACTTGTTTTTCAATTAACATATTAATTGAGTATTAATCCAGACGCTGGAATTATAGAGTGGTTCGGGGTACTTTTGTATTCATGGTGTGTTATTTTGAAGTTAACATGACAGGTAAGGTTCAGAGCTTGGCCACTGGCAAGTTTGAAAAGAAAAATGCATTCAATTTAGCTCATAAATATGGAGTTGGTTAAGATGAGTTTGCAAGTCAATTTGTCCCAAAAAGTCCCCAATAAATAGGCTTAATTTATTTACTTTTTTTAAAAAACATGAGACAATTAATCCTCTTAAACTATATAAAACTATATAGTAACCTTTTCTTAACATATGCTTGTACCAAGCCTGCCTTTGGGTTTTCTCCTTCAATTTCAGGGATAGACGTGACTGAAAAAATATCTTTTAGATAATCCTCCAGTGTCTCCCTAGACTTAGTTTTAAGCCTTGACTGTAGAACAACTAGGGCTTTGTCTGAAAATCTCAAGAGAGCTGATGGAAGCGCTATTTGCTGAAAACCAATCTTCACTTCCCTGTCACCTCACTGTACTGTCTAACCATGCAGCTCCACTTTATGTGACAGCACTGGTGTAATGTAAATTTGAAGATAGTTCTGTGTTTGTTCTCATCGAAAGCTAGTCTCCATATGTAGTGTATTTCCAAAAATAAAGTGATGAGCATTTAGCGGTGAGATTGTAGACTGTAACCAACTGGACATGCCTCGATGTTCAATAACGTGCATGGCAGGTCATCCCAAGAAAGAAATGGGATCCATAGTAACTCCCTCACTTGCAAGAATCTTGGAGAACCTACAGTAGTTGTGCAAAAAACACATGCTCCATAGCCATTGTTTGGGTTTATAGATAGAGAGGGTTGATTATAAGCTAGCAAAACCACAGCCATTCATTTCAGGTGATTTATGACGAAAAGACAGTTATAGATATGTTCCATTTTGGCCTTAAATCCTTTGAGAGTGCAATAGAAAGATCAAGAAAGGAAAAACTTTATAATTGGTAAAAGTCAATTTGCAAAGGAATCTTTGTCTCTTAAATGGTGGATTTCTCTTTGTATGCTTGTTAAAAATATAAGTGGTAAGTAGCTTTGAAAGAGCTCTTTGATTCAAAACAGCTCACACTGAAACTTTTAATATATATTGATCTTCTGAAAAGCTTGTTTTGCAATTCAATTACATTGTTACTGTGCTGAAGATACATTTGAGGTAAAATGATTTCTTTATTTGCAGTGATAACAACAATAAAACATAACCAAATGCAACCAGAAATTAATGTCGCATGCCTGTGGCTATTTCAAAGAATTTGTTTTGCTTTCTCTACTCATCACTCCTTCTTGGTATTGTCACTCCATTGGTCCAGGACAGTGTTTCGTCAGTGCCAGAGTATCTGGTATAATTGGCAGGCACAGGTGTGAGCACTTAGTGTGATTCAGTATCAACAGCCACCTGCTCGCAGCTCTCTGTTTTCCACTGCCCAAAGTAGCATCTATTGTGGTAAAACCTGTGCAAACAATCGCTCACTCTGTAATGACGATTCATCAAAGTAGCTCCAGCCCCGGATGTGCCTCCCTGCAACGATATGATTGGCTCACAGCTCCAGTTAGATGGGAAATAGGTGTCTGCTTTTAATGAAATTAGGTAATGATGCTTTTTCTAAGAACAGTCAGTGACAAAAAAAGGGTCTTATTGCTTGTTAAGCTAACAGCCATATTTAGTCAGGAGCCTTGAACTGAGCAGGTCCAAGCTGGTTACAGGAATCCTTCACTGAGGATGTGAAGCCAATTTACTCTTGACACTGATGTCAGGACAACAAGGTCCCTTACTCCAGTACAAATGATGTTGGTGAGGAAGCACCAGAGCTGTACACAAAAGATTGAGACTCAGTGTTTTATTGTTTCTGAGCAATCTGCAACTCCGCACTGCAGGATACTTCTGGAACTAAAGCTGTCAAGCACTGCTTCATTTTCAATTTCACTTCTTATGCTCCTCTCGCCTTCCTCCTTGTTACTTCAACGCTGTTGTCAGGAATGATTTAAACTTTTTCTACAGTTTCCCTTTTCTCTCTAAGTTGGTGACATTTATTTATTTCCCCCCTCTTTTTGTGAGAGAAATTCAGGCAGGTGCTGCCAAATTGCATCGTTTCTTTGATGCTGTGTGATGTACGTTTATGTGCGTGTGTGAAAATGAGAAAAGGCTTGGACTGATTTCTCCATCTTACTGACTGGAAAAGGATGCAAAGAGAACATGTGGCTATAGGCTGTTAAACAAGGTGCACTGGCTCCTGGCACTATCATAAATAACAGGAGGGAAGCTCTCTTCCAAGTCTGACTTCAGGGGAGCTGTTTGGTTGAGGACACAGTGTCCTGCAGCCAAGGCAAAGACTGTCAACTATCTCTGTAGCACAAAATATTTACTTGACAAGAAATTTGATTATTTTGATTAGATTTTCAATATGTCGCATTCTTCATATTCCTCATGAGAGATGATCAGCAGAGGATGACGCTATATTCAACATGTAACCTGAGCTGACTTTTATGTGTGTATATATTCCTCATGAACTTATTCACTTCTCAATAATGGCTTATAAAATGTTTCACAAAGAGTATGTTGCTAAGGGATAGAGTTGCATAGAGTACATAACAAATTTAATAAGCAGAGACAAATGAAATCATTTTGTCAAGTGTTGTTTGTGAAGTAAATTTGTTACAGATGGACATGACATGATCAGTTGTGCTCTCTCCAAAGGGTGCAGCTATGACTCAAAGCAAGTTTTGTAGTGAATCTTGCTCTCAAACCTTGATTATAAATGTTTTCAATATGATATCAATTATTCTTGCTAACCTAGCCAACACTTTACACATTTCTTCTGGGACTCTGGTTCTTCTTCTTTTGTATTGTTAGCATGTAAATGAGGAATCGCTTTCCACTTTGGAATGATTTTCTGGTCACAAACAATGAGACTTCTACCCATTAAATACTGGACTCACTTGAATTGTTGTCAAACCCTGATTTTATTCCTCAGACCATTTCAGCCTTTGTTATTTTGTTTTTGATGGGATCCATTTGTTATGTCTGGGCATCTGCTTTGCAGCGTGGATCCTCTGCCAGCTTTCAAGCAGACGTCTGCTTCTGGCACTGGTTTGTTGGTTCCTTGAGCGAATGAAAGCATGACAGTGCCTGTCATGTCTTAAATGTGTCAGCGGGGACTCATTAACTAAACAAATCTGTGCCATCAGCCCACAGTCCAACAAGAGTTCCAGCCTCAGTGAACGAGAGGAATTGTAAACAAAGGACCAACTGGTCTCCCAAACACCCCCTCTCTAAAGATAGATTCAAAATTGCTTTCTCCATCTTATCTTGGCCAAGTCTGAGGTGATCTGTCCTGATCCTAGATATGATGTGAGTATCCACAGAAAGCGGCAGCAACTTTGGGTTCTGTTACACTCAAGCTGTTTGGTTTAGTTCAAACAGTCTCTGAAGCAGTTTCCTCTTTTTCTTGTTTCATTTGGACTGATGTGAGCTAACAAACAACTAGACCAATACCACCTGAAGATGTGGTTCTCAGTCGGATTCCAAGCTAACTGTGATGCCCTTTGTTTGTGGTATGAAACCAAAGCAGACTAAACACAGGATCTGATGTAAAGGCAATGTCTGATTTAACCACGAGTTGAAAAGCATTTACATCTGTCTCCACACACTCAGAACTGTTAAGGAAGCAGTCAGTCCTGGTGGGGATTTGTATAATCAGCAAATTCTGGTAACCATGGTAACATGTATGCATGAAAACATATGATAATGAGCTTAAATCAAGATGCATTGTGTTTCTGTGTTTTGTCAGTTTTTCATTACAAAGTGTATGCAAGATGTCTCCTGTCCATCACTAGTCCTTGCTTTGAGTCTGAGTTGTATTCTCAACAAATATTACTCAGAAAAGGTTATTCCTTTGTAAGCTTTTTGCGACAAGATAAATAAACTCACAAGGAACAGTAATGTGCTGCGTGACCTTCTGTCAGTAACTACACTTTGATTTCTACAACACTAAAGATGCCGGTTTCCCAACACTGTCAAATGAATGATATACCTGTCAGCTTTAATGATTTATATTAATCCATCCTGGTTTGTTTGTCATAAATCAGTATACGAATCAAAGCTGACCACCACTAAAGTGTATATGTGATTTTTCTTGGTGTGGAGCTTTACTTATTTACTTCTTTACTTTGATACTTAACATATTTTTTACTTCAATAGGAATGTATTAGGACTGTAATATTCAGCCACTGTGTGCCTGATGTGGATCCTTATAAAACCGCTATTTCCTCTGCTACGAAACAATTTGTTTGGGATAGAAGACAATCGGTGATGAACATTTTCCTTTTTCCTGTAACAACCCTCTGCACTCAGTAGGAAGTAAACAAGAAGGTTTTTTTTTTTTCCTACCAGTGAAAGGGAGGAGGTACTTCATCACACAGATAAGAATGCAGACTGAGCCATGGCTACGGGAAAGGAAAGGAACCATAGTTTTGCTTGTGAAGTATGGATTAGTTCTGGTAAAGTTAGTATGATTAATCCAATGCTGGGGATCTGGTGCGGAGTCAGTTGCTCTGCGCCTCGCTGGGCTGCTGTTTTCCTGCTGTGCAGCCAGGCAAGATGAATGGACTCAGATGTGTTGTGGCGTTGCATCTACCTTTTCCATTACAGTGTGCGTATGTTGCCTTTCAGTGATGATTTTGTGCTCATGTGGGGGGTCCTCTGATGAGCGCTAGAAGCAGGTTTCTGGCCTCGGCAATAAATATTCAGGATCATCTGTGATTTAGCTGTTTGATGATTACATGGAAAGGATGGAAAGGATTAAAGAGACACTGTAAATATTCTAAAATTAACAAAACAAAGAGGATGAGTCTCCACAGCTCATTCTCAGGTTTTTGGCTTTAATGTATACTGTATCTGGTACAAAATTACATAAACTGTGATGATAGTTTTAATCTTCAGCACATGCTTTAGTATTCTTGTCTTCCCATCGTTTTAATTTGCTGTAAATCTCAAAAATATAATCATCTGTCAGCGTGCTCTGTAGCTTTAACCAGAGAACAAAGAGCTAAGAACATGCACTGCCTGGTTGCATTTCCTGCAGTCCTGTAAAAGCGTTTCATTTTCAAAGCGTACAGAGTACATGTAATATCTTTACAGAAGAAAGTTATATCCTCCTCTCATGGTTCATTTTCATGCTTAATGTGGTCTTGGAAAGACTGTTATAGGAGTCTTACTGTAGCTACGGCACATATTTGCCCCACTTTCACGAATAAGCTCAAATCTAAACATGCTCTCTATAGTCAGAGACAGATTACAGAAGCACATAACCATGCTGGAATATTCTTTTCCTGTATCCCATGCCATTAATAATGATTACACGTTTGTTACTTGAGGCTTGTTAGAAGTCCTTTAAAGGAATGCTGGTATGTAAGACTGAATGAAAAAACTCAGTGGCATATGCACTAAGAAAATTGGTATTTTGGCTGTGATGAATGGATGCTGCTGATGTTGTTTTGTGTGGGCTTCTTTCATCCCGCATTGCCTTTTAGAGAAGCGCCTTTGTAACTGCCAATTCAGTGTGGACAACTGTGATTTTCTGAAGGTTTTATTTGCCATATGGCATTGTAGTGTTCTCGTCTCCTTTTACACATAGTAGAAGATGCTGTGAACAGGTGTGTCCAAGGATAAAATGGCTTTTAACAGAAACCACTGCTCTCTCGGAGAGCACCTTCTGTGCCTGTATTTAATAGAACAATGCTGATACCATGGCTGCTCCAGCATTCTTCTAAATCCTGCACAAATTTTGATGTCATATGTGAAGATAAAGGACAAGCCAACTATTAAGAAAGTCTGGACAGCTGTCAACACAAGTCCCATTTTATATATATATATGTGTGTGTATAATTTTATTTTATTTTAATTTTTTTGGGACATTATCAACCAGTGCAGTCCAACATGGCGAATATATTTTGATCAGACAGCATCAAATCATTTGAAATCCTCCTCATAGTACCCCAGATGGTTTAAATGTGTACTTGTCTAGTTTAGTTGGACAGATGCTAGATTAAAGGGTTTGTTCCCTGATGTCAATGTATTGATGACAGTTTTGTTTGTAATAGAGTGCACTGAGTGTGTCACATCCCTGTACCCTGTATTTTTCACCACTAGTAGCATGTTTGTGAATGTTACTGTATTTTCTCTCCATTTTGTTAGCATTTTGCACGCAGACACAGAGAGAAGCAATCCCTGTTGTTCATGCTTTTCCTGTTAATTCCCAATTGGTGACATTAACATGCAAAGCGACCTGGCAATGTGGCAACAGAAGAGTACACATTTGTTAATGTTTTTGACTTTTAAGCATCCCAGTGGAGTTTTAGACCTCTAGTTGTGCTGTGCAATTGTTTCTATGAGTGGTCCCTGTGCTGGAAGAAAAATGTATTTAGCGTGTTTTTTTGGACCTCAGAAATACACACAGTGTTTTGGTGAGAAACAGAATCTAAACAAACAACTGTTGAGGGTTTATAAGACATCTCCACGGGGCACCTGTAAGCTCTCCACATCCAACAGTTCTGCAACGGCTGCAGGGTTGTTATGTCAGGATCAGACTACATGATGTATTTGTTGTCTCCGGATTAGATTTGTAAATCTTTCTATCATAAACTCCTGATGTGACGTGACTGAGAGACATGATAGACCAGGTGTGTGATTCCAAACAATCATAGCTTGCCACCTTCCACTACTTGCATCTGGTTCAAAGGTGATTGGTAAGGTGCCAGGGACTGACCTTACAGTTTCACCTGCCAACAACCAATGTGTATATACTCTACGATGATGATTTCATGCATGAAAGTGAACCTGAAACCATCCAATGTTTCTCTGCAGTCAAGTTGGGATCTCTTTTTCCTTTCCAGTCTGTAAAAATAAGATGAGTGATTAACTGTGTGTGTATAGTATCCATGCAAATTAAGTGCAGGTGTGTTATCACAGGTGGTGTAATGATACTTACCTGAGGATAATGAGTCCAATGGTTACATTTTCACTAAAATCCAAAATATATCTCATTCCTCTTCTGCAAAGAGAACAGTTAAGTGCTCTTCTGGGCAAATCTTATTTACCAAAGTAGTTGAAAAAAGACAGAATTGCAGGGATTCCCAGATGATGTGTTGAATGTCTTTTTCTATGATGCATATCACAGGATAAATAAGGACTATTATAGGGTTGATACATGTACTGTATGTGTGATCTCAGCATAGGCCTCAATTTATATTTATGAGCTCAGTTAGAATCTCTACCCACAGACCTGTTTGGATTCATTTCTTTGGAAAATGTACTGAAAACAATAACAGACTGTACTTGAGGGTGTGAAAGGCTAAATATCACAGGTTCTAAAGGGTAGTTATTAGTGTGTAAAATCAGCACTAGGAATGCTTAGCACCAAGCAATGAAAGGGAGTCAGACATTTATGTTTCTAACACACCAAGCAAGCATGCAATTGCCTGAAAATTCATCCTTCTAAATAAAAAACCTGTATTCCATACATAAATGATTCCCACTATTAAGAGAAGTGGTTTACATTTTACTTTTATAATTAAAAGCTCCTGGGTCGTCCTCTTAACTGAGACAAAAGCTTTAAAGTCCGCTCTTCTCCCATGATGATCTTATTTTTGCAATTTCCTCTCATTAAATTAAATGGGCTCTGGCACAGTATGTTTCTCAGAGCTGCCACCATAGTTAATTGCAACAACAGTGAAACACTGACATTTTCCTCATGAGACATTGAGACATATAAAAAACAACGTATTTTGGAAGGTGCTGTCAGTCTCGTAATTTGTACTTCTGTCCACTTACTCGCACAAAGGAAAGTTGTTGGAAGTCGGGACCTTGACAACACCGCTTGTGTTCCTGTCTTGTTGGCCATTATTCACTGTGACAACTAAGCTACATGTAATGAACAACTTGGGCCCTGTGTTGGAGCTGAAGCTAGGCCTGTCCTAATTTGAGATAAAGATAGGTTATTGATCAATGGCCCTAAACCATTAGCTCTCTGCCTGGGTTTCTGGTATGCAACAAATGCGATGGACAGGATGCTGAGGCTGCGAGACGAAAGGCAGGGGGAACAACGACGATGTGGATAAATAGGACGGGTCTGCTGGTCAGCAGAAGCGAAAAGTTAATTATTTTCACACATTTGCAATTGTTGTGCTTTACAGGCCAAGATTATTTAAGGAGATCAAGGGAGGTAAATAGAAACACTATTAAGAGTCCTCAGCCATGCAAGCCCCATGTGTTGGTATTACGTTTGAGTCACAGAGGAAGGTTTTTGTTTTAACCCCCTGCTGCTCTGAAGATATTTCCTGAATCTTCAAAGACTTTTCAAACCATCTCATTGTGTTTTTAACCATTTGTGACACAAATTCTAAATCCAGACAAAGATGGTTGCAGAGTGAGACATAGTGTGAAAAGAGGATATGTGAAAAAAGGAGGCTTGCCTGTGTGACTCAAATGTCATGTAAGGCTGGGAGATCAAAGGCCCAAACCTATAGCCATACTAGTGGCTCTGTGATAGTATATGGAACCACATTAGTGCTTTAAACTAAATTCAAAAGGCTAATATGCTCACACTGGCAATGCTAATGTGATGATGATTAGCAGGTAAAATGTATTTCATTCCTGTAGTGGAAGCAGTCACTCTTCCTGGACTTTTGAACCCACAGAGACAGCATTCTTTCATGTGCTAGAATATGATTTATGTTGTGCGAATAGTGGTGGGAGCTTTGTGGAACTTGTAACCTTTCCTTGTATGCTGGAATATGTTAGCAGCGAATTAATGATGCGCATTATAATAACTGTATAAATCCAATAATGCTGGTCATCATGAGACCCTCTGGGCTCTTCTTGTTCATTGTACGCTCCTTTCAATCTTCCTCTGGTAGTTTTGTGCATTTCTTCCAGGTTGAGTGCTAATTATAAAGTCACAGAATCTCTCTCAAGCCTTGGAGCTGTCGCCAGCTCACACCAGCCTCTGCAACATTCAGCTAGATGGTTGTACTTGGTGGTGCAGCAGATGAAATACAAAAAATCCTTTGTTTTTCTTTTGTCTGTGGTAAAGACAAAACTGTGACCCTTATTAACCACTTGTCTCTGTGTCCTTGAACTGACGGTGGTCTAGATAAATTGGAGTTCCAGGGTTCATATATTTTGTAGATGGGTTCAAGAGAAAGCTTAAGAGATACGAGAATGGTGTATGTGGTTGTGTTTATGTGTGTGTCAGTGTTTGCGCTCACCACTCAGGAGAGGTTAGGTTCCACCTCACCAGAGGCAGGTTTGGCAACGACAGGTGGATTGTCCAGATTTTACAGCACAAAGAGGATTCTGCTGGCAACATTTCTGCTTCACACCTGATAACGGTGTCACTGTCCCCTGTGAGGAGGCCTTTCCTTAGATCTGAGAAGAGCTCCTTCTCATCTACCTTAACCCCCGCAGCTCCATCTCTCACCCATTCCTCCACACTGCCTTGACTGCATCTTTGAGGGCTTTAATCATTTTTTCTATGCAGATATCAGGACCTGCTGTTATGTTATGTTATTTTTTTGTGCCTGGCTGTGTGTCCATCTAAAACAAGCTGCTGATGTGGGTTCATCAAAATATACCAGCATGTAGCACCAGATAAATAAACACAAAAAGCATCTCCTCTGTGGCTTAAATCACACACAAGTACGAACCCTTTTCATTTTGCCTGAGACAGCTATGCAAATAGCATGCAATCTGCTGTTTTGTTTGAAGGCCAGCCGTCCGGAGATCAAAAACTGAGAGCACAAGCTGGGATTGTCTTTATTTTACTGCCCCTCAACTACAGGAATGCAAAAGTGAGTGGAAAATGACAGGGTGTTAAGGCTGAAAAACATGTGACATATGTTCCAGAACGGGATTCACGTGTGTGGGCACAGCAGAGATTAAGGGAGATTGAAAGACATGGGAAGATGGTGAGAGACAAAAAAGGCAGTGAGGGATAGAGGGGATGAGACTTCGTTAGTGAGAGAGGGGGTTGAAATAAAGATCAAACGTGTGGCAGTGATAAAAACGAGCAGATTAAGGGAGAATCAAATGAGAGGTTCCTTGAGAGTGATTAGAGCACATACTAACTGATGACGAGTTTCTTTATTGTTTTTTACTTCCACCCTGATATCTACCATCTCTTTTTCATTAGCTCTGATCCCTCCCATCCATCACTCCTCTCACCCTTATGCTCACCCTTGTTCAGATGCTCTTTTTCATTCACCAAACAGCTGAACTGTCCCTTCAGCGCCTTTGGATGGATACTTACGTATGTGTGTGTGTTGCGTGACGTCATCCATTGCCCTCTGGCTCTGTCAACTAATTGGACCCTGTCCTTTTTGCGGCCTTGGGGGACTCAGACATAATTAAAGCAGAGAGACGGGAAGTGTCAAGTTCAGGGCTGCTAACCACACCCTCTTAATTGGTGAGAGTGAGAGGTGGAGGGCAGGGCAGAGGCTGGCGGATTGGTCGGATTTGGATGCGTAGGTGTTTTCCTCTATCAGTTGTGACTGGCACTTGAATGTTGCGTGCAGAGGAAAGTGATGGTAATGAACCTGGAATGTGTCTGCCACATAATTACCAGAGAATGTGCATGCTGAGCCATAAGCAAAGAGGCGACGTGGGTTTAAATAAGCTCATGTTGAGGATGATTATATTTATTATTAAAACCATTATTAAATCTAATATTCATATTTTCTGGAATCATCTCTCTCAGTTACGACAACACATTCTTATACAACACTGAAGGCCAAATTTTCTCAATCTGCTTTGTATTGTAAGCAATGGGGAGCTACTGGAGCAAACATTTATAACAGGTTATGTTTCACTAGTGGTGCTGTTTTGTTTTCTTTGTCTGACTTCTGTGTCATCAAACCATCACTGGTTTGATGTAGGTGAAGCCCAGCTAGAAGAAGCTGATGTCACTCACTTACAGAGGGACTCCATATTATTTCTATACTTAATTGTACCTTAATTTTGGCTTTATACAGAAGAAAACAGTACATACAAAACTCTTCATAAAACAGTTGGTTAGAAGGAAGAATGCACCTCTAACGGGGGAGATAGTCAATCATACTTTGGGATAATGTGGTTGCCAATTAGATTTCAGAAGTGACCACTGTACCTCAGGCCACCCCAGTGGACATGCCCCCTGCAGAATATGATGACAGATGTGGGGCTCTTTGTCAAACGTGATCACAATATTCTGCCCTCGTGAAGCAGACAGAGCTTTTGTGTATTAAACTTCTTAAAAATAGTAACTAGAGATGATTTTTTGTTTTTTCAAACCTTGATCATAAGCATCCCTTCAATCAAAGAGGTCGTAAACAAGCCAACAGATTAGCGTGACGATCACACCACTTCATTCCACAACCACAAGCAGCACAACAAAAATGTCATTAACAATGTGTCATTCAACACACAAAAGAAGCAAACACCACAAGCTATTTCAGACAGTCAAGTTAATTTTATTTCTGCAGCCCAAAATCCTTCAAATCCCAAAGATGCCTCAAAGGGTTTTACAACTGGTATAACATATGACACCTTCTATCCTTAGACCCTTGATTTGGATAAGGAAAAACTTCCCCCAAAAATCCCTTTAACAAGGCAGAACGTCAGTCAGCTTGAGTTGCTCTATACGCCTACATGCAATACGTATGTTGCTGTAACACTGTGGCATTTTTACCAATTTTTTGGAGGGAGGGAGTAATGCTTTTATTACTATAGTGGAGGGATGAGAGGAAAGAAGGAGAGAGACAGATGGGCAAGGACAGGCAGCAAATATCCCTGTCCAGGCATAAACCAGGGACACGACACACAATAATGCCTTTTCATTATGTCTGTGTACTTCAGCTGTCAGTGCTCTGTTCACTCTTTTGCTGCATGGCTGCTGCCACTCTACTCACCTGAAACCTGTGCTGTCATTTGCTGCTGCTGTTGGTGCTGCTGCACCTGTAGCCTCTGGTTCTACATTCTCCTAAAGGGAAGGTGATTATTGTCACTCCCCACTCCCTTCTGTGCTCAGCTTGGTGTTTTGTTGTGGTGACAAGGTCATGGCAAAATGCAAAATATAAATGCTGTACATATACAACATTTACATCACAATGCATTCAAAGTGCCAAGCTGCATAAGGCAGTCAGTCTGCAAACTCAAAATTATAGTTACAATCATATATTTACATAATTTGTGACCTCTTCCAAACACATCTGGCTAGCCTTGGGGTTTTATTGAAAACCTGTATCTTCTTACTGTTTCTTTTCACCACTTTTTGCCAGTGATGCCTCTGTTGTCCCAAATCTCAGCAGCTGACTCAGAGAGAGCAGCATTATTCCCAAATACACAAAAGTAAGACTCCATGTTGTGATGTACCTAAATGAGCCCTTAAACATGAGTTTATGATTTCTTTTCCTAACATGGTATTTTTTCTGCGTCTTATGCATAGAATGATAAACACTAGATCTGTCAGCCTTGTGTTAGTGTTGTCTAAGAGCCAATGTATGTGATGCTTATCTGTACAGATGGCACATTCTGTGCCAGATATCATGACCAGCTAGCTGCACAACACAGCTGCCAAAATGCATTAGAGTGCCCACTCACTGTCATGGACCTGTTGTGCTGTGGAACTTGATCCTTGTGGCATTTTAATGGGAATTTGGACTCCCTCGTAATGAAAAAGAAATCATTTAGCTTGCCCTCGTTGCTATATTGATGATGTTTTATGTTCAAGTGACCTCCAGACTCTGAGTGATGGTTTGAGGCTCTTGCCGTTGACAGGGATTCAACGATAGAGAGAAGTTAAGAGCTCTTATTATGTGCCCGGCAAGAAACCCTTGCATCAATATTCATGCCGGGGGTAGACCCTCTAGAGACCAGTTGGCCTCTGTGTGGACTTAATCCAATTTACCGAATGCTGCCACTGACAAAACGCCAATCTCTTTCCTCCCCCTCTGAGAAAATAAGTGACCTCAACACAAGGTTCCTGGAACATAAAACACCTCAGCCACACTTTCTCGTTCTTGTTATCACTTCTTTCACTTTCCCCCATTTCATTACATCACTCAGACTGGTGAATGCCAGCCCCTTCACTGGGACAATGTGGTGCTCAGTTAATGAGGTGTGGCTCTGACGGGCTGGAGCATCGCCTCAACCTTCCCAGTCCAAATGATCACTCGCTAATCACTAATGAACGAGAAGGTATGCAGAGGAGTCATAGAACAGATGATGGGAAATAATGAGAATTAATGATGATAAGGCATGAAGGACAGATAGTACAAAGAGACAGGATAGACAGTGAGTAGGAAAGAAAGTGGGACAGAGTGAATAAGATGACCACATAGAGGTATGGGTAGAATATAATAAAAAGCAAAAAAGACAAATGTGTGAAGCTCACAGCCATCTGCTCGCTGTCTTTTACTCAACAGAGGCCAGTGGAGTTAATGAAACATCATCAACCATCAGATGTGACATTTGTGGTTCCTTGCTGAGCTACGGAGGCACGATTCATTGATTTTAAAACTGAGGATACAAATACCACTGCAGTTTGTAAAGGAAAAGTTTGATATTTTGGGTGATTCTTTTAATTACTATAATGCTAGGAGTTACATGAGAAGAGTGATGCCACTACTATGTATGGACAGTAAATATGAAGCTGCACCCAGGAGAGTGATAGCTTAGGTTATCATGAAGACTGCAAACATTAAGCCTGGGTCTGTCCAAAGGTTGTTTCTGTTTTTTGCACAGATAAAACAAATAAAATATAATGTGAGTTTAAGTGAGTTTTTTAAAAACTGGTAGCTCCCGTAACCTTTGGATAGCAGTGGGCTAGTTTTTGTCATCTGTTTCAAGTCCTCATGCTCATCTAAGATAATCGTTAAATGTGGTGTAGTATATTTTCCTCCAACAAGTATTCTTTTAAGGCAACTTTTAGAATACCCTACCTTTAATAAGCCATATTCTATAAACCTCTCAACTGACTGGAAAGAATACATCATGCTACACTCTTGACTTTGCAAGGAACTTTGTGCCATTGTATGTGGGCCATCACACATTTTCTGCTAAATGTAGAAGCACCGAACATAGAACAAAGGACAAATCCTGAGTGTGTTTTCTGCTCAGAAAAGGATTTGAGGACTTTGTGGAGAGAGTGGAACCCAACTGTGATTTAAAGCTCATGCTATGTGTGAAAGTACAATAAGTGGCTTTATTTGATCTACACAACTTTCAGAGAGAATATCATGAATCCAAGATCTTCAAGTATTTCATTATACATTTCCATTTTTTAGAATCAGCTTGGCTTTCATGCTGAAATGGTTGTAACAATGGTGAGAGCACACCAGGAGGGCTTTTCATAAAGAGAGTAATTCATCAGTCTAGATATGGGTTGGATATCAGTGGGTTGCTTCCACCTAACATAGTAAATTACCTTTAATAATCAGTGTCCCCTAACCCAATAGAAAATGTAGATGTGGCTCTCAGGAAAAATCACCTAATCTGTCAATTCAGAGTTAGGTTGGAATGACCAGGGGCAAATTCATGCCTCTTTGACTGAAGAAATGGCCACTGTGACGTTTTCTTTGATGGTAAAGATTTTTCCTAATTTTGAAGGAAGTGAAAATGTTCTGGCAGGAATAACTTTGATTTATTACACCCCCACTTTCAAGCCAGTTCACTTTGCCACAGAGGACTGTTGTGTTGTTAATGCACAGTGCTATCTATAAAAGCCACAGAAGGTCTCCTGCATCTGTTAGGTATTATGTCAAATTAGCATTTGATGAAATGAATTTTCTGACTAAGCAAGCCACGGAGAGCAAACCATTGTCTGAAAATTGAAGAAATGCAAACATCATCCCCCAGGGACATGCAAATAGAATAAGAAAGCACATACTGGCTTTTATTCATTTCTATTGGGTGACAGAGGTAATTGAATTCAGTGTGGAAACCATTAAGATTATTTATGACTGCCTTTCTTCAGAGGTAACCTGAACCGTGAAAGCGACTCCTGATTTGCTGTACATTTCTGCACGACCACTAAAGGCCAATGCAGCCAACGCATGAAACACATCTTGCTCACCCAGTGGGGGATTGTAAAGCTTCTTTGCTTCTTGTTTTGTATAAAAATAGATTGTCTTAGGCTTCACAAAATCGTCCAAAAACAACAACTCTCTGATCTGCTTGCATTCAACTATGCGTTTCTGTCAAGCCAGCCAAATCCCACCTGGCCTTGCTCAGTGACATCAGCATCAAATGATCAAAACTGGTGTTTAATTTTGGCTCATTTAACACTTTCACAGCACTCAGTGACTTAATTGAGCTCTCACTTACAGCACAGGAAAAAGCAAACAGAGCTTTATTTAACAATGATACTGGCACTTTTGGAAAGTAGTGCATGTGTAAAAGTACTGTACTGTACTAAGTGGTGGAGTACAAGTGTAATATGTATAACATAATATGTGAAAAACATTGTAGCCTTACCACTGGTATAATTATTTTACATCTACATTTATCTCCTATAAACTGACATTTATTTTTCATTTAAATTTATGATGATCTTGAAATATATGAAGAACAAATGCAGAATTATCTACCTGTATCTCAATCACCTCAAACAGTGATTCATGACAATTCCACTTACCAATGAATGCATGATCAAAACAGAGATAAAGTTCAGTTAAAAACATAATGAGTAATTCTTTTTTTATTTGAGTCTGACAGTCAAAAATGTGTGTGTTGGAAGGGAATCGCCTTCATCTAACTGAGGTCTGCCCAATTCAAATCTGCTGGAAAATTCCCTGGAAACTGAGCTTTTTCAGCAGACACATTACTCATACAAGGAGGATGACTGAGGAAATAAGTCAGCTTCCTGACTTCTTAATAAAGGCCCTAACATCTTCCAGGTGTACTGTGATCTGTAAATTTCAAGCATACTTGTTTTTTGAAGCCCTTAAAGATTCTGAGCCAACAAGAATTACAAATGTGAAAGGTCAAACAAGTTATAGTGCTGGTTAGAAAAACACCAGTTAAGCTCAAAAAGCCAATTCTTATTTTATTTTGCCCTTTATGCACTGTGTATGGCACACTAAAAGGTGAACTCTATTTCAAGCTACATTGTCCCAAGGCAGATGATAAATGACTTGCAGTTTCCATAATAAACTAAGTTACAGCGCTCTTTGACTTTTAATGTATTCATACATCAGGATTTTTACTTGAATGCGTTTCATGTGTAGTGTTGCCTCGCCATAAAACCGCTGCTGCAGAAACTGTCTGTAAACATGTAATTTCCATATCCAGAAAATGGCTGTGCAGATTGAGAAATCAACATTAGTGCTCAGTGAACAGCGTATGCCTCATTTATTTCTGGAACTGTATCAAAATTGTTTAAGAATCAATGCTGAGAACACTTTGCTGGGCATGATGGATGCACGGTGTGCCTAATTCTTTTCCACTTTAGGATATGTCTGACATTCAGTTTATCTCTGACCTTTTTTCTGGTGCCAGGGTCTGCTGCGAAGGTGAAGGGGAGAGTAATTCAAAACCATTTTTCAAGGAGACATTGGTGTCAACTGGTAAATGCAGAATACCACCTTTGAACAAAACAACATTTCAGACAGGCTAAAGAGAAGACTGTGGGTCATCTGTTTCCCAAACATTTATCTAACTTTTCACTTTGAAAGGCTTTCAAATTATTTCAACCATCCAGCAGTGTTAGTAAATGGTGTGTAATTTGGCAGGACACAATATCAACCAATGCAACCACTTAACTGCCTTCAAAACTCCTAAACTGCCAAAACATCTTTGATAGAAGGATACTTGTACTTGTCAAATAAAATAGCATTTTCTTTCTTGCTGCTCTTTCTTCAGGTTGGGCTTTTATAGGAAATATGAAGTGTGCTGTAGCTGCATGGCAGTTAATGTCACCAGTCCGAGCACACAGTTGTAATTCTTGAGCTTCTAAGAAGTAAAGATTTGGCGCCAAATCCAAAAAAACCTTCTCCCATGGCCAAACTGATGGTGCAGAATGTCTGAAAGTAAACATGGGGTGCAAGAAATGAGCCGCTGAGGGCAGATGATGTTAAACTAACTTGGAAGGAGATAGCACATTTGGTTAACACGTGTTGCTCAGGTGCTCAGAGAACTGTTTCTCTGTGTGGAGAACAGCTCAGCTATATGAGGCAAAGAGCCAACCACACATTTGTGCTGTAGCACAGGGATGGTTTTGGTGCAGGAGGAGCACTTCCACCAGCCAGCACCTTTTTTAGAGGAGAGCAGCCTCACATTGCACATTTTAATCATGGAAAATAAGAATGTGTTATTTTGCTCTTGAATTGCTGCTGTAAAAATGATCAGTAAATCTTTGAGCAGGATCTGTTCTCGCGTGCATTTCTCCTTCATTTTAGAATGGGTTAAGCTGAAGATCAGACACCAAAAATACCACTTGGAAAGAACTGAACATCATATGAATGAACACATATTCATCCAAAGAAAAAGCGATTTGAATGGCTTCCATTCTTCATGCATATGCTAGTCACAAAAATAAATCCCTTCATCTCTTCTACTCTTGGTGTGAACTAGGCTAACAAGTGTTAATGAGGACAGGGACAAACAACCCAGTTAACCACTGCTGCAGCATAGAACAGAATCTCTCTACAGAATTGGCTTTATGGCCAGGTTTGTGTACACATACAGAGAATCTGACTCCACTTTTAAGTTGCTTTTGATCTACTACATACTCATAATTCCAAGAGCAGTTTACAATTAGGTTGAAATAGATCTAAATAGATAGGTAAAAAGCTATTATTATCAGAGCTATTATGTACGCACTGTATATACATATGTATGTAGATAAATTGCTTACTCTATATATGTTAAATATTTAAGGCACTGTGTAATTGAATTTTTCTCTATTTTGATGAGCTGATGTTGTGGGGTTTCTGGTGTCTATTGAGTCTTTCTGTTCATTTTCGTTATTGTATTTAAAAAAAAGTCCCATCTGCTTAGACGAAATGCACTCTGCAAATCACTGCACCACATGGTACACTTCACCCGGGGATGACATGGGTCCAATACTATTCGTAACACGGGAATCCAAGGCGTTTGTATTTTCAAATTAAAAGCTCAAACTCTCTGCAACGCTAACGAAAAGTAAGTTATGGGGTACTGCTGTGCATGACAGTTCTCTCTGAAGAAACACCGTTTACTTTAGTAAATAAAAGACCCATATCTTTCATTTCCCTACTTAGATCAAATTCAGTATATCACAATTCGACAAAGCAGAGTACCTGAGTGTCTCTGTTGGATTTATTTTGAAAGGCAGAACCGGAAGTTCCTGTTAAGCTTGCTGTTAGCTTGACAGTAGCATAGCGCGTGCTGTGAGGCAGGTGTGAACGGCTCACCCGTTGACTGTCAGACACTCAAGTCTGTAGCGGAGCTCTGCCACCGCACCGTAACGACCAAGAAGCTCCCCGACTTCAAGGATTTATGTCAGACTGAGACAATTTATCTTCCCAGAGTCTGTTTCATCTCAAAATCCGCGGCAGAGGACAATGTTTCTCCTGCAGTACACCGGTAGGCTGGTCTAACTCACCTCTGAGCATCACACGTTAAACACACTTAAAGCACTCAATTTTCATGGAAAATGCAATTAAAGTGTGTCAGAGTCTAGTAAATATTGACTTTGTGTAGTCTTAATCACATTTAAAGGACATTTCCTCTCCTGCAATGATATTACTGTGGTTTGTTTGTGTAGTTTGTTTTGGTAACAAGGTATGTTAGCTAACATGAGTTATAGTTGACGTTAGCTTTAATACCACATATGTGTTTCTTGTCCCATCAGTTGTTGTGTATAATGGACAGTATCAGCCATTGGACTGTTGGAGCACAGTATTATTTTATTATCATAATCCTTATGGACTATTATTATTTCTGTTTCTATAATAACTGACCATCTATTTGTTTTGAATAACTGTGCTTTAATAGTGACATTATCCAGACATCAGAATATTCTTAGATTTGGTAATAACTATGTTTAAACTTTGTGATATGTAAAAGTTTAGATCACTAGAAAACTTTCTTACAGGATTAGTTTACTTCTGTTTGTAATGAAATTCATCTTGTTCATTTGACTTTATAATTCAGTCCCTTTTCTCATCCAGTGGGCGATAGGGAACTTGGGGGAAGTGTGAACTTAGCTGTTAAAAAAATCATTTGATTTGGCTTGGATAGGGATAAACAAAGTTTACTTTATCAGACTCTCCAGCCACAAATCTCATAATTGGGTGTGCATGACCTGGGGGATCACAAAACTTCCTGTTTTTGGGGGGTCACTCACTCCAAAATCACAACAACCCACATTAGAGATTAACCTCTTGGAGTTAATGATAACATCAACAGTTCTGTTGGTCTCCAGAGCTTGCTTTGGAAACTACTACGTTGAGCCTTTATGCCTGCTGGATTAAAGTCATCTAGTTTTTAAGTGGAGTGCTGCTCAGTTTGTATTTTTCCTAATTTCCGTTTGATCTCTTAACTGTTGTAAAATGAAACTTTACTGCTGCCGCTGAGCAGTTGGGGTATCACACAGTCCAAGTACCTCCCGCCAAGGTGCTTGCAGTTTTATTCAAACACTTTGCTTACTGTTTTAGCTGCTTTCATTTTTAAACTGCTTCCAGGTCTCTCACAGCTAGTCTAATGACAGATAAGTGCTTATAATTTGATCATTAGTTCCATCAGTAACTAGCCAGCCAAGGGTTGAGAAAAGGAAAGCAAACCTTTGGCGTGGGCCGAGCTCTGCGCACACAGCTGTTCAGTTAATCAGGTGTACTGCTAACCTGTAGTACACTCTTATGTTTGTGGATGTGACACTGTATTTAGCTGACAAATGTTGTATTATACAACAAGAAGCATAAGAAACCATTGAGTAACAATGAAGCACAGTGGTATATAAAACTACAGCTGCAACCATCTATTATTATTTTGATTCTCAATTAATCTGCCTGTCCTCTTCAAGGAGCACACTGCAGATTTTAGGTCTATTTTCTAGACACATGGAGTACTACTTAGTCTGTTAAAACAGCAGTAAAGTGTCTTCTGTGGCTCTGGGGGAACTTTGTCAAATCTGAGAAAATAACCCTCCTGATATCATCAGGGATATCTCATCTTGGGTTTGGAGGTGACAGGATTTTATGAGAGAGCCTGAACTACAAACTCAGGGGGTGTCTAATGAAAACGTGCTATTGGTTCCCATATCCAGTATTATACAAGGGACCAAAAGTCAGAATATTTCGGTGTCTACTGCTTTGATTTGAAGTGACTCTTGCATTGCCACTACCTGTTGTATTGTTCAGTCTGTTATTCTGAATAAATAGTGGAAGTGCCTTTGGTGACCGTTTCTTAATGGCTTGTTTTAATTTTGTGAAGCCGCAACATATATATTTATTATAATATCAGAAAAGAAGACGTTCCAGTCTGAGAAGCTGAATCCAGTGATATTTGCTTCAAAAAAACTGATCAAGCTGATCAAAAACTCATCAAAATTGTTGAAATACTTGACTTTTCTATTAATTGACTAATAATTTCACTCCATTTTAGAATTGTCCTTGCTGGACAAGTTAAAGGTATGTTGTATTGAACTTCAGCCTTGTCCTCAGTTGACACAATGGAAAAAGCAGTTGAAGTGATTTTCAAAACTGATGTTTTATGTTAATGTTTTCTGACTCCTCTAGCCATGGAACAAAGTCTTCCCCACTCTCAAGAATGTAATGGGCGACATCCTTGCATCCATCACTATAAGTGGAGGCTGAGTGGCCTCAGGAGCAACCATGGTTGAGTTAAGGTCTATCATTCCCTGTGACAGCCATTTACCTCCACACTGCACCGATCCCCTCTCTGATCAATGAGCAGGACATTGTTGGATTGCCTTCAGGAGGGAGGGGCTGTCAGAGAGGGTTGACAAAAATAGAGAGAGATAGAGATTGAATGGGTGAGAAAGAAACTACTGGATACCTGTTTTGTTTTGAGTTTGCAGAGGCCCCAGGATAATGGTGCTAGTATAGCTAAATTAAAGCACAACTGAATGAAGAGTGAGATATTGTAGAGTGTGAAGAGATTTGTCAGCTTTAGAAAAATCTGCCTTTTAAATGAGGAAACGTAAGCTCAGTTTTGCTAACAATTCTGCTGTAAGAGTGTGTCTTGTAACAATGGCTATGGGGAAAAGAGGCAGCATAATGAAATGTGAAAATATGAGTCAGAGATAAAGGAAGCTCCCATTTTGTGAGTACCGCTGGCAATATCACTGTTTGGGAATGGAGGATTCAGGAGGGTATGTTGCTGAAAGACTGTGATGCTCAGCTCTAGTAACCTGGTTATGGATCATTCAGCAGCGCCTTGAAGGCCCAGGAAGACATGGAGTCTCCTGGCTGTTCCAGAGCTGGGTTTCTTTAATTATGAGTTGTTCTTCACATCTTTCTCTGCTAAGATGGGCCAAACAGTGAAGCTAAATTAATTATGTTGTCAAATTGTGTGATTTTAAACCAAATGACTTTTTTCTTACTCTCTGCTGCATGTTTTCTGAGTTCTGTCAGGCCTTATCACTGTCTGTAAATGACTATTGGAAAAAAAACAAACCCTTTTAATAAGCACAGCTAACCTACCCCAACACAGGGCTCGTATTAAGACAAAAGAAAAACAGACCTTTTTTTTTTAAAGCTCAATAGTGCTGCTTAAAGCTGAAAGCATTAACAAAACAATGGATGGAGTGAAGACTGTCACCACAAGGTTGTCTTGTTAGATTGCAGTGTATCACAAACTGATGAAACAGCTGTGACACTTGAGTTACAGTATTTTCTGCGCTCAAAAGAGAATACCTCCACCTTACATGGCTTTCACACCAAATGTGAAAGTGTGACATTGTGCAGAGAGCATTGATTTCCAGAGAAACGAGAAGCAGCTGCACATAACAGACTTGGTTACGTGGGCAAATTCATATTTGACCTTTGACCCCAAATACACTGACCTCCATAATACACATCCATCAGGATTCTGTTAATGGTGGAAGTATGGTGGCTACAAAAAAAATAAATGTTTTTGTGCATCCTTGAATTCCTGTAGTTGTGTTATTCTACTCCTTGGTCTTACCTTGATTTGAGTACAAAAATATAATACTGTTATTACTCAAATTTTGATTTAATCTGCGACATTCTAGTTAGCTGCTTTGTGCACCAACGTGTTCAAACAGTACATGCTTGAATGTATAAAAACAAAAGAAATAGGCAATGAACTTCCAGATTTACAGATTTACAACGCTCATGTCCACTGATGCTGCTGGATACAGCTCATCAAATCTCTGCTCTAATTGAAGCACAAAAGTCTGAAATCATCTGAAAATGTTTCTGATGTACAGTCACCATACAGCTATTACTTTTCTGCCCATTTCTGTTCTACAGTTCTTAAACTCTGGTAGAAAGTAACTCACTTCAGCTTTATTTTTCTGTATCTGCAAAAGGAACTCTCACCTCAAATCTTAGTAGGGTTCCCCCTCGAGGCAGAGGGCAATTATTCAAAGCAGAATCTGAACTAAAAAGACTTATGAAGAAAGCAGAGCCATCATGCTTCTAGAGGATAAATTTTCATAATGCATTTTATACATGTGAAGGCAGAATTGATAAATGCAGTTTGAACTCGTTAACATCTAATGTATGACAATCATCCCTTTTGCACAGGCAACCTGACAAGAAGACTAAGTGAATCCTTAGGAAACACTTGTCATATTTACATACATACATACTTGTTTAGTCTTAGTTTCAGAAATCAATAATAGAAATTTTATTCCTGTGACATTTGCCCCCAGAGCTCATTAGAGTCCTCATTTTTCAAAAACAGGTGAAAGAATACATGTTTATTTTGGCTGAGGCAGTAAAGCATGTTCATGGCTTGTTTGGCACAAAATGAGTTTGTAATTTTCAGTCTGCCCCCTCTTGTATTCGAGTAGCTCTTGCACATCTGATGTACTGTTGTTACACCCACAAAAGCTATTGTTTGGAAAATTGTTTTTCACTTTTTTAAACTAGTAGGGAGGTGTAAGAAATGTTCCTATTATAGTTAGAGAGACACTTTTACATCAGGATTTAGTGCATAATGGTGCTTTTCCACAATTACTACCACTTCTGTGGACAGCTGTGCTATTGAGCGCTGTCATTGTGCATTCACACTGCTGACTACATTGATGGGTTGCTCTTTCCCGGCTGATTGTGGGTGGCAAAGTTTTGAACAAGCACTGTACATAATGTATTTTCCTTTGGTTTTTGTTCTAACCTCAGTTTTACACTGAGGTAAGTTGCTATCAATAGTGGTGCTAATTAGATTGAATTTATTGGAAATTAACTGAAATGCTAAATTATTGATGGGGGCAAGTTGACAGCCATTCCCTGTCATTGTTTTTAACACCTGTATTCTTGTAGTCTTTCAAATACAAATAACAGGGTAGTGGACAGCTTTGAAGGGCTGTAATCAACTTCATAAAAATCAACACAGAAGGGAAGCAAGGAAGCATAGACATGTGCTGATTGCAGATAAGTGACAAAAGGTTGGCTGTGGACAAGATTTCTGTGCCAATACACTGAACTTGGCGCCATTTCTTAGCTCTGACTAGCTGTATGAAAGCAAGGTAACTGCTAACATTACAAAAAATATTAAGAAGAATAACACCTTTCTACTTCCAATTGTTATGCTCTCCCAGTGGAAATTAGATGCAAATATAAGGACACTAACTTCAATAGACGTAATATATTATGCTGCAGCAACTGCAGTTGTGAAGCGTGATTTGACAGTCCTTTGGAACATCAATAAATGGTAAAATAGTTTTTATATAGACAAACCGGGAATTCTTCAGCTCCCTAGAAATCTGACACGTCCTTTTTTATAGACTAGTAAGTTATTCAGCCCACAATTGAATAAGTAAGGGTAAATAATGAAAGCAATAATGAAAAGTGAAATATCCAGATGAATAGCCTGGAGCGTCTATACAGTATTACAACAGTTGCTGCAATCCCAGCTCATTATATTTTTGATAACGAGACACGATGTGGAAGGAATTGTAAACCTTTGAATCCATTGTTACTTGGATTTTGGTGTTATTCTATACTTTCCTGTACCTCCAGAGTACTTTGAGTGACCAGAAAACTAGATCCCCTATACAGGACACTGCAATGAAAGTAACACAATTCTAGTAAATTAATAAACCCGCTCTATGCCTGAGGGTTGTTGATTCATCTCTGTAGTCACTTTAATGCCTGCGTTCATACAGTGGTGTATTGGACTGAATCATACTAAGCAGTGGGTGCAATATTTTGCCCACATCTTTTACCCTTGTATACAGCAAAGCAAACATGTGACAAATATAATTACAATATAATGTATTTCAATCTAGCAACACAAACTACAGACTCGGAAGGTTCCATACTAATAATCAGCTGTGTGACATTGCTAAATATAGTGCTTTGTTTTTATTATTATCATGAACTTTTCAGGTCTTTTTAATTCATAATTACATTGCCAGTTTAGAAAATATGATAAAAATGATACAGCTTGAAAAAGAAATTCCAAATCTTCATACCTTCACTTCCATATTTTTGGCAGTAATAGAATGGATATGGGAGTTTTCACCTAACTCTCATACTTCTGAATGACCATCCACCACTTCCATTTTACAATGATTCAAAACATTTCAAATGCAGGTACAACGTTCCTGTGCCAGAGCCAGTGAAATTGAATAGATGATGGAGGTGCACAGGTTGTAAGGTGAACTTAGAGAAAAAAATAACTCCTAAATCAGCATGTTTTTTCAGTTTGCATGCGATACATTAACTATTGCTACAGGTGTAACCACTATTTCAGCATCTGTGCCAACTCAAAGTGATGCTGTGCTTGCTGGTCAAGGCAAAAAAAAAAGAAAATATTGCCAACTTATCTCAACTTAAAACACAAATGTTCAACCATGAAAAATCAGTGTGAGTAATAAAGTAAAATGAAAAGGCAATTTTGTCTGAGGCCTGTTTTACAAACTTTTTCAACATGCAAGCTGTGATTGTAACAAGAAATCATTTTAATCTGACACATTTCACCCATCAAAACACACAACATAGTTGCAACACATTTATTAGCATGCGAGAGCCTTGTAAGCCTGTAATTATTTGCATCTTGTGAGTACAGTCATTTGTAAAATGTGATGCTGCTACTATTTGCGATCTGTGCTAAAACAGTGCTTACAAATCTCTTTTGTGAAAACAGACCATCATTAAGAGGCTACGAGACTTGCGTAATTTTTTGTTGAATGAATGTTGTGGTAGCTTTAATTATCCCTGATGTCTCTGTTTCAATATCTATTTGTGCCTGTCAGATTGTTCTTGTTGGCTGGCCTTGTCTTCCAGGTGAGACATTCAGCAGATAAGCAGGATTTTTACCAGTACCAGAATCTGTTCATTGAAGACCAGTGTGAAGGATTGTGTGGTAGAACACTGTGAGTGTCAGCAGAATCAGCAGCAACTTGGCAGCCTAGAGGTGTTTTTGGATCAGCTCTGGCACTCTCTGGGGCTCCACCACCTGATTGATGGAGCTGTTTGTTCCTAATCACTTCAGAGATAAAGTACCGAGCAAGGAATGTTGAAAGTGGATCTAAAGACTCTGCAGCAGCAGGTGCAGGAGCTACACCAGAGTTTGGGCAATAACTTCAGATTGTCTCATTGCTGTACAACTCATGCTGTCTCTTCCTGTGGCTTGCTTTTTTTCGGTAATGGCTGTTGTTTTAGCCTGCCACTAATGTTCAGGTGTCTGTGTTTGCCAGGGACCCAATTTGGGACGGTCTGATTGTTCAGCTTTGTGATCTTTTGGAGGCTCACAAAGCTGAACAATCAGTATTATGTCCTGACTTATCTAGTTCAAAACATAAGTCTATTATAGTGATGCTGGTACCAGTTCAGTTTGTGAAAGGATTGCCCAAAATGTTGTGTATGCAAACAACTCTTACTGAGTTTGAAAGGGTAAGATTGGAAACACAAAGAGAAGAATGGACAAGGCTAATTTAAGACCACACCAAGTTTGTGGAAAGAAAGAAAGAAAAAGACCATAAGGTAGGGGAAAGTTGAAAATGGAAAAAATTTGAAGAATGGACAGAGGAGATGGAGGAAGCTGGAATAGACTGTTCACCAGGGAGCTGCTCTGTGAATTACACCTCAGCAGATTTTAAAAAAGTTTTTTTTCATTTCTTTTCTCGCATATTGCATTAAGAAAGAAGCCCTCACTCTGCTGCATCAATATCAGGATTCACCTCAGCCTGTCAGTAAAAGCCTCCGTGTGATCTGAAGCCCGAGATGGACTAATAGATTCTACATGAATTGTGGATGACGACCACTAACTGGAACCCAACTGGATGCCAGGCCTCCTGTTGCCTGTACTAAGAAAATGTAAAAACATAAACCAAAATGCCCCCAACCACCCCTTTTCTCTACCTTTCAGAAGGAGGTGCTGGAAAACTGTCTCAGTATAGCAGCAACGGAGGTAGTATTACTGGGAGGACAATCGCCTTCACTGCAGTGGCCTCTTTCAAGAAACAAAGTGATGTTGAGATTTTGCAGGGATTCTGGCATTTTTCTCTTTCCAGCAATGCCAGGATAAACAATTGGAAATAGCACAGCACAAGCTATGATGGATTACTGTAAGGATGAAGCACACTACATCAGAATGTGCCTGTGTCCACTGCTGCTGCTGTGCAGTGGATAGAAGACTCACAGTATACATGGGAATATGTGGGCATTAGCAGCTACTTGTAAACTGCATTTGCAAATAAGTTGACTTTAGTTTATGCTATTGTTTAATAAAGCCTGATATTTGAGATGTCGGTATTTACTAAACGCAGACATTTAGTATCTGTCACAATTGCTAATTTGCAAACACTGTCTTTTTTAGAGACATTAGATAAATATTTCCTGTACCCATATCCTCATGAAAAAATATTATCAGCTAGTGGGGTCTTAATAATTAGTCATCTCCTCTCTCATGCTATTTGATAGGCTTTATGACAGCATTGTTTATATAACATGCCTTTTCCTGAAGACATTGATATGTTGAGGATTTTCCCTGTAGAGACAATGGTGGAACACTGAGGTTGTGGTTCAATGGTTTGGCCCAGGAAAAAGCAGCTTCCACTGAGATTGCTTGTCTGAAATGCAGCCATGTCTCCAACATAATAGACATAGGAAGCCTTGAGGGGTGTTGATGGCAGCTTGAGAATGAACAGGGACATGAACACTTGCATTACACAAAAAACCGCTTGAACACTTGAAAAACCAACCATAATGAGAAGGGGAGGATTCAGACTTCTGAACCAAATATGTTATCAATGATGTGGCTATAGCTCTCTGGTTCTGATTTCTGATTCGTATCCTTAGGGGCAGTCTGGCATTGAAAGAAGAACATCCCTATACGCTTCACTGAATGAGAGTGGATTTTTCGTTTCCTTTTGGAAGCTTTGAAGAGTTCTTTGTGAAATCACAGCTACTCCAGATTAGGAGCTAATATTACTGAAATATTGAGTAATATCATGGCAGCTTGGTAATTTTCCATTTACCTGAGAGGGCAATTTCTGGCAATCTTGTATTTGGAATTTTTGCTCTGTTTGCTGTAAACACTCTCACTCTGACAGACCCTCACTGTGCAGACCCCTTCATAAACACAGAAGAAGCTCTATCTAATATGTCATATAGAGCTGAGATGAAGGATTCACTGTGTGAGCTCAAAAGAGGCCCTGTACCTGAGTGTTTACCGCACTGAACCTGGCCAGAGTCAGACTCTTGCTGTTTGGATAACTTTGTGGATTTTGTGCGTTCAGCACATCACACTGACCAAAATTTGTTCGGTTTCTTTTTTTAAAAGTCTTCTTGTGGAATGGATTGTGGTCAGCATTTACGAGGAAGTGATACATCACTGGTGTGACATTTCAAGAGGAAAGCAAAACAGCTTTCATTCGAGTTGGTAATGTTTTGGTCCATTTTTGACCAGTAAATGGACATTAACGTCAGCAGTATAACTGTATATCAGTCACGCAGGCATTCTCTTTCACTTTTCACAAAATTACTCTTGTCCATTTTGACTATTTTCACTTTCTATTATTTTTATAACCCCTAAATTGCTTGCTTTCTTGGTAAATCATCACAAAATTAGGAGTTATTATATTTGTTTGATTTTGTGGCTGACCATTTGCTCATGCCTGTATCTGTCTTTCATCAATTTTTCTCTTTGATTTGGTTTTATCAAGGCTTTAACATAGTACACATAATTCTCATATTCTCAAACACTCATATATTATATATATATATTTTCTCACAGTTTGCGTAGGTGGTAAGTGGTGAGAGACGATCGTGATACAACATCTTGTGCACTAACTTCCACTAGAAGCAGATTCAGTTGGGTCTGACATGTTCAGTTGGTGATTTTAAAACAAATTTCATCTGTTGTCTGATCCGCCGTGCAGTGGTGAGTTGGTGGTTGCACATCAGCACCCGATTGTGACTGACAGGGCTGTTTCTGTGTGCTTTTTTTTTCCTCACCTTACTCTGGAACTTTTGATTGACGAAACAAACGTGATGTAATCAGTCAGCAAAATCACAAGGATACGGTTGCCTTTTGATACCTTCTGTTTATGAATTTCGTTTTGCATATTTTGCAACCTATTTTTGCTGCTTTCAACTCTGCAAATTTCCCCTTTGTGGGACAAATAAAGGAAATCTTATCTTATCTTTGTATTTTCAAGTAATATGCTTGCCATTTTTCTCTAACAGCTCATTTTAAAATTTCTCTGAGTTGTCAGAACTATAAAACTGTAGTCAGTCAATCATCAGTCTTTAGTTACATGTAACTCCAAAAGTGTTTGTCTGTGATGCAGTTGTGCTATACCATTTTTAAACATCTAGCAAAGAAAATTATAACATTAAGGTGGAAGCATCCACAAATCCAGTGAAAGACATCAGCTCCTATGGTTCCTGTCAGGGCTCATTTATTCACCTCTCATGCTTATGTGAGTCCTTGCAGCCTTCTCGCCATGTGAGTTCTCATCTACATTCACATCTCTCCTCTGCCTGTGGCTCTGCATCCAAACACCTTCCCGATGGGGTTTGCTGTCTGCGTTTCACTGCATCCCTCATTGATTTGGCCTCGTCTGTGAGCTGAGGAGACCTCCACCTGGGTCAGCCCAAACTGAATCCCTCTTTAGGCTGCAGGCTTCAGGTCTCAAATAGTTCAGATGCCCCCTCTGATTATTTTTTGAGCCTGAGGAAATAAAAACAGTGTGATAAAATAAAATTACAATTTTACTGGATGTGGAGAAACTGTCAATATCTTCCTCAGTGCACTTGGCCTTTTGGCAAGACCTTCACAAGCTCAGCAGGAAAGTAAGATGGAGAAAACAGCATCAAAGCCCTGAATTCAAGGTACCAATTTGGTGCTGTTACTAATATGACAAATACAACACACCTTTCCTTACTATTGGACCATGATTTTAATTAGATGAATTATAATTGACTCATATAGAGCTAAAAATACATCCAACATTTTCTAGAAGCGGGAGGAAAGCTAATGAACAATGACACGCACACAGTAGGACTTTGTCCTTTCCCTCCTTGTGTCCTGCCTTCCCTCCCTCCCACACTCAGTCTTTTTCTCCTTTTATTTCACCACATTGAACATTTTACATCAAACTGGCCTGACCATGGCCTCCTGCAGGTGACAGATGCCCATGGGATCTGAGTCATCATCGCTGCCTTCCTGCATATCATTATGCCGGTCCTTTGATGGATGTTCTCTCCACCATCTTTTAGTGTGACAATGTGTGCTAAGTGAGTGGAATACAAGAATACAGTTTGCTCCCTAATTTTCAACTGTATTTGTGAAAGTCTCTCCAAGCAGACCTTGGAGTCCTTGCTCCCTAAGGAGCATCACAGCTGCAGTGGACAGCTCCCACTGTGCTGCAGCTCTGGTGGAGATAATCTCCCTGTCAGCAGCCTGTCTCTGTCCCAGATGTCAACTGATGCCAACTGTTGTGTACCTTCAGTTTGCACTCCCACAGTGCTGTCAGCAAACGCTCATCTCACCATTTTCTGTGCTACTGATTTTAGCATACTATCACATGCTAAATTCACTGCACACACACACACACACATATATATATGTATGTGCGCACTTCAGTGGACCATTTATGCAGAAAGATGTGAATGTGTTTAATGACCTCTAAGTGTTGGTGCTATGTGTTGCAATTCATTATGAATAAATTATCAATTTGAAAAATTAGTATTATTAAAGGGAACTGAGAAGATAACAGCCCCCACACTTAAACAAGAGTCTACAGGCATGACAATGACTCACAATGCTAATACTGGCCTGGGAACACACTCACAATGCAGCTGATTTATAGTTGAAGTGAAGGTTAGTTTTGCAGGTATGTTGTCCTTAAAAATATTGGACCAGTTAATACATTGATCAAATGATATTGCTTCAAAAAAAGTAGGTTCACCATGATTCCAGGTTTGCAGCAAAGTTATAGACATATAGGCAATAGACATTGCACTGAAAACTACAAATGACAGCTTCATTGGTGTGCAAGAAACAACTCCAATGTAGGCCAGTAGGCTTCATCTTCTTGGGACCTTGTCTGTTCCCATATTGTGCCTATCCATCAGGAGGATATTGTTATATTCCACATTATAACTGAAATCATTCACCTGCTGGTGGCCCTGTTGATGGCTGTACAAAATGTCATGGTAATCCATTTGATAATTGCCCGACATATTTCTCTCTGAACAAAAAGTGGTGGACTGACAGAAGAAGTTTGCCATCTCTTGATCCATACCACTGCAACTGGTACCAGGCTGTACCAGGTTTCTGGTACCAGGCATCTAATGCCCTTAAATATAACTTCTAAATTTATTATGTATTTTCATTTTATTTTCCAAGAATGACTTTTTTGTTCTTGTGATCTGTACATGTTTGTAAAGGAGTAATGGGCTATACCTTAAAGGCAAAGCTATAAAGTTTCAAGGTTCCCTATCCACACTTCTGCACATTGTTCTCTGTGAAAGCTGAATCTTTGTTGACAGATGCCAGCAGCAGCTGACTTACATCATGGTACTGAACACACCCATTACAGAGACGAAGCTAATTGGATTCACAAATCAGCTGACAGCTCCAGGTTTATAGTGGCATTGGGCTTTATGGGTAATATTTCAAGGACCATAGGGCAGTTTGTCAGAGGTAGTTTGTAGGTAGCGAGGAAGTGGCAAAGGAAAAAAGCACCAGGGGAGCATCAGCATCCATTTCTTACCTTTTGTAGAGCTTTTACTGAGCAAAAACCACTGTTGAGCAGTGAGTCACTGTGATACCACTCAGCCCCAAAGAACTAAGCCCTGCATCATTGACTGGAATGATACATGCTTTTGAAGGCAATTACACCTTTGACTTATTGTCTAAAATGAAGACCAGGCTAAGTAATTTCTGATGGCTTTTGCCAAATCCTCTTAAAACAAAGTGCATTCAAAACAGCATTAATTATCTCATTTGTTTGGATCATATCACAAATGTGCCACAGGATCTCATAAGTCATTTGCTCCTCCTCTGGTTGCACTGCCACTGCAAGCCCTGGCTGCTGACTGAGGACTGAGCTAGGAAGATGAAAGACATCAAGAGGAATGTCATCCACAGAGTTTTTGTACTTCATAAAGGCAGAGGCCATTTGAACTGAATGGAGAGGTCAGAGCATATGGCCTTGCACAGTATGAGATGACCCCTTTCTCACTCCATCTCTGTCTTGTGCTCTTTATTATGGCAGAGTTTGTAGGCTTTTCTTGCTGCCAGAGAAATGGTGGAACTGCATCTCCTGGGTCACTGGAGAGATGAATGCCTAGATGTGTGAAGTAGACAAGGAGTCCAGCTGCATCTTTTCATATTTTCTCCCCTGTTCGTCATCTCTCTGGGTTGCTGACTCTGGTCCAAACAAGATCCACTAAGGCAGGAGGGAATGAGGATTAATTGTTTTCTGCAGGTATAGAGGGCAGTACCAGCTCTCTGCTTTCTCGGGCCCCCATTGAGATTCCATATGCTGGGTGAAATCTGTTCCTTCTCTCCCGACAAGTTGACTTGAGCATGATAGGCAGCGCTCTGGACTGCAAAAATTACTCCAGAGCAGCCCACTGTGGCTTGCCTCCCAGCAGAATGAGCATCCAAAGAAATCGTGCCATTCACTTGGCTTGCTGAAACCTGCAAACCTCTAAATAAAGCATTGTATTACAGCAGGATCATTGTTGTTGTTGAGGACATTGGACCTTCGGCGCCTCAGTCTCCCAGTGTCTGCCAGATGTGCTCTGAGTACATCTTTTGTATCAAGAGACTTGGACTTAAGCTAGATTCAATGAAAAAGTGAAATTCCATTTCCAGTTCAAGTTATCTGTATGCGTGAATGTACTAAGGCCTTGAGGGCACTGCTTTGCTTACTTGGTCAACTTGCTACTGTGTTTTCCCTTTTTCAATTTCTGCTTGTCCTTGCTGTGAAGATTGGTTTGTGACAGTTCCAAGATAAATGGCTTATGTCCTGTGGAACATATTTTATTTTGCTTTGTCCAGTATATCATGCCAATAAATCAACAGTATGTGTGTAACCTCCCTGGCTGTTGCCAGCACAGCTTGGGGTGTGCCAGATTTGGTCAACAGCTGAATGATAAATTCCCTTTCTGAGGGCCACAGGAATATGTGGGTGTTGCCGAGCTGATTTATTAAAGACAAAACAGAATGTGAGTGGAGGAGTTTCGTTACTGATGGGGCTGAGAATGATATCTGTTGTTGCCGCTGGCAGATATGGAGGGGGCTATGTCACTGTAGGTGTGCATGGGATCGTCTGATTGGATGGACTGTCGAAGCGGATGCAAATGCACTAGAATACAGCAACCAAAGCGCTCCCTCCAGAGGGATTTGCACTCCAGGCAAAAGCATTTTGCCTTCATAAACAGAGTCAAACAATCTCCTCATCCATACTAATCTCTGCATACTTATTTCTCTTAAACCATTTTATAACAGCACTGAGTACCGACTTAAATCCTACATCCCAGTGTTGACTATTTATGTATCCTTGCCAATAGTTAGTCAGTTTTTTGTTAAAAAGAGAGCGAAAGATAAATATACTTAATTGGATATAACCATAATATATAGCACAAACATAATTTAATGCGTTGGAAACACATCAACACATTTTATTATCAGTAGAATATATAGAGCTGCAGATTGTTTTAGTTGATCATGTAATGCTGTCCCTCGCATTCACATCAAAGCGCTCATTAGTGAAACTCTACTCTTATCTCTGCACGACATCGCCTACATGGGAATATCTTTAGGGTTATCACATATACAAGGTATGGCAAAGATATCCATCTGTAGTCATAGTCATGACTACAGATGGTTATGAATACAGCAAGCCCCCAATATTCTACAATATAATGTGGTGCGCATGCTCTGCAAAGCTAGTTTTTCTGAGATAAATACACCTAAATAAGATTTGTTTTTTCAAAATGTTTTTATGTGTGTGTGTGTTTGTGTGAGAAAGACAGAGAAAGAGAGAGAGAGAGAGAGAGGAGGAGGAGGAGAAAGGGACGACGTGAATGATCAAGGCTGTCACTGGGATAAGACATAGGCCTGCTCGCCAATTCACACACATTTTCACTCTCAACTTAATATTGCAGCTTTGGATTGAAGCCTCACATCTGTTACTCCCTATGGTATATCAGTATTCATACTGCTCCTTACATTCAATTAACTTTGTGTTCACCACATACATACGCACACACACCTTCCTGCAGATGACCTTCAGCTTCCCATATGCCTGTGTGTATACTGTAATTGCTGTATTGGAAAGCATGCTGCTGAGGATGTGACAACTTCACATCAATCACCAACCAATATGAATAAATATTAGTGTTTTTTTTCCTATGTCGAGCAGTAAAGGTAGTTTGCCGCTGAATAACTGTCTTCTTGTCATTTATGCTTTCAAATGTATTTAGGAGAAGGAGGGGGCACAGAGTAGATCTAGGATGAGAGAAAAAGATGTGTACTTGGTGGTGTATTTTATGACGTATGCTTATATACACTGACTGGAAAATCCCACATCTGCAATCTGTCCAATTACTAGAAATGAGATTTTCTTGTCTTTGTGCTAAGCTAATCATTTGTAAATGTGCTAAGCTAGCAACATTGTTTGGAGATTGTAAGTGTAACCATACGATTTGAAGCACTTTTTCCCCAGTAACGTTTTACAGTTTTCTGACCCATATGATTAGGACAGGATGTATTATTTTAAAATATTAAATGATTTAGGAGGGTGTTGCCCTGTTGTGATGGTATTCATGCGGGAAAACTACTTTCAAATGAACTACATGCTTTTTAGAATAAATAAAATAAACCTTGCATGGAAAAAATGAAACCAGAAAGGAACAGAGCTCCAGAGGGGAAAACTATTGAACCTGTACATAATGTGTTTAGAAACCGGCAGAAACATGGTGATTTATTACAACACTGACATAAATAATGTTTGCTGTGTTTCCAGGCCATTTGCCCATTTTGGCTGTAAAAGAGGGCTTCTAATAAATAGCATGCAGCTTACATTGATTGGAGGTATCAATAAGAAAGGATATTTACTGTTGCTTATTAAATGTGCTGAAATTATTTCATAGAATTTCTGACAGTGATTGATGCAATGCACTGTGCACCCATATTATCTTCTTTGCTGCCCTGGGGAGAGATAAGATGACTTTGAAGATCTTTTCACAGCCTCAATGTGATGACACACTATCGTATCAATAGAAAGTGCCTACTGTGACTTAATGCTGTGGCAATGTGCCTTAAAGGCAGCGAAAACCCTTTCCATTTACTCATGTGTACACTGTCTAGAGATTTCTTTCTGCAGTAGTCTGGACTATGACTACAGCCTTACAGAGCTGATGTAGACTCTAAAGGTCTAAAGTGTACAGTGCAAGTCCATTTCCAACTTTGCTAGTTTAATTTTTCAACTTAGTATCTTTTAGGCATAATATGAATCAAACCAATCAGATTGTCATCTCCAATTTCTTTTTAAATACCAGAAGTGTAACAGCTGAGTCAGCAAGACCCAAAGACTCAAAAACAGGTTTACTTCTGGTAGAAACTGTGTTTAATGATGGTGGCTGGAGATGAAGGTTCAGATTGCTAGCTATGGCTGGAGGTCGGGCTGCAGGGGAACAGGCTGAATGCTGAGACAGTGCAGGCTTAGTGGCGTGGGTTTGGCTGGCTGGGCAGTAGTGCAGGCACTGGAGTCCTAGATACAAAGAAAATCTGTTTAGTCACAGGTAAGCAAGTTATTTTCTCTAATCAAAGATGCAAGGGGCCAAGAGACTAGCTACCACTGAGCTGACAGTACAATCTGGCGATGAGTGAAGATGAACCAGGGTTTATATGCAGGAAGTGAGCTTGATGATCAGTTGAAGCCAGGTGACAAATCCAGGTGCCTGGAATGAGGTGTGACCACGCTGCAAACTGGGGAGGAGAGAAACAAAAACAAAGATCACAGCCATTGCCATTACAAGAAGTGCCTGCAAGTATCAGCTGATGTGGTAAAGTCAAGTTAGCTCTTGTTATACAGGGGCACTCCCTGTACCAGGCTTCAGATCTGTTCAAACAGCATTCCTGTTTTCTCAACTAGGTGTCTGCTTTAACTTTTCTATTCTTCTCAGTTGTGTTTATACTGTTATTTCCTTAAATGGGTAAACAATAGCTAAATATAGGAGAAAAATATTGAAGAAGTTTGGTCAGGGTGTAGCTTCATGAGGAATATCTGACTAATTAAAAAGTCAGCAGACCTCCAGGCAGTAGATGCTGGCACGTGGCTTGTTGTTTTCTCTCATCTAATCTCTCTGTAAGACCAGATAATTAATGGTGGTGTGGCAGGGGAACCCACAGCCATTAATGGAATGGATTCAGCTTGTTTACCCAACTTACTCCTTGTCCTGTACTTCCTTAATGAGGATGTGGGCAAGGGCAAGCCATCACCATGGTTATCAGACATTTGGGGCTGTGGCATCAGTAAGGAGCTCCTTGTGGACAATCACAAAGCTCTCGAGACAAACAATGATCCTGAACTATATATGATGGCATGCAAGAAGTACCGCTGTGGGCCACAAGATGTAGAATAATGACAGGAGTGTTCTCCATAAGGATTAGCTTTGATATAGTACTATAATTATATCGTCATTATTGTTTTGCTTCAGCCAAAATAAAACAAAGATAAAATGCATCAAGTAATAATTTTAAGTCATTAAGTCATCTGAAAATATTCCCCTTGCCACAGAGAACTACAGTAGAAAGTAAAACATCAGGATTAATAAGCCTTTTGATTCAGCGTTCTTAGACAAGTGATGAGTTTGTCTCCAGGATGCCATCCGCTTCTGTAGTTGGACACATAGCCTCTAGGTAAACAGACCAGTGTGGAGATCAGACATGTGCCCAGGGCAGACTTGCTCCTGTGAAGACCTGCTGTTCAAATCCACCTGCAGAGCAACTAGCTGACAAAAGCCTCTGAAGAGATGAGCTGTCAGATGCTTAGCTAGTCGTACCTTAGCCCTCCATACATCTGAAAGTCATGATAATGCACAGACCTTTGAAACTAAGCAATATGAGGAAGAAAATGGTGTGGTTACTCTAGGTGTGCATATTACAAGAGAATTGCAACTATACCAGTGCATAAATGGGTGGTTGTAGCCTGGACTGAAAAATGTGTGGAGAAAGAAACCTTCTTTCTTTTCACAGTGGTCACTGCTAAGACAGCCTAGAGGAAGGTTATTTTGCCTCTGTTCCTCCAGTGGAGCTGGTCATAGGGCAGCAAGGGGAGAGAGTAATTGCTCTGGGCAAATCCCAGGTGTGAATACCTATTTTAACACTGTATAGATATGACCAACCATTGGTGTAAACCAAAGGGTTTGTGGAAAAGCAGCTTAAACATTAAAACATTATACATAAAAAAATGACTCATAGAGTTACAGTTACGTTATTTAGGTAAAAATAACTTAGAGCTTGATGTTTTTCTAATGATTCTTCTTTTTACATATCAACACATATATTCAATATGTTCCAAGATGTAATGTTTTCAGTGTATTTCAAAGCTCAATCCTGTTGCTTTTAATTGTATCTTAAAGGTTTAATTATTTGAAAAATAAACAAACACTTTTATTTTATAAAGCAGTGGTATAGTAGTTGAGTTTTGAGAGTTTCAAGATGTTCCAAACCACTACACACACAACTTCTCTGACATCATCTTCTATGGTTAGAGTCAATCAGTTGTCAGTTTTGAGCCTGATGTACAGGGTGCAGTCTGTAGTCTGGCTCTGCAGACTTTCAGATTGTGATCGTAGAGGACAGTTAAAGAAAAATGCTATGATTACCTAGTGAATTTGACAAATGTTTGCCTCTGTTACATTGAACCATTAAAAATAATCATCTAGAATAACTTTTTTGCTATTTCTGTTGATTTTCTGTTTCTTGGGGACATGAAACCCAGATGAACTAGGCCTAAACTGATATGCCCCTTTTATGAAAAGAATGTTTTTCAGTGAAAATCTCTTAGAACCAAAAATTGTGAACCATAGCAACTTATCATCAGTGGGCCTCCCTGGGTCTCTGCAGCAGTGCCAAGTCAGATGTCGCTCAGGTTTTCAGCTGACTGGCACAAATATTGAGTCACTCTATTACTTTATCTGCCTGTATGTTGCTTTGTTGTAGCCTATGCCTATGCAGCAACTACTCAACAGTCCTCTCTTTAATTGGCTGAGACATTTGCCTCTTTTTCACTCATTTTAAATGTGCTATGTTGAAGCCGGTCAGGGGACCTTGCACTGTGTTGCCTCTGGCGTTGGCTTGATGTGACTGGCTTATCAAGGGAAGACCATAGTTGGAAAGAGTCTGTAAGGCAAGGCAAGTGAGCTCAAACCTGACAAGCCTCCATGTCATCACCTTGTTTAGATGGCTTTTTGTCACTGTTAATTATCTTGCTTTTTTGCTGTAGTGCTGCTGCAAAATAAAGAAGCAGGGGTTTGATGCCAACTGCTGCTCTTCTATTTTTTGCTCAAGACAGCCTTAAGGGCCCAAAGCCCTTTTTTTCCTCCACTGTAGTTACTCAAATGAACAGTTTCAGAGAAAAACAGGTCAATGTACTGTGACTGCCTCTAAGGAGCTGAAACAACAAGATGTTATTCTTCCTCTCAGTCCAGTGTTAAGCAAACACATCACAGATTTTTACAAATTTAGAGATATGAAACATTTTGTTTTGGCTTTATTCAGTAACAGAACAATAAACTTCACATCCCTGGCCGTGCCACTGTGGAGGGTTTCATATAGGCTCTTTGCCATGTGTGCTGGCAGAGCCCCTTTTACTTTGTGTGCACTCTTTCCTTTTATTTTGACTATATTAACTATCTGAAAATGAATAGCCAAGCTGGTGAAAACCACTGGTTCATTAGCCCATGCCATGAGTCATTTAGCTCCCAGCATCTTCATTTCTTTTGTTGTAATTTTTTTCTCCTACTGTTAACAAATCTGTTATACCACGCACATCAGATTAGGATGTTGAAAGACTATCAATACAGTGGGGATCAGGTGGCAGAGATGTCATGTGAACTGTGAATGCTTGTGGAAGGGCATCCAGGATTGGTGGATTAATCACAGACTGCTCGACTTGTCCCCTCACATTTTTACTGCCTCAATTTTTGTTCTCTTTGGTATTTCTCCAGTCCACATCTGGTTCTGTCTCATAAGGCATGCAGCTCTAAGGTGAATGGAGGCTATGGTTTATAATGGCCATAAAATGGCACAGAGGGCACCAATGGAGGGCTTTCCCATGAATCACTGCTACATTAATTTGCATTGACCATCATAACTCTTACAAAGCTATTTCAAAGCTTTGCTACTGGGAATGAGCTAGAAGGTACTTTATATTACAGTTCACAGGATCAATTCCCTATTGAAGTTCTCTGAGGAACTCTTCACAAGTATAAATCTGTGACTCTGGCATTTCCTGAAATTCAGATTTTTTTTCTTATTAAGGGTGTTGTCTTTTTTTTATTATTATTTTACCAACATATTCATACAGTTATTTCAGTCCTTTTTCAAATAATCATCTTGCATGATTCACATGTCCCTGGGTGATCTTTTCTGAGTGAAAAGAGGTTAAGCTGCTTAAGCTCTCTTTTTATATCAACACTCTCCTATTATTATAGTTTGGATAAGATGAGAAACAGGCCTCAAGTAATCCTGGGAATAATTAAAACTGTACAGCTCAGATTCTTGGGTTGAAGTAGTGTGACTTTCAAGAAGCCAAGTGCAGAATTTTAACATTAGCATTTTACTGTAAAGGCTGTTTTAATGACGAATTGTACTGTTAAAAAGAAATGCTTCTGTCTGCATTGCAAAGATTAGATCCAAAGATTTTGGAGGGAGTTTTTCATTTAGTCCAGTGTTGTTTATGACAATGTTAGTGAAAATCCCTTCTAGTAATTCAAGAGGTTTTATCCAGAAAACAATTATTATGTTCCATAAAAGTTAGGATTAATCATGAGACAAATAGAGATGCAATGATCCGATTTGTCGGATTGGTATCGTTGCTGATACTGACCTGATTACATGGAAACTCAACTGATTTTGCACAGCAAAGTCTCAGTCAGGAAGAGCTGCACGAAGCTGCACGTTACTTGAGTTTCAAGTGTTGATTGGGGCTGAAAGCTTAGTTTAAAAACGAAAAAAGAAATGAAAGACAAAGTTCTTGTTGGTGTTATGCTCAGCATCAACCATTACATGATGTTAAAAGCAATCTCTTTCCTAATGTCATTGAATTCAGTTGTCACTCATATCTTACAAAAAAATAATCAACCAAGTTTAATGGGTGCACCCTTATTTATGAATACTTAATTTATAAAAGATATTCAAACACTTTCCCTCTTGAACATCTTGGAAGTTGACATCTTAAATTTAATCTACTAGTGTTTGTCTCGTGTGTTACACTGTAACTTTCCATCTTAATTAAACACCTCCACAGTCATTCAGAAAACAGTCACACTCATTTGAATGATTGTGTTCATTCTTAAACTGTAAACATTGGTGTTGCCCTAATATTTTTTTGTTGCTTGTGATGTTGGTGAATGTTGTTTTCACTACGACCCTTTTCAGTTCCTGTGGCTGGAGGCCAAATCAACTGTACAGGAGGTGGGCTTGTCATGTTGACAGGGTGAAGGGTCTTCTTTGGGTCAACACACAGAAATAGCCCACGCTTCTTGCCAGCTGCTGTTAGATAGGTGGGTTATAGGAGGGCAGTGAGGTATTTAGAAGGCTGAACATGTCTGGGTGTCATTAGGGTCAGTCCCTCATAATAAAAACTCCTTGCTAATCTGTCTGCAATGTCTCCACAAATCAGTAGCGTTGCACTGATGTACCTTGTCCCAGCCTTACAGCATAAGCCTTTCAAACCTTGGTCAGTGTGGAGCTTTTGGGCAGGTGTCTTCATTATTGAATAGATTTGAATAGATTGCTGTTTTTTGGGTCCACTGCCTAATATTTGTACAAGCTACATCCTTGAGCTGAAATATTAATCTAAGTAGCACTTGAGTGAAATAACACTGTTTTGTAACTCTTGATCTTCTGTCTGTTTGAAGCACTCTGTTATGTAAAAAAAATAATAAATTATACAGATGTGAAATGTTAGACTAGCCTTGATGACAGCTTTTTTTCATTTCAATCAGTTCAATCACTGGGTCGATCACATTTGGGATATTAATGCTGCAAAATATTTGTGTTGCAAAGTCCTTTGATGTTAGTTAGAGTATCTTGGTTGCTTTTTCTTCAGCAGTTAAACTGTAATCTATGGACAGGCAGATTATCATTTTCCTTTACTGCACTAATGGTGTCTGTGACCGGGTCATTTCCTGTCTTAAAAAGTTGATTCTCGTCTTGCCATTCTGTGAATGTGGCCATCAATCCACATGCCATTAGTCTAGCTCGTGGTGAAATTGTAATACATTTCCAGAGTAAGGTCTGTTTTAATCTTTTCCCCTTACCATCCATCTTTATCCTCCTTTCCAAAAGAGAGAAATAGTGCAAACAGGTGAGAGTTTCAGCTTATGTGGTCTCAACAGGTTTTTTTTAAACTACCATGCTGCATTTGTGCCATACATTTCCTCCAAAGGGTCAAAATGACAACAGGAGGAAATGAGGGATAGCTGAGGAAGCACCCATTTCACTTCACCTACAGATTGGGAACTGGGGAAGCCAAAAGGTGTTGAGCATCTGAATTCATCATCTGTTTGTTGTGAGAAGTACTCAGCAGAGCGACACAGGGAGCCTGTGCTGGTTTTTGGACCCTATTTAAGCCCAGAAAGTACTCTGAGGACTACTTCTGCCCATTGTCAGGGAAAGCACTCTGACTTATGCAATGTGTAGTCTGTCTCCATTTATGTAGCCTTTACTTTCCAATTAGTTTACTGTAGATTTTTCATTAATTAATGATTGATCACATAAATGTTGTGGACAAAGTGGACAAGCATTCAGCAAGAAGCCATCTGTTTGTCCTGCAGCAGTTCTGACAACACAACACTTGGTTTATTTCTCTTTGTTACAGAGCTTCTTTAATAATGAGTCACCGTTCCTTCTGCTCTTGCTGTCATGAAATGACTCACTGCTTTGCTTCAGCATGTATTCTTGAAAATTCAGGGCATTTGAATAAATCAAATAAATTATTGTGCTTCTTAGTCTGTCCATAAGTCCACAAGAGGACTGAACTGCACTCACCATTGGGTTGGGTGCCAAGTCACTGATGAGTTTAATACTAAAATGTCATCACATAAATTACAAACAAGAGCTTCTGAAGAGCTTAATGCTGAAGAGAGGCCAATATGGTTTGAATTGCAAGAATAAAAAAAAAATAAAAAAACTTGTTTTATTAACTCCTTTAACATATTAAAGCTGCAACTAATGATTATTTTATTATCTATTTATCTGGTGATTAGTTTTTTTTGATTATCTTATTTATCATTTGGTAGGACATCAGAAAATACTAAAAATTGTCCATTACAGTTTCCATCTACAGACATCTAATTCTGTCTATCCAACAGTCCATTATTATATTTAGTATATGATATAGATATATTTAATATAATTTACAATCAACATGTATTATTTAATAATATATTTATTCATTTACAATGAAATACAGAATACTGTAACCCCGGCAACAGGGCTTTTTTCTTTAATAGTGCATGAGAACAAATTAATTTATTGTCCTAGTGTGAATTATTTGTTTGCATTTGATATAAATAATGATTTCTCCTCACGTTATCTGGTTTAAAATGTGTTAATTTTCATTCATGTCTTGAAATGATAAGTTGTTCAGAAAAGTTGAAGTCAAGAGATGGCATACGATAATAAAACCCATTGCATTTGAAATGCCATAGCATCTCTAGATTTACAGAACTGAAAACTCATAGAGAATGACAAGCTGCCATCTGGCTGTCCTTCTTCCCAAGCTTATTCACCAACTCTATACTGGAATATCTTTAAAGGGGAAAGACTCTTCATATGAAAGGAGGTTTTTGGCACTAAAGCTCTCCCTTGTGTCATTGCTCAGATGCTATAATTCATTCTGATTTAGATTCCATCATACGCAATCATCACGCTCATATGGAAAAAAGAACTTAAGCTTATTGTGCTCCCTGCCTGATTGAAGAGAAATACCAAAGAGAATCCTGAGAGGGAAAGATGCTAAAGAGGGGATAAGTACTTTGGTAAAGACAAATTCAAACAACAGCAGCCAGTGCTGTTGGCATGCTGCCGAGTGGGCTGGTCAAGCTCACAAGAATCGTGCTTTTCTGTGTGGTGATTTTGGCAAAGTGGGTGCTGTTAATGTTAAATGAAAAGCCATATTTAAGGGGCTCCTATCTGAAAGATTGGCACATATTTGTTAATGAGAGATGAAATTATTGGTCAATTAATAAGTTAATCAATTAATTTGGCATTGTCCATGTAACGTATTGAAAATGATGGATATCTTAGTGACACTAATGGAAATAATTTCTAAAGTGATGGATGAACTGTAATACCAGCCTAAGAAATTGTATTATATTTTACATACTAATGTCTTTTAGATGATGAAAATGGCATGGATGCTTTGTGGCTGATGTGACAGAAACTGATTCAAAAACAAAACGGTCAACACAGCATAGGAGGAAGAATGTGAGAATAAACTGGGAATCTCAGAGATAGTGTTACATGTATGGTGGGTAATATGAGAGACATACTACTATGTAGTGCTAACTTAGCTTCATTCAATCTCTGAAGTTAAAGGTGGAAATTTGTCATCTTGGATGACATATTTGCTGTATGCTGAAGTGGAGACTGTTGTGAATGAGGTCAGCATTTCAAAAAAGCTTACAGCATCATTTAAAATGGGCTTTTAAGCAGAAGATATACTGTATGTTCTGCTTAGAATTGAATTTTCACTCTAATGTGTTGTTCTATGCTAAATTGTCAAGACATCTGTTAATAATGCTTGTGTCAGTAGGAGTCTGTCAGCTTCCCATCATAAATGGTCATGACTTCAGTCTCTGACTATTCTGTTTTTTATGAGTAGGAGATGTAAACAGTTATGTGGTCAAAAGCAAACAGCAAAGAAGCTAGATTTTTGTGCAATGAGTAATGCCATAGTGGACAACTGCAGTGAATAGCTGGCAGTCCAAGCCAGTTGAGGCAATGTGAGAAATGCTATTCTTTAACCAAGACAATACTAGTGCAGCTTACAGGTTCAAATGTTGCCTTCTAGTGGTCCGGAGTGTTAGAAACTTATATCACTTCACTCCAAATTGGTAGAATGATGTATAAAATTTGAAAGCTGTCTTGTGCCATATTGTGCCAGAATTAAAGTAGAACAATAAAACAAAAGTCACTTATCCTGCTAACATAACATACCCACTCCCACACTAACATTTCTTTTAACTTTAAAATGGGTTTAGCTTTCTGGCTCATAACGAAGCTAAAGGGTTCAATCGGTGGACAAGAAAATCTCCAGTTACCAACTGGTATCTAAGGTTTGTCTATTTTCTAGTGAACCAGAGGTCTGTTTCATAAGAACCTTTTTGAATGTTAATAATTGTTACGGGTCTGAGTCAATTCTTTAGGTGTTACCAGTGGAACCAGTGTTACCAGTGAATGTAAGTTAAAGTTTGAGCTTTGGCACATGACCTTGGTATAACTAGTAATGTCCTTCCTTCAAGGTGTTGATAACGAGATATTATTGGACAATGGGCAGGCACCGGTATAGTCTGATTCCACCATTATGTGTCTACACTCACACATGTCAGACTGTGCACAGACCCCCCTCTACCCATGTCGAGGTCTTTAGGAGCCAGTTTTCTCCTCTGCTCCTCTGAGCCTCGCATTAACAAATCCTCTTGAACACAAAAACCACGCTGACTCCAATGAGACGTCCTCTCCAACAGACTGCAAATGGCTTCACCCACTATTAAACCAACAGCTGAGCTTTTTAACAGTCATTATCATAACAGCATCTGTGTAACGCTGACATGACATGCTGTAATAATGATACAGCGCTTGTCCACATAGCCAAGGTCCCCTTGTACCTCAGACTAATAGGCGCTATCATGACCAGAGAGGTATGACCACATTCTTTATTATAGGATAAAAACAGGAGAGGGCAGATGGGAAATTTTGTTTCAGAAGACGGGCTTAGACTTTACAGGACCTTTGGGACATGAGAGCAGCACAGGGCTGTGAGAGGGCTCTTGATTTTATTGCCCCCTACCATGAGCTGCACTTAGATTAATTAAACCAGGCTTTTTGGCCACATTCAAAGGGCAGATGTCTGTGCACAGTTTCACACGTCTGCAGACTCACACACACACACGCACAAGAACACAACGTCTCCTGATTTGAACATGACCTTATCTGCTGCCATGTTATCTTTGAGCACACATTCACAAGCATACATGCAAAATACAGCTGTGGCTCTCGGGTCTTTGACAGTAGAAAACAGATTACATGGCAAACCAAAGATTTATTAGTAGAGTTTAATGGAATAGAGATGAGTGTATGGTGGATTTAAATAAATTAACCTTCAGTGGATTCCCTGAGACCTGAGGGAATGACAGAAGGGGGCTGCGAAGGAATTTTCTCCTTGTCACTGATGTAATGAATACTGATGACATGATTCTGGTCTGAATGCGCTTGGTTCATGTTCAATCCATAAGTAAACATGAGCTTGTGTAGATGGACAGGAGATACGTAATGATGAAGGGAAGATAGAAAATAAATAAAATGAACTAACATTTTAAGGATAGTGTGTAGCCTGTCTATCATCCACATTTGTATCATTGTGTATCATACACCATTTGCTTTACAAAACTATGAAAAACATGCATGCGACAAAGTTTAAGATGAGAGAGGTGTTATCTAATCGCAGTCATAGCAAATTCACAACAAAAGCTTGTGAAAATAGGCCCAGTGTGTCCAGAATGAAGAATGAAGTAAGACATTTGAACACCTGCATGCAGCAATGTAAAAATATTAAACAGAAAGTGCCCTTATAAATGTAAAATGTCAGTAGGGATGTGGTACCACTCGTATGAATAGCCAAAAATATTTTTCATCTGGGTAGTACTAAAAGTTAAAATCATATGCTCTGAATAGGACACACAGTGATATTTTGTGAAAGGAGCTTCATTTTTAAATGTCACTCTCTCAGCTGGGAATTTATTACATTTTGCCAAATCCTGACACTATAACTGTGTTTTCTTTCTTAGTAGTCTACATTTTCATTAACCTTCATTAATTAGTTAATGAAAGATTCATGAGAATTCCCTTGTGGTTTTTGATTAAACTATTAGGTATCTATTTTCAGTTTTTTTTTCAGTTTTATCTTTATTGGTAAGAATATGGATATATTGTTAATAAAACAGAAGCCTTTTCAGCATTTCCTAGATCTCTTTCCACTCTCCTGCTAAAGCTGTACAAATGAGGCAGTCTCACACCAGCAATCTCATTCACACAGCTTCTGCTGTCTCAATAAATGGCCTGATACCATAAAATCTTCTACTGGCCTCTTTGTACAAGAATGTTAACAAACAGTCCACACAAAGCACAGTTTATAGAAACGCAGGCCGAGTGGTTTCACTGTCTCCTTTAAGCCTATTTTCACAGGAAGGTGTCAATTCGATAAGTCGTCACTACTGGCATAGAAGATGTGTGGCTGTTTCACTGTTGCATGCAAAAGTGCATGTGGCTGAGTGTGATATAGACACAACAAAGAGAGCATGTAGGCGGGTGTTTGTGTTTATGTATGCCTGTGTGCACTTGTGTGGCTCAGTGTGCTTTGTTGCATGCTCAAGTGTGTGTACGTCTCAGTGTACGAGAGCGATTGTGTGTGTAATGTCTCTCATGCAGCCTCACTGTGTGTGCACAACATAGAGTTGACAGCTGGCATAGCTGAGATCTTCAGTTTTTCTGCATCGAGACCTTTGTGGAAACAGCCAAACTGAACAACAGCAGCTGCTACAATTGCCAACAGATACCTGTCACCAAGGGTTACGGTGTCACCATGAATACTCTGCATTGTGAATTCCTCAAGCAGTGTTTTCAACAAACCTTAACACCTTATTGAAAAGTATGTATATGACGATATAGATGTAATGTATGTTAATCTGTCTGTTAAATTTAATTATTTTTAAGCTGATGATGTTAATGGGCTAGTTGGGCCCAAAGTTGGGTGACCCAAAGTTTATAGCACTGGCTGTGTGGTGACTGCTGATCTTGGTTTGGCTGAGGCCAGGGACCTTTGTTGCCTGTGGTCCCCTCATCTAGTCTCTGCTTGTCTCCTTTCACCTCTACACTGTCCTTAGTCTAATAAAAGAAAAAGGTCCTAAAATATTTGAAAAAAAGCTAAAAATCATAAACAGCCTGTGTGATTTCCCCTGTAGTTAAAGTAAAGTGTAAATATCACACTGACATTAAAATGGATTTGCAGTTCTCACTTAATTCATTTTGACAACTATTACAAACAACAAAAATAATCAAAACAGTTTGTGTCAGTTAGTTGCATTAATTAATTTTTCTGCACCTTGGGGAGATCATAAACAACTTTTAAACACAATACTGGCCTAATCATCTTTTAAGGAGATAAAGCTTACACGCTGCCTTTTGCATATTGATGCAATCAAACACATGAAGCAATATTGACATTCATTTGGAGTCGCATTTCTTTCCATCTGAGGAATATAAGTCCAGCATGCACCATGATCTCCTTAGGGAAATATCTGGCACTTTAGCAGCTAAGTGTTCCAATATGTTCATCAGTTAGTTGCTAACTTTATTTATTGGCTGTTTTGTGGGAGGCAAAAAATGTACAGCTGTATACAGTTGCCCTCTGCTGTGGGAACCAATAACAATGAGAGCAATGAGAGTCAACAAAAACAGTGCAAGTAGTAAAACAAACAAAAAAAAATCTGATTATTGACGATTATACATATCTTATAGTGGTCCCTAATTTGATAACTTTCATGTTACAGTTATTCATTTTATTTTCAGTATAAAGATTGTTATTGTCACAGCTTTAAAAATTATAACTTAAACCAACTGTGGACCGACTAAGTCTAAGAAAAAATAACATTTCTGCTCTTTCCCAAGGGGGAACGCAGGGAACAATATGTTTAAATTGGTTGAGTACATTGTGTCACTGGGTAATGGGCACAGCCTGTATAGGCAGTAATGATGAAGGTCAGAAATCACCTGGAGAAGCTGTAGTCTCCAAAGCTCTAAAAGTCAAAAAGACAGGAAGTTTTATCATTAGTACTTTTTCAGCTTTTACATGTTTCACTGTACTTAGCTGCATAACTGTGATTCCATCCTGTTTATTTTTGGTACATCTGCGTGTGCTGAATCTACGGGCCTTTCATGTTCTCACTAGAGGCAGATGTTGTGTGGGCTGGCTGAGAAACTATTGATAAATATTCTTTCACATGTCCTCATTGGTCGTGGCATGCAGTAAGTGGCCTGCTGTGCTGAGATCTGCTGGATGAAGGCTGTCCATCTGGTATCATTTGTACATCTGGAGCCTAACTGTCTGATAGATTCATAAGAGGTGTATTTAGACACTGCACACATTGGCTGACTGAGGGCATAAATTTGTGTACTGTATACATTTACCCCCTTATTGTTTCTGCCACTAAAAATACTCAGGCACCAAGTGAAAAGCCAGGTTAACATCCTTGTGAGGATACTTTACGTATCCAATGTACCAGATCAGCTATTGCTAAGCCAAATCACTCAGGACCTTGTTTGTTCATCTGTGGGGGTCGTCTATCACTCAGCATCTCTAGTTTAATGGCTCACTTGACTTGACTGCCAAGCATTTGCAAACAATGTTGTATCATTAAGTGTCCATGCTATGAATAGAGCAGTCACTTATTCCAGTAGTTGACTTATCTGCCAGGAGGTCTTCTCACCTCCAGAGTCTTAGAAGTCTTATGACTCTTTCATGGGCAAACTTCCAGATATGGGAACATAGCTGCTGTTGGTGAGCTAATCTAGGAGCTATTGCTGCGCTGGACGCAACCAGAAGTGTCACACTTGTATATGACCAATAGCAGCCAAGCTGGGAATGGGTTATCAGCCAGTAGATTAATGTGAGTGGTTGCATTGCACCCTGAATCCTCAGCTGTGACCAAATGTGACTTACGGCCTCTATGACTGATATAATTTTTGTAAAAAGCATGACTGTCAGTGGCTCTGTCACCCTCAGCCTGGATATCTTTGTTCAGTGGGCAGGAAGCAGCTCATTCAACTGATGACAGAAAGGTCATAGATGGCTGAGTTTCATTTTAGCCCCTCTATTAAAGGTTATAACCCCTTGGAGAAACTTATTGCAAATACTAGCCTTCAGACAATTTGCTGATTAAAAATGACCTGAAACGTGTTAATTTATTGCCCTTTATCTAAAATGAGATTTAGATAAAGTGTTATATCCCAGTGGTTAGAGAGTTTATAGGTAATATCCTGTTATTATGTTCCTTTGTGAAATTCAAATATGCATTTCTGTCTCTAAAGATATAAGAATAAATAAACCTCTAATTAATGAGTTTTTAAAGTTCTATGATCACTGAAGTTATGAGAAAGTGTTGTATCTGTAATGGAAGATCTATTCATTGGAACCATAATTCAATGATTGCAAGTAGAATTGAGTTCATAATGGCTTGAATTTCAGAGCTACTTTCATAATGGTGAAGAATGAGGGTAGAGCATCGACAAATAATAGGCAAGGACATGGAGTCTGTATTTAAAAACAAAGGAAAAGACTTATTAACTGCAGAGGCAAAGGCCAAATACAAGCTATAACCTTGCAAATACAAATTACTCCTTTGAGAGTAAACGTAGCTTAGGGAAGTTTAGTTGATTTGGTTGTTGAGAGAATGTGTGCCCACTACCGTGCATTATTCAATATTTTCATTACAGAAATACTGAAAAATCAAGCTTTGAAGCAGATTTGTGTTGACAGCTCTTTCCTTCCTGCATCCCTTCCTGATATTGCTTATATGGCTGAACACATAATTATCTTCGGGCCTACATTACCATCAGAATGTATGTAGTGATTGAGCTGGGTTTTAATGGATGCATGGAAGATATTTATGAGGACTGGGGCTGCATTAAGCATGCTTTATCTCATATAAATTCAAACACCAGTGCAGGGAAGTCTTCATGCATTCATTCAAATTCCTCTACTGTCCTTGATATTTTTCATTGTCATAGTAGTCAAATCCTCTGAGCTGCATGGGCAAATAAGCACAGAGGTTGTATGGGAAGTTATGTAAAAAACCCAAACAAATCAAATGCACTCAGTTATGTGTTAATATTTAATGTCTCTTGAAATGGACCTTTATCTGCCTCAGATGGATGAACACACGGTAATCTATGTGTGATTTTCCATGCCTGGGTACACCACTGCTTCTCACCATCAACTCCCTACGTGTCTTGGACACAGAGTTCCAGATGCACGAGTTCACCTGCTAATGTGCGCCAATTTTCTGCTGTTTAACATGCTCATATGTTCATAACAAGATTCAACCATCTATGCATTTACACAGTTAATTTACTTCAAAAGAACGGGTAGTAGACAAATCCTCCAGTAGAGAACATGGTGCAATGTGGAGTTATGAATCACTTCAACAAAGAGAATGGAAAAAAGACAGTTTGGTGTAACACCATAATAAACTGATACTCCACGTGTCGGTGCTGCCTTGATTTGTTTTCTGCCAAAAAAAAAAAAAAAAAAAATCAACATTCAGTTTCTAGTTTTGGAAAAGCTGCAGAGTGGAATAAACCAGTTTGTGCTCCCAGATTCCTGAAAGAAGTGCAGCGGGATACTGTTACCAAAATTAGTTGTCAAACTGAATGAAAAATTCAGTTCTTCATAATCGCGTCCCAGAGAGAAGATTTAAAGGTTGTTTGGACAAGATGTGGGCCCTAGAAGGACTGCAACTATTTATTATTTTCAGTGTGGAGTGCTCTGCCAATTATTTTCTTGAGTTCATTATGAATTGTTTCCTTTATAATATTTCAAAGTAAAAGTAAAAAATACCCATCACACTTTCATAGGCCCTAAGGGCAAGATTTAAATTGCAAACAACAGTACAAATGAAAGCCAAAGATATTCAATTTACAATGATATAAAACAGAGAAATGCAGTAAATATGTAGAATTTAGAAGTTGGTGCTAATAGATATTTTGCTTCTTTGCTTAAAAAAATGAATCAAAAGGGCACACTCAGGGTGAGGAGCATGTTCATGTTCTGTGGCTTATGTGGTCCCTCACGCTTCCTTGACTTCACCATGAAAAGCCAGCATGGCATGGTTTGCAGCTGAATGCTGCAGTCTCAAATCTGAAGCCATGTTACTTTGCCAAAAAAACTGTGCAGGGTGGATTGAGCTTAAGGCCAAAGATCTTGAGTTGGTGGTGGTTGATCTGTGTTCCAACTTTGACTTATGGTCATAAACTAAAGCTAAAGACTGAAAGAATAATGTGGATACAGGCAGTCAAAATGAGTTCCCTTTGCAGCTCATTCTTAGGAGCTAATACAGCAAAACAGAGCTCTTTCACACTGAACGGAGGCATCTGATAAGGATGCCTCCCGGAGACCTCCCTTTAGAGGTCTGTCCAGCTGGGCATAGACCCTAGGGCTGTTCCAGAGCATGCTGGAGGGATTACTTATTCCATCTGGCCTTGGAAAGTGTTGGGGTCCCACAGGGGCAGCTGGCTACAGAGAATGATGCCTAGGCAGACTTTCTCATCCTGCTACCACTAAAATGCAGACCCAGATTAGTGGTTAAAAATTGATGGATGGTAACTCACATGGTTGTCAAATGAATTGTAGGTCAAAAATAAATTCAGATCCAGATTCAGAGCCATTATAAGCCAAACACGTTGTCATTTATAGTGTTTTGTGTTGGATGGTTGGCTTTGAAATTGTAGACATTCATGTTCACAAAAGGTTTTGCAATAACTTTTTATTTTTTAACCTCACTACATTATTAGGTCAGATTCATAATTTATCCAAAAACCAAACCATACAAAATAACCTTAAAATGCATTAAAGAACAATAATAGCATTTGTTTACTTCAGTGTTTAATAATAACCGGCTTGAAGCAAAACAGCATCATGTTAGCATTGTCATTGTGGGCATGTTAGCATGCTAGCCTTAGCGTTTTGCACCACCGTTCCTAAGTTAAGCCTCACAGAGCGGCAAGCATGGCTGCAGGCAAATAAAGACAAGGTTAAGCTACTTGTGTACTCCATATTTTTTAAGATTGTTTCTTAAATTGTGTGTTGGTGATATTGACTCACCTTACTGATAAAAGTGGGTATCTTAGAATAGAATAGAATAGAATGCCTTTATTGTCACTGCACGCATGTACAATGTACACTATACACATGCACAATGAGATAAGAGCCACTCGCTCTACAGTGCAGACATGTTAGAAATATTTACAACATATAGTAAAAAAAATAGAAATAAAAATGAATAAATAAGTAAGTATTAGTGCAAGTATCATATATAATATCATAGTGCAGGGTATCATATTCAGCAGACATTATCCTGTGTTGTTCATAGATCTGTCCTACCCATTAGCCAGTTTAAATCCATTACTAGTACATGGTGATTTTAATGATTGGGGGGTTCAAGTGGTTTTCTTTACTGGCTATTTCTGTCTGTAATAGGTTGAGTGTGTCTCCATCCTGTAAATGTGTGTCTGCTTCTGCTCGCATGCAGAAAGATAGTGCTGACAGAGTTGGAGCAATTTTGCAAAAAAAAAAAAAAAAAAAAAGACAGAAAAGGGAATTTCATTGTCCAGATGTACAAAGCTGATATGAACTTAGGCGTGTAATTTCTCACTGAATGTATTCCAGTCAGCTCTGTAAGATTCTTGTTTCATATTTTTAAGTTAATTTAGCACTCTGCAATGTTTAGTACATATTCTCAGGCTTTTATTTAAGACATTTGTATTCTTCATGCTGTTGTGTTTCTCTGAGACTTTCATGAAATTTGTAATGTGTTGTTGTGTTTATGGGTCACTGTGACTTAGCAGTGATGTCAGGCAAGACTTTTGTAGTCAGCGGTATTAATTCATGCAATATACTGGATGTGGTATGAAAATACTTGTAGTGAAACCGCCATTTCTATAAAATGCTAATTGCTGACTATACTACTGCACAAACATATCTGTTGGGTTTGGCTGTACGCCACCATAACCTCATCTTGCTCCCTTTTAGAGTGGTTGTGATTCCCTGTGAGAATACAGTATGTCAGCCCACCTCCAGTCATAGTGGCAATGCTTTGCAGTGTAGGCAATTCAGGTTAAGGCCTTCGGAGGAAAATAACACATATCCATCTGCCTGGACACAGATTGAGAGAAAAGATACAGATTGTAGCTCAGCAAAAGAACATCCACACAATGGACTAAAAAGTGTACAAAAATGCCAGAGTACAGCTTGTGGGTTTAATAAAAAAAATACTTTCCATGGGTTGTTGGGTTGTTTGGAGTGGCAATGGGTTGCTATTTGATGTTAGACACATCAGGGTGGGGCACACATTGCTACATGTTCTGTGGCTCAGAATCTCTAGCAGCATCCGTGTGTACAAGCTTACTCCGTCTTCCTTCCTTTCTTTCACAAACTCTGATCTTTTGGCCCTCATGTTACCTTTTCATGCTTTTAATGTCTTGGATAAAAAGTTGACAAAGATTCAGCCTGTAGACTGACAGCAGTAATATCAAATCAGCAGCAGAAAGGTGAACTGACACTTTGTTCGGTCTGTCATGCGGCACCAGAGAGAGGAAAAGAGAGGCTGAGCGAGAGAGAGAAATCCCAGACAGATGGATGTTGATGGGCTGCAGACATCTCAGGAAAGACAGAATGATGCAGTCCGTGAAAGGGTGTGCGTAGGTGTGTTTGATGTAACCCCAGACAGTTGCGTTACACAGACAGCAGAGAGGTGGAGGACTTTTTGGGGGGAAATACAGCTGCAGGCTCAAGCATGCATGAATATTTGCATTAGTATTCACATGTACTGTCGGAGGAAGGTTTTGATAAGGACTCTGTTCTCCAAAACGGGAAGCAACAGAGTCAATTTGAAGAACTGTGTTTACAGGGGGGACTGAAGGTAAACATGTTTTTGGTGTCACAGACTCTAGATTACTTCGCTACTGCTTTCAGGTGATGTGTAGAACGAGAATACCTGCAAAAATGAAGTTGTTTCTTTGTCGTTCAATTTGCTCATTCTCTAATAATTTTCATGTTTTTATGCTAAATGTGAAGTCAAGTGATGCAGCTGTTATGGTGTTTATGCATATCAGGTGGCATGCTGCAATTTTTGTAATCATTTTGGCATGAAATTGCGCCCATGTTTCTGCCTGCTGAGACTACTCCTTATCTCATATGCAAAAAAGTGTTTATTGTTTGTTTCATGGCTGTAATTAGAGGAGGGGCACACATGGATGTCTTCAATTCACTCACATGCCGTTTGAAAAAATATGGAGTTGTGGAGTTAAAAAGGGGAGGTTACAAGACCTTGGGGCCGGTATCTTGAGGCTACAGTCCACTACTTGGCCAAAACACCGGCTTGAAGCACATTTCCGCTGTTGTATGTTTGAATTTTCATTGTCGTAGGTTTGTACTATGAGACTTACTACCAGACATGAACACCCTCTTTCCAGGTCCATCTAGCATGGTACTCTGTTCATCCCACTATAACTATATTCTGTTCCAGATCCCTTTCCAGATTATTCTGCCCCTTGTCAAGACTATGTTTCTGTCTTTCGTCACCGTAATTGCAAAAATTGGTTGGAGAAATCCTAATGTGGATGTGCCCTGAGACTGTTCTCAGGTAATTTCATGTATCATGAGTGCTGCACACCTCATAACATATAGTAACTGCTGTTTTATTTTCTCCCTAACTGAAAAATATGACTCCACTATAACTATTAGCCCTAGCAGACAAACATATTGTTGTTGACTAATACTTGCAATATCAACAGTCATCCTCGACTGCCCTTAAAGAGTTTTTTGCCTATGGTCATTTAATTTGCTCTAATTCCCTTAAATTTGAAGTATTCCCAGTCTGGTTTACACGTACACACTGTACAGGTGTAAGAAAAACATCTTTATACAGTTTTTGAAACCATTAAGGCTCTGATTCAATGCTTATTTAGAAAGAGTGTCTACATGAGGTACCACAAAAGCCGAGCCAGAATGTAAAAGATTGTTGCAGAAATTACAAAACAAAAGATAGACAGACAGACAGACAGATAGGTGGATAGATGGATAGATAGACAATAGATAGATGGGTAGATAGATAGATATTACATCCATAAAAACAAGCAACATATGTGCAGAGGAGAGACTCACAAAAACACAGTGAAACACAAAGACAGACCATGCAGAGAAGGGCTCCATCTGTCCTTGTCTGATAGTGAATGGGAAAGAGACTCCCCTGAATGAAGGCGGCCATTAAAATCTCTTGTAAACACATTATAGGCCTGGTCTTGTCCAATATATAGAATGAGACATAACAGTGATTTAGAGGCTGGGTCGCATCCATAAATGCATGAAGCCAATCTCATGTGAGCATCTGCTGGCAACTATGTGTGCATCCTGATGTGCAGTAGTTACACAGAAGAAAAAGGAATGGAGAGGGCTGACAGAGCACAAGTAAACATGTCATCAACAAAAAAACAAAACAAAATTTGCCTTTAGGCTAAATTTTAACAGAGTGTTGCCTGAGCCAGATTTTAGCATATATTTCTGTTCTGTTTTAGTTAGTGGAAAAATATATGTAAATGTATAAAGGGCTTCAGAGGAAAAACTTGCATGTGGAACCAACCATTCAGGATACTCTTGACTGGGAACAAGTGGAATAAACCTTTATTTCCAGTCAATGCAATTATTCCTTTTAATTTAAATACAATGGGATTTTATTGGGGGAAAAAGCTAGAAATGAAGGTGTATGCATGTTCCTCCAGTAAGGGGAGGAAAAATTAAATTTCACTGTGTACTTTATGTTGGACCTTATCAAATATGGCTACAGTCCCAATACAAAATACATACACTTCTGTATTTCACACAGATTATTACCAGTCTTAACTTTGACATTGTGTCCTGATACCTATAAAGATTTTTGTTTTATTTGCAGGATCAAGCTCTTAACGGCTTTTATTGCAATAATTAAAGCTCAAAAATAATTAAAGGCAGTGATAAGAAAACTTAAGCTTCTGATCATTTGTTATAGTCCTTCTACACTCTCAACAAAGGGTCAACTAAATGTTGCAAATGGTAGTTTTTAAACAGGATTTTTCAGCTGATTATTTTTCTGTTATTGATTAAAAAATAACTGAAAATATTGAGCCCAAGAGATAGATGTTAATGTCAAAAGGAAACTGCCAGATCGCATTTGAATGGGTAATTTTGACCTTTCATTGCAATGCCACAATCAAATCAATTATGTAAATTTTAAAATGAAAAATGCAAAGATACATCATCCGTCTAATAATTGTCAGAAACATCATCATCGTGTCTGGGATTTTTTTTTTTTTATGTTTGACTCAAACAAATACTTGACTCACTCTGTGGGGTGTTTGTATGAATGCAAAGGGTGAGAAACTCACAGACAACAAAGAAGCATGTTTTGAAGTAAACAGGACTTGGTTTAATACCTGAAACTGCATCCAATTCCCATCTGAACAATTAATAAGCTGATGTGGCCTAAGAGAGAAAGATTCACTTGTCATCATTTTGTTCTATTGTATTCCATTGAAAAACAGAGACATGCAGAAAGAGGTGTTTTGCAGTTTGATATGTATGTCACATTAGTATGGGACTGTTGTCTTCCAAGCTCTCCTCAGAATAATCGTATAAACAAACAAGGACATATTTCCCAAATGTTTCTCGTAAAAGGGAGAATAGCTGATTTTGCACTTGCTTGTCATTCCTTAGGGTTCGGAAATAATTTCTACCTTATTGTTTTGACCATTACTCAAGGATGTGACTTAATTTATTGCTCTATTCTGTGTCAGACTATCGAGTCCGTTAAGGGAACACAATAACAAGAAAATGAGCAGGTGAAAGCTTACGTATAGAACAGAATAAGGGCTCAAAACCATTAGGCACATTTGGTGGATTTGCATTAAAGCCCAGCCCTTTTATATTTTATAATATTACCTATGTGTGTGTTTGTGTGTGTGTGTGTGTGGATGCACTGCCCACATTAATAATTAATTTGAGTTAAGATCTAGAAACTCAGAGCACCACCTCAAAATAAAAATATTTTATTGGGATTCAGAGCCTTTCTTTACTGTTTTCCAGGTTTCCTTGTTGTTCTTTTTTATTTTTTCACTGTATCTATTATGCTTTTAGGAACTTGTTCTAGACATCGCTTTAAAGGAAGTGTTAACTCTGCCTAATGTCTTAGACCTTTAATCAGATATCTTCTGATTATTTCCGTCTTTGGTTTACATTTTTTGCCTCTTTCATTTTAAGGGAACAAACATTTTAGGTTTTGTTTTGTGTGGCCCGAGACATCCTGCATACTAGTGCAAAAAATATTGTACTTAATTTATCTCATCTGGCAAAAAAATACTTAGTCTGGAGTGTATTAATGAGACAATTACCGCCAAGACCTTGAACAAACTTTTTCACAACCTTATAGAATCATCTTGAAATAAATGTGGATCATCCTAAATCTAGTCCAAAGTCTTAAAATTAGTTAAAATGTGACCAGTGTTATTCAGAATGACAGTTACACCGCCACTTCCACACTCACCCAATCACTCACGCCGCATGCTTACCATTAGCCTGCATTGCGCATGAGCTAAACTCAACACAATAATTATACTTAAAATAGTCAAGACTGCTCCTCAACACAAGTAAGTAGTTGGTTAATATATTTAATAAAATACTTTATAATTGTGTTTCCCCAATTTTACTTTTTCAAAAGTACTTTTTTTTAAAGAACAAGTTTCATAAAAAGGTCTGTCTCTGCTGTGGGTTTCCTTGATGCAGCATTAACATTGCAAATAGTCACTTTATCTCACCACGAGAAACCATTGCAATTACCCTTATAGTCAATATACTGGAGGTAATGTATGTTTCTGTGTGTGTGTGTGTGTGTGTGTCTGTGTTGCCGAGGAGTCGTGCTATGCAAAACATGCAGTCAATATCATTTTCATGGCACTTTCTTTGCCATATTAGCAGTTTTCCAACTCTCATCCCCAAATAAATTTACGTCGTCCCCGGTCCTGTTGTTATCTTACCTGTGTGTTTTAAGCTCAAGTCCTGAACTACACCAAAGAGTTCAGTCTAGTGGCAACATTACATAGCCTGTTTCAATAAAATGAACAACCACAGTATCAGTAGGTCAAATCGTGACATGCAAAAATTGCCTCGTGGAGCAGTTGATGAGTCAATGATATTGATCAAACAGCCTTGCAGATATGGTAATATTAGTGACTTATTGTGATGGTAAAGCAAAATCTTCACACCCGTAAGACGCCTGTGTCGTCTCATCTAACCTGGTTGTTGCTATAATTTCGCAGGGCTCAGCGCTCTGCCCTTTGACCCAGCGACCAACAGAGATCCTCTCCACTTCAACAACTCAAATGGCCCGCTAGTCACAGAGTGTCCGTCCCTGGAAAAAACATCTGAAAATGGCAAGAAGAGGAAAAGAACCGGTCTGCCTTCAGGTACTGACAATACCACCTCACTACAGTACCATTATGACACAAAATAAAGAAACTGTCCTCTCTAGTTTTTCAATAATTCCCCAGTACTATTGTGTGTTGCGCTATCAAAGGCCCTACCTGGAATTACAGTTGCTCACTTTGTCTGGTTGGATGTTTCCTGATGGAATGTAATTTAAATGCTACCAGCATCAAATAACTGCTGGTGAGAGATAAACTATAATCCTGTTATTTTGAGACAGTCTGAAAGAGGTAGCCTTGTTTGGTCTTTGCCGTTTTTGATTAGCTTGCTGTAGCCTGCGGCTCTGCTTGTCTGGACTGTTTGGAGGTCACACAGCTAAAACCAGGAAGCTGCATGTCGGAGATTTCACATCCGCCTGCCCCTCACCATGCCAACAGCCCCGCCAATCAAAAACTCACATGCCTTCAGCTCTCTCACACATACTGCCCTGTTAGACACAGGATACTGTAGTGTTGTCTTTGTGTGCACATGCACACACTGCCTCTGCCTCTGTGTGAGTGTGTTATGTGCAAACGCTCACCCAATAAGCCTAATTTTAATCAGGACCAGTGTGCTGTCTAACTAAAGAAGGGCTTTCTAATTAATTGCATTATGAGCAGTAGAAAGAAGGGGGCCCTTAAGACAGAAAGGTGTTGCTCCATGTTCTCATCTGTTGGGGTGACACTAATTGGTCTGGATTTACAGTCTGGCACAGATACACAGGGGCTCCAAATTAACTAATATCAGTATTTGCAGGGCAGAGCTAAGTCAGTGCCGGTGCCTCTAGTCGAACATGGCCTGTGGAACTTCGCACTGGCTGGCTAAATGACTCATTTTTCTCCTGCCAAACACAGTCACCAACAGCTCCATCAAAGACAATATCTGTGTGCTCTTTGTGCTATTATAGATTTAATTCCCAGAGGTAGAGATAAAGAAGTCCACCTGGGGAGAATCTGCACATGAACCATCTTTCTCTCAGTCTCACAGCTGGCTAGCGTTACCAATTATGTAAGGTAAATAATGTTTCCCCCCAAGTCAACAACAGTGTTGACCTCGCACATCCCTTTAAATCTTGAATAAACAAAGGTTCACTGTTGTAGGCAGCTGTGGTTACTTTTCAATTTAAAAGACATACCTTTCTTCTTCACAATGATATTAAAGTAAGAGCTAATCAATATGATAATGGCTTATACTATATATCTACTATAATGTGTATTGCTGCACCTGTCCCAGGTGCACTATGCCTTGCTGCCAGTGCATGCTGGGATTTGTTCAAGCCCATTTGATACCCACAAGTAGTAAGCAATTTATGACATATGCGAATAGATGAAGGAAGACATTTTTAACATAATTTCAGTATTAGAGGTGAATATATGGACTCAAAATAGGGATTCACATCACAGCTCTCAAAGGTTTCATCCACTTAAATATGTTAGGACAGCTATTGGAGTAAACCGCAAAGCAAATTGTTTTAAAATTTGACAAATTTATGTTGTATACATCATTATGTCACATACCCCTATTTATTATAATAGAAATATTGAAGAAACCATTTTGTACATCAGAAAATGCGCAGATACTCTTGGGTTGAGTCACACCAGGTCTTTATCAATACACTGTTAACACTGTACATAAAGTTTTTGCTGTGTTTTTACTGCAGCTACTACCAGCTCATTTGAAACTAATTAGTTATCGACTGTAGCGGCTCATGCAAACCTCTGCTGCACACTGTTCTTTCACTTCAAATAAACTTTACTGGAGAGGTAACATTTTGGTCCTCGGATCTTTGTGAGGTAAAACTAAAGGGCAAAGAAAACTTCAGACAGATACAACCAAAGCCTGTACTGTGTTGTATCTAAGTTTAATGCATATAAAGGGACTATGTAATGGGGTTCTCCCCCAATCTGATACATCATCCAATAATCAGGCACACAACGAGATAAACTTGCAATCAAAAAACAAAACTTACATAACATCAAGTCATATTTAATCAGAGGAGGTTAAATTCTGTGATGATTTATTCCATGTAAGAACACAAGGTCATCTTTAGTACGATGAAGAAGACCGTAAATTGTTCTTGACAGCTCCAGGAAAAAAAGACTAACTGGACCGAACTACTGCTTCCAAGGTGAAGAGTTGACTGTCCCTCTCAATGTATTCAACATGCCCTGTCAGATCAAGCATGTCATCCGTATTACCTCTCCTACTCACTTTGTGTGGGGTTTTTTTTTTGTCATTTGGTTGAATCAGTTGGTGCCATAGAAATCAGAGTTTGAGGCAGATCTCATCTTTAGCCGGAGAGTTGTGTTTATTATACTGCTGCAAGCAAAAGCCACACATAGCACAAATGCAGAGTTACTTCACCAACAACACACTGTTTCACGCAGACACATGAATGATATAACAGAGTGGGAGACGATACATGAATGTAACTAGAGTCGTGGGTTTTCTATTAGTATGGAGTCATGGTGAGGCTTTTTAAGCACTGGTTCACAGAAAGGTCAGGGCTTGTCGGGCAGCAACTGGGAGCAGATTTTAAAGTAGTATATTACTGAACAACAAAGCAGCAGGAAGTTGAACAAAGTAGTGAGCCTAGACTAATGCAATATGTTAAAATACTATTTTTAATTCTTAACACTCTTTTTAAGAATTATTTTGTGTGCATTAACCTGTTTTAACTTCACGACGAGTAAATCTTCACCTAGTGAACCTGCTGCAGCTACGTACCAAATTATGAAACGTGGATGAACTGGTTTTGCATTGCAGCCTTCCTTTGTCATTGTGTACAACCAAAATCGATTGTCTCTCAGATTAGAGGCTGTTTTGTTCCATTCAGGTGCTGCTATTTTCTCTTTGTCATTGTCTGATAAGACAACCATGGTGCTTTAAGATGAGTTAAATCAGCTTCTTTTCAATTTTTTTACCATTTTTGTTTTGTTGTTTAAATGTCTGCCTCCTCCCACATTCTGTCCTCCTTTTGTTCAGAAATATGACTTTGAAGGAGACATACAGCTGCCATAACAAACCCAGTGAAAATAACTGAAAGAAAAGGTGCAGGAGACATTTAAAAAAGCGACCTTTGTGACAACAGCTTCAATGGGCATAGAAAGCAGAGTCCCAGAGTTACAGTACAGTATGACTCACCACAATTTGTAGGAAAACAGATGAGCTTAGCATGGTTTTCACATTTTATTTTACCTTTTTAAAGACACTTTCTGGTTATTTATTATCCACAGTGTCCTCTGGAAGAGTTCACTGTAGCATCGTCACTGTACTGACTTCTCTCAAAACCACAAACAGACAGCTAGAAATAAATGAAGTCCATTTTGTATATTGTAGCTTCAATGAAAAGATGTCCCTGTGTGCGCGTGTGAGTGTGTGTGGTCTGCTCAGATTAAAGCCTGTCAGAAAGCCTTAAGATCAAAGCCTTTGTGGAGCATAAATCTGATCTGTCACTGGAAAAGCCACCCAGTTTTCCCTTCCATCTTACAGATGGAGAGCAAATTCACTCATCCATTATTTTTTTCTTTGTCAGTTAGTCAAGTTATGATCGCTATTAATGCAGCATGGGTGTATTTCTATCATGATGGCACCACTTCGTTCATTGGGTTGGTAGCATAAAGACTGTACACAACTGCAGTTTTCTATGACATCTATCTCTTATTTTATGGGAATATCCAGATTGTGAAGGTCAGCTACCAAGTGACTTAAGCAGCTTTTAAACTGAAATGCTCCTAAAACATACATGCTTTCTGGTGTTTTCAGTCTAATTCTTCTCTTATCTCTCTTTTTCCTTTTCTCTTCTCTCAATTTACCACTTGCAAGGTCAATACACTGCATCAGTTCTCACTGTGACAGTGATATATATACATGAACATGGTCACTGTATAATACTTCCAAGGCATAAAACATAGCTTTGAAGCAAAGAATTTGAATTGAGGGTTTTTGTTGTTTGCATAACTTAAGTTTCTTGAGTAATTGTTTCAGTCCTGTGCTGTAACATTAGCCACATGTTGTTGCACAGCATGGAGTGCCTGTGTAGAGAACACATGTTTAGCACAGCAGTAGCTGGAAAGCTAATAATAGCCCAGTTACAACACAATTCTACAGAGCTTTGTTCCATCAGGCTAATGAGTATGGCCCAGTAATGGCAGATCAATGATTACAGATGATTAGTGTTTCCTCGTGCCGGCTATGACTCCTGTGTCTATCAGCTGTAGCTGCTTGCTAACTTGAAGTCACTCCCTGAAGGGCCAGTAGCTAAATGATGGAGGTCTACAACAGCTGGAGCTGTGGATTTACTGGCTTAGAGGGTTTGATTCTGTCTGGCTCCGGGTCGTCTCCAGCTTTAGTCAGGTCCTCCAGCTCTCTGAGGACGACTGATGGAGCACCGACTCATTAGCAGCCATGTGGATTTAGTCTCGTTAAGGGACCCTAATGGATAGATTTATCTCATTACATTTGGCACTTCATTAGATACACATACTGTAGGACAAAGGCATGTAGAGAAACACGGACACTTCAACACACACACACTCATCACATGATGTGCTTATGTTTTGCACATACCGTCTTTTATTAACGCAGTGTAATTACCCAGACTAGCGAACACATAGACTTTATTTAAGACCCAACAAATTTAAACACAGTGACAATCATCTGAACATCTTGTTAGAAAAAACAAATACAGACTAACATTTAATGAACCTTCTCTAGTCTGAGAGGTCCAATGTTTGTAAGACCACAGTGACAATGTTAACATAGTGTTCAGTAGTAGTAGCAGGTATTTGATCATAAACCAAAGTCATTGGACATATTGAAATTCTCATATGGCGGTTGTAATGAAAAAGCGACGGGATCACCAGAATTATTGCAATTCATTCTGTACCAAATTTCACGACTATCAATCCAATAGCTATCAAGATATCTCACTCAAAAGCATGAATGTCAACTCTCAGTAGAGTACTACAGGAAAACCCAAGTGATCACCATATTCATTAGGAATTACCCTCCAGAAACCATGAATATCTGTACAAAACTTCAGGGTAGTCTGTCTGAACCAACTGGTAGACTAAGTGACCCACAATGCCATTCCTAGAGCTTAGCCACAAGCTTGGCTAAAAATGTATTAAGCAATATATTAAAAATATCTAATATATATGTTAATTTTATGTTATGCTGTCTGCATATGTCAGGGCTTAACTTCAAATTTGAAAAAAAAATCCACCCTAATAGTTTTGATTAACAGACTGCAGTTAGAAAAGACGACAGTAATAAAATTATATGCAGCTCACTGGAGACACAATTGTTTAAAGCTCTTTAGGTATATATCCCAACCACACAACAACAATAATTATTATTATACTTAAATTAAGTAAGAATATGATTTGAATTATAAACATGTATAGCTGGGAAGTAATTAAAGTAGCGGGTACACTTTAATAGAAAGCTTTGCATCATTGGACTGGTGATTTTAGCACAGTATCATGTTTTCTGTTGCAAACAGCTGGTGGTTAATTTATACCAAAGTTAGATACTACACGTTTCATTATTCAACCATGCACTTACACTCACCAGTGTCTCTTTTCAAACAATGCATAACAAAGGCTGCCTCTAGCCCCCCCACTAAAAATTGCTTGAATTATTCCTTTTCTATTGGCCTCTTTCACTGTTTCACAGCAGTCAAGGATGGTCTTCTATCTGCAAGTCTGTTGAGGTTAAACAAAAGAAAGTGAGTAGTTAAGGAACTGCTGGTGTTGGAGGGGAATGCCTCTACTTATTGACAGGATCAATAGCAGTTACACATGATGTGTTCTTAGTTAGCTTCGTGAATCAACACCTCTATTATTGCACTAGAGACCGTACAGGTTACACTCTAGGACTTTTAAATGTTGCCTGACAGAAACATTCAAGTGGTGAAACATTGTTGACTAGCACCCTTTATGAATGAATTTCCATGACGGTATGGAACTGCAGCACATTTTACATATTGTAACCACATTTACTGCAGTTTAAGAACACTTACCTTCAGCCATGTGTTATAAAAAAAAGAACAGAAAATACAATTAAATACATTTCTGTCCATTTTAGTTTACATTTCCTCTATAGACAGCATATTTGTGTTTTGCTCGTCTGTCCTGCAAACGTCTTTTTGTTTTACCAATTGAAAAAACTAGGGCATTGTAGTCTAAAGATAACAAGTAAGGTTTTCCGGTCTAAGTGGAGGATTCCTACTGGTGGAGTAAAAAAGTGCCTTTTGTTCCATGAGATCTGTTTGAGAACTGATGCTGTAACAATTTGTTATTTTAATGGTTTAAAAAGAAAATCTGGAATTTTTTTGGATTTTTTTTTTTTTGTCTATGCGTACCCCTATCCAAAGATCATCTCAAGAAACTTTAATTTGAGTCCAGGACAAGCTCCCACCCCTGCATTTTTCATATTATATTTTACTTAAGTAAGGTTTTCAATGCCCTTTTGGATGCACTTCTTCCATTACTGACTATTAGCAGTGAAACAAACTGTGGTTGCATGATTTTAGCCCAAGCTTTCTTTTCACACAACACCTGCATATTTATATTCCCATTTCACAGATGCCATGTAATTATCTATGTTAAATCATTAAAATGTCATTCTCCTGTTTGTGAAAGGCAAAATTAGCATTATTTTTCAGATAGCACTGGGATGTAATGGATTTTTTTTTTTTGAGTGGTGGCTACAAAATTGTTAAGTGTATGTTGTGGGGATCTCAGGCTGTCAGGAGAGTCTCTAATTTGTGTTTATATTCTGCAAACAGAGGTGACAGATGCACTTTAATTGCATATTGAAGTAATTAGGTGTTCAGTGTCTTTATCTGTAGGATTTCTTAGCTTGTGAGTGTGTGGTCCCGAAGTCAAGGACATTACAGTTTGACAGTTTCCTAAAACACCTTTATTTATATCTCCCTCATTGCATTTCCATTGAACATTTTACAGTAAATATCAAATACTCTCTATCCAATATTCATACAGTAAAGAATAAAGACAATTTCATTCTCAAAAACTTCACCTTGATCAGACAAACAAAAATGATTTTGTTTGTCTGATCAACAGTCTAAAAGTCAGGGATATTCAATATACAGTGATCTGTTAGAGACAGCAGTATAGATCTTCACATTGCTGAGAGGCTGAAACACACTTAAATATTTGGCATGTCACTCATTATTATTTTGTTTCTTATCTAGTCAATGTTTCAAGTTGTTCCAGGTTTTAGCAATATACTTTTCATAAATATGTTGAATTCTTGTGTTTAATGTGTACAGTATATGTACAAATAGTGTGTGTGTGTGTGTGTGTGTGTGTGCACTAACCAGCTACAAACAGCATACCTGAACAATAGTGGAGGGTTGATGACTTTATCAAGGATGTTTTTTCAACGGAGTCAATTAACTGAGTAATCATTTCAGCATTAATTTGAACATTTAATAACTTAGTCAGCACTTCTGCATAACTGCTCTTAACACTTCCATCTTTCATTCTCTTTGATTTGACATTGCAAATACAAAAATGTATGATGAAGGAAAGTAAGTGATTGTTATTGATTGTTATTATGGAGATACAAGGTTTTACATTGGAAAAACTGCTTTTTTCATGCCTACTAGTGCAACACATGGAACCATTTTCCATGGCAAGATGGCACATCTCTGGTTTAGGATAAGTTCAGTTTTTAATTCACAATGCACCATGCTTACATTTTGGAAATGATCAGGGTTTGGGTTAAAAAAAAACATAACAATGTCACCTGTCTTAGTGCTTTGCTCCAATTTCTATGGCTGCGAAAGCTTTGTCACCTCAACAAAAACATAAAGTATGTCAGGTTTACTTGTTGACAAGTTCCAGGAGCATAACATATATACACTGTTGCCCATAAAGTTGGAATAAAATATTTTTTTACTCTTCTCATCAAATGATTGTGACAATGTGATTTATTCTTGATAGATAAAGTGTGTATCTTGTCCAAACTCCTCATTGCACCTGGTCAAAAGTGATTACTGATGTGTATAATTAAGAATAAAAAGAGGAATGTGTCTGAAAACAAAATTATTCCAACTTTATGGACAACAGTGTATGTACATACACGTGTCTGCATATATTAAGAAACAGAATTAACTAGCCAACAAACAGACTTTAATTAAAGTTAGCAAAGTCTCTTCTAATCAGAAATATTTGCCACATTGAAATTTAATAATAATAAGAGCACATGGCATTATGTGCTGTTTAATATCCAGTGTTTTGTCTGATCCATTCACTAACTGCCCCTTTATGTGAATGACATTAATTTGTGGAGAAAATAATTCTCATCCAAAGCCACACTAAAAGCGCTGCGTAATAAGAGTCCTTTTATGTATTTTTCTAATACATTTTCTGTGTTAAGTCATTACCCAAAAGTGCTGATTTATTTTCTATCACAGGTGGTGATGTTAGGGTCACCTTAGGATATGGTGTCCCTGCCGTGTATTGCAAATAGATCAAAATATATTTTTAAGCACAGTGATAGTTATTCCAAACTGTGATCAGACCCATCCATCATGTCATGGGTAACCAGTCCTGATATGTGGCACTCCAAGCAGCAGAAAACAAATGTTCTAAAATATTTCTAAATGTTATGTGACCCATCTTTGGTATTTGTACCTGCCTGTTGGCAGGCAAGGGTAGCATCCATTTAGTATTAAAAATAATGGTCAGGCACATATAGATTTCAGGTGTGTGTGTGTGTGTGTAGTGATGTCCTGATGGCTGCACTGGGAGTCGAGATCTACAGCTGTCTGTGTGACAGGCGACACATAGTGACACACAGCGCTGACACTGATGGATGGGAGACACAGAGTGACACACTGGAGTTTCACAGATAAAAGTACTGCAGAACTATTGTGATCTCTCTCCCAGTCCCTTGTCCTGTCTCATTTTCTTTCACAAACAGGTGTAATGATCAAGGGAGCTGTATTTTTGCCATTGTCATTAGAACAGGGGCTGAAGAATGGAAAGAGCTCCTCAGTGAATTTGCATCCGGTGAAGGAGTACATGTGAGCCCTGGCATCCACGTCATAGAATGAAACTTGACCTTGCTCGTAATCAACAAACACCCCGACCTTTTGAGGCACCGCCCTTACATGGAGGTTAACGGCAGGGCCAGCATTGGCTGTTAATTTTTTTCCATTTCTCAGCCAAATAGTCCAGTATCCATTCTGAGGGCTCAGCCTTATATCACCTCTCCTGTTGATGGACTGGCTTGCAACTCCCAAATCCCACTGAGTTTTGTCTTTAACCTGGACCTCATAGTAAAACTTACCAGAGGAGAAACCCTTTTTTGCAAGAACATTAAGGACATGATCAAACCTCTGTGGTTTGTTAGGGAGTTTCCTCTCCCTGCCTCCATGCAAGACTTGTTTTCCATCATCAGAAACAAAGAGATAAGGGTGTGCTGTGTCAGGATCCAGAGTCACATCCACAGCATACAGCTGCATCTCTTTCAAGTATGGATCACACAGTGTCCTTATTTCTCTCGTCACTGTTGTCTCCAGCTTGGTCAAGGCTTCCAGTGTGGTAAAGTCATCACTTTTAAGAGTCACATTTGACCAGTCCTTAACCTGGGGTGGTGTGATGTTAAGAGAACGGAAATTGTCAAGGAATAGGAAGTTGTCACTGTTGAGTGATACCTGGTTCAGTTGCGAGTAGCTCTGCTTTATCTGCATAATTTCTTCCTCCAGTTCTTTAATGAAGCCTTCTGTCTCAGTTTCTGTTTTTTTCTGCTGCATCTCAATTACCTCTGTCAGCTCAGCTTGGCTTCTCCTAATGTAGTCCACCATGGCAGTCATTACATGCATGCTGTATGACAGTGCCTTCGCTGTATTATTTCTGCTAGCCACCACTGAGTGTTGAATCTCCTGCATTTTCTGCTGACGCTCCCCGATCATTTGAGCCATGTCTTTTCTCTCATTTCCCAGCTGGGCCTTCCTTATTTTAGCCTCCTCCTCCAGACTCACTATTTTATGGGTTTTATGGTCACTGTCTTTACAGGACTTGCATACAAACATTTGATCCACCCTGCAAAACTCCTCCAAAGGCTCGTCATGCTTCTTGCATATCCTGCTCTCCAGGTCTTCAGCTGGGTCGATCAGCTTGTGTTTCTTCATGGCTGAAATTCTCTGATGAGGCTCCAGGTGGTTTTCACAGTAAGACATGAAACACACTAAGCATGACTTTATGGCTATGAGCTTTGCCCCTTTACAGATATCACAGAGCACATTTCCAGCTTGTTCCTGAGTTTCACAAGATATTGCTGGAACAATTTTCTTGACCCTTTCGGCCATCTGAGCAATGATAGGGTTAACTCGAAGCAATGGTCTATTGTAGAATGCCTCATTACATAGTGGACATTGGGCCACAGTATTTTTAGTGTCCCAGTAGTGTGTTATACAATCAAGACAAAAATTGTGCCCACAGGGAATCGTCACAGGTTTATTGAACACATCCAGGCAGATGGAACAACTAAAGTTCTCCTCAGCTGTTAGACTTGCAGAAGCCATGTCTAGAAAGAATGAGGTAAAATAAAGTAAAAAGTTATCCAGATGTATTGTTTTTGGTGTTTAAATTTACTTAGATGCACTATTTAACAGTGAAGACAAGACATGATAAATGACAATTTTACCTTAAATGTCGTTTTTCCAACTCTTAAACATCCGTGAAGGACGGTAAAAGCATGCAGCTCGTTTCCTTCTTTTAGTTTCTCTTTCAGCAGTGACGTCAGAGTGCCACTCCCCTCCCATTTCCTCTTCTAACTGGAACAAGTTAACCCATTACAGGCTCAGTTCACTAGTGACCCAAGTTCAGGGCTCTTTTTTCTCTTTTAAATCCACCAGAGCTTAGTTAGAGATATAAAATGTGTCCCCAATCTTGACTTCAAAGGCCTGTATACAGCCATAGAGCAGTGGCTTCTTTCAGGTGTGCATTATTCATATTATTCTTTGCACTCAGTTACGTGCTTGTTAATGTATTCACAATGTTAGTGCTTCGGAAATCCCTTTCATGTACAGTATTATGCTCAAATGAAATGAAAGCTGTGAGACGGCACAACATGCTTAATTCTAAATGAGTTTGTGTGCATGCATGTGTGTGCATTTGCATTACACGGGAATGCTTAGTGAAGGCATCTGCATAATAAACTATAAATACACTCGTCCTGTGCGCTCTCCGCGGAGGAAACAAGGCTTTGGACACAAAAGCGTTTCTGCATCCTTGAAGGGCTTTGTCACAGCTGAAAGAATCTGTGTAGGTTGCATGCAGGTTTCCTTGCATTAGCAGTATCCATGTATGATTGGATGTATTTCCATTGCTGGATGTGGGCTGTTTGCACAAATGTTAGCATATGAAAACTGAATGATGGATGATAAATTTGAAAAAAAAACTTGTAATACTTAACCTTTTAGTGATGCAAATTAATTAGCCTCAGCGCAGTTTGCTTGTAACACTGCATATATATATATATATATATATATATATATATAACATACGCATATACAGTGTGTGTGTATATATATATATATATACACTGTATATGCGTATGTTTAAATATGTGTATGTGGGCGTATGCCATATGCATTGTATCTTAGTATTTCAGTGCTCCATTATTCAACAGTCATGTATTTTCCTACCATCTCTACTGTGTAAATGTGAATAGCTGGTGCAGCTTCAGCAGTCGCTGATGAATTCAGTGACTGACAATATCAAGACATAACGTAAAGGGAATGGGATCCAGTCATATATATGACACTAAGATGTATATTTGCTCAGCCTTTTAAATTATGTATATATACAGTTTATGTGCTCATAAAAAAAGCGCCCCATTGCGATGCTCTCATCTGACAATGACAGGCTAACTCTGATCAGAGTTCTCTTGAACCACATCTTATTCAAACCTCACCTCAATGTCTTGGCTACCATAAAACATTCAAACGACATTTGGATCAGATGGAGATTTCCTTTGATCCTGGTCTGAGTGGAGCTCCAGGATCCGAGCCTTTCTTCTCCTCCGCAGGATTCACTGATAGGTTCATTGAAGAATGAGAGGGAGCTGGGGCTTTTCTCCTCCCATCTATGTTTCCCTCCTGACTCCTTCCTTCTTTCAGCCTGAGCTTTCTACCCCCCTTATCCCTGTTCTCTGACCCTCTGGACTCTCACTTGTAGCTGCTCCTCTCTCTTCTCACCTTGAATACATGAATAAGAGATTAGAGGAGCTCAAAATGCTAGAGGACACAGACCTCCTTCTATTAGAATTGAACGCCTCCTGCTAGGTGTCTGCTCAGTTTTAAACTGAGTGTAAGTCTACAGTAAAGTCTGGTCTATATATCATATCCTATATCCTGAAAGATAAGCTGCATGTGGATGCCTTGTTCACATACTAAGGTTCTAACTCCCTTAATCAAAGGTACCCTGTGGGCTTTTCTTCTAAACAACAGAAGATACTCCTAAATAATGTGTTTCTCTACAAAACCTATGCTCACAGTCAAACAAATGTGTCAAATACATTTTCTTCTTCATTAAATATCTTTAAAGATGGGTTTAAAGTATTTTAAATCCAACATTGTTTACATCCACTTGCTTGTAGTCTTCTTTTTCTTCACTGTTGCTGAATATGTTGACGTGTTACTGCCACCTGTTGGGTGGTGGAATAGCCTGACCCCATTGGGTGGACTGAAAATCACTCTATAGCTCCCAAAGTCCACGGGGAACCTTTTTAAAGAAAAACCTAAAAGAATATTTTTCTAGTGTATTTAAAAAACAAAACTCAAATTCCATATATTCAGTGAGTTGCTTCTTTCTAGACTGCATATGAAATGTTAACTTTGTAGAAGGACTACACCTACCACAAAATTTCTATACTTGTGGTATAGTTCTGTTGAAGCTAATTCAAAGCTTCATCAGTCAGCCAGATTTACTGAAGCTACATCTTGATATTACTGATTCACAAACCTGCAGGTGACTGCCAGACAAATCCATCTACCATAGCTCAGCAAGAAAACACTGTCAGTGGAAACACGAAGTGGGAATTTAGTACTGAAATATCTGAAACCTTTGGTCACTTGATTTGGGCTTCATTGGAGAATTCTCTTTTTGTACCCATTTTGGACATTCTCATCAGTATGGATGGGATAATGATTGCAGTCATTAATAGTGCTTTCTAAATATATATGGCAAGTTTTGTATTAAATATACTACAGCCAAAGGCAATGTCATCAAAAAAGCCCAAAGGAACTCACTTTACTTAAGTGGAAGTCAAATAAAATCAGTATTTTTCACTTTTAAGAAGGAACTGGCAAAAGTTGATTTTTGCTCAAAAAAAAGTCTTTAAAGTAGTTGCATATTCATTTTGGTCAGTTGACTAATTCATTAATCAATTCATGATTAAGATGCAGATGGGGTGCTTCCATCCTTTTGGGATGAACGGGAACACTAAAGGACAGACAAGCTTTAGTATCTGTGCGCAAGTTCACTTGTGTTCTTGGGGCTAGATGGGTCAAGTTCTTGGTTTGGATAATAGTCTGAGAATAATATATGCTGTAAATCAGCACATTATTTCAACAATCTCATATGGTATGATGTTCAGGTAATTAGATATATGTGCAAATAATTAGTAATTTTTTCTGTTGTTATTCTGGTTAATACTCTAGTTTTAATATAACCTGTTGAATTTACTTAAATTACTTAAAGATGTGTTACACAATGGCAAAACTACTGTCCTGTGTAGAGGAAAAAGTCGCACTGCTGTTTACTATTTTAAAAGCAAGGGATGGCGCATATTAAATTCTTTATTCATGATAACATCAGTCTTAAACTAAGAGAATTTCTTCAAGAATAGGAAGAGAAAATGTTACTTGCCACATTTTGTCTGTGGGCTGTATGTATGGTAGCCATGCTCTACACTGTTGTGAGGGAGAGAAGACTCAGCCACCTCCATCTTTCTCGTTTGTTTACGACTTGGTCAGAGCAGAGGGTTGTGTTATTTCCAACCCTCAGACACAACAGTTCTGGAGGGAAGATAAATAATTAGTCATGAGATGAGTTTCTCCCTTCATCCATCAGCCTGGGGAACATGGCTGCCATAGGAGAACTGAAGCCAAATGAGAGTACTCTCCTTCCAGTGTTTTTCTTCCCCAGACACTCAGCTTTAGATTTCCCTCCTTGATAGGTTGACTTTGAAACACTCAAAAGCTTGTGAGGGCGACTTCATCTTTGTCAGGTTGGTCATGGATTAACAGTATTTTTTTGCATCTCTTGTTAAATGCACTGCTTTTAGCATCAGAAAAAGGGAGCAGAGATAGTACCTTTTCTTCGAAATTGCCTGGCAAGCTAGTGAGTAGTTGCAAGTCAATTCAAAGTACAACTGTAATGTTACAGTTTTCCTCTACCCCGATCATTTCTCATCTTCTTCTCTGCTAATACAGTAGTCCGCAGAAAGATTTTTAGGCTTTGTTAAGACAGGAGCAGGAATGGAGAAATGTGAGACACGAGGAGTTGAGACATTATTTGTAATGCATTAAGTGACACATTGAAACCAAAATAAAAAATGAATACTAAATTCCAACCGCAAGAAAACCCTGTTGGTACAGGAATATATTTGGTGTCTGAGGGAATGTTTTGTCAAAGTGTGACGAAACTCTTTGAGAGCTAAGTGTTTTGGGGTTTTTTGTATCGGTACTACTCTCCTTACATTGAAATCAAACCGGACATTTTCTTGAACGCTACGTGGTACCTGGAGATTTAAGGGATCAGAAAGCTTATTTCCAAATGTAAAGGCTGTTGAGCTATTTTATCTACACTCTTATTCATTAAGCGTGTGGTGACTGTTGGATTTACACTACTATCTGAGATGGCCTCCAAACACCAGAGGAGTTAGTTTCTCTGATAGGCTCCTTCAACTCTTGAATTATTCATTTGTGCTATTTGCCAGACTCAGTGTCCGTGACTGAAAATTCGACAAGGACTGAATGATTAAAGACTCAATGAGGTAAAATACTTTTGGTGCTACAGAGGTCAAAAGCTCCGGTGCGCTTGCTGCTTGTGGAGCTTGAGAAAGCCAAGAGCAACAATTTTTTGTTTTCATTAATTCAGGTAAATTGTATGACCATAAATGCTGATGTGCATATTATATATGTACATGAATGACTGGAGAAAACAGTTTTTGCAAATGGTTCAGGACTGAGCGAGCTGTCAGCTAGGAAATGGGCTACAACGTACAATATAAGGCAATTGCACCCTGTCCATATACATTCACAAAAAGTGCTTGTTTTTGCAACTGACAGACTCAGATTGTTATTAAAATTGTCCAGCAACACTATGAAAGAGAAAAATCTAACTTTGAAGTCTTGTGACAGTTGGGAGACTACTGTACTAATAGTCATCCGGATGCCAAAACGTGGGAAAATAGGGCCGGGGTTGAAAAAATACTGAAGTTCCTATTCAAGAATTTCATGAAAACAAACTTAGTTTTTGAGACAGTTTATGGTCAGCACTTTTTTTTAACTAAACTAACTAAAATTTAATTTAAGTTGTTGCATAAACAAAATGCAGCATAAACAATTTTAGATTTTTTTGAGTCAATGAGCCCAGAGCTGCTACGATTTATTCCTATGCTCTAGATTTCTGACACATAACAAACTGTTTAACAACTCACATATTACTGATACATAAAAAAAGCCAGCCATCTTTACATAAAACTCTGATTTCTGCTGTTCCGTATAATCTGAAAAAAAGCAGTCAGATCTGCGATCGTACCTAGTCAGTACATGCTTGCCTTGTCTGTCCTCATTTGCTTGTCTTTTTGTTTGTGTTTGTCAGATTGCCTTCCTCCTGGTTTCATCAATGTCTTCTGTAATGTAGTGTGATTTAATGTGATTGTCTGCCTAACAATGTTTTGTGTCACTTGCCTGCATTGTCCCACTTTGCATAATGCTTGCCTAGCTATAGATATTCTTCCTCTACACCTATATTCTCTTGACTAGTATTTGCACTTTACAACATTTTTTTCCATTTAATGAGCCTGGAGATGAAGGTTTCATTTTCAGCATTCCAGAAAATACTGCCGTTAAAACAGATACCAACAGCTTCAGTCTCAAACTGATGTTAGTGTTACTCCTCTGTCTCATTCCCATTGCTTCTATGCTTTTCTTACATCAGTTACCTCAGCAAGCTTGTATTTTATCTTCCATTTCCAAACCAGCGCTCCTTATTTTACAGGACCCACATCTGAAACCCTCTCTTTCTGTCCGAATAGCTCTTTTTTTCAGTCACTCTCTCCAACTTCCAAGCCACATTTAATGACTCTGAGCTGCAGCCTTTCCTTGGCTGTCACAGAGGGGCTTTTAACAAGGTCCTGCTCTCCTTTTGCTCTTTTCTCCTCATTTTACCATGCTGCTGCCACTTTCCCCTCTTTCCCCCTGTAATTTCGCCTTTCTCTGAGGGTAAAGTGTACAGGTCTCTCACTAAAGTAGGGGGAGAGATGGGAAAACGGTAGTGCCTTGTTGCTTTTTATTAAACAGTAGCCTTCAGATTTCTTTCCACCCTTTGGTGAAGACAGATTTTCCAAAATTGGAATTGGCTTAATAAAATAAATGAAGACATGTATTGAATGATTATGCCATATTTTTGTTTATCTTGACAAAATAATCAGGCTTACAAGTATATTTAATACTTTGCAATTGTTACAAATATTCAGTTAACAAATTATCCAACCCACAGAATGATCTGAAAGAACAAAGAACATGCATCATCATTTGTCATTTTTGAAATTTAAGTTTTGCTTCTCAAATTTGTTAATTTTACTTGTTATCTATAACTATCAACAAATTTTCTTCTTCTTTCCTAATTATTGTATGTTTAAATTTGGCAATTTGCATCCTGGAAAAGGGTGCAATTTTTTGTATTTTATTACAAAATATAAATTAAAGAATCCCTATTGTATTGTTAAACACAACTGTTAGATATATTGACAATAAAAATAACTATCAGCTACATCACTAATGTACTTTATGGATGATGGGATAGGTGCATATCTCTGTTAATATGAGCAGGAATGCATGCATGTTTTTCTGTGTTTTTGTAGATGAATGGAGATCTGATGTCCTTGGGCTTATATTTGTATTCATAACAAGAAGGAAATTAAAGCCAACTAAATCACCTCAGGCTCCCTGCATTTCAATTATAGACAGTATAAAAGACTTATTGATCCATAGCAGGGGAGACACGCAGAGAGGCAGAGAGATTTTTAAATACTCATCAGTCGTCACACTCCTATAAGGTTTGGTAAATCTGTTCTTTAATTGATTTTTAGGAGGAGGCAAAAGCCAGCAGGCTTCCGCATACAAGTGAAACAGTTCAAAGTATTGTTGTGTTAATCTGGAATAAATTCCTTTGTGAATAGCTCTGTACTGTTTCTTTAGTAATCTGTATCGTCGTACTGTGTTCTCCTAGAAGCCCAAGTGGTTTCTGGCTTTCCATCATCTTTAAGCTGCAGTAAAGAGCGGGGAGGGGCTACCACTCTGGCTCATTCAGTGTTCCACCTGACCATGATTAATATGCCAAAGGCTTGGTTCACACCTAAACCACAGAGCTTCCTCACCCACACTGTCTCGCTTCTTCCCAATCACCCCCAACCCCTCTCTCTACTGGTCTAGCTTTGGGATGCAATGTGTTCAGCCAGCCATATAGCACAGGATTTCCAAAGGTCAACTAGCCATATCCCAGAAGTGCTGTAGGACCCTCTAGTTCCATGGAAGGGTTACAAAACAGGCCGACCTAGCACAGGCACCAGTGGCCCAAAGGGTGAAGAAGGGGGCAGTCATTGTGTGACATAAATTTTATGTCTCTAAATGACAAAACATCCACAAAGAGACCAAACAGGACCATAAAGAAATGCAAAACAACTACAAAGAGACATTAAACACCCACGAGGAGACACAAAACAACAAAGTTGCACAGAGTTACTTGAAAGAAGCAGAGAATAACTACACTGTCCTAGACAACATTGTCTATCACAGCTTTACCAAACAATGATTGTAGTTGTTTTGTGTCTCCTTCAGTCTGGGTGTCTTGCTCTTATGAAGGACTGTGGGGGGGTCTATTACATGTTTGTACCCAGGGGCCCATTGTCTTATAATCCATCTATGTCTGTTTCCTTCTTTCATTGTTTCTTTCTCAGTTTCCCTTTCTCTATGTCGTCTCTTTTTTCCTTCTATATACTATCTTCCCTCTGTGCCATCTGTCTCCCCTCAGTGTCCCCTGTAATGCCACAGACGGTCTTTGTGAAAGATGGGGGAGATCACAGAGGATTTCTATCTATCTGACCCCGACGTGCCCTTCATCTTCCTCTCACAGCTTGATCTATCACACAGAAGTGCTTTTTATTGTTGTTTGGCAGCCAGCTCTTGGCCCATGGCTCTACTTGTCTCTCTCAGCCCCTCTCATTATTACTGTGAGCCTCGCTCTGTTGGGAATAAGCCAACATATTTGCATTTCCTCTGTACTACAATTTTTTGTGGTCTGTAAAACCCCACTCAGCCTCAAAGCCTGTATTCTTTATGATATTGTTATACAGGAGCTCTATGATCAGGTAAAGGTTATTCATAAAGAAATCGTTGTCATAGAAGCTATAGTTGAAGACAATCCTCTTCCTACTTTTTTGAAGTACTTATTGTCAGCTCTAAAATGGGTTTCCACCAAACAAAATTGTAGCACCTTGCAGAGGCAGTATTTCTCTCCTGATGTTACAGGAGTCTTGCGGATTTAATTCAAAGACAATCCACTTGTTCCCTGATGCTTATTTTGGCCCTGTCACTCTCTATCCTTGACCCCTTAGAAGAACAGATATCTAGTATGCAGAGAAAATGTAATCATCTGCTCGACAGACTTAAAGAATTCCCCCAAATAAGAAGTGCAGAGTCTCCTCCTCATCTGTCTTGCTCTCTGATCTTCTCCCACACATATTACAACTTTAGGTTTTCTTCTGAAAGGGTTTATTTTTTTATCCTTTTTCCATAGGGAACATAGTTTTTTGATTGTTTTAGAAATAACATTATTTGCTGCAGATTATGTTGGTATATATTATGCAGAAGTCATTAATGGTATCTAAATTACCACCTCAGGTATCTACTTAATGTGAGTTTATTAATTCAGTAAAAATAGATTTTAGTTGGCCTAGTTCCTTTAATAACAAGTGTGCTAATTGCAATCAACAAATGTACACTGTTCTGCATACAGTAGACAGATAATGGTCATGGTGTACAGTCATCTCTTTGGCTGCTCTCTTGTTCAACTTGGCAGTGACAACGTGTCTCATCTCTTTGAAGTGTCAGTTCATATATGTTATGAGGGCCGTAGGGTATTGTAGCGTTACAATGTTTGTATCAACACAGCAGTCACTTTGTTAAGAGCCTTTTAACATTCCCCTGCTACAGCTTATGGGTTTCCTCTCCCCTCAGGTCTTTGTATAATAAGGAGGTGTTCATTTAATCTGAACGTACAACACAAAACGATTAGACTGTTAACTCTTGAGAGTTGGTGCACTCTTAGTATTGACTGGGGTTTAACAGGCTAGCTTAAAGGGAGATGTGTTCTCAGCAAATTACAGTAATTGGTGAGGTACATATTTTGATTGATTTTGATTATTTTATAATCGATAACTATCCCTATCTGGTGAGATGGATGGACTGGTACTTTCTGATAGGCCACCTGAAGGTTAAGCCCATGTTGTTGTTTTTTTCCATCTCGTAGAAGCTTCTGAGTTCAGGTCAGGCTGTCGAGTTTCTCCATCAAGTTTGATGACACGTGACAGTCTGTGACACGCCTGTCTCTGTTGATGAACACTTGTGTGTGACCATGTGTGCTGCTGTTGCCTTCAGGGACCATAAAGTGCCACTCACTCTTTCTGTCCAACCTTGGTTTGTCAATGTAGCATGCAAGAGAAATGGACACCTCAGGCAGCTGCTTTAAAACTGTCTTCGTGTTTTAAAGTGAACACTGTCAATTAGCAAATCTTTTGACTTTATGAAGTTGAGACTAAATCTGTCAGGCTGGGAAGGACTGCAGTGGGACCAGACTAAGCCTACTTTAAATATCCTCTCCAAACGTGCTCCAAATAATCTTGTTTAAATGACATTTTATGTCTGATTGGCTTTCCACACGTTTTTCTCCCTCATTCAATGATCAAGAATCTGTGAATAAACAGTGAAAAGTTCATTTTTACTGTATGTGAACTAGAAGCTTTAGGTTTCAGCATTAGGAATCCTTCAGCAGATAATTGTGAAGTCAAAATATGCTCATATATTGTTCTGTGCAGTGAAGCCCAAACATCCAAGTGAATTAACGATGGGAAATGGGTTCCTGTTGAGGAGCAACTTTTGGTAGTAAACACTGGGGACTGTTTCCAGGTTGCATCCTGGTTGTTGGTAATCACTGCTGTAGCAAAGAAGACAATACACTTTAATTTAAGCTGGACCAAAAGACCAAAAACCAAAATCATCTTCACTTGTTTTATTTATTATGATTTTTGTTTCCATTCCCTGAGACAAATTCAGACATCACTGTAGACTAGCAATTTCTGTTAAACATTATTACCTATCCAGTTAAAAGTCTTTGTTTCTATTTCTCTTTTATGCTAATAAATGAATATATAGTTGCTTTCAATAAAATGCAGGTAATGAGTGCTATGTGGCAATTTTTAAACTATTAAGCAACAGAAAACTTCATTATGGTATTTTGTTTTTAGATACTCCTGAGAGATTTGCACTTTTGAAGACACCCAACGCCTCCACCCTTTCCAGTCACAACATCTGATCATCTGCTGCTGTGACAATAGATTCAGAGTTGTCTGAATGATGAGGTGTGGCAAAATAGGAGGCCTGTTTGGTTCACTTTAGCTGTTGACATTTTCTAACACAGCAATTTCCTGTCTTTTTCTAATTGTCTGAATCCTGTGCTGTAATTAGATGGAAGTGCTGAAGCAGTAGAGTTAGATAATCACCACTAACCTGAACAGACAAAATGAAAGCCTCTGAATGCTTGCTTTTTTTTTCTAGAAAGCATTTGGGGTTGAAGTTGTAAAAATGCCTCATAATAGCAAGAGACTTGCTGCAACATACCTTTACTTTAGCCCTCATGTGGCTGCTTAAATCCTTGGTCTCCGTGTCATTATATTATAGTATATTGTGGCCCCGGGGGCACTGGGCTATTTCCCAGGGAATCATTCCTTTACCGTGACCCATTTTGAGTTTCTCTGTGTGGCTGCCTGCTGAAACCTGACTGTTTTTTTCTTGACATGGTCTTTTCTACTAGTTTTAAGTCCGGTTGATGTATAGATTGAAAAAATAGAGGCAAATTTTGTGTATTTAGATTTGAATTTCTGCAGAGACAGTTTTATCACTTTCTCAATAACACAGTTTCTGTCTCTATTATCTGTCTTTGCTGTGATTGCTTCTGCACCACAAAGAAACTTTGCACCAAGAATTACTTTGGGAAATCTCATTGGTTTCAGGAGATGACCGTATAATGAGTTGATTGGTCTCGTGAAAGACCTGCGATTCCTTTTATTGGTAAATAGAGGAACCAGAGATAGATCCTTTACATTGCAACACCCTCTGCAGTCCACAGTGCCATAACTGATGGAAATGTCTGTAAAATGTGTCTATCTATCTTTCACAAGCTTTATGTGACTTGGGAGAGATGCAGTTCCATGCCTACTCATTGAGCACCCACCCATTGTGTATTAACACATACAGTATGTGGGAGCGCCTGGTATGCCAGGTCTTCCACAGGGCTCCAGTGGACTCTCATGTTGTAGTGAATCAATATCTTTGGCAGGATCTGATTTCTCTTATCTGTTTTTGTCTTTCCTTGCAAACTCCTGGGAACTGGTAAAACCCAGAGATAGACGCTGGTGAATAGATCAAATAGAGGTTCAGTCTGTAGTGTTGCCATGTTTCCTTGTAAAGTTGCACCGTGAAACATGATGAACACCAAAGTTAAAGTAACTTTTCCCAAGGTCTTGCACAGCCTTTTGACATCAATCAGCATTGTTACCTTCAAGTTTGACATTAGTAGATGGGGAATACTCCAGTTGATTTCACTTCTCCAAGGTATCTTACCTTTATCCAGTGACAACTGATAAAAGATGATTTATATTGCTCTCACCTTTGATGAAGCAATATCACATCAAATTGATGAAGGCTTTTCACAGAGAATTGTGTGACTTTGACTACAGAAACTCTGACTTTGTGGATACCCCATCTTTAATGAGAATGATATATATATATTTTTTTAAATTCAAATATGTCACTAACTAAAATCCCTCAAAAAAGGCCAAAGCAATCAAGAATACTGCCTTGTCTTCCCCATAACTTAAAATATAGTCCTGATCATGTTAGACATAACGAGCCTGGTGGGAAAAACACTTCACTAGCTCTGTCAAGGTGATGTATTCACTAGCTCTCCCATGGACACAGCAGAATTGTTTGCTGAAGTGATGTGTTGAACCTTGTTACTCCATCCGTAGTGTATTGTAGAAGTGTAGTTTTTCTACTCACCAAGCAACCCTGCTGACAATGGGTTAGGGTTACAAGAAACACAAGTCTGAATCGCTGCACAAAAATGAAAATTGCTAGTTCTACTGAAGTTTAATTGAACATTTTGTTTTCCAGCCCAGTATGGGAAGTCTTGACTTGTCAGCTCTGTTCTTTCAGTTAGTCTGCAGGAGAACTCAGAGACAGAGTCTTTCTCTCCACAGTTAGACTCTTGCAAGCGTCTATCAGCAAGCACTGAACCATAAATGTGCATGCACACTCATAAGGTTTTTTGCCCTTGAAGGAGAAGTTGTTTCTTGCCTTTTTGCACTGTGGTAACTGAGCTTTGTATCATTTATATGCGAATTTCTTTTTTCTCGTTGGATGGTGTTGGCTGCGTGTAGTCATCTGTGTTTACTTGATTTTAATTTTCACACTTTGTTATACATCACTGAGACAACACTGGAGGGAAGATACCTCAATGTTAAGCATATGTGCAAGCAAAGACGTGATGGATAACGGCTTGAAATTCAGACAATTAGTGTTGTGACATATGCTCATAAAAACACTTTAAGGGTATGTGGTGGAGTGGTGACAATTTAGAGGCAACAACTTTAATTGTGACAGGGACTTTAAAGCTAATGTGGACACTACAATTTGACAGCTACTTTTCTTTCTGAATTGCTTTAAAGTTTGTGTAATTGTTGAAATTCATAAAGTATTTAACAATTTGGCCAGTGGCTGTGAATATCTGTATTTAAAAACCTGTATTAGATGCCCTGCTAATTATTATCTTTATGATCTTTTTATTTTATTTTACTCCACTGGTATTACGTTAACGTTTAGTGTGAAAGACTACATTTTGTTTTTAAGATAATGACGTTTTTCATTTCTATCTCTATCCCTTAGCCTTTAAAATGAAACACAGAGTGCGGTTAAAGTGCTAATTCTCAGCTTTGATTCAAAGCGTTTAACACACACATCCAGTTCAATTTTAAGAAACCAGTGGTTATCATATTATTAACAATTCAAATACTTCTTGAGTGCATGTTTTTGTTTTTTGCTTCATGTAAAATTAAAAAAGGAAGAAAGGGTTCAGAGTTCATTTTAGGTTTGACATTGGCTGTTTTTGTTTCTAATGATAAAGAATAAAGCCCCTACAAAGCATGTGAAGTCCAGGATGAGAATGAGGAAGACAATTGTGTTAAGTCTTGGGCTGTCAAAGACTACTATCAGGGTAATCAGAGGAATAGTCCAGAATAGCCTTAGAGTGTCCTTCACAGGGTAAACCTGAGCAAAAGTACTGTAGAATTTAAAGCTCTAAGGTTTACACAGCTACAGTCCCTACATTTATTTTAATCTATAGTGAGTGCACATATACACAAAAATGAAGCTGAGGCTAAGAAGAACTTAAACACCATACCCCTCGTTTCACTAGAGTATAAAGCCGACACAACAAAAATTTACCACTGTCTTAATATATTCTGACTGCACTGTACTTTCCATTATGTTCACTATTTTCCAAGCCAGAGTGTTTAAAATTGATGGATGAACATTTTATGCAGCCATTAGTTTCAGTTCAGTATAAAAATAAAACTGCAGACGCTTCAGATCAGTAATTCATCACAGTCAAACTTACATTATTGGTAGATGGTAATGCTGTTCAAAACATTTATAGCTTGAGAATCCATGATATGAGTCAGTTGCCAAAGACCAGGGCATATTTGACCTGTATTAAGAAATCGTTAGCATTAAATGAGCATAAATGTTACAGCCAACATTTGGTAACAAGTGCATTTACTCAAGGATTGTGATTAAATACCGTTTTTCTTTATTTGTACTCCACTACATTTCTGAGTAAAAAATGTTACTTTTTACACAACACATGATCAATTGCATATATCAAATATGTATTATTATAGATAACATTTTCTGAAAGTAGATACACCTGACTCTTAAGTAGCAGGTGAAATTTTACTTGACATAAGTAAAACTTTCTTTTTAGGTTTTATCCATCAATCCCATTTCTGTGAATGAAATATCTCAGCATGGCCTTGGCAGACTCCCTTCACATTCATAACTGATTATATTTTAGCAGCCAAAGATCAGGATGACCTCACAAAACACAATTTTGACCATCACACAAATCTCTAATAAGATTAAATGGTGAAGTGATAATATTTTCTAACCAAAAGGGCAAAGATCAACTTAAGTGTGACATCATATTGCTCTGCAACAACACTTCAATTTCACATTTGGCCAGATACTGAATTGGTGACACTAATCTTGGGTGGCCACCTTGAAAATGTGCTGATTATAGAGATCCTCTGTGGTTCAGGTTGAAGACTTGTATGAAGCATTCACATTTTAGAATTTGTAAGTTGTTTGCAGCAACATCCATTTATGAAGCACTGTAGACCGCCACAAGATCAGTGGTTTTACTGCTACTGAGCTTGTTGAACGTTACACCATGTGATATAGCTTCATCATATGATAAAACACCCTATTAATCTGTATTTGCACTGAACGGTGAGGTGGTAATTTTAGTTTTCACACCTATTTTTAACTATTCACAATCCTTTTTATTATGTCATAAGCGACAAGTCAATTATCAAGTCCAAGCTTTCATCTGGGTCTTGAATTATGTCTGACTTTCACAGCTGGCCACTTGGCCTCAACGCTTTTGCAGAAATGATAATATTTATCTTTCGAATTGATTTTACGTTTCTTGTGTCTGCCAACTCAGTGAATTCAACCACGCTGGGTAAGACTTTTTTTTTTTTTTGCCTGGTCTCCCTCATGTTTGATTAAACTGTTGAATGGCTCAGATGAAACAGACTTTCTTTTTTTTTTGAAAGGCAAACCTTCTTGATAGGAATCCACATGGAAATAATTGAAAACCTCTACTTTAATGATGGAGAAATAATCACACGTTTATTGCTCTAACAAATTCCCATCTAAGGATACCCTTGATCTGTGAAATTAGGAAAACCAGTCTGCAGTCATTAACGTGCAGCTAATTTGATGTGATAAAAAGATGACACCAATTTGTGTTTCCCAAAGAAAAACTTGTTAGGACAGATCTTTGAATATGGGATCTATAAATGTGCTAATCTACATATTTTTGCAGGATTCAGAATATCTCTGGTTATGCATCCTGCATGCATCCTTGGCCAACTAAAATCTGTATACTTTATATTCAGATGTGTTTTCTGTTAAAAAAAAAGTTTTAATATAATATCCAAAATACACTAAAAGTTGTATTTTCAACATTACCATTTGTGGGTGCCTAATAAGCTTCAGCATTTAAGTCTTGCACCTTAATCACACCATTTCTGCTAGATAAGTTTTTGTGATTATAGGAAAAAAAAAATCACAAGTCTTTCCAGGTGTCTGGAAAAATATGGGAACTTTATTTTTCTTCAGTTAGAAAAATCTTCACTAATTCAACTTCAACTTTGAACGAAAACTAAATGTATATTATATATTACACCAGACTGCCTGTAAACCTTTATCCCTGGCACACCAGACATCAGGTGTTGTTGTTATTCAGGAGACAGGACTGAAAAACTAAAGGGGATTGTGCTTTTATTGTTGTTGCTGCCAAATTACTGCACATCCTTAAATTGGACCTTAGAACCCATTTGTTTTCTTCAGATATATCTTGATTTTATAACTTTGTGTTGCTTTCCTTTTGTTTTTTACATTGTGTACTCGTCTGTCTCGTCTATCTCCTATTTAACCTTTTCTTCTCTCTGTAAAGCACTCTCCCACTTTTGTTTTGAAAAACGCTACATAAAGGAACTTCGCTTGCTTGGTTAAGCAATTAAATTTTGCTCAGAAAGCTGTGTAGTTTAATTAAAGGTAATTTAAGGGAGAGGATACAGATGGAAAGAGAGGGAATAAATGCTGCTCAGCGCCTGTATCGGCATTGGTTCTGGAACTAACCATTAACATTCATTCATCTTAATGACAACTGATGCAGGGAGTTGGTATTTAGTGACAGAGTAGTCTGACTGATGAAAAGATGGACTGCCAGTTGAGTATTAATGTTAAATTTGGCCTTGATCTTATGGTACATTTGGCTGTCCCTGCAGCAGTGCAGTGTAGGTCTGAGACTGAAAGGTTGCATAAAAAATAATTGTAAGCTTTGAGTTTATTGCCGAAGGCCATGCATCAATTATCCATAGACATACTTTACAACTAAAAAAAAATCAGCTTGCTAGCAATAATAAATACACTTCAGAAAGCACAAATGATGCACTCACTGAAATCATGCAGCACTGGGAAGTGCAGTGCCTCATTAATGCCATCACTGTGTATGTATGGGTGTTTACTGTGTGTTGTGTTCAGTATATGAATGTAACACATCCATCGTCTACTCACATACATTGCGTGTATTTGGTCCTCTTTGAGAATTCCTGCTGTTTATTTTCAGAGACAAGAGTGAGGGAGTCATAATTGCCAGTCGTTAAAAGCACTGGCCTTTTCTGAATCCAATAACGTATGACTTTGAAGAGAACATCTTCATGTCTTCAAAGGATAGCCAGTGAGGGAGAGAGAGAGTAGACGAGGGAAACAAAGAAACAGAGGATATGGATAAATATCTCTGACCATACGCCCACATCTCAGCAACTGCTTCTCTCCCCAGACACCCACTTAGTGTAGAAGGAGACCTGTATTGGTCAGTGTGGAGCTTTTTGGTTAATTTAGGCCGATATGTGTTACACTGATGTTCAAACATATTTTAAAATGAGGTGTAAGCAGCTTGACTGTTCAAATAGACTCTTCCCTTAAGTGGGCTGAAGAGACATTTGTAAAGATGCCTTTGTTTGTCTCTTTCTTTTTAAAATGGAAATCAATGTGAATCCAGTGATCTAACACAGCAAATGTTTTCTCCATCCATATCTCACAATAATCCCACAAGTCATTAGTGGCGTGGGATTTGGTAGAGGAGTATACATTATACAAGATATTTCAATAAATTTGTGGAGGGGTCCATGGAGGATGCCTATGTGTAGGGTCCAGAATTGTTTTGCTACAATCCAGCAACTCATTAAATCCTTAAATCCACTTGCTGTGTAGCATACTTGATGCCGCCTCAGTGACATTGCGTTTTTTTCTGGACCTGAGTTTGGAATTTTGGCCATCACCACGTTAGGGTGCGAAGAAGTGTACAGATTCAGATGACATACTGGACCTATGGATTACTACCCCTTTATGCTGGTTGATGATTGATTCTCCATTGCAGTTCAAGGCACTTCAACTCTGGCTTCATTTTTTAGACAATAGGCTATTATACCTATTTGATACAGCCTATGGAAGACACAGCACTGGAGCCTTGAAAAGTTTGGAAAACCCTCCTTTTAATTTGTATTACTTAAGGATGGTTTGAAGATGTTAAAGCACTGAAACATAAGTGAAATTCTTTACTGGAGCTTTGACCATTCTGTTTACCTGCTCTACTGTTATGTTTCCGTCATAACCCAGAATCAACAGCTTATTTGGTCTTTTCGTCCTTTTGTTTTTTCCTTCTGAAGAATTGTACGTGTCTGAGTGACAAGACGGCAGCAGGGTATTTTCTCTGTTACGCGTCTCTGAGGGATTGTTTTGATTGACAGCCCTCTATGGCAGATTTTACGACAGCCGTTGTTCTTTTGACTTAATCTTTATTGTGCATGTTAAAAGTTTGTTTTGTCCCTTTCAGGCTTCTTTTTTTCTGCCATAAGGGGTTTTCTTTGTCTGCTCGAATCCATTTGGTCTTCATGACTGACTGGCTGTTGAGTGGGATGGCTGAACGTCACTTAATGCATCGGCTAGTGCACATGTCATATTCTAACTTACTGTATAGTAGGTGATAGATGATGCTCTATGTCTCACATAAGAACAATTTAAGCTGCTGTCTTTAATTAACCTATATCTTTACCTGAAAAATCAACTTCACATCGCACAGTTAGAGAAGGCTGTCTACACACCCCAGGGTCGGAGGAGCAGTATTGCTCTACTCAGTCACTTGGCTAAGGACAGGAGCAAACACACTTTTTGCCTTTTAAAAAATATGAACTAACATTTAATAAACAAGAAAGTCAAACAACAACACAAACTAATTAACCAGTTGAGGCACCAACTCCTGTGTTATACGTCATAGATTTGGTGTTTCTGTTAAAGGAGTCTGGTGAATTTGAAAAGTAAAGCACTAAAAATAAATAAAGCATACACCTGAACTGATAATATTTATTTTTATTTCCAGATGGGCCTTTTTTCAGGTGGCTAAAATAGATTTTATTGCTGACCCTTTCCACAGGCTCTATGCTGGTGGTGCACTGTTTGCCATCCACTGACTATGCATGAGTGAATCATAGAACCACTTCAAAAAAAGCTGAATTACCCCTTTAAACCTGCATTAAACCAGCATGATTTGATGTGGGGGTTTTTTTTATTAATCTCAAATATAAGCCTTTCTTCCTGCTGTCATTCTACTTCTGAATATTTCATCCTGATTATAAAACACAACAGGAACTTTTTCCAATTACTTTTTCTAGGGGAGGCCTTTCTAGTCATTGCTATAGTAATTACCTGTGTGCCTATCATTGTTCATCCAATATCTTCTCATACTGAGCTGTGACATATTTAATAGGTATAGTAAAACCAATTTTATTGCTCTTCTGCAGGATTAGATTAGTATTTGATGTACCATATGCTTAGAGTCCGTTCTTGAGGGATGAGTTGAAGGAGTTTTTTTATTGACTATAAATAAATCAATTTTCGCTTGTCCATCATCTTTATATCAGGAAAATGAAAAGAAAACAAAGGGAGAACACACCTGGAGGGTTCAAGTCAAGTCAAACACACTAAAGTAAAGGGGGTGTGTCTGTGCATTTATGTGTGTCTGTGAAAATTACATTCAACAAGTGCATCATGTACGAAAAGATATAGATAAAGATAGTATAATTACACTGAACAATTATAATAAAAAAGAAGGTTTAAAAAAATAATAGGTAGAGTGCAAATATTCCATAAACATATTTTAAAACATACGTGTAGAAACTTTTTCTAGAAACTTTTCAAACAAATTTTTTACCATCAAGGTTGGATCACTTTAGTTTACCATACCTGTTCAAATAGATGTATTTAGAATCTTCAGGACATGACTTGAAACACTATCAGAGCACAGATAAATAACACTGTAGGTGCAAGGTTCAATATGCTGTAGTAGGAGTTTCAGTCAATGACAGATCAAAGCTCACTAAATTTACAATATAAGATTTTCCTTGGTTATATCTTTTTTACAGGATTTCGTGAGGTCACTGTGTTTACTTCAGTGGCAATGCTGGCTCTCAGTTAAGTTATTTTTACAAAGAACTTTTCTCTGTTATAGACAGTCATGGCTTCTTTGTATAAATTACCATAAAATGTGAGCCTGGTTTTCCTCCATATTCTTTCAGCTGCTGAACAGATTCTCCTCATCTCATTAACACTGTTTTTGTTTGACCACGGGGCAAGTCTGTCAGTCGACCTCTTTTTATACATTAGTGGAGCAGCAGTATTTAAAGCAGATCACAAGGCGTTGTTAAAAAATTCAACCATGTCATTTTAAGAGCAATTGCAGTTGTGTGACAGTTGATGATTCAATAATATTACAGAAATTTGTCTCAGCCTCACCATCCAGGAATCTCTTTTGAACCAAAACTTGCCTTTTCATCTTGTTGAGGCCAAATGAGGTTGGCATCAAACAAGACACTGATGGTCAGAAATAGTAATATTAAAGTCCAAATCCAGTTGGGTTAGCTCAGATGTATCCAGAAAATTCACAAACCCCCCTAGCTTTGGAGTCATCCTTTTTGTTGATATGAATATTCAGATCTCTGTTCAGGGTTAATCTACCACATCTAATGATGGCACGTGCGATCAGCTCTGAGAATTTGTGCAGAAACAGTGTTGAATGTCTTGGTGGTGGTTACAGAGGAGTGATAATTGTACTGACAATTCTGCTTTGAGATCCACAGCAAGATATTTAAGAGATCGGCATCGGTCACTGTCACATAAACTGTGTTGAAGAAATGGCATCAATCCTCCTTTCCTGTTTTGTCTGACTGACTAATGAAAATGACCAGGACAAGCCTGCATCAGTGTTTCTACTCTAACACTGCAGTTGAGCCAGCTGCAAAAAATTGTGAAACTACTTGAATGAAACTACTTTTCAATTCTGAGATCATTAATCAAGAGTTAGCCAGTGATCTGACTTTAAAAGCAGCTAATTTCAGCTGTAGGGACAGAAACTAGAGACTAGTTGTGGCTGAACATTGATGAATTTAGGGATTACTGAGACATGTACCAGATGATCTGTGATTGCTGTGATTTGTCTGACTGTGCTACTCACTTTTTAAAATCACAGGAATGTGTAAGGAAGTGGCACAGAGTCTGTCTCATCTCTAATAGACACCCAATCGATAATATCTGGGGCTATTGTTGTTTATTAGTTTATCAATTTGACTGAGCTACAGCATGGCAGCTTTAAATAACTCCTTGTTTCGTGAGTATAGAGGAGAGGGCAAGGGAGATGTTGGATCCCTGACTGGGAGAGAGACATCCCCTGAATTACTTGGGTAATGTGGAGCAGAGAATCAGATGAGGAGGTGGGGCGTATGCTAGAGTGTACCCCATCAGGCTCAGAGTGCTCTTTATGGTGTTAAAGGATATTAAAATTGTCTGAAACTATATTGAAACTATATCCTGTGGGTGAGGCTAGCTAACATCAGCTATGCATTCAGGGTGAGGAGCCTGCTAAAAGACTTGTATCCTTCCCCAGAGATTGGAAAGGGACCTGAAATGAATGTTGAGACTGACAGTTGTTCATTTCAGGAACTCAGCCAGTTTTTCCTTTTCAGAATGTCAAAAGACCCAGCGTTGATGGTAATCCTCACTAACCTCAAAGGGTAGTAAGAATAACAGGCAACAGCCCTGTTATCCCTTTGACAGATGTGTCATCCATAGTTGGACTGTCATTCTTTACCATTCGTACGTGTTTGATTATAGAGTCCTGAATCAGAGTGGTGTCTGGATTAACAGGTGTAGCGTTACCAGTGTTTCTTCTCCAGGCCATCATCTTATCAGATGTCTGAATGATTAATGACTCTATAGAGACAATAAGGTATAGTGTATTAGGGTGATGTTTGTTATCATGATCCCTGTTACCGCACTTGTGAGCCACCATGGCTAGTCAGCAGGAACAGCTCATAATCCCAGCTCATATAAGGGGAACTGGAGGACAGGTAAAGGGAATGAGCCCTGAGCAACAGGAGCAGGATGTGGCTTTCTCGGCTAACCACCCTGCTTTTCCTGTTCCTTCTACAGCTGCTTGTGGGTGCCATGCTTCTGTCAGGGTGGATGCTGACCAGCTCTGAGATCTCAGAGCTCCTCTACTTAATTACCAGACACCTCTGTGACCCAATAATCATGTACAAGCCTGTGAATAGGCCACTGTGCACAGACATCTACACAACTGCTTCTCCGTCACTAAGTGAGGATAATGGGACTATTAAAATGTTTTATTGGTCAGCTGTGATTCAGCTAGTGAAGACACCTCTGGAAGGCAGGAGTGCAAACGTAATGGCATTTGACCAGAATAAATTGGTCTTTGTAATCAGTGCGCTGTATAGAATTAAATGATTTCAGTTATATGTATTCCATCTGCTTCGCACAGCTTTTATGAAATGCGCAAAATAATCTCTTAACTTCTTCCAACTGTCGAATGGCACCCAGTTATGCTCAGCTCATGTCTTGATTATCAAGAGGGTTAAGCACCTCTCTTAACACCCTCGTTCACCTACTCTTCAAGACTTGAAGATTTGATTTGTGAAATTGTTAAGGGTTCACAGCTTTCACATGTGTTCATCTGCTCAGCTGGCTTTAAATAAAGTGCTGCAGGTTGAAATGTTTCACCAACTCAGCTTAAAGACCTATGGAAACTCATATGTATTCATTAAGTCATTTCTTCCCAAAATATACAATTCACAATGTAAGTATTTTGATAATCAATACTTTTTTGAATCCATATTTTTTGCTGCGCTGTCCTGCATGGAATCACCTCTGATTCTGATTTGTAACTCCTATCACTGAATCTGTTGTCCAATACCATTTTGACAGTTTTTGCAGATGCTACCAACGCAAACTTCAGCCAAATTCTATTTTCAGCCATTGGAGGTGTGGTTAGATAACTGGATAGCCGTGAAGCCAAACACATTGTGATTTCAGAACATGTTTGTACGTAAAGTTATCCAATCAAATGGTTTGGAGCGACTGTTTACTGTCAACTAGTCAGTTTTATTATAGAGTAGAAGTTGTCCAACTTTGTTTTCAATCCTCCAGCTCTTGATCTAAAAATCCAGGTAAGGGAGGTCTTACTGGAGGCAAAGGGTCCTTTACAAATCCACAGTGATGCTCCAGACTCTCATGCTCGCCCACTTCTGAGTGATCATATGAAATCTCTGAGCGATCTCATGAAATCCCTTTGAAATGATACACCCATCCACATATTCTGTTTTACTCACATATAACAGAAATATTAAAGAGGCTGAAGATACTTTAACTGCTACTTTACTGGGCCTCAACACATATGAGAAAATGAGAATCATAAGATAACAGGACTCTTTACCTACCTTATTTATTTTAATAATTTAACTTAATCTGGTATATTTGCCTGGACATACTGCACTTTGTTATTATCATTAACACTTTACACTTTAACAGTGAGCAGCAAAGTCATCTAGTTTTGAGCCTTAAGCTGCTCCACTGCAGCAGCTGGTGATTAAGTTACTTCATCAAGGCCTAATCGATGTTATTTGAGGGAGGTGAGAGTGTCGTTTGGTCTCAACACCCACATTTTCCCCCATCGACCTAGAAATTCAAAGAAGTGGCTTTCAGTCACAAGTGCACTTCTCTAATCTCTGGGCCCCTGCTGCCCCAGACATGTTTTATGTCAGCTCCAACAAATTCTCTATGAAACATGTTATCCCCCTTCACTACAGCAATGTCCACATGCAGTCTTGTGTATTTCAGGTGGTAATAGAGCAGTCTGGGCAGGCTGACTTGTCAGAGCAGAGACTGACACAAGCTGCGCCACAGGCATCCAGAAAAACAAGAGACGTTATATCTGGCAGTGGAAAAAAAAAAATATGCAAAATGAAACGTCAAATAACCTGAAGATAGTCCCAAGACACATTACTACTATGTTTTTTCCTTTTATTTACACTGTTTGTTAAAACAAAATAAACTTTTGTCTATGGCATATTCACAGTTTAAGGCAGTCGTAGGTGGAGTCTCCAAACTCTTTTTTTTTTGCTGCCTTGAGATGCTACTGTACATTCCTTAGCGATGAAACTCATCAAAGACAAAATGGAGAATGGATGCATCAGAATTACCTGTTCCCCAGTGTTCATGTTGCCTGAAGTTATGTTTTGTCTTATCTAAGCCACCAAGGAAGTAAAGTGAAAATAAACCCTGTAAGCGACAGCAATTTTCAAGGCAGTGATGGAAATTCAGTGGTAGAAAGTGAGTCACCATTGTCTTCTGCTAAAAGTAAAATGTCAAATGCTTTTTATGAACTGTATGTTGAGAAATCAAGTGTGTTATTTCCGTCTACTTGTAAATACTTTTGCAAAACACTGGCTGGCTGTGGATGATTAAGATAAAATTCACTGGTGTCCAGGCTGACCATCCACTTGACAGAAAACTGATAAGGACGAGCTGATTGACAGAATACACGGTCAGTAATGTGGCAGCTTTGAAGGTTGTTTGGATCAGAAGACCAATCAGTATTTTCCCATGTTTGATTATTCATCAGTAAACATTCTGCTCCTGCCTGTCGATGCTGCTGCTGCCTGGGTAATGGATGCTTTTATTAGGGCTGATTAGATTAATTGTAGGGGATGAAGACATTTCGCTGGCAGTAGACCCTCAAGGGTAGAAGCAGAAAGGATCAATCAATCGCATCCATCTCAAAACCACATAATGCACTGCTGATTGTTTGAAGTGCAGAGCTGGAGGAGTTTTATATCTATGTAAGAGAAGCCAGGCTTTCCCCCTTCTGTCTCTATTATATTTCTCTCACACACATACACAGACAAGTACAAGCATCTATCTATACATATACACACAGAGACATCCAGGGAGTCTAAGTACCTGCACCCCCTGTGCCTCATCAGGCCAATGAGAAGAATACTTCAGTGTTTGAATAAAACAAAACAAGTTGTGTTCCACTCATCTAAAAATGGTCACAGGCATTAAAGGGTTGTTTATAACCAAAGTGGATGTTTTTTGTAAAACACTAAATAACCTCCTATTTCTGCTATTTTGATGAAGGTGGTATTTAATAACAAATGTGGAGATGCGTTGAATAAAGTATATCACAAAAATCTAGGATATATTTTAGAACAAGGATTCAGTCTAAGGCTGTTCCACAGTTATTGGCTGTCATATGAGAAGTAATCCAGTTGTCTTGTTATCTTGGACATACAGAGAGTAACAAATTTATTAGGTACACCCAGTAAATCTAATAAAATCCATGCAGTGAATCCTGTTTTTATTGTCATATATCTTCTCTTCTGTTTTGAAAGGTGTTTATTGGTGCTAAAATAACAAGTGCACTGAGCCTCTCTGTCCTACTCTCCTTCTCCACATTCTCATCCCATTAATGCATGCTTCAAACTCTATCCTGTTCCTTCTCTGCAGCTGTAGAGTCTCAATTTGTGATATCAAGCCACTCAGACACTCATTGGCACATATACTTACACATCCATAAAGACTACGTGGATGTATATAAATATTGAAATGATTAAATAAAGATTGATATATCAGTTGATGACTAAAATAACAGTAAGCTGACACCCTGAAGCAGGCCATTGCCAAACCAGTTCATCAAAAAATCAGTGGTAGCAGCAGCAGCATGACCAAAATGGCCAAAAACAATTATTAAATTGTTAATATAGTTGTTAATTCTCTGCTAATCAAGTAAACAAATTATCAGCTGATCATTTCAGCTCTTAAGTTCACCTTGTGCAATAAAATATAATACAGTCCCAGCCTTTTTAGTCTATCAGAGAGATGTTTTATTCGTTGAGGACTATAATTGGTTACATAATCTTTGTCCAACCTCATTTATGTCTGTACGGGTTTGAACAGAGCATTAAAAACAACTTTCCATTCGATTTAGCTAAAAGATTTCTAAAACTGGTTTGTGTCCAAAAGAAATATCTGACACTGACAAGATAATTGACGTGTAGAAAATTGTGCCTTTCAGAAAATGATTCTCCACGGTTGAATCTTTGTGCACACAGAAATACCTCAGTGGAAAACTCAGATCCAGATATCTCACACAGCATTATGTTTGTTTTAATATTTTTCTCTCTGATTTTGCATGTTGTGCCACTAGATTCAATCCATGTTTCATATGTGCTGTCAGACGCAATTTGTAATCTTAAAGTCATATTGATGTAAAAACACTCATGGGGGAGTGTTTACAGTAAGAAAGTCCTATGAAGAGTGGTGTTTTTACACTGAGATCCTGTCATGGCATTCATGAAAATCAGCGTCTGCATGCTCTTTGACTGCTTCTTTTGTCCATGCTCTCTTTTCTCCTGCCTGTGTAGAGACCTATGTATAAAGATAAAATGTGGGTCTTGCACAATGTAGCTCTAATTATTTGACCCCCACTCGTTTTATTGTACTGTAAAGTAGCAGATAAAAGCACTGGAGAAGGCTAGGTACAGTGCTTTGTTTGTGTGCATTTATGAATTTGTGCACCAGGGAGGAAGGCTTAGAGTGTGATTAACAGGAAAAAGCAGAAAGATGTGAAAGTGTGAGAGCAACTGTGTATTTTTAGTGTGTGTATGCTTCCTGTGTGTGCATACAAACATTACATTCTTTGAAATTTGGTGTTCTTATTCATCTGTTTAGCAACAGAATATTAAGTTTGTTGGGAAATCATCATAAATGGTAATTGCCTGCTAAGACCCCTTGTTTTTATTAGGGAATAATTGTTAACAGACAGCACTATCCTTGTACTGAATGTCCTGACCTGTGTTATGTACCCTAAAACCCGAGTATACCGCTTCACGAGACCAGATTTGTGTTCACTCTTACCTTACGGTTGTTTTCACATCAACACATCCCTCTGGTTCTGGTTAAACCTGTGATAGATTGCTCTCGGTTGGGATGATCCAAGTTTTGTGCTGATGTAGTTTCACTTGCCTGCGTGTGTTGATGTTGTCTGTTGGTGAGGAGGATGTATAAAGACACACGCACACACAAACACACACGGTAAGGTCAAGAAGTCATCCACTACTAGAAGGCGGTTTTGCGCTTCATGCATTTTATTGTGCCTACTATGTGTTTTTTTCATGATTAAGGATGAACTCGTACGCAGAGCCTGCGAGGTTTCTCTTTCCATGTAAATGATCAAATGTCACCTCACATACATCATACATGAGTTAACGACTTCCTCGTAAAGTGCCACAGACCAATTATTGTAAACGTCCAAACACATGCTTGTGTACATTTTTTCTTTTAGATTAAGTTTATGATGAATTATCTGACAGAAATTTCCCTGTAGCTGTTTAATTTTTTTTATATAAAGATGCCTATTCACTCAATGTTATGACATGTAAATTCAAAGAGAGATATTGACTATTGTATTGTATTTATTATATTTTCCATTTGACACATTTCTTCCTTATTTCTGTCTCTCTCACCGTCTCAGTCCAACCTCACCCTATTCTCTATCTCTCCCCTCAGGTTAGTGGTTTGCTATTGAAAGCTTGCTCATTGTGAACAAAATAGTCTCTGGCTTTTCTCTTGGTTTGGAGGTTTACAGCCAACAGGCCTTAAAATGTCTTCATTTCCCATCAGCCCCAACCATCCCAAGGGAGCATTTAGGGGAGCTAAATGCCAATCGGAAGAGACCAAGAGATCAGTAAAGCCTTGGGCTGAAATCAATCCTCAGAGTTCACGAGCTCAGGACTCTGGGGCACAAGGAGAATCAACTTCCAGTTGACACAAAAGCCTGTCAATATCAGGTATTAAAAAAGATACATCACATAAGTACACGTGTGAAACATGCATACATGTGTGCAAAATATTCTGGACACTTTGTTAAAAGCCACAATCATGTATTATCATGTTAAATGGGCCAATCAAAAGACAAGAAAAAAGATGAAAGAAGGATTTTTAACTGTCAAATTGTCGGCTACCACTTCATTTAATTTCCCTCATTTTGTACATTCATTCTGGCTTTGGTAAGGAAAGAGGTTCAAACACTTAGCTGTAAGCTATGATAAAAATAAAGGAATACTGTATGTGAAGGTTCCCACCTGGTAACTGTATCTTAAAAAATTAATGCAGCCTTCACTGGCTGCGGGCTACCAATGCAAAAGAGAATGTCAGTGGATTCAAAGCAATTGGCTGTGGGGTTCAGACCAAATTGACAGAAAGTGCTGTATAGCAGAGGGTAGGGTACACTCTGACTCTAAAATGGAAATGAAATTTTATGATCCGAGGCGTAAAAATCAAATGTAATATACTTTATGAAATTCCCCTACCGCTTCAGACAAACCACAAATTGACTTATTAGACCTCCCAAAAACACTGCAAAGGAAATAATTTGTATTTCTTACTGAGTTCCTGCACTTAGTTTATTAGCAAAACAATATTTTCTATATAGCGGTGACAGTAGACTGAAATGCTGTTGAATTTACTCACAAGATCAGCGAATACAAGCAATTAGACTCAGCCCATGAGTTGACATTTTACAATTTCTGACACAGCAGGAAATACAAGTCATAAAAAAGCACAAGGAAATGACATGCACTGAAGAATATGTCTCTGCCTAATTAAATTTCCAATGAAAGTTTTGCACTACAGGCACAGAAATGCCTCATCATTCATCTTTAGACATGTGACAGTCACTGAAGAAATGTGCTCTGAATTGCTCTGTACTGTACATCTTTTCCAGACAAACTATAACAATTTCTTTAATGCAACTAGAATTACATTAAAGAAATTGTCCTGCAGGCATTCTTTTGGCAGAGCAAAAAGAAAGGTTTGAAAGTGAAAGCCTTTGTTTAGATGGACATTGGTTAAATTCACAAACTGGTTTTAGCCTCACATTGATCTTCATCATTGTGGAAAGTGAGACTGACTGAGAATTTGGCCTCCACAGTTCTGGGAGCAAAAAGTTTGTTAGTCTAATTTATCTCTTGGTTGACTGCCATTTCAAGTGCTGTTTTAAAAATGGTAAAAATTCTATAAATAATAACTCACAGTGTTGGTTGACAAGTCAAGTTTCGATTTCATGAAAACTCAGGAATAAGTCAGATGTTTCAAAAGTAACATTTTTAGACTTTTAGACTGTTGTTTACTATTTTATTGTTCAATCCTGACCACAACTGTAAACAGGACTCAACACCAACATTTTCAAAAAAAATATGAAAATTGCTGCATTGAAACCAAATATATATGCCACACACTTCTTCCCTGTAAAAACCTGGCCCCTACATTACCCGCAATGCAACTAGACCAGCAGCGGTTGGCTCAGAATAATGCCACATAAGCAAAGTCAAACAGTCATGTATAGAAACAAAAGATGAGCTGTATCTTCATGGCCATCACTCATTGAAAAGTGTCATCTAAATACACTCAGTTACTGTATTACCCCAGCTGAGTTAAGTTAACAAGACATGCTTTCAGCTCCCTCGATGACATGCTCCATGTCTGAGCCGTAACTCAATCATTAATGACTCACAGAAATGTGTGGAGCAGCATGGTACCACATGTTGACTTGGCCTTTGGACAAACCAAACTCAACCAGTGGCAACCAGCTGAGACTAATCAGATGAGAGTTGTCCCAGATTTCTCTCAGTCATGCATTTTGAGTCATTATCAGCAGCCATCCGACTTTGCTTTAACCTTGACCCTGTCAGTACAATCTCCCTGTGAATCGCCAGCTTAAAACTAAGGACTCTCAGCCGTGACTCTGTTAATGAGACTCGCAGCTTCATAGAGTGGAGGTAGCTCTTTGGCTGAATTGGTTTTGCACATTACTAAGGGCTAGTTATTGTTTCTGACAGATGATGTGAGCAAGATGTGAGCATGATGAAATGAAAAGCAAATATCTGACAGATCAAATAACATCAAAAAGATTCAGATAAACCCCTTTAGAGATGACTGCGCTGTGTAATATTAAAATTGTTTGCAAAGTTTAGCTGCGTGTTTGTTTTCTCTGTTTGCCTCTGTTTTATTGAGCTGCACACGCTTTTGATGCAATGTGTGCAATTTTACCTGCTTTGTTGTTTCTACAGATACAAACCACTGCTGTTCTTCATCAATAGTTGACACAAAGAATGAGAAAGATGTCCCACGAAAACACAGCAATTGATTGACTAAAGGTGTGACTGAAAATTACATTTGCCAAATCTAAAAGCAACTACACATATGGAATGTGGGTAGCTTGTCTGTGACAGGGCTTATAAACTTTATTTAAGAAAAAGTCTGTCTGTATCAGTAACATCAAAACCAGGCGTTTCAGATGAGATTGGTGGGCAAAAGGAATGACCCTTATACTCCATGCTGAGAAAAACAATATGAGAAACATGTTTACACACATACCCAAAGCTATCACTGACCACTGTGCTAAGTAACGAGTAGATCTGAAAAGTGTGTAAATCAACTGTGGGACTAATAAGAACATCACTGAATGAAGAAGATGTCAAAAGTGGACAGACATTATTCATGACCAAAGATGGTTGACAACTAGTCACTTTACAATCACGTGGACTACTGTAGGTGTTAGTTGCTGCATTTGGTGGCATTTGTTACCAATATTGGTGTGTGTGTGTGTGTGTGTGTGGCAACTGTTGGTAGTTCTTGCGTACCTTATTGCTGACAAATGGTACAAAACTCGTGAAGGCTGATTCATCATTTTCACCTAATGGTGCTTTTCACAACTGATGCTTTTCCTTGCTTTGTAATTCAAAGCAGCAGCCCCCACAAATGCACCACACTACGCTCTGACTAAGCTGGCACACAATCCTGTTTGTTAAAAAGACGTAAGAAAGTGGAGAGTGGGCCGATCGCACTGGAAAGATAACAGCGTCACTGGGTGAGAAATAGTAGTCAGGAAACTATTTCTGGGCACATGCCCAACTGGGCCAATATCTGACCTCTTTTCCAGTCCAAACAGCATCGTACTGCCAACAGGACAGCAGGCAGTCTATTGTTAAACCCTGCATTAGTTTTCACATATCCTCCTCTAGCTCCTTGTGTCATAAACCTGCATTAAAATGATCATGGCTGTGTAGTAAACCTTTATGTTGCACCATTCCTTTCCTCCCACTGTATTATCTCTCCTCTGAGTGTACTGCCAACCAGTCAGCAGGACAGCTAATGGGGTTGTAAGCAGTTAACAGGCCTGTGAAGCTCTTGTCGGGAACATTAACATAGCAACACCACAACAATGAATGCATTATCAGGCCTTGCCATGGCAACATACAGACAACTTTTAATGAGTGGATCTGAGCAGGGATGCTGTTGTTGTGTTAGTGGAATTTTTAGAGGAATATTAATTAGCAGGATGAAAGGCAATGTAAAACTGTTGCTATATGACAAGTGCACTGATGGGATGGTTTCCCCCTTTGTCAAAACCTATTTACAAAATGCAAAGCTAGCATGGCCTTAATTAAATATAAATAGGCAAAGCTGTGGCCAAGCAATATGACATGTTTTTGGTAGAAATGCCATGATTGCACTAATATCATATTTACAGTCATGTGGAAAGCATCTAGATGATGTGTTTGTCAACATCTCACCAGAGTATTTTTAGAGGAGCAGCACAAGAAGCTTGGTGGTGTTGTTCTGACAGCGGGATAGAGTAATTGCCAGTGTGTTGTTATACACACAGGCAACCGCGAACATGAACAGCCCAGAGGCTGCACACACATACATGCACACTTTTTGTGAGTACATGCAAACCAGGCATTGGGAAGAACCTTTTTGAGTTGTAAAATCCCAGGGCTGTGCAGTGTTAGTTTGTATTACCACAGTTAAACTTGGTGTCAGGGAAGAGGAGGACAGGCTTGTGGCTCAGCCAGCAGCTGCTTCCGCTTGGTAATTTACAGGTCTGCCAGCGAGAGCTCAACCAGCAAGTGTTGTAAGAGTACTTAAAGCTGTGAAATAAACTCCAGATGAGGAGAATGAACCAGTGGTGGATGTATCATGTGTTCCTGTTGACTTTACTGCAGGCCTTTTTATCTGTGGGGATCTGAATATGTTTGCTTTTCAATGCAAGACTTAGGACTTGGCAGAGAACTATGAGCCTGAGGTTTCACGGTGCTGCTGGTATGTGCGATTGTAGTGGTAGGTTGGAGAATATTCAATATTTTTATGCCTGGGAAATAATGATGGATATGTACTTGCTCTGAGGTATTTTTATATGTATACTTCTTTATGCCTTTATGTCTTCTGTGTCACGTTGTACCCTGGTCAGGGCTTTTTATTTATCAAACGTCTAAGAATTACACCGCAGACTGCTGTAAAGGGACAGCTTTGGGGTAAATATGTTCTCAAGTTTGAGGAATAACGTGCATTTATCAGGCAGCTTACTTATGCTTAAAGAGAAGTGTAGGAGTAAGCTAAAAGAGCAGCGCTGAAGTGATCACATGATTTAATCACATATATCATCGCAGCCAATCAGCGACAATGATTTACCCAACATGAGCATCATTTGTAAAATCTTAAGCGTCCTTTGCAGCAACTAAGATAAGAAATATCCAACAGCCTAACAGACTGTATTTATGATATAGTGATTGCAAATAAAATCAATGACACCTTTGTTCGAGTCAGATTCTCAATTGCAGTCTCTAAAGTCCAATTTTGAAACCCCATTTTGAATTATAGTCTATCCAGGACAGGCTCTTAAGCAAAAAAGTTTTTCAAGAAATTGATAATGAGTAGAAATTAAAGTGAAGATTTTTTTGTTTTTGTTGTTCTAACCTAAAATTTCACTTTTAGCAGTGAAGTTACAAGTGCAGTTGCAGTATTCTACAGCCAGATGTTGTTGTGAAAGTATGGAAAAGTACAGCGTGTGTGTGTGTGTGTGTGTGTGTGTGTGTGTGTGTGTGTGTGTGTGTGTCAGCATTTTCAGTCAGAGCAGCTGCAACCTTTTGAGCTGAGGTCTTGGGTCACTGAAACAGGAAGTGCCAAGAGGCCAGGCTGTTGAACCTCTGAGCGGAAGTTTAACAGACAGTTTCATGAGGAGGAATATATTCTGAATGACAGTATTATAAGAGTCAATACCGAGTCGGACTGGACATTGGGTCACAGAGGCCTCCTCTTCTGTCTCCTGTGACAGGACACCGAATTGAAATGAGGTTGGAGATCACGAAGCACTCAGCTCAGTGAGATGCAGAGATTTTGTTGTAAAAGGAAGCTGAAGACCTGACACCTTTTAACGTGTAATTGTGCTTCTGACCTTGAACTTTCCTTTAGACAATCTAAATAAGTGCACGTCATTTTGCCACACCTGAATAACAATCCTAAAAAGGGAATTTTAAATCTCACTCTCGCATTCCTCTTCTGTGTCTCTCTCCAGACGGGAACCGTAACATGACCGTGGCCTCTAACTCCATGACAATGCCCATGTCAGACCCCAGCGCCTGGGCAACAGCCATGAGCAATCTGGGGATGCCTCCGATAAGCATGACTGGACAGCAGCTCATGCCAGGTACCGCAGAAAATGTGCTGCATGCTGCCAAACAGGTCACACAGTGCCACACAAAAGTGCATCGTATTGTACAGTGAATACACTGATGTGGGAATTTTTTGTCCCACAGCTCATAAAAAACATGAATTTGCCAGATTCATGTTGACACTCAGGTACTTGGAAGATGTACTGTAAGGAAGGTATAGCTGCCTACATGTTTAGAGGTGGGAGAAACAAACGTCTAAAAGTTACAGAACCTTTTTTGGTGGTTTACTTGAATTCACAGACTGGCTGGGAAAAAAAAGTGTGTAGGAGGACAGATGAGTAATAGTGTTTCCTCCCCCTCTGCTGCCCTCAAAGTGCCCTTGAGCAAGTTGGTGAGCATCAGCACCAAAGCAGTTGTACTCATCGCGCTGGGCAGCTCCCGATGCGTCAATGTTTGAATGTCTGGAGCTTCCCCTCCTCTGCATCTACTCCCCCAGGCAGTTATAATTAAGAATATGCTGTTAGATAATTTTACTGCTTAAGCAAAGGTTTGAAATGCCAAATGTGTCCACAGGATGATGACTTGTGTGTGTTTTCATCCCTGTGTGGGGCCCGTGGGGGAGGTAAGTCATCCTTGTCTGAGTGTACAAAGTCCAGCTGGAGCTCATGGTGTTTAAAGGATATGTGGTAACCCCTTTAAGAGGTTCCCTTGCTGTCACAGAAGAGTTAGTAATCCTCATCCAGCCCCCATGGAGTTGTCTAGGTTCATCCTGATGAGCTAAGCACATAACTTAGTGTAGGTGAAAAGTTGGTTTGATGCACTTTAGGAAATTATTTGTTTTTTGTTTATTTGCTTCTTTTGCCAAGAATTAAATGAGAGACTCAACACGTCACTCTTACCTCCACTTTAAATATGAGTCAGAGCCAGCAGCTGCTTAGCTTAGCATAGCATGAGGACAGAGCGAAACATCTAATCTGGCTTTGTCCAAAGGTCAAACAGTTTGGCTATCAGCATCTCTGAAGCTCACTGTGGGTAAGTGCAGTGCCTCTGTGGAGTCTCTGCTACATGGACCATCTGTCAGTTTCTTGCCACATTATAGTGGCAATAAGATACACCGCCAAAACCCGCCAAAGAAATAGTCTTGCACACAAATTGTCTTCTTTACAGTCCTGGTTTTGTATGGATTTAAAGAAGGAATAACAACATGTTGAACTGGCAAGATTTGGAGACACTTGTTGCAAGATTTTGTTACTTTTGGTCAAAGCCAGGTTCCTCCTATTTCTGTGCTTAATTGAGCAGCAGCTGCTGCCTGGAGCCTCATATTAAACAGACAGATTTAAAAAATCTGTCAAAACTGTTGCTTAGAGGGCTCAGCTTGTGTTCACAGAACGACCGTTATGATGTAGGCTGTATCTAGTGCCTGTTCTCAGTTTAGATCAGCAACTGAAAATATGCCAGCATGTGGTACGTGTGGGCATATCAAATGTGCCAAGTTTACAACAAAGGGGTTAAAGAGAGGATAATGTTTCTGCATGCTGATCCCTTCTGTGTAACCTAGCTTGCTTTAAGTCAAGATGGGTAAACACATCAGCATCCCTGTAATCCCTCTAAGGCCTGGTTAGTTCACAACCCCAACTGAGGCATGAGCAGACTTCTTTTGTTAGAGAGTGCGACTTGGCTCCTGCGGCTTTATCCTGAAAACACAAACTGTAGCAGTTACAATGCAGCAATACAAATACCAGACAACAATAAAAGAAATTATTCAAAACCATAAACTTCGGCACACAGGATGATTGTTTATGTTGTTCACCGCAGATAGGGATGTATAAATGGCTCACATTAATGAATAGGATTAAACTTCCCCTGTTTATTAACATGCTGTGATGTTCCACGTGTGATATTGAAAAAAAACAACTTTTTAGTGTTATTATCTGATGTTATTTCATCACCACAATGGTGTGCATTTTACAGGCAGTTTCAGATGACTAACAAGCAATGCATCGCAACCAAACTAAAGTGTGGATTGGTGCACTGCACTAAATATGTGCTGAATTCCCTCTAATGAGGCTTTTTTTTTGCAGTGTTTCAATTAAAGGAGCTTGTAATGTCTGCCAGTCAGGAATTGTATTTTGTGCAAGAAAAATATGCATGTGTGATAAACAAGTCTCTTAAATTGCTTTTAGAAAAACCCTTCAAACTAATTTATTTGCGAAGTATCACAAAAAGTGTTACATCCTTTCTGAACCACTTTTTGAAAGGAAAACCATTAAATCTGAATAATAAGAGCCTTTCAGTATACTAAAAACTCTCTGAATCCCAAATTTTTATAGCTATTACTCCTACTTTATTAACGTTATACAGTACTTCATATACCAGAAGTCTGTAATTCCCACAGAGCAGAAGTGCCAGTGGCTGAAAAGTAGGAGTCACTCCAAGGGAGAGGTCATTTCTAAAATCTGGACCCGAGTAGAGTGACGTCCACTGTCAGCCTTCCTGTTTGCAGCCATCTTCATTTCGGATTATACTGAGTTTTACGAATGGTTAAAAACATCCACATGGAATTATTTCAGTATTAATCGTCATGCTAATAGACCTTTTCAGACCTGGAATATTAAATATTACTAGCTTTATCTCTGTTTTAATGTATAACGCTCTTGTCATTCAGACAGTGCACAAACATTGAGTAACGGACACTAGGTTGGAAATCTAAATTCCTATTGGCTGAAATTCTTTGCTCTTTGAAATGATTTTGCTGTATAGATTACTTATTTATTCATTCTTAAGCTGGCATGAATGAAAAGTGCACATGCTGCACAAGGAGCTACTGTTGTTTGCGTTGATAATGTGGTTGTATGATTTTTTCCTTTTTTGCCCAAGTCACACTGCGCCCTGAGCTGCAGGCTGAGCTGACATGAGAAGAATGTCCTCAACTGCAAAAAGTGCAGTTCATACAGTTGATTTTATTTTCTTTGTGTATAACAGGTTGTTGTGGTGATCTGAAAAGGCTGTGATATAACAAACATGCATTTAATCTGCGTCTCTGCAAGTTTCACCTTGTGTTGCTGCTGCCTGTGTGTTGATCTGAATGTAGAAGTCAAATGGAAAGGTCACATGGTCCGTCTTAGCAAGATTGCAAGTAATATTACAAAATATTTCTGTTTCCTTTCTGTAAATCTATAGTAGGTATTATATTTTTCATATTTAAACTGAAGGACTTATATACCCCAGGTCTCATGTGGGTTTGTGTTTGGTAGTTGGGTTTGATACAGTTAAAATGTATACACTGGGCTGACTCAGAGAGATGAAGTTATGACTCTGTTTTGTCTGAGTTTAAGCACACAAACACTCATATAAACACCAATTAACATTAATCAAGACTCACATACATACACAGGAACATGTGCAGAACGGCGGCTCGGTCCTGCAATTTGAATTCTTGTTTGGGTTGTGGACAAAAGGCTTATGCTTTGACTGTATGTAGATGATTAGCTACATGCAATCTTGCCAAATGAACAAAGCTCAAATCTCCAGCTGACATTATACTGAGAGATAAACGATAAATTACAGCAGCTGTCAAAGAATCAAGTGAGACGCGTTCTACCAGATTGCAGTTAATGAGGGTAAAGGTTGATTGAAAGAGCGCTGTTCAGAGAGACTGAAGCGTGTGGATTCAGAGTGGAAGCTGGCTTGCCTCTTTGCTGCTGCATATTTCCTCTTTTCACAGCTCTCGAGCATAACAAACAAATGCAACCAATCACTGAGCTGTGTCATTGATATGCCCTTAAGAGCACACACACAAACACACGCACTCTTCATCAACATTACTTTTCAGAGCACTGGATAAATACTTGGGAACCGAGAGCTTTAAGATTAATGAAGCTTTGACGAATGTGCCCATTTGTTTATCATTTTCCAATGTCATTACAACCTCAGAGAGCACTTTATTGTTAAGTAGTCAGCACTGAGAACATCACAATCAGTTTTACCAATTCCACTTTCCACTTGTAACATAACATTTTCTCTCTCCTTAGGGAATTTTTTTTATCTTCTTATTTATGGTGCTTAGTGCATGCTTTGGTTTGTGTGTTCATAAGCGTATGATTGTCTTTAAGTTCATATTTAAGATAAATGCATGTGAAAGTCGCTGCCCTTCCCTACCACGGTTCACCTATCAAATTTCATATGGGGTATTTACTGCACTCACACTCACAGTGGCCTCTGCCAGCTCTCCTTTCAAGAGTATCATAAACATTACCGACAGAGTGGGGAGCTGTCCAGCATGATGGAGATGGAGGGAAACAGTCTTGCCCACGCGCTGTGAGGGAGAAGTGTGTGTGGAGGGGATTTGATCTGTGTGGCACACAAAAGATCAAGCCTTCATTGTGGTAATGTATCTTCATTAAGCCATTTTGCTGAAGCAGTTTCTGAAGGGTGGTGCAGAGGGTAGAGGAGGGAGGAGAAAAAGATGGAGAGGGAGGAGAGTCAGGTGAAGAGGACAGCTGTGTGTCCCTGCATGGATCATCTGGAAAAGCAGCTGGTGCTTTCCTACCTTTGCCTCTTCCTTCCTCCTCTCTCCTTTCCTATTCCCCCTCCCTCACTCTCCCTACTCCCTCACCAGCCCAAATTAACCAACATCTTCATTAATGTCTCATTACAGCTGAGTCAGCCACTGTAACCCACAGCCACATTAGAGCACACGCTGCTCGTTTAGTTTTCAGAGAGCCAAGCACTCTCACAGTTTCAGCCTCCACTCAGTCACAGTGAAAACCTCAAACAGTGCAGGTGATGAACTGACTTCTGCTGCAGTACAAATCAATTGAAGGAGTTAACTAAATGAAACCAACAGTCTTGCTTAATCCTGAAAATCTAACATTTAGATTGTGTGTTATCCCTTAAACCCAGGTTTTGAATTAAGCTTGAAAGAGTAAAGTAGTACAGTACGGTAATCATTTGTGCAAGTGGTCACTTTGAGAGCTTTTGATATTTATTTGCATGATACATATCTGTGTTCAGAATAGAACTCTGTAATATAATTTCCATGCTCATAAGGAAATCCGGGAAGGTAGTTTTGTCTCAGCGGAGCTCAGAATTATCCATCTGCAGTCAGATGGACAGAGAGACAGGCCGAGACTTCGTCAGACAGAATGAAATAATTCAGTTTGAAGTACTCCTACCAGCTCATTTTCTTTTACTCGACTCCCACCATCTCTGTCTGTCTCTCCCTTTAACCATTTATGAAGAGGAAATCTAGGGTCAATCAAAGTTGGCTGCTAAGTGCAGTCTGAGTTATGACTGCGCGTCCACAATCCCTGTTCTGACTGCACTTAAACAGGCAGCTGAAAGGAGGCCTCCTAGCAGTAAACCTGACCTTTGTTGAACTCCATCCATAATCCATATGTTCAGTAGACTTTGCAGAGAGATGCATGGTCAAATTTCCAGTCTGTTGGCTCTGAACCTCGTGAACCTTTTGAGCCACTCTGAACGTTGCACACGCAAATGCATGATTTCCCCCCTGAGCCACTCACACACACACACACACACACACACACACACACACACACACAGCAGCGAGCATAACTTTAGGCAGGCTATAAAGGTGCACGCATTTGGTCACATCTTTGGACTAATCCTGGTGGATTATTTATTGATTCTCCATACTAAACTTGAGAAAAGTAACTAGGTCATTTTCCCGTGGAGCTCACGTGTGATTTAAGTGTGAATGCTCCAGCATTATGGGAATTCATATTTGGACATATATGATTAGACAATGAATATTTGTATTATCTGTAGATGTTTAGTATTGACCCCAGAACAAAAATGGAGGCTAATGATTAGGGTTAGGCTAAAATAGCCTGCTTAGTGTCAGTGTCTTGGTAGCAGTCAAAGAGTATCAGCCCTGTTTGATAATTATCAAAAAGTTAAGTTGAAATTTAAAGGCGTTGTACTCCCACACAGGGGGTTTCACTTATTCTGTCTGATTTGAGTTATAAATTAGGCTGGAAATATGTCACTTCACTCCATGTACCAATAAGAATAGATTAATAGCCCCGCCCTGGTGGGTGAAGCTTACATGAAAGTGAGGCAGATGTCAATCAAGCAGTCACTATACACCCACACTACTGAGAAAAAATGTTAAGTCAGGCACAGTAATTAACACCTGTGTGTGCATACCATGGCTGTGCATGGCCTTTAAACCATTAGTGACAGGACTTTTGAGAAGCTGCATACAGCCAATAAGTACCTCTAATAAAGTAGCTGATTGTTCGTTACACCAAAAGCAGGGTGCTTTTCTATTGAATACACAATGTAGATTTGGGTAAAACAGTTTTAGAGTTTCAAGCCAGATATTATATTGGATCTATCTAAAAGAGCAGAGGTTAAATTGATATGAAACTTCTCATCTAACTGCTGGTAGGAAAACAAAAAATATGTCTTTTCCTTTGACTTAGAGTCCCTGCATTTTATCCTCCATAATTTAATCAGTCCTGTCCAGACAGCTGCACTAACACACTGCGAAACACTTTGTCAGTCCTGCTTTTAGATAAGTGCTATATAAATAAAGATGATTATTGTTGTTATTAAAGTATTACTGGTGTGGACAGATAATATAACAGACTGAACTGAGAAGTCCTTCTGCAAAAGTGTCATCACTTTGTCAGCACGAAAAAGTGCCATAATTTGATTAATTCTACGTTATCTGTCATTTGGCGAGAGTCATTTGTCATTCTGTAACATAGCCATCTTATTTTTAGAATTAAAGTGTTTTCTTTTCAGCGTTGCGGCAGGAGGCAGGCATGGGATCAGTCTGTATTAGTGTGTTTGTCCATCACACTAGTCATCTGAATCTGATCAAACTTAGAAAAGTGATACATCTCAATGCTGCTGCACTCCTCTGTCAGTGGCATAACAAGTAAAGGTCAAAACAAAGCAACATATTTGTCACTTCTTGGTGCAGAAAAGGACTGAATTGTATGACTTATATTAAGATGTTCTAAATTACAAACCGTTTCGGACGTCACCAGCCTCAATAATGCAACTGAACAATGAGTTCAGCTGACACTGAAACTCTTTGGAGATTCATGACTACAACACACAAAGACAGAATTATGTGGATCTCAATCTTTGTGGAACTAGGCACAAGCTTTATTTCAACTTCTACACTCAATATTTCTGCTGCCCAGCTTGTCTGTGGACCTGTCATTGAAAAAAAGAGCACAGAACAGTTTTACCAGTTTTGCCACACAGGCAAAATTCTCCAACAATGCCAGACGAGCGGTTAATCATGTGAGGCCATTACACACAACTGTAGCAGATATTTCATTATATCCTCACATACACCAATGAACAACCATTGGCAGCGATATCTCAACTATAACTGTTAGAGATAATCAATGCTCACAACATGCTGCATTTTGGCTGTTAGAAGGAAAGTAGTAAACGGAGCAATGGTACAAATCAAACACAATTAATCACACAAAATCAAAATTAAAGCTAAACAAATACTGTTTTATACTTTTTTTTATTTCATCTCTCAGCTTCTTTCTCTTCTCCATCCAGTCCAGTCACACTGTTTATACATCTGGCCTCTAGTATTAATAAACTGTTGTATTTCTAACAGCTCGACTTCTCTTGAAGATGGTTTTCAAGTCATACAAAAAAATTTGAAGCAGCTAATGTGCGTCTTTCCGTTTTTGGATGTGTATGTTTTAAATGTCAGCTTATTTGTAGTTTATTTACAGTGTTTTGTAAATTATCTAGTTTATTAGTGTGATGGCACCTTTAGTTTCAACTATTGTTCGTCTCATTTTTATTTTTTGTTAGTTTATTACAAATTCCTTGAATTGTAGCTGAAATAGTGTTTAGCCAGCTGTGTTTTTAACAAATTTTACTGTGCTGTTAAATGTGTGAAATCGTCTCTGGTCTTTTTCTTTTGTTGAAGGACTCGTTGTGGCCACAGTAGAGGTGTTATCTTGTCTGCACAGCTTCACGTTACTGAATTCAGGCAGGTAAAGTTGGACTCAGTTTGAGTTGTGTTGACCATAAAGATGAGAAGAGTATTGATCGATATATGATAGATATCTTTATGGTCCGGGTTTGTGAATGGAGGTTGAGTTTGTTGGAGTGGTGTTATTGGGATATTGAATAGAGGCTGTTATATCACTGAGTCATACACCCACACAATGATGACAGCAGAATACCAGAGAATAGCCAGAAAAATGGTTCTCCTCTGTCTCTCCCCTCTGTGTCAAATACGATTATGTCTGTCTTTCTTTTTCGGTCTTTCTCTCCCCCCCCCATCTCTCTCTCTGACCTTACAACCTTACAAGCTACCACTTATTATCACACACACACAGACACTCTCATCTCTAAATCTGGCAGGATTTATTCACTCTGGCAGCTATGTCTAAGACACTTTATCTCAGGGATATAATTTATCTTTTTTTGAAGAGTTTTCAAAAGACTTGAGGACTCATAACTCTAACATTGTCCTATAGAGAAATGTTTACAGCAGCTTTTTTACTTTTCTTACTTTTTATGTGCTGCTGGTAACATCTTGTTATTCTGCAGGTCAACTTTCTAACTGTTGTTTGTCTTAATGGTCACAAATGCTATTTACAGGCCACAAACACTTTAGTAAGTCTGAAGGTTTCCTTTTATTGACAACAACTTCTTAGCTTTTGTTTCAGCACTTAACAAGCTAAGCCACTGCCACAGTCTACTGACGTTGAACTTCATTTTCAAACTTTGCCTTCATGACTCCTCCCCAGTTGCTTTCTGTACAAAACAGTGCTCTTCTAACTTGTGAGGAACAGGTTGGTTAAATTGTCCAAAGGTTTTTTTGGTGGCTAATTTTTCCTCCCCAAAATGTTTTTGAGGCATTTCACTGACAGAAAGAAAAGGTCAACCTGCTGCTGGTGCTAGACGTAAAGCCAGCAGATTACCAGAGTCAGCAGGACTTATCCTCTGGGGACCACGAATGTCTGCACAAGACTTCATGGCAATCTCACCAGTAGTTCTTGGGATTCTGGACACAGACAAATACCCATAACATCTGACTCTTCAGTGCAAAAGAGTACATTCAGCATGTAAACCCAGGTCAAATGACTTAATAGCAATAGTCATGGAGTTTTTACTGGCTCCAGTTCTGAAAACAAATTAAAATTGAAAACACAATAAACACAGCACACATATGGAGTCACTAATCGCCCCTTTTCTAGGGCAATGCTATGATGCATGTTGAAGTTTTGAAAGTTGTGTTTCAATAAATAACTTAAACTGTACTTAAATCTAATGCATGATAGCAAAACTGGCAAGACAGTGAGTTGGAAGAGTGTTTCCTAATGTGAGGGGGAAAGCAAATAAGTCAGTAATGAACCAGTATTAAACTGCGGTATAAACAGGCAAAAAAGCATGAATGATACAAAATCTGTCGTTTGCGCGAACCTAGGCATAACCTAGAGAGAAAAGGAAAAGGAAGAAAAGGCCATGGTGAAGCTCACAGCCTGCAGGTGTGAGGACCAGCTGCAGGGGGATGTTTAGAGGATCATAGACTACATTTGACCAAAACAGAACAGCTTTGCGTCAGGTAACTCTGAGCCTCTGCTTCATCTAGCACACCCACAGAACATACAACTTGTCCACTATTATCCTCTCATAAGCCTGATTCAGACTGGATTTTGGTGATATTAATCCTGTCCGAGGCATCTGTGTGGGTAATTTTTCCCCCTCAACCCAGTAAAAACAGCTACGGTTACCTACTGTTTTCAGTCAAACATGTTAGCCCTCCTTTGATTTATATGCTAGTTTTCCAAAATGGACCTATCACAGGTTTTTCTATGGGATAAACAGGTTTCCCATGAGGATGGAAAATAATTAAATTCATCATGGGCCAAAACACTCTAACTTGCAGATCCTGTCTTGTTTACTAACGATGATATTTAGGGGGGAAAACATGATGAACAGCTCTTAAATCAATATCAATATCCTAACTTACAATAAGATGAGAAAGTCTATTACATAAGCATTCAAACTTTCCCCAAAATCTTAAGTAAACTTTAAGATAGCTGTTTTAACTTTCACTTCTCCACCAGATGTTGGCCAAGTTGTTTAATTGATTATGGCTGCTCTTTTATTGCTTTTACACAAACAACAAAATGGAAACAGGCGGAACTCATTCCAGCTAAGACACTGTCTGCTGTCATATGCCACTCTCTTTCTTGCATCTCCTCTGTTACTGTTGTAAATTTTCTAAAAATAATATTCTTAGATTTCTCTACACATACAGTGCCTCTTACTCATCTCTCAGGTCTCTGTTTTTTATTTATACTCCAGTAAATTTCAATGAGAAAAACAGTTACAAAGTCGTTTAGATTGGTGAAACGTAGCATCAGTTGCAAATCCAAATTGGGCGTTTCTGGTGTTTGCAAAAGCTTTTTGCCATTTATCGGTTGCTACTAGCAACAATATGTTCAACTGAAACCAGCTGCCGGTGGCTGTAAAGAGGTATTAAACTGTCAAGTAATTAGTGAATATTTACCTTGGATGTATATTTTCATTAAGAGAAAAAGAGTTTGTTAAACAATACACATGCTGCCAGCTTTAAACCCAAGTTGATTTCATGCCTCATACCATTTATTTTCTTTGTGTCCTTTGTTTTCTTATGCAGCCCATTCACAGGTATCACCACCGTAATTAGTTATGCTGTATCAGTAATGAGCTGGTTTTCTAGCCTTGCTTATTTTGTCTTTTCACTTGCCCTTAAATTAAATTCCACAAAACATTAAAAAAGGCCTTGAAAGGTTTTTAATTTGTCTTTCTGAAGGTTGTAGATACTCTTTTATATTGTGCAGCACTGTTCAGAATATCCCTGTTAATATCCCTGTTGTAAGGCAAAGCACTGTCCCTTTATACAAAAGAACAGGGTATATTGACTCCAGACGGGTCTCACTACAGTAGGAGGTTAGAGGTCAGAGTCTGCTGGAGGGGATTAAATGTTTTTCATACAGATCCTGGTCTGGCAGCTGCAAGGCTATAACCACCAGCCGCCCTTTAGTAAATAATAATGGATAGTCAATGTATCGGCACATCAGAATTCACTGCAAAATGGCAATTCTGTTAACTTACAGCACTCCAGGACGACAAGGGCATTCATGATAGGCTCTCGTTATAGGAATAGATGTTTCTATTACAAGCGATAATGGCATTGATTGGCTAATTTGGACTTTTATTGGAATTGGTGTTACATGGAGGCCACACTGCATCTGCTGTTGAGACTAAAGAAGATATGTAGAAGAATTTACCCCCTCCTTGTTCCTGTTTTACACACGTATCCACCCATCCTTACGTGCTGAAAGTTTTTCCTTTTCTTAACACAAACACACGAGTGTAATTCACTCCATTTTTAGTATTTTTGAATGAACAGAAAGGCTCGCAGGAGGAGCAGAGTTTCCCACGGCTCTCTCTGCTGTGTTCGCTCTGCACACACCAGTTATACATGAATATACACACAAAAACATTCTCACACTCTGATCCGATTGACTGCGGCGATCAGCGAGAGACTGATTTAACTGACTGAGGTTAATGTCCTATATAAAGTCAGGGTAAAAAATGAATAGAGTAAAAATTAATGATGGAAATTGTGGTTCATAAATGTTTCACAAAGTTTAATAGGTACAAGAAGCATGCATAGCAAATGTGATAAAGTTATTGCTGTCACAATACAGAGAATTAAATGAAGACTTCTTCGTGGTTAATAGGAACTGATGGATTTTCCAGAGATATCTGGTGGAGATTAGGAGGAAAAGGGAGATACAGATGGGGGGACAGTTGGCAGGGTGAGGAAAAGGCCAAGTTCCAGGAGGCTTAGGCCTGTCTGTTCATCAGAAAATATTACCCATATTACCCAGCATGCCTCACAGCGGCTGCCCGTGTCCCCCCGACCGCCACCCATGGCTGACTCTGCTGAGAGGGAACATTTACTGTGGAAATCACAGTCTGAGGAGGAAGAAAAGGGGCGGAGAGGTTGTGTCAAGGCAGAGACGGGAGTACAACAGGGATTGCCAGGAGGTTGCCGTAGTCAGATTTATATTTTTAAAACTCAATTTAATGTCTGCTTCTCATACAGACAGCCTGAGATGCCATTACATTAAAAAAAAAAACCTCTAGGAAAGCTGTTACATTACAAGAAACAGCACCAAGAGGAGGGTGAAATGCGTGAATGCTTTATAACAGTGCCATGTACAGTAATGAAGACTCACACTGAGAATTGGATTGAAAAAAAAATGCCAGAGTCAAACAGTGAGCGAGAAAAAAAAAAAAGATCAGAGATAAACCGACACAGAGATGGCCTTGTGTGGGCGATCGGAGAAATACAAGGTTTCTCTTGATGTTTTTGTTTAAGGGCACTCTGGTGATCTCCGGGTCTCAGAGGAGTTTCTCACTACAGACCCCTTTTGCACTGAAACCACTCAAACGGTAGGTCATTGCACCGTTAGTGATGAAACATAAAACATGGCTTCCAGTCTGAAGCGCCATTGTTGCCATAGCGATGAGAGAGTCAGTGCTGCTGAAAATCCCCTAGAAGGAGAGACGGTAAATAATATCCCATCACGCGGATCTCTGACGCGGCCGCTGCTCTCTGCACATGCATTTGCTCGTACAGGACCGTTGGAGTGTTTGTGGACTTGATGGCAAAGTGTATTACGTGATTAAACTGGTAATACACCATTTTTTTAACTTTAGCTTATCATTATGAGTTAAATGTTGATGCTCATTGTAATGGTTGTTTAAAAATGACACCATCATCGTTTAAAATGGTTCCCTATAAGCATCGCTTTCACTGCACATTTCTGTCTGCCACCAGGTACGACCGCTTGGAAAATCTCCTAACATCAACAATTTCATACCACTATCACATACTAAAGGAATGAAACTCACACTCTTTCTTTTCTTCTGCTACATCCCAACACCAACACCTGTTGCTGCTATTTGGTTATGTGATAAAAGGTATTTTATCTATGTTATTACTCCATATAATATTATTACACTTTACCTCTTCAAAGAACATGTGTCTTTCTTCTTTATTATTTCCAAAGTGGTGTTGATGGTTTCCCCATTGACATTTAGAAATAAATGCAGTGTGTCCTAGGTTGGTGATCGCTGCTAGACTCTGAGGAAAAGAAAAAGTGATCTCATCATCTTGTGCGACAGCAACGCAAAAGAAAAGAATAAAAAGTTCAAAATCTGCCCATTTCCACTTTTTAAGTAGTGATCTCTCATTGAAGTGGGACGTCTTTATTGCATTAGAAAATGCTTTGATCATTCCCAGTAGTTTTTCATCATCATGCCAAAGCTCCAAATCAATGTAATGTCAATCAATGTAACTTTGGTAGAATGCCCCATTTCTTTAATCAGCGTCTTAAGATTTCACCATGTGTCTTTCACACTAGTCAGCTTTGGACGGACACAGCCCAAAGTCACATAGTAAAAAGATTCTTTAAGATAGTAAAATGTTTTCTATTTGTGAAAAACTCTAATGCAATGTCTCAAGGCAGCTGCATTCAACTGAGACGACTGTGCATGAAGGAATGTGTATTTCTTTGTCGGCTATTATGGATGGTGATTGTGTGATTTGACAGTGTGATTGCCGACTGTTGGTGCAAAAGAAAGGGGCCCTCCCTCTTTGATTCTGATGGACTTGGAGCAAAACATGACATTTAGCTTGATGGTTCATATTGCTGAATCTTTTGTCTTTCTGTTAAACGCCACAGCTGCTCTGCTTGAGATGTGTCAACAAGAAGTCGCTGTGTTTGACTTCATCTCCAGAAACAAGAAAAACAACACCAACCACCAAAACATGCCCAGAAATCCAATCTGCAGTTTTAAATTGAATCTGGTTGCAGGTTTACAGATAATACCTATTATTATACTTCTTAATTAAAACTTATTGTTTATAATTATCATACTGACATTTTTTTATTGGTTAGAGGTGTTTAAATGCACTAATACTATTATTTAATATAAACACACGTGGCTTTAGGGTGGGTTGACCATCTCTAGTAGGATTAGTTCTCGTTCTCAATATAAGCTTAGTTTTTCTTAAATCAACATTTAAATTGCAAACACAACAAAATAAAATAAACAGAAATTCTCGCTGCATTTTTGCACATGCAAGGGAATATCATCTTGGTGCCTGATGGGATTATAATGGCAGAGCAAATGGAGCAAAGCAGAAAACAAACCAGCAGTACAGAAATGTGCGGGCGTAGCAGGAAGCACATACTCACAGAGTAACTCAGCCCTGAGCAGTCAGATCATGTCTGTTGAAGGTAGCGCGCTGACCTGAGTTCAGCGTGCTGGAAGCAGGTGAAGCCAGGATGTAACCCTGGAGACGACTTTTTGTCTGATCTCTATGTTTTCCTGGGTCATCGAGAGCCTTATTTAATCCTTTGTACAAAGAGTACATAAAGTAACTGAAAACCAGACGCACTGACACAAACAAGATCACATTTTGACTGACAGAAACCATACATTAATGATGCACATTTGTATAAATATACCACATATATATACATATGACGTATGTCTACCCAACAGGTCTGCATGCTCAGTTTATAAAGACTGCTCACTGTCAGATTTTCACGTGACTGTTCATATCCATTCAGGATGTAACACATATCCCCCACCAGTATGAACTGTCAGTGATGGTGAAAAGTCATGCGTGTGCAGAGTTACAATCCTATCCACGTCCACTTTCTTACCCTTTCTTCTCCCACTTGATTTGAACACATTTCTGTGATGGAAGGTGCCTTCAAGTTTTGACTTAACTGAGCACTTTTCTTTATCTTTTCTTCTTTTTTTCTATTGTCTCTGTCTTCAGTGCTAGATCTTAACCGTGGCAAACTGCAGCGACAAAGAATTGCAGCATCAGTGTAATGATGTAAAAATGGGATAGTCGGGTCTGAGTAAGCCGACAGGTCTGATTTTTAGCATTTACTCAGGAGCCAGATTGTAACTAACAATGAGGCAATGCAACAGAAATGTGTCCTTTCTTTACTGATTATAAAACATGAAATCATACGGTGAACCACAATAAATAATAGCCCTGACCAGTCTGAACTCTAGTGTGATGTCTATGTGTCTATAGATATCTATAGATATCTATAGAGACACATAGACATCAGGATGTTTTCAAATTCAAATATATAGTTCAGTGTATACGACTGTAGTCCTTTTGTTTTCTGTGCCATTGACAGACAAACACTAAACACTGTAAACTTAAAGAGCCCAGTCCAACAAAGTTTAATCAAAAAAGAGAAGGGCAACGGAAAAGATGAGGAGCGCCATGCAGAGCATGTCTGAGAGCAGAGTAGTGCAGTGCGTGACCTTTCTTCACCCTTGTTTCTGCTCACGACTCAGATGCTCTCATCTCTGGTGCTGAATGTTAGTGAAGTTGGCTGGAGCACTCGTGGAGCAGATGCTCGTACTGGTTTATCTGTCGTCATCCAGTGTGTTCACCACTTTGCCTGACAGAGATGTCAGCAGCCGCACAGAAGAGGCTGAGCTGTGACAAGAGCACACTTTCAATGTCTGTGACTGTGAGCACATTTGATATATTCACATCATAAATGATGGTCAAAGAACCTAAAACATGAGGCTTGACCCGTGAGATGTTATAGAAATTATAGGAGACAGAGTAATGGACCAAAGGACATGTATAGTATTAGTATAGTATGCATAGATGAAAAAACAGCCCAAACTGATGACTCAGATGGTTTCATTGTCCTTCCTAGACAAAAACTGGTAACTGCAACTCTAATTTGTGCCAACTCTAATGCTTAATATGCAGCAATGTTTTAGATCGTTGAATTCTCTTAACTTAACTTCTCTTAACTGATTTTCATTAATTTCAATAGAATATGAAAACATGCTTGAACTATAAATGATCTACATGCCCTGCAGTAAATGCATCTTTACTTATTTTTCACAATTACTTTACTGGTGCACAATAATGCTGCTGAAGGCACCGACTCAAGAAGTCCACCACTTGGTTCACCTGGTGTGTCCTCGTGCTGATTAAACACTCTGATTTCAAAAGATGAGAGGCGGCTACCCCCAAAAAATCAAACCCAGAAAACAAAGCATGGATATTGTGACAAGGATACTTTGCATAACAATGCTATTATTCAGCAGCCAGCTATTGTTTTTCCTGTCTCAACAAATACAGATAAGAATACAATTAGTGACATCTGTGACCACCCCAGACAGATACATAGATACAGTTTTAATGGAAAACAGTACATCCTGGTGTGCAAGAGTAATAATTGGATCAGATTTTATGGCTCTGTTTCCCTGTTGCTGCTTTACTCCTGCATTACTTATCTCTCTCCGTCTGTGTTATCCATCTTCCTCTCCTCCAGCTCACCAGAACAAGTCATTCATCGCTCTGGCAACCCAGCAGTGTTTTCATTATCACCTGCCTCCTCTCCCTCTGTCACCTGGCTAAAGACGGATGTCAGGGTCATCAACGGGAGACAGAGAAAGCCAGGCGAACCAGCACATTATCGCGGCGCTTCATCTTTACGGTGTTTAGTACAGCAGCATCGTGTCACTGATAACTTTTTCCATCCCTCCCACTACTCTGCTGCATAATAGCTCATCACACTAGATTACTGTTTCTCCGGTGACTCCTCCAGAGAAAAAGAAAGCCCAAACTCCATGTCAGTCCTCTAGAGCTAACATTGCATCTGTGTTTTGTTGTGCTTTCATTTCAGTTTTGTCTCAGTCAAGTTTCTGTCACTCATGGGCATGGAGACTGTGGCATGCACGGCATTGCGTTACACACGCATGCACACAATGGCCTCCCTCTGTTGCTGTCTGCTGCAGGTGCAGTGGAGACTCATAGAAGAGGGCAATGTATTTCCATTTCAAAAAAAGCTCTGTTTGTGTGTGTGACTGCTTGTGTGTGAGTGTGTATGTGTGCACGCACACCCAGGTGCAGCCTAAATCAGTACCTGTGACTGTAGCGCCTGTGTTTTATGAAATGTTCCCAGTGATCCTGGGGTCAGCATTCAAAGAGACTAAAGAGGAAGAGAGGGGGAGACAGAGAGCAAGCAAGATAGTGTGTGATAGTTTACGAGTGTGTTTGTGTGATGGAGAGTGCGAGATTTCAAGAGGGAAAGTCACCGGGAGAGAGAGAATGAGAAAAAGACAAGAGACTAAGTAAAAATAGTTTAAATATTCATGTTTTTCGTTAGATGATTTATTCATGAGTGGCTGACATATTCCGTTATTTATAAACTGCTTGTGTGTCACCACTGTTGACAGAAGTGTTGCTCTGTGTTCATGGAGGAAGTACACAATGTAAAATGGGACATGAGACAGCCAGCGTGTGCTCAAATGATGCCACAGTAAAGGTTAGCTGTGACTGATAAGCACCTTGGAAACAGAGGCTAATTTCTTAATGGGTGTGAACTGTTTGTCACTGTTCCCTGAGCAGCTGCTGAGTTTCTTGCTTGTGTATTCTCATCCATGTTTTTTCTCTCCCGACTCCAGATTTTGACCTCAGTCTTGGGCTGATGACTGGCATTGCCCCCATAAATCCCATGATGCCATGCCTGGGCCTGGCGCCCCCGCCCATCTCCCAGGATAGTCCAGTTGTCAAGGAGATCATCCACTGCAAGAGCTGCACGCTGTTTCCTCCCAATCCCAGTAAGTCTCATAGTAGTTATCACAGCAGATATAAGCATCTCGAAAAAGCTGCAAGCTGACCCATCTTCAGCGAGCCTGGAGCATGTTTTATTTATCGATGCAGTGGTGTGCATTATCTATGACTCATCTCCGTCCTCATCCTTGCATTTGGGCTCTGGAGGCACACCTATGCACCACTCAGCCAGGTATTTAGTGACAACGATGAAATTCTCCCTTAATGTCACCTTTAATACCTCTTAGTGCCCCTACTCACCAGAGCGTGGCTGATTTGCATTCACGTTTCATCAGGAAGGGAGGGAGGGAGGGGAGGAATTAAAGGAGGTGTGTTTATGCATGCGGACGTGCGCTTGTGTGATGTCTGTGAATGTATAATTGGAGGAGTGACCTCTGTGAACACATAACACAGTGCTGCTGTCTTCAATATGCCAGGCCAAAGAGGTGATGGACTCTGCAGCTCAGCTCACCCTTATCGCTGCATCGCTCCTTAATCTCTCTTCACCAGCTCTCTGCACTGTATTGTATACATACATACATGGTTCTCTCCTTCTCCCTGGCTCCTCTTCCTCACTTTCTCTATCGTACACTGCATCTCCTCTACTCCCTCCTGTTTAAGGGGTCAAATCTACTTAATTACCTGATCACCTTTGAGTCTTCCCACTACTAGTTCCAGTTCAAAAGGTCTCTGTCAGACTCTGTCCAATTACATATGCATATGCACAGACACACACTCTCTTTGAAACACACACACACTGTATAGGCCTTTTGTTTATCAGGATCTGAGGCGAGGGTTTGTAGCAGCCATAATCTTGAACTTTCACACAATGGGGAATGAAAATGAAGGATGAAGGGACAAAAAGTCAGCAAATTGTTTAATTGTCACTATAATTTATGGCTATAGTTGCTGCCTTCTGTTTGCCACTGTAGGTGATTCATGGTAATTAGGTTAATCTTTCTATTGTCTGAAGGAATAAAAAGAGACTTTTAACAAGCTCTCTGCCCAAACCAGGAGGAAATGTTGGCAGCACATGTTGTCCAAAACATAATCACAGGTCAACAAAAGTTAAACTGCCAGTATTATATAAAACCAGAGCACTGGAGGAGTGGAATAAGGACTGAACACAATTCCTATACTCAGTGGTTGTTCTGGGATGGCTCCCAAAGGGGCTGTTGCCTCAGTGACAAGTCCAGTTCCCCTTATAGCCTCCATAAAATGCCACTGCAATTTATGCCAAGATGCAGGCTGAATGTATTATTTCATATTTCAGTGCATTTGCCCCTACAGAGCATCTGTGTGATATGATTTCTATATAGTATTTGTACTGAGGTAATTTTGCCTTTAATATCTCAGGTTGAATGGGACTATTGTGGGTAATGTTGCAAAGACTTTATCAGGGCTGCTTAATGGCAATATGGGAATTATAGTATATTGCATCAATAGGTGTGTTTCCATCAATGAGAAAAGGTTGAGGGGAAAAAAAAAAGCAAAATTCAAAAAAACTTTCTAAATTTTGCAGAAAACTTTTACTTTTTAAAAAAGTTGTTAGGACATAGAAACACCTTTTTTCTAATAAGTTCTGCTGTAGAAAACATTTAATTTACACAACTGATCAGCTGGCTCCACACAGATCTAGTGAAACATTAATACATGTATTCTTGATCACGCCATCTTATTACACCTTCTTCTTCTTCTGTGAAGGTACAATGGTTTTCCAGTTGGAGAATCTGAACCATCTACTGCTTAACTCACTAAACCTAATTCACATTTTTTAAAGATTTGATGAAAATTTGCAATAAAAGTGGAGGCAAACCCAGAAAATGTGATGCCGTCCCACTTGACCAGCCAAAAAACAGATCCTCTTGTTCTTGTCTATATGGAAACATAACATTTCACAATATGATCATATTTAAGAAACTGTTTCAGGTCTTAATGTACAGTTATCCACCCCTCCTTAACCAGACACTCATTTACTCTTTATCCTGTTAAACGTTTAAAGGTTAAAAATCTCAATTTTCAACTACTACTACTCTTACTCATTTGGGTAAAACCACATCCTGCCTTAAGTCCTCTAGAATATACTTATTAGGACTTTTTCACAGCACAACTTTGTTTTTATTAACATTGTGTTATTAAGGTCATAAATCAGCCCTATTTTTATTTTTATTGATTTTATGGGGGAAAAAAAACTGCAAAAACAAAACAAACTAAAAAAAAAGAAGAGTGAGAAAATAAAAGCATTTCCTAGTGAGAATGATCTGCACTCACACATTTCCTTTATACTTAGACTCTATGTAAATAATTAAACGTGATCCTAGTGTTCACTCCCACCGGGAGGAACTCTCTCACTTCTATTAGAAAAAAAAAAAAAACGTCTGTCTCGGGGCTTTTTCAAGGCAGCCTCACATGTCAGATGGAGAACACATCAATTTCAACCTAGACTACTAGTGAGAGCTCCTCACTACAACCAGCGTGGGAGTCTGCCTTTGATACCAAGTGTGTTTTCAGTTCAGTGTTCACCCGTAGTATAAAGTATCACTGTCGCACTTTAATGCAGACAGAAAAATGTATTACGCGCAGTGAATTAATTAATAAATATTTCTGCTATACTGTACTGTAACATGAGCTCTGCTAGTGATCAGAGACGAGCACACGGATGAAAAGTCTTGTACTTTTATACAGAGTTCATTCTAATCCTGAGGCTGGATGAGAAGCCGTGCTGTTAACTGCTCAATGTTACCACACAAAACCTGTCATAAACACTCACTGTACGACCTCAGGTTACTTTCTCTCTCAGCTTGAGCTCACTTTGTTTCATTTTTGTCTTGTCATGCAATCGAAGGTAGCCATGCCCTTAAAGCGGCCTGTTACTAAAAGATGGTTATTCTTGAATTCAGGCCTTCACTTTCTTCACAATCTATTTTATTGCGTATGTGTCAAAAGAAGTAAAATTAACAGCCAAGAAGCTCAAGAGAGATTTAAAAAAAAAAAAAAAAAAAGATCTTAAGCAGGGATTCAGACGCAGCTCAATGGGTACAGATGGCACCTACACTGCTCGGGTTAAGGACTCCCTCTCCTATGGGCCACTCACACACCAAATTTAAGCACTCATGCCACTTGTAAAGCACTTTGGATAAAAGCATCCACCCAGTGGTGTGTTAAGATATAATGCGGGGCACACATTAAACTGCCTGAATGAAATCTCACTTCAGACCTTTCCTCCATCTTCTCGACAACAGTCGAGTCACACATCATCCGGATATTTGCTGCCAAATTTTCATTTTTCGCTCACCTTTTCTGTCACATCATTTGTCTCCTTCCATTCATTTCCTTCCCTTTATGTCACCTTTAAGGAGAGTAGCGCGCCATAGACAAGAGTGGGTCGGAAAGTTAGTCTTCAGAGGAAGCCAATTTATTCCAAACATGAAAGAGTAGCACTTTTTTTTTTCCTTTCAAAGATGCCACTATTGCCTTCTACAATAGACCAAGAGGGTGTCAAAACTGTCCTTTGAAACCAATGGGAAGACATTCTTCAGTAGCAGATTTTCTTTTCAAGATAAAAAAAAAAGTAAAAATGTCTAAATCTGTCTAAATAACAGCATTTTAGGTACGAATTTAACACTGCAATTTATTTCAACAGATTGAACCAGAACCAAACAGAGCCGTGGAGGAGATATTCTTGCCTCACTTGTAGGGTTTCTGCTGTAATTGAAGCCTCTGGGGCTCTTTTAAGGGGCTCACAGCGTGATAAAGCTCCACCACAGAGATCGATGCAGGGGGTCACAATAGAAGCTGACATGCATCTTTCTTTAAATTTATATTTAAAAAGGAGTATCATAGGGTGTTTGTATATAGTGTGTGTGTGTGTGTGTGTGTGTGTGTGTGTGTGTGTGTGTGTTGCTTTCAACAGTGTTTATTTCACTGAAGTGTTGCCGTGCGTGCTGTTAGAGGATGATTGTGAGTCAGTGCTCCATTTCCTGAGGTATTTGTTATGTGTCCGGAAGGGGATGGCTGTGTGTGTGTGTGTGTGTGTGTGTGTGTGTGTGTGTGTGTGTGTGTGGGCATGAGATGAGGATAGAGGGCAGCAGGTTACATATGGTGACTATCACAGGAAGCCGGACCTCTAGCCACTCTACCTCGGACATTCAGCTTCCTCCTCATTGACCTTTAACTGAACAGCGCTGAAAAGCTGTATCTGTCTCTCAGCTTTTCGTCATATCTGCACCTTGATTTTCAATGTTTTTCCCATTTTTGGACGTTGAATAGTTTTTCTTGTTTAATTTGAATATACATACTATATAATATCTATTTTTATGAGGATTTTTAAAATAGTTTAGACATTTATTTACACTATTACATACTCTGTGGTATTGATCACTTGTTTCAAACTAAGATTTAATGATTCTTTTTATCACTTTGGTGTCAGTGTGCTTAAAGGGAAAGTGCGCCAATGCAGGTCTTAAGAAGCACTAACGCACTAAAAACAATTTCAAACCTGTGGTTGTTCAACAGAGAACTGCACAAAATCTGAAAAATTGCCTCAGCTGATGTCATATGAGTCACTGGAGTGTTTGAAATGAGTCTGAAAAAGAAGAATATCCGGAGGTGTGAAGCTCGACAGATCTCTGCAGCTCAACCTCTCATTTCAGCTTAAGGCTGACAGCTCAAGGCTACATTAGCATAACACACCTGAATCCCTCACTGAACTATTGTTGTTTGAGTTGCATTATGGGTATTGCAGGCAAAGAAATAAGAACGTGGTATAGTAAAAGAGAAAAGAGATCTATGATTCAGCTGCATAATCTTTGATCCCATTGAAGTGATAGTTAATATTTATTAGACATTATAACTATGATATGTTAGAAAAATGTGAATGACATCCTCATGTTGTTGTTTCTGTCCAGTCATCAGTCCGAAACACAAAGTTATATACTTTAAGAGCACACGTACCGAAACAAAAATCAGCAAATCAAATTACAATCTTTGAAAAATGTATGACATCAACATTTTCTGTCGTTTGACTTCTTGATTAATCATTAACAACTGCACTGCGGTAAGGCAAAATTTGTCTTGTATGGCTCTGGCTTTTGATTAACGTATATTTTTCAACAAGCAGCTCTATTTTCAGACCAGGTTTTGACAATCTTTCTTCCCAGAACACAGGTAAAACATAGATTTCATTAAACTCTGTCTCCTTCTGTCTTCTGTCTCCCTCTCTCTTACTCCATGACTCCCCATACACACAGACACAATCCCATTTTGTCTCTCAGTTCTTTAATGGTGAAGACCTACATTTCATTTGCTGCTTCAGGGAATTACTCTGTGAGTGTCTTTAATGGTCATCACTTCCTCCGGCTCTCCTTTTTCCAACAGTTTTTCATCGATGTCAGGCTTGTCTGTCTGTAATTACCCTCAAGTGAAAGACCAAAGATGCCCTTCAAAACCCTCCTCTCTACGTGCTTACATTTCTAAAAAAGTCCCCAGTATGGATTTCATCCTCCTTTCAAAGCCAAACATTTGGTAATGCAGTCACATCTCTAGTGTGTCTGGGAAAAAAAAACATGGGTTTTTAAAGATGGGCTTTTACGAAGCAAGGATGTCAGCTAAATGTCAGACTGTTACCTTGTTGTCCTTTTATATTGTCCTCCTCGCTCATCAGCCAAACTCTGTCAGAAATTGTAATTTAATGCTGAATCGTGCAATGAACCGCAGCATGTTTTAGCTGACTGCAAAAAAAAAAAAAAGGCAGGCAAGCTATCACCTTGGTGTTGTCCTAGAGCTGGTGTGGGTGTGTGTGTGTGTGTGTTTGCGTGTGTTCTTGCTTCGAGTATGCCAGTGAGAGAGCAGCCGTGAGTATGTGCATGTTCCAGTTTTAATGCCATCATCATCGCCAAGGTCAGGGGATGAAGGCATTTGGGCCATGTGCCAGAGCAAGCTGTGACATGAGGAGGACAAAGCCATAAAGTACCTTTGATGTGTTTTACCATAACTTTGCTACAGGCTCTCCAGCACTAAAGCTACAGGACTGGATAATAGCTCCTCTTGGGCCCATAATTTAAAATTTCATGTCCAACCTTTTGAGCACTGACTGAAAAATACACTGTATTTTTTGTAATTTAGGAGATGATTGATAGAAAGTCGTATGATTTAGGCCACGGCTTTATAGCCATGGGAAAATGATTTCAGCTCTTCTAAGTGTACATGAATGAGTCCCACATTTCAGCTCTGCCTCAGATACTTTTCACATAACTGCTGGGTCCAATGTGTTCTGTGTGTCAGTCAGCAAACGTCACTATACTGTTTTTTTTTATGATGGCTGCTCTAAGAATAGGGTATTATCTTGGTTTAATGTTTCGCCTGCAACATGTGACTACAATTTACGTGAACATTTAACTGTAGAACATTTTCAGCTGTTTTCCTGAGTAGCTGTTGTTCAGTTCACTTAACCAGACTCTGACAGATTATCATGGTATATGCTGTTTAAGCTGCAGACTAAAACTTTGGTTTGTATTTATTTACTTCTGATGTATGAAAAATATTATAATCATATTTCAGGCTCACCTTCAATTGATATTTTTTCTCACTGAGAAATACAATAATTTTCCAGTTTATTAGACACACTCAGCTAAAACTAATTCAGTGTAACAGGACAGTCCTGCAATAAATTATATTTTCAGGAAGGTTATAATGATCATTTTTGTCTAATTTGTCAGAGGCGTGTTCATTAAACTTCACAACACTTTCTTAGGTTGTAGTTTGTGCCCCTTTTTAATTTTATTGTGCTATACTGAGGGGTGTTTCCTTCATGATATTACACTTCTCAGTAAAAATCCATACAGTTCAAATGCATCACAATCTGCAGGCTGCAAATGACCATGAAGTTTAATCAACAACTCTCTAAAGCAGTTTAAACAAAAAATGAATATTACAACCTTGATGAAGGTTGGAGTTTGTTTTGTTTTTTTTTTCATTTATACAGACCATGTTGTTATTTTTCTTTCACATCCAAGGGAAGAAAAAGAGACAATGCTTCATGACTGGAGTAAGGGAAAATGGCCTGGTGGTGACCCTCTGGAGTCTTGCTGTCAAAGAGAGTTTGCCAGCTAACCCAGTGGAGACTCCAGGAAGTTACTGCATGGGACCAGAAGATAGTCTAGTCCTAACGTGCACATTACCATGGTTACCAAAGTAAAAATATATATATTTCTGGTCCACATTGCTTATGGGATTGCTTCACTGACATTTCCCAGGATCAGTACTTGAGTTTATTTGTAGCTTAAATCCTGTGGTTTCACATCGCATTCAGGCTGTAGTTGACTGAGTTGCCTACCACACCAAACAGCTGGGATGTGAATGCTCTGGATTTAGCTTAATTTATGTATAAAAAGCACTGAAAAATGCAGCTTTTTAAATTACAGTTGTTGCTTTTCTAGTCAAAACACAGAAAACACTGTGAATGAAGAAACAGCAGAAAAACAAATCTCTCTGGCTCTTTAACAGTCACAGTAACACCAAACTTGAGCTTTACTCAATATTGTCTAGGTTAAATAACAGTTGCTAACATAAATGTGCAGGCGGTTTAGCTGTCACCGATTTCCCAGTTTTCTCTGCGCAGGCACCCAGTCACTCATATCATCTATGGAAAGCCTGATCTTTCTCAGGGTAGATCAGTCAACATTTATCTTTGCTCAGTCAGTTCAGGCTTTGGACAATCGACATGAAAGGATCAACGTCTCTGTGGCCAGAAGGATTTGATTGTCATGCAAGGCATGGCGTAGCACGATAATCTCTGGAATATAAAAATGATTCAACCATGTTGTTCCATTGTATCACTTATCATTCAATATATCCATCATAGTATGGTCACAGAGAAATCTTTTCCTCACAGTATATCTCATCATTATCTCATCACCATGCACTGCAGGCTTCACTGAATTGTTGGCTGGTGTGTAATTGCAGAGAGCAGGGGTTTGGTTTTGTCAATAAATGGTCTATTGGGGGCCGTCCTGACGTGCTGAAAGAGAGTTTTCACGCCGCTAAAATAGGCGCTGCTATTTGTTCTAGGATTATTTTATTCCTGCTACTAAAGTCTGATAAAACTGGGATGCCGGTCATTAGCCCTGCTTGACATGGACACCAGTTTGATCAAGTCATCACTGCTCTTGACAGCTGTGTGATTCCTCAAAGTTTGACAGCTGAGATTCTCATGTTTTCATCGTACCCTCTCTGTTGATCAGAACATTAAAGAAAACACTGCAACTCTCAAATACTTTTCCAAAACACTTTTCCTTAACACCTATAGAAAACCATCATGAGTCACTGTTGCAGAGATCCTGATTCACACCTTTGTTTCTTTGATTATTGTGATCGTTTGTTTTCAAATGGTTCAAAAGTCTGCAGCTAAAATATTTAACTATAACTAGAAAATTTGAGCAAAATAGACAGATTTAGGTTTCCAGTCATTGTCCATTTGGCCATGTCAGATCAGGTTTTAAGGTGTTTCTGATGACTTTAAAAATAACTGTATATGGGCCAGTCTCCTATAACCATGAGATTCTTAACTTTATATTACATCTCCTGGACCCTCAGAATACAGGGCTCCTGTCTGTTTAGGTTTATAATATTGTCATCCTGATTTTCCATGCTGTAAGTTTATTATGTGGCTGTGTTTTGTACACGACTCCAGCTGTCCGTCTTGAGGGATCCCTCTTCTGTCGATCTCCCTGAGGTTTCTTTTCTTGTTAAAGCGTTTTTGGGGGAAGTTTTCCCTTTCCAAATTGAGGGTGTAAGGGTGGAGGATGTCTGTCATATGCTGTGCAGATTGTAAATCCCCGCAAGGAAAATATGTGATATTAAGTTATATAAACATAACCGACTTGACTTTCTCTGGTGACCTTTAAGTACGATTTTTTTTTATTTTTTTCAGTTTCTCGCAGCAGATTTCTCTGCCTTAAAGCATGCCATTATAAGGTGTGAAAAGATGTTGAACTAAATGCACTACAAAAGTCACAATGTAGTACTTTAGGTGGTAGAAACTCTAGAAGGTGTTTCATTTGTCTCCCCTAGTATGTTATTTATAGAATCCATTTTTTTTTCTATAATGTGAATATACGACTATACTATGAAGTCATTTGCAAGCACTGATTTCAAACATACGGTTTTACAGTGTTATCATGAGCACACAAGTCCTTCACCAGCTGAGGGAGAGAGGAGGCAATGTAACCTCCACTGTTTCAGTCTCATACTGAAACTTAACTAAAACTGAATGTTTTTTCAGACTTTTTTCACCCTGTAAACAGATTTATATTGTACCAGAAAAAAAGGATCATTTTCTGAAGACAATCTTTGAGTGCTGGCTGCCAAAATGTTTCCACTGAAACGCTGAAGCAGTTGAGATGTTTAACCGTGAGCACTGAAAGCAGTTGGAGTAAATTGTGTATGAGCAGTGGAAGTGCTGAACTGAGACCTGAAAGTGTCAAAGTGCAAGAATTGAAGAGGAGAAATGTCAGTTGATGTCAGAGATGAAGTTTAAATGATTTTTTGCTTGCATGACCTACCGAGGTAACAGGGATCCTATCTTTGATCTGTTTAAAGGATTTTTTTCCGCTTCACATCATGTGTAACAGGATGAAATCACTTTTTTCTTTTGAGTGAACTGGCAGTGCAAAACTCGGAACGATTGTGTTAGAATTAATAAATGATAAGCAAAACAGAAAACATGTCACAGCTTGTTGCAGCACTTTGAAAGCAAATTGCTGGTGCTCTTTTAAATGGGGAAAAAAGAACAAATTGTTGACTTCCTGGGAAGCAGTGTGAAGCAAACTCAGCTCATTTAGCTGTACTGACATTAGAAAGCAGACTGAATCTATATGGATTCAGAATTTGGATGTGTTTAGGTTTGCTTACCCTGTCTCAAACGTTTTTAAGAGATGCAATATGGATATAAAATTAATATTTTTCCTCCAAACTGATACTGTTATTGACTACTTCTTTACATACACAGCTTTTTGAAAAACCTGATTGTGAAAATTATTTAAATTATTCAAAAAATCTTTTTCTTTGTGTGTTAAAACAATGGGTTGTCAATCGACCAATTTAATTCTGTATATTTTTAAATTTCCGATTTCCCAAGGCTAAGTTTATCCTGTGGAGGTGTGCTGTAAGGTTACAATTACAGTCGTACCTACACTGAAATAACTTTGTCTCTTCTCTTTGTCTTCTCCATGTTTAACAGACCTTCCACTTCCAGCCACAGGGGAACGGCCTCCAGGGTGTAAAACGGTATTTGTCGGCGGCCTGCCCGAGAACGCCACCGAGCAGCTCATCATGGAGATCTTTGGACAGTGTGGGGATATTGCTGCCATCAGAAAGAGCAAGAAGAACTTCTGCCATATCCGATTTGCTGAGGAGTTCACTGTGGACAAGGCTCTTGTCCTGTCCGGTAAGCTACCCTCACTTTAAAACCAATACAAACTCTTATTCCCTAGTTTCCTATTATTCATATAAAATGTTCATGATTATGTCTCGTAGCCATTCGTGTAAATTGTTTGTTGCTTTTCTTTCAAACCATCACCGCTGTGCAATGAAAACCCCAACAAACCCCCAACCTTGTTTTTGGGTATGTTTTGGTTTACATTGGGCTTAAAGGTCAGAGGATAACAGCTTTCTTTCTTACTCGCCTGGACAATATTGAATGTGTAGAGACCGCTTGTGTTGTTAGTCCACTGCTATCAGTGCACCCTGGCTCTCTCCCAGTACCCCGGCAATCCTTCACCTCAGGTGGAAGAAGAATGATGAGCTGTTAACCTTTGCTCTGATGGAAATGAAAGGGCTGATATCTATCACTCAGCAGTACAATTCTCCAGCCTCACACATTCACTCGGGACCATTTGACATGGATAAATAGATAAGGGCATGGATGGACAGATAGATGGAAAGTTTGCAACACTCCATACAGATTGTTTGAATGTGAACAACACTGAATATATACTGCCGTTGAGGTCTGGAAGCCAGAATGAGATAAAATGTCCCGATGAAATTCAAGAGTATGTAACTTCTGCATTGTGATGTTTTACAGAGTGAAACAGGACACGCCACTGCAACACACTGTTGCTAGATAGCTGGCTAACTAATAAATCTCAGTTCTATGTTACCAAAAGTTGAGGATTGATTGATTGGTGGAAGTCATCATATAATTGATTGGAATTGGTTGATGCATATTTTGTTTTACAGCAGGAAAACATCATTACATTTTGAGAAAAACTGTAAAACTGGTTCATAGTTTTACTGGTAGTGTGTAATGAAAGACCCTTTTCTGTTAAATATATTATTTGATAGACTCTATTATCCTAGACTGCTATTGTATCAGTCATGATGCAGGTTTGTAAATATGCGTATCATCTGTGCAGTTGCGACAGTTACAGTCATGCAACTGGAAACCAGAAACACAAAGAGGCAGGATCTAATTGCAGACAACAGAGGCTGAAACGGGTCAATGAATTCATAATCACCGCAACAAACATTAACATTAATGGTGCGGCAGGCAAAAGGTCAAAAGCACAAACAATGTAATTTGCAGTCTTTCTATACAGCCTTCTTCTTTTTCCTGCTCTCTTTATATGTTCAATGATTAAGGTCATAAACACTTTGGATGGGCACAAACTTTTTGCTCAAGTTAAAACATTTTAAGGTAACCCGCACGTCTGTAGAGCTTCTAAAATGTGCCCTCAGTCTGAGCACGCCGTTATTGAATCAATAATATTTCACTGCTGATGGACCTGACCATGTTAGACTTACGACCAAGTACTTTTTTTATGTAAACAAAAATACTTCCACTCTCCTGCACCACGTTTTCTTCGCTCTCTTCCTCTGCTGCTGTTGGCTAACCAGCTTAAGTGTGCATCATCACCACCAGCTGTCCGTCTCACGTCAGGTGAAAATGTGGTAAGCAGCCCAGCTGCCCAAATCTTGCTAACCTGTGAGGCAGATGGATTCACAAGATCACAAGATCAGGCGAGAATCCAGCCCTGATTTTCAACATAGCCTGCCCTGGACATATAACAGAGACACTGAGCCCCTGTGGTGGAAACTCTGTTGCAGAAATAATCCATTTCTACCATTTTGCAGTATCAACGGTCGAAGCGCCTAGCCTCATTATCAACAACCTTATTTTATTTCATCCTACCTACATGCAGACAGTGTCTCGAGACCAACAAGTATGTATATCCAATCGTTGACTTATCTCTGCCTCCTGACTCACAGCATCACCTGCTTTCATAAATATTAGTCACTCATACAGGGTCACACCACCAGACAAATGACTTAGTTTATTTAAAATCCTTCCACCCGCTGCTTTAGTTGCTGCTCGAGAGTCAAGTCTCTCCGTTCGTCATGTGACACCAGCTTGATTATTTATTTATTTTTTATTTTATTTTATCTCCATCCAGCAGACTCTCCTGCACAGATGCCTTAAATCTCTTTATGCGAATAGCTGGCCATATATTCCCTCTTCACAAAGCTTATTTAAAACACCAGCCACTGCAATAATACCCTCTGCATTATTTAATGTGCGTGTGTGTGAGTGCGTGTGTGTGATTTCATCTACCTCTTCCCTACAGTAAGAAAGGAGCTATAAGTCCATATATTAACCGGATGTCAGACTTGTGCAGCTTTCTCATAAATACTACTTGCTCAATACAGTGGCCTCTTCTCCAAAAAACACACACATGTGCGCACACACTGATACACATTACAGCAGCCTTGGTGCACCAGAGGTCTCCCTTTATGAAATATTGAAGCAAACCAAGAGCCTTAAGCATGGAGATCAGACCTGAGAAACAACACGAAAGCTCACACTCTTTCTTCTGTTTTCACCGACACTCGACTCTTTCTCCTTTTTCTTTTGACGAGAGTGTGTGTTCACATACATTTGGAGTGAAGGCCGGCCCAAGGCTTTTGCCAAGCTCATTTCCTGGTTTCTGGCTGCACTCTGTACTGTAAACACCCCAGTCTCTCACAGATCATTCAGACCAATCAATTAACAAAACAAGTGTGATTGCACTTCACACCCACACACAGGCAGCAGAACGAGCTTCGAGTGTCAGGTGGGAGGCAGTGGGGTGATGCAGGGCTATCACTGTAATTAGTGTCTCACACTCTTGTACACACAGATGAAAAAGCTCAAGTGACTTGCTTGTCTAAGTAGCGGCCTGTATACCTGGAGTGGAGTTGCAATAACAGGACACATTGAGAGAACAAAGAGTATGTGTAGATCAGGTTGTTCCTTCCTTTCTGAATGAGAATGAGGACACGTTGAGCAATTTAAGCTTGTCGGACTCTTGTGTGTGGGGGTCTGTGTATGAGTATATGTGTTTAAATGTGCCCTTTTGTCTTCCTGTCCGTGTGTATCTGCCAATCTGGACTTGTTTTTCTGGCTGTGCTTATCTCTGTCTATCTACTGTACGTCTAAATCAGAGTGGGTGTTGATAGAAATTGATATTTCACCCTGTTGCCACCCTCAGACGATCAATGAAATGTCTCAGCTATCTTCCACGTCCTCTGTTTTCTCTCTGTCTCTACAGTCTATCTCTCCCCCCAAAACACTTCACCATTTTCTTAATTTGTCTCATGTCCCCTTGAACCTGTCCCCAGGTTACCGAATGTGTTTGGGCTCCAGCACAGACAAAAAAGACACGGGTCGTCTCCACGTGGACTTTGCCCAGGCCAGAGACGACCTCTACGAGTGGGAGTGCCGGCAGCGCATGTTGGCCAGAGAGGAGAGGCACCGGCGTAAGATGGAGCAGGATCGCCTACAACCGCCCTCCCCTCCTCCCATCGTCCATTACTCAGAGCATGAGTGCAGCCAGCTGGGAGACAAGATCAAAGGTTGGTAGACAAACACGAAACATACATATGCACTGAGTGTATGTAGAGCGTGCAATTGTGTGGCTCAACATGGAAAAGCTCTAACTACAAGAGGGCAGCAAGAAGAGTAATATGTCTTTAATATCTCTTATATCAGAGGAGGAGCAAATTGTCAGATTTAAGAAGCAGAAACTGTTATAAATTTGTCATTTGTTAATGGCTGTTGGATGGATTGTCATAAAAAATGAATCTTAATCTGAAATTTGGTGACTTTTCCTCTTTCTTTATGTGCCACTATCGCATTTCTGGTCAAGTTATTGTCAGCCTTTGGATGTGTTGCCATGAAGTCTAATTTAGACTTTTTTAGGTTTTTCATATAGCATCCATCAGCTAAAATTAATAAATAGTTACTGGGGTCTGTTCCTAAATTCTTGCAAACCAAATAAACATTCCCATCAGCTAGGGTGCACTGGCCATCTGGCATGCTGGGACTATTCGAAGTGGGCCCCACATCAGTGAGATGGTGGTTGGCGGTTTGGGTCCACATGAAAGCTCCATGAATGCTCCAGGATTGTGAGGTCTGGCCAATCACAGTCTCACAGAGCCACTAGCCTGGGTCCATCTAAACAGATACTAATGATCGGATCCTTTTTCAGTCATAATTTACTTAATTTAAATATTAACCAGTTGAAAATATCGCCCTCTGCAGAGTATTTAAATATGCACTCCCATGCAAGGATGAAAATACATTTTTAAGTTGATCCAAATTTATTTAGAGACGGCTCTGACATTAACTTAAACACACTTGACATTTCATCTATGCCCCTCAATGTCTGCACAACTTTTCCCATGTGAGGGTTTTATACTTCTGCTTGTTGCTGTGAATTTAAAGTGACTTAATCCTTTTTAATCGTTTTTACTGATGGCAAGGTGCTGTGCTATAACTTAAAGTATTTAGACGCTCTATGTGGTTGACTATAATTCAGATCAGTGTTCAGAGCATATTTAGAGATAGGGTGGGCCGCAGGGTTCTCTGGGATGTGACAAGTATCTGGTGTAATGCAATTATACATCTATGGCAGGAGATTCCCTGTTGATCCCCAGTGACATTTCTGTCCTTACCCTTCCCTCTTTAGTGCAACATTTAAACTAGGAAGGCACTTGGACAGAAATTGCTCAAGAGATGCACTAGATCTGGAGTGTTGGTAATTATTTGGAAAGCGGATATCTTGCCTTTTTTTTAAAAAAAACCCAACAAATTCATCTGCTAATTGACCACTGAACAACCGTCTCCTCATCTATTTGTCAGATTCATGGAGAAAAAGGTCAATTTTCTCCTGAACTTCAACCATTTTCTGGTGATTGGACCAAATTTTTATTTCATCGTTCAATTCACACATTTCAGAAGCTATTTTGAATGGAGAAATAAAAGCATGACAGAACAAAATTAATTGACTAAAGTTGTTGGATGATTTTGCGGGAAGATTACATTTTTTGCTTAAATGCAGCATGATTTCCTGAGATGTTTCACAGATTCACAGCAAGTGTCCTTTTCATACAGCTGCTCACACTTTGCAACAAAATAGCATCTTCCTGTCTGGTGAAGTTGTTATGTTCTAGGTTGTTTTCTGCAAGTTTGAAGTGACTATACAATCTGTTCTTTGCTAGAAAAGCTGTAACTTAAGGATAAGAGGGAACAATGCAAAGAAACAAAGAAGCGACGAGTTTTCTAATTAGGTATTTATTTCTCAGGAACCAAGGTAATGCATTCTTTTATTTGACTTTGTGTATTTATGTGCAGGTTAACACATTAAGTGAGAAGCCCAATTTCTCTGCCCTCTGGCCGCTGTCAGTGATCGAATACCGCTAATATTCCTCCAGATTGTCTATTAATAATTCCACTGCAGGGGCTCGTGTATTATGAGACCTGAGTCTGCCTATGAACAAACAGGAATACCTCAGGGATTCATGAGATAACACCTTGATTCAATATATGTAGCTGTGATAGATCATCATTCATGCAAGCTGTCTGATGGACCCCACTGTGTGTTTGTGTGTGTGTGTGAATGCAATGAGTGTGTGGGGCTGAGAGTTAGACAGAGAAACTGAGAGCATCTGCAGAACCCGGCTTAAATAAATATAAACCTCCCCAGCTGCTCAAACTGTAAAGTATGCTAACTAATGTTTATGTGTGTGCACGTGATGCCTGCGCACCGCTCTGTGTGTGTGTTGTAGAGGTCTGAGGCACTGTGTTGTGCGCTGACGTCTGTGTGTGGGAGCTTATTCTCTCCTATGCCTCTCTGACTTGTAAGCAGCACTGTGAGGCAGCAGAGGACAGGACAACCGCAGCGGAATAACAACAATAGAGATCAATAAAGTCTCCCGACATCATCTGATTATTCAGCAGACAAAGCAGGAGTATCGCTAAATAACCTGCACTTTGTAAACAGTGCTATATAACACAGCTTTCGCCTTTTCTGTAGACATGTGGCAAGGCTTGTTTACTGGGGATATTTATAGGAAAGACGGGAGTTGATTGATTTTTCCAGAAAGTCTTCTTCTTTACTTAACCTCTTGCTCTTTTTATGTTCGGCATATAGATATGACAGTTTCTCCTCTCAATCATTTTATTTAATCTGCCCTGTTCCTCCCTAAGATCATGGTGAGTTCTTGAAGCTATTTTCATCTCATCATCCTCACGTCCTCATTCTTTCTTCCCAGACACTCCTGCGTGTGACCTGCAAACAACCCAGCGCAAACCTTGAACAGAAGTTGCCAAGACATCTTGCACAAACATTAAAATAATGCTCAAACATGAATTAAATGTAATTTCAGCTTTTTATACACACAGAGTTGGGGTGATTTTAGCTACTGTCCTTCCTTTATGTTGCGCAGGTTGATGTTGAACTTGTTGCCCTGCTACGTGTCCCTGATCATCAAATGGTTTAGAATAAATTTGCAGAGGCAGCTTTTCCTTGCTCCCTGTGACTCTAACTCTTTTCATTTGACCCCTTTTGGCCAGACAGAACTTAAGTTGGCAGAGGTTGTTCTGTTATTGTACTTCACTGGTATTGATTTTTGGCCACATTTCTTTCTTTCCTTTCCTCATATCTGGTCAAATGACTGAGAGTTTGTAAAAGCTGCACTTTTATTTTTCCTTTCTTATGTAGACTGCCTTCTCCCTCACTCGCCTTCTGCTGAGCCAATATAGTGAGAGGAATTTTATTTTTATCTTCCTGTGCTCATATTGACCCAGACTCTTTCTCCCTCCACCTTTTCTCCTCCCTTCTTCACCAGATGACAATAAGTTTCCTGAAGCAGTGCGTGTGCTCTTGACCTGGCTGGAACGTGGTGAGGTCAACCGCAGGAACGCCAACAACTTCTACTCAATGATCCAATCCTCCAACGGCCACATCTGCCGGCTGACGAGCGAGAAGAATCAACATGAGAAGGAGATGGAAGAGGCCAAAGACAAGTTCAAGGCCGCGATGGCTTCCATACTGGCACAGTGTGAGTCCTTTCTGCTCAGTGCATGTGTGTCATCAGGGTGGCACAAACATCATTAGTAGTTTCATATGAATTTATGTAGGTACTCTTATAACATACCTTTGCAGATCGTGCATTACATGTGATTAATGCTTGTAAAAAAGGATTTTAAATGCATTTTACCTTTCTTAACGTAACATAGCATTTGCAGGGCAATGCAGCTTATATAGATCACAAGCACCAACTTTACTAAGCTACTACTAAGTGAAATACTAAGTGAAAGCTTCATCACAAGTTTGAATAAAACACCTTTTAAAATAAGATTACAGTTATTTACAGAGCAAAGAAAACCTTCGCCGCTGTTGAATTATATGAAAAGCTGCGATAAAAAGCAAATATTTTTATTTCAAGTTCATCAAAAAAGGGCCTAATTTATGCTTTGCTCTTCAACAGCAGATGCAATTATTGCACATCTGTTGCAGCATAACAGAAAAAAAGATTAAAAAAAAAAACAAAACACACACACACACACTGAAATTACTAGTTCTTTACTTAATATTAATGACCAAGCCTTTGAAACCAGATTTGAGCAGGCTGAGCTATTTGGGGACAAAATAAAAATCTTTGATTTCAGCTCGTGCACCTGTTATGTCTCACTGTGCAGTGCACGCTTACGTAAAAGGGGAACCTCAGGACAAGTGTCATGAAAGCTTTGATCAGAGTGTATGTCCAACTGTATAAATAGAAATGAGCACATTTAACGTCTGTTTAACCCACTGTCTGTTACCAAGTCCAACATGTTAAACAATACAAAAATACTTTATATTCAAAGTGTTTCAGTAATGTCAGATTTTACTGCTTCTCTAAACTAACTTTTGAAAAACTTGACTTGACAAAGTCTTACCAGGTCTTCAAGTTAGCAAACTGTGCCTGACCATTGAAAACTGCACCTGGCCATTTGCCACCAGTCACAGAAACAAGATATTACCAGAGAGCTTCCAGGTTAGGGACCATGTGCATCTCTCTCGATCACACATACATATACTCGGTAAACAATTTATCCAATGTCACGCCCCCCCCGGAGAAAAGCGCCCCATCGTACAGAATTTACCATTCAGTTACTGCTATACTCGGGTAACAGGTGCAATCGACCACGCTACGCTGCAGTAATTCCCATGACACTCTGCAGTCTGCCGTTTTATCACAGGTCACCGCTCTATACACGGCATATCAAATGCTCAAATACCCAGAGAGAAATACCATGACATAAATACGCTCTAACCCACACGTTTTCACACATACACACACAAGAGCTTTATCAAAAATAAACTTAATGCAGATTCTATTCTTGTGATGGCAGATTGATTATATTTAAAATCAAAATGTTTTAATTCAAGGAAGAACAAGTAGTAGTAATGACTTGAGCACACTTTCAGCTCTACTACTTCTACTGCTGCTGTTTTTAGCTATAGCAAAGATATCTGGGTGTTTATAACCATTACAGACAGAAATAAGATTTGGCATTTAACTTATCTTAGATTTCTTTATTGAGGTGCTTACCATGCATGGTTCTAGACTGCTTAAACACCACCACCATTTCAGATATGTTCAGTGATTAATTTAGAGCTGCTGTTGTGTCCATTGACAGCTGTTTCCCCCAGTAGGCAGGGTTAATAATAGGCCATCCTCCTACAGAGCTTGCTAGCTATTTAGCTAGCATGAAAAATGGCAACAGATAACTGGCAACATGCAGATCAGATTGACCTCACTGCACAAGTTCCTGTGGGTCAAGTTCAAAGCAGTTAACATTAATTCATTTTTTCACATGCTGTTTTAATTTTGTTGGACCCTTGTTGTAGTAGATAAAGAGTAAAACTGTGACTACAGTAAACAGCATTAATTCGTTCATCAGACATGCATCAAGACTTTACATATCATTTTATATTATGGTTCAAAATTTTTAACATAACGTTTTTTTCATCATAGCAATAACACGGTGACACATTAGACCATAAAGATTAAAGCCACAGAATTTTAAAAATGATTTGTGGCCTTAAATTACAAAATTACAAAAGAAAATGAAATTAATCACGCTACATTATTATTCTCTTGACATATTCAAATGAACTGAAATTCAGTTTATCTGTCATCCTGACACTTCACCACCCCCACAGACACCCCTCTACACTTGCTATCACTCAAGTATTTCAAAATATTTTAAAAATATTTTATTTTTTGTCTATACCATATGTGTATCAAGCACTCTTAATTATAACATCATATATATAATTAAGTATTGTTTTGTACATATACTAATATGATCAGATCTTTGGGGATGTAACTACTTTCATTCATTGGGGTTGTTTATCTTTGTGTGGATTTCTGTGTCACACTCAACGCTGTGTTGTCCCTTTTCACTTTTATCGAAAACATTTCAGTGTATTCAACATGTATGACATGAAAAAAGGCACAACAAACTATGAATGGATAGTTGAATGGCAGAAAACAACAATAGGGAGGATCTGTCACCTGAGATCAGGCAGTCACTGTGCTGCTCTGTCTGATGCATATTTATTAGCTTGCTTGTATTGATATCTACGTATGTTGTATTGGTTTCAAAAGGGCAGATTGAAGGGGGTTACAGCCTCCTAGGACTTTCTCTTTCTTTGCTTCTCCCTCATTGTATGTCTCTATTTCACTCTTGTCAGTCACCCTCACTTCCTTTCTTTCTTCCCGTGTTTCTCTCTCATTAAAGGCCATCCACATCCAACACAATAATCCATACAAACACTTATTTCTATTCATGAGTTTGTCTTTCGTCTACCGTAGTTCCACCCATGCAAATGTCAACACTCAGATTGGTCTCCCATGAGGCACTTTTACACACCTCACCTGTGAACAAAAGGCACATCCATATTTACCAGACTCTGCTTTTGTCAGAGCTCCTGACTGCCATCCAAGGACACATTATTATAGGCAGTCACAATTCTCTCACCTTGAATAGAATTACCTTTACTGAAAAGCTCTGGGTGTTGTACCTGCTTTTTATTCATTAATGTTTCTGAAATTTGTCAATTTACTAAACGTCATAGCAACAAAATATGTGATCCAGTGACATTTCTGCGCTCTGGCAGAACGAGGGTTTCACGGCTTTTTTTCTGTTTGTGTTTTTTAACAGCAGAAATGTTATAACACTTGTGATTGTTTGCACAGTTGGTGAATATTTCAAAGTTAAATCAAAGCAAGAAATACTTAGTTATGATGACACAGATAAGCTTTGGTCTACGTGACTGAACAGAGGGGATTACCTGTTTGAGAAAATCCCTCCTTTACTGAGAAACTCATCTTACCTTCAAACATCCACTGCCTCCATATGGTTCCAGCTGCTGTAGACAGTCGCATTTAATGCATTTAATCTCTTACTGACTCTCTCTCTTCCCCAAAGTTTGGCAAGAATGCTTCTAATGCTGCTAATATACACTGTTCAGGAAATGCAGACACAATGGCAGCACAGTAAAATGCACAACACAAAGTACTGCATATCTGTTACTGGTATTCAGTCTGCTTGTCAGGGTGTCAGTTTTTTCAAAGTGTATGTTGGATTGTCAAGCAGCGCCTGAAATCCCCTCCTCCTGCACTTTTGCGACACTTCAGTTGGGGGAGCTGTGTTCGACAGTTTTTGCAACTTTGCAAAACTGCCACTCAAACAGGCACAGTCTTTAGCCTGCTGTGCTAAGGTGAGGAGTAAACAGAGCTGTTTTTTCCATTATTTCAGACACTTTACATGCGAACAACCGTGTGCAACACCATGAATATCATCCAGGGGAGTCGATTATTAGAAACTGTGTGGCATTTGCCCTATATATAAATCATCATTGAAACTCTGCCTTCTCTCTGACAGCTGAAAAACAGTAAAACACACTTTTGCTTTCAGAAGCGGTTGGCCAGACTAGTTCCTTTTGTACATACCACTGCCTTAAGAACAATCATGTGTCTGTTGTAGACCTGACTGTTTGAAGTAGGAGAAGGTTAACAGTCATTTGGGTCAACATACTATGGTGTAATTTACTGTGCACCTTCATACTATGTATAGATTTGTGGATTTGTGCAGGTGCACGCCTTCCTTCCTACATCACAACTCAGTGAACTGTTTTAACAAACGAGATGAGTCCATTTGCACCATTACTGGGGTAGCTGACAACATTTCATGCCCCCGCATCACAGTAAGCTCACATAAACCATCAGAGGAGTTCTATGTATTGGCTGTAACAGACTTGCCACTGCTTCTAAGGCATTCCCACATTTGATAAAGTGCTGACTATACATTTCACACATGTTTCTGCTAACTGGTCAGGGAATACGAGCCCTTATGGCTGTGTCCCTGTTAGCAGGGAAAATGAAAAATCTGGCCAGGAGTGTTGCTACTAGTGTGTCGGCTGTGTCATGGCCCTAACCACAGCTCGTTTCTGACATGTCTTGCTAGGCTTGACTGACTTCCATCAAAAACACAGGGGAGATCTCCTGGGTGCTTGGCCCTCTCCAGAGGGATTGTTTCAACACTCAGTTCTTCCAGAGAAGAGGAGGAAAAAGTCCACTTAAATCGTCCTCTTCCTCTGTTGTCTGAGTTTTTTACCCATCCTTCTGTCGTGGAGGGGGGGCTGTTTTATGTTGGGTTTGGCCTGTATGCCCCCTTCTGGCTGCAGCCAAGATAAAGACATATCTCAACAGAAAAGTTGGGCATCAGTACTCTATAAATACACCTGGAATCTGCAATTAACCAGTGTTTCAGCCACTTAAAGTTCTCAAATGAAATTATTTTAATGGATGTCTCCTCCAGCTGACAGAACGTTTTCTACCCTCTTATATGAAGCCAAGAGCCACTCCAAAGTAGTTTTTTCAAATTTAACTTAATGGAAATGGGACCATTTTCCTGGGCAAATCCTCTGTGTGTCCTCTTGCTGATTAATTTGCTGTGGATGTGTTCCAGGCTTTGTACACAAAGACAAACTATTGATATGCTTGCCAATTAATCAGTGTTTTTGTAAATTAAAATATCATTGGATGAATTAAAATAAAGTGTTTGAAGTTGAGTCAAACATTGGTTCATATTCCTGCAATTAGTTTGATCACCTCCTCCAATCTTTTTCACTTTTCATTTTTTAGCTAGTGCATTCAAGACGCAGCATCCTTGTGCTGCAAAATATGTAAAATAAAAAGCAATACTGTAAATGGCTTTACCATAAAGTCTACTTGTGCTGCTCCGAACCTTCTTATTTTCAATTCAGTTTAAAAAGGATGCCAGATATTGAGCCCTGCAGCAGGGCTAAGCAAGGTAAATCCCTTCAGTTCAAAATGATAACTGAATATACCATATAGCTGGAACACCAACATGCTCCACATGTCTGTATAGAAACACACATTATTTTTGATGATATTGACACTTAAAAGGTGTAACATATAACATTCAGACTCTACATGTTGGACTAGAGTGTCTGCATGTCAGGCGAGGTAGGGAGGCACTAACGTATGCTCTCATGCACTAACATGCACCCTCTGAAAACACAGAATAGTGGGGGTCAACACCCAACACAACAGAAAATCATAGCAAATTTGCTGACATCTGTTAAGTTTGAATGTTGCATACAACACATTCAACATCCAGAAACATTAATACTAAACGGTACAAACCTATCTATCTATCTATCTATCTATCTATCTATCTATCTATCTATCTATCTATCTATCTATCTATCTATCTATCTATTTATTATTGCACCACTACCTCCAAGGTCACAGTTAAGTGTCCCCTCCATATGTGGCTGCTTCCAATGTTTATGGAGACAAAGAAGTAGATTGCAAGCAGAGTCACAGCCTTTCTGTTCCCCTATTCCCTATTGACCAATGAAATTGACATCATCTGGAAGTAAATGTATTATTAATACAGGCAGGTCATGTAAACACACTTATATACATACATTTTTCAAAGGCTAAAGTGTCCAATATAAAATCTTCCATTTACAACCATAACAGAAATGCAGGTACCTTGCAGGGATATGGCAATATCAGTGCATCGTAATCTCGCTTAGAGCTGATGCAGTCTTAACCCTGAATATAGCAATAGTAGACAAGATGCAGTATGTGATAGTGACAGGATAAACATGGTTCTAAAGCGAGCTTGTTGTTTTATAATGTTATTGCATTGAATGATGAAGAGAATCAATTGAAATGAAATGCTGAGTTCACTGTCCTCCGCTGCAGTCCAATGTAACATGATGAAGAAGAAGAACACATAACGAAGGCAGCCAGTCAGCAAAAAACAGTAAAGAGGTTATCTTGGCATCTTATGACTGCCAGAGTATGGATTATTAATGAATGCGCACTGCCCCGAGACAGCCATCACAAAAGTCTGTATTGGCATTTGCTACAGGTGAGTAGATTAAAGATTGATAACACAATGACTGAACATCAGTTAGCTGCCTCATAGAAGAATATCTACTGAAAGAAAAGGACTTGTGTTGAAAGAAACTCAAATGACAAGAAATAAACTGGCTATTAACTGAATATATGAATTTATGATGTGTCCTTAGGCATTTTTTTTTTTAAATTTATTTATTTTATTTTGGAATGGCAAACAGGTAGCAAGTAAGGAAGCAGGCAGATAAGGAATAATCATTAGCACAAGGAGAAGTTGTGAATTAACACAGAACAGAACAGCGACTGAAGCACGTCTCTGTCACTGCTGCAAAAGCAATGATCTGGCAGTGAGTTGAGGGAGATATACTGCCAGCTGATGAGAGGCAGGAGAGCAAACTGCAGACAGGTTCGCAGGAGAACAAGGAGGGGAGACCACGCCCACTCACTGTAACACAAACAGGCAAACAAATTACAGCTGATGTGGGCTGATTGCTTCAATGTTTGAGAATAACAATCAATACCAATCACACACACACACAATAATCTGCCCCTGTGAGTATAATTACAGAAAGACATAACTAAGACTTATCATGTACTGCACCCAGCTAAAATGTAATTTAACTTGGTCGATACATTTTGAACATTATGTCTTATATCTCAAATGTATTTTAAAATCAGAACAGAGGATGTTACTTCTTTGGTGTTGGTTTCTCTTTTGCTCTTGGGAAGACAATACAACCTGTATTATTTTTCTTTTTTATCTGTCTTTGAGTCAGTCTACCATCTGCTAGTGCCAGAAACTCTGTAAGCGTTAATGCAATTTACACTGGAAAAACAACATACGACTTCCAACTGCACGCCATAAAGCAGCTTCTCTTCACACCAGATTGATGCAAAATGCTAAATATGATTAAGGGTCCAGTAGATGCTGCTAATCTTTTCACTGATATCTAATCAGGTTACAGTAGGCAGTCTTTAGAAATAATATTGAAACTGATTTGATAATGCTGCAATCAGCATGTAAAACAATAAATGCCAGAGTGCAGTTTATTACCTGATAAACTTTATTACCTTGCAGTAAAATAAGTTCAATTTCCATTTTAAGAGCACAGCAACCAGTTTCAGCACTTATCCCATGTATCTCTGGATCCCCCATTGCATCGTTATAAGATAATAGGTGCTGTGTAGAACTATGATTAGATTACATTATTAAGCATCAATGTTTGGCTAATGGGTGGACAGAATTTCAGATCTTGATGCCAGTAGATGGTGTGGAGCATAGCACTGAAACACATTGTCTGCTTGTCTTCTCCTTGCATTAGTAGTTCTTCGCTCAATAAATTGTATAATATCATTAAATCAAATAAAACCACACACAGTTTCTTCACAGTCAAGAGTTTTTGATCCTACTCACCTGCAAAGACAGCTTTTTTCACATGTAAGGACCTTGCTGTGGTAATACCATCAAAAGCAGCAAAATCAAAACTGAAACTATTTGGAGTATGAGATTGAGTTTATGGCTTGTGGTCTTTATAAGAGGATAAAAATGTGCAAATGTAAGTGTGTATTATATGTGTAAGTAAGTAAAATGTATTAACAATTGACACAGGTCTGAAACATGTACATATTGTAGATACATACCTTGTTTTCCCTGACGTCATTGTTTCACTCTGCTGCTCCATCTCTCTTTCTTTTTCTATCTTATCTCTACATCTACATGTTTCTCCCTCATCGCAGTTGAACAGATTGTGTCTGTATTCCACGCTGCCTCCAAACAAAAGGCATGGGACCATTTCTCCAAAGCTCAGCGGAAAAACCTGGACATATGGTGCAAGCAGGTTGAGGTAGGCATTTTAATTTTTCACTGCATCTACATGTATTGAGCCATATGTGGTTTTAATAAAGATGTAGTAATCAGTGATTTGATCAATACTCTCTGGACTTTGAAATGTTTTACCCTTTTAGGATTGAGCAGGAAAAAAAATACTTTTTCCAAAGTCTGATTTTGAAAAAGCAAAGCAGAAAAAACGCCAAGGGTTCTAAAATCGAACCCTGAGGGATTCCATGGGGAAGAAGTTCAACCTACTGGGCTTAATCCCTGATGAAAAACTGGAAAACCATCAGTAGAACCAACAGTAGAAGTAGTGTACTGAGAAAACAAATAACATTTATAAAAAAAACAATTAGAATTTAATCAACAGTAGACAAATGGAAGATAGTTAAACAGGTTTCGAAACACTCCATATTCATTTATACACAAAAATGAGTTGGTAAGTATCTGTTTAGTTGCTCCACAGTGTATCACACTTGTTTTAGTAACCCCATTTTACCCCTGGTATTAACATTCAGTCTGTATCTGAGTATCTCATACATGCTGTATACAGATATGGAGGTATGTATGTTAATTAAAGGTGTAAATTACATACACCAATCAAGAACCTTTATTATTAACGGGTTTATAATTAAATATTGTACTCCAGATAACATATTACAGATACAGGTCACGTGTGAACACCAGGTGTAAATTGCTTGTTATAATAATGAGTTTGTGGATTATGTTTTGATCTCTGGGGGCTGATGGCTTATCTGAGAGCTAAGGTAACTCTGTCATACATGGATGGACACAAGAAAATAGCTGTGTTTTTGCATGTTTTGTTTGGCCAGGAAATTGAGGTTATCCATCTCATAATTTTCTTTTTCGGAAACTGACAGTGCTTTGCTTTTTTTTCATTATTTACTGTCAGAGAAAATGCCACATTAATTATGGTGAAGATGTGTGTGTGTGTTTAATGGAGTCTGCGTTGTTTTTAGCAGAGTGCAGCATTAGGCGTTGATCTGATTGGTGGTGAAGTTTTGTTCTGCCTAGAGTCTCTTAATGCCTGAGTGTGGAAACAGTGGAGTTAGGGGTGTAATCAGCAGCCAGATATTTTACACACGCACACACATGCACACACACAGGCACACACCATTTTCTTCACTCAGACAAACAGTGCGTATAATGTGGAATATCCTCACACACGGGAAACACACATCACTGCAGATCAAACTTTGCCACAGCATGTTGCTGAAACATTGTCTCTGTTGAATGTCAATGAGGTCCTATTCTTTGTGAATATTCATGTACAGTATCAAAAGAGAATTGTGTTCATTCTGCTCCATCCCCTGCAGAACTATGAAAATGCTAATAACTTTCCAGAAATAGATCTATGACATTAACAAGCATTCAGAACCACTGCTGGGAGCTGTCCGCATTAGAGTGTTGATACATTAATCACACTTTACACTTTAACCCACGAATATTGATTTGCTGTTAGGCGGAGCACCGTGCCTCTACACACTGTTGTTAACTCCACAGTGTAATGACAGTAGCCCTTGCATCAGGGTTTGCAGCGCGCAGGGTGAGTGTATGTTCAGATCCTGATGTTTGTTACTGCTGCTGTTAAAAAGCCTCTTGTGTTCAACATAAGTGTAAATCAGCTTCTGAATTATTCTCGCCGCCTCGGTCAGGGTTTGTGTTGTTTCCATCACTGTATCTGTAATAAGACAAACTGTCTCACCATCTGTATGCCAGACACACTACAGCGGAAGCTCAGCAGCTAAAACTCTATTGCAGAATCATGGGTGATTTACACTTGATGTTTTTTTTAGTTGTCTAAATGAAGAAAATTTAAATCTAATAACTCACTCTTTATTTCCATTTTTTTTTTATCTTTCTGTAAAAAAACCCCACATTTCCATCCTTTCATGCTTGATGTTTTCTTTGGATTAAAAAGTTCCAGAGATAACTGTTTTTCTCATCTCCATGTCAAACTATGCTTTGGTACATTACAGCAGAGATGCAAATGTTTTGCATTCAATCACGACACAGTGAAGGGTTTTGTTAGGCTCTTTTGTGATGCTTTTCAAAAAAAAAAAAAATGCAAACTCAAGTGTGCATTATGACTGTTACATTCACAAAAAGTTATAATGCGTACTTTATAAACTCAGTGTGGCGTCTTTATTATGTTTTACCTTAATTTGTCCTAAATTATTGTCAATATGTTAAAGTAAGATCATGGACATGACTTTAATGCCTGCTAAACATCTGCTTGTAAGCATTTTCTTTGTGATCATGTTAGCAAGCTCACGTTAAGATTCATCCCAAATTAATGTAAATGAAACTCAAACCTTTAAATAAGACATCATCAGTTGATTCAGCAAAAGGCAGATCAATTTCTGTCTGAAGCAAAGGAGGAAGTAATGTGACGTGATAAACTTTGGGGCACAAAGTCCTGAGATGGAGGAGGTCAGGGTCGATGGTAGGCATAGCAACAGTGCCCTTTATTTCTCACCGGCAGTTAATGTTTTAATATGGCTTAATGGCTTTTAACCATTACAGCAGTTATTACCTCACCTTTTCCAAGTAGTTATGATTGTAACCATGACGATGAAGGCCCCCTGACTTTAAGTAGTTTTTTTCAACACTAAACCACCATCTTTACTCAAACATGATCAAGATGTCTCTGTAATAAAAACACACATATTTTTCACAGAGGTTAGAGTATATATCATATTTTCCAGTCAATGATTTTATTCTGAAAATAACATTTGTATGTTTTGGTGAATAGTCTGATTCACTGCAAACCATGGAGAGTCATCAGCCTTAGTATGATAGCAGCGTACAGGCCTCTGCTGGAGAGGAAATCATCTGCACAGGCAAAATGTCACGTCCCTTCTTGCTCTCACTAAGGTGGAAACTGTTATGTCTCTTAAGGGACGCCAGTTTTTCCTCCTCTTTGACATGGCACAGGAAATTGAAGTGAACAAATTGAAAAGCAGATTGCTGAGGAAAACAAATGAAGGGATGTAACCACCATTGCAGTTATTGCATGCTGTGCTTTTCGTGGTGTTATTCTATCCTTGAGCAAGCATGGTTTGAAAATGAATTGCAGTGGGGCTTTTTTTCAGTAGTTGTGAGTCACATATATAATAAAAACACATTATAACAGTTGTTTTTTGCAAATGTTTAATTCACAGCTTCTTCAGGGATGGCGTTTTAGGGGGTTCTCATTGTTAGCAGCAAGACATTAGATTCATGAAGGATTACAGTGCTCTTTGATCTTGAGTTCTTCAACATGTTCAATAGCTTGTTTTAATCCTGCTGTCTTTTATCTGTTATATACTTTCACACTGCATTAACCAGAGCAGAAAGGCCTTATGCCCTCTGGTGTGATGATATAAGGGATGCATGCTCATAGTGTGTGTGTGTGGGTGTGCTTACCAGGCAATAATAGTAAGGGAGGAGGTCAACAAGACAATAAAATCTCTCTGTGGGTCAAACTGTGCTGGGCTAACAGTGTCCAGGTCAAAGTGAAGGTCAAAGTATTTTCACATTATTTGAACTGATTTTATCGTGATGAACCAAACAAAACACTGCAGGTGTTCATATTTTTCACTCCTCTGTAGCTCAAGTGAGAGATTGAGCGTAACTCGTTTGCCTTTTGCCACTTCCTACCTCTAACAAATGCAGCATAAGCAATGTATTGATGTAGGATGGTGTCAGTCACTCTATCCAGACCAGATATTTATGTGAGTATATATTGAGAGTGAATGCATGCATGTGTGGCCTCTGTTAACATTGAGCTGACACCCCAAACACACTAAACAGATGGCTGTCTATGTGTGTGGGTGTTTGTTGGACTTTGTGCATTAGTTTGCACATTGTTGTGGTATGGTATTGTGTCATAGGCAGTAGAGAACACATATTCTCCATATTCTGGTTTTGTGTTTTGCAGAAGTTTAGAAACATGCACAATGAGCAGCTGATGGTCATCAGAGGAGAAGAGGAGATGGAGATGTCTGATGATGACATGGAGGACTCATCTGCGACCAGCAGCAAAGACTCTGAGGACTCAGGTAAACACATCTGGGATGACACCGATCAGCCCACATGTGCTGAATGAGGAACTGTCAGATACTGTCACATGATATCCTCCCAGTCAACGCTGAATATGTCAGTGGTCTAAAAGGCGGTCTGTGCAGCAGAAATGTGTTACCAAGAGGCACCGAAATAACTAATTATTCTTCTATTAGTGTTTTGATGAGCACCAAGCACAATGTTAGCTACTTCCATTTATACATTTTAAAATCTCTCAAATGTCAAGCTAAGCTGTGACCAGAGCTCTCATCAGTTTTTTACTTATTAATAGTTGTCAGGAGCTCCTTTGTTTACTTGATTGCATGAGATATATGACAATAGTGGCCATCAACACTACACTCAAAACCAGAACAATTTAAATTTGCATGTAATTTATTGGGAAAAAAAACTCAAAATCCAATTAGAAAACGCATGTGGTCATTGATGTGGGAACAGCTTATGCTTTTAAGAAAGTGCTAAAGAGTTTTTTTTATTATGTTGGATAAAAGATGGCAAAACAAGAGAGATGGCTACTGTTTGATACCTTTATTTTCAACTGCATTTCAAGTTTATAGTTTTATAGTTTGATAAATCTTAAAACAAGTGTTGCTGTGGTCTCAAACGATGTTATGGCCTCACAAGCTTGACCCACACCATCATTTGATTCCACTCTCTGGAGCTCAGTATTGGTCTCTTGCAATTTTTCAACATTTTCATGAAAACTTGTCACAAAGGCGCCCCCGGAAAGCACACACACAAAAATCATTGAATCCTAAATCACACAAACACGAAGAGAAAGAGAGAGAGAGAGAGAGAGAATCAGGGCCTGCATTACCTCTGAGAGGAACCTGTAATCTGATATTAGAAGCAGGCAACACAATAAGAGATAAATAAGCTGTGCAGAACAGGAAATAGAGCTAATCTTTAGAAATCTCTTTTCTGAAGAAAAGTCGTGCCCTTTAGGCTTCATATTGGGAGCCTTGTTATTATTACTGCTGTGAATCTCTGCACTGATAAATCTGATATGCCACCAAAATAAAAAAAAAACAGTAAAATTAAATGGGGAATAACAGTAGTATTGCTGAGGTTTGATCATAAAAATATGTTGTGTTATCAGCGTGCTTTGATAAATGCTGGGCTACACAAGGTGCACACAGACATATAAACGCAAAATTGAAAAGGAAATCTCAGATCTGATGTTATGTCTGAGGTTTTCCTGCCACAGCACACAGATTAATGAGAGAATAACCTGTTATTCTTCTCCTAGCAAGGTGCATATGTGTGTGCATGCATGCGTACAGGTAACCGTGTTTATTAGTGTCGATAGCATCGCTCACCGGGGAAATTCAGAGGAAAATACTGGCAGGAAATGGGGAAAGAATCTAGCCAAGCTGTTGGCTTTCCATGGGCAGCGAGGTAATAAGACTAGATAATCAATGGTATCCTCACCTCTTCCCTCAATACCACTATGAGGAAACAAACACCCACAGATACAGACACATATGCACACACACAGTTGCACATAAGCTCTCAATATCCATCTTTACATTTCCATAAGTCAGTAATTTAATCATGTGTAGACACATAACTTGATTTTAAAGCATTTCTCAACACACATCGTGGGTCAAATGTTTTTGAGAGATATTATGGGATCTAAATATGATTCGCATACTAATCATAGAGGTGAAACTGAACACAATTCAGGATGCTGTTACCATCTAATCTATATCATCATTTCATCAATGTCTTCTATACACCTGTGATTGTTACTTACTGGTGCCGTTCTGGAGACATCTTATTAGTGGGTGTCTTTGTCAATTTGACTGACAGTCAATGCAACAGAAGTCCCTCATTGAAAATAATTAGATTAATAGGAAATATGAATTATATCTCTTTACATCCCTCTCTACACCATCTGAAGGAATCATTCATTCATTTGTAGTTCTTCAACTGTTTAGTTTATTGCGGTGTTTTACAGAAGGAGCCTGGTTTTTGAGGCCTGAATGCTGCTGTCATACTAAACATTGTCTCTTCAGTGAGAAACACAACATGCAAATGAGAGTAGTTTGTGTGCTGCAAGTGGACGCCAGGGCACAGGCAAGCTATGAAGCTACCAGATATGGATAAATAGATTAAGAAAATAATGGAAAAGGCTGTGTGGTCTCCAGGCAGCTGATTTGATTCAAGCAGCAGATGTTAAGATCAGACTTCAGCTAATGTAATAGTGTTTATTTTAACTGTAGCTCCTGACAGATCAACTGCATGTCATACTGTTTCTGTCACTTGTCATGTTTGCAACCAAGTGGAACACAAAGAACGTCTTCCAGGAGAGGTTGTCAAAGATATGCACCATTATACCCTTATTTTAATAATATCATATGATGTCTATAACAGTTGATGAAGTATACACATAACAATTTTCCCTTCCAGCTGTGTCCAACAACATATCACACAAGACAGTTTCTTTCAGAACGTAACCAGCCCTGAAATCTGTTATGTCCACTTGTACCCAGCATGATGGTCAGTCTGAGGGTTCAGAGGCTTCTTCAGGAGCATTTTAAGTTTTAGAGAGAGATTCAAGAGTCATGATTTTAAAATAGATACTAAACTATTGCCTGAAGCGGGCATGGTTATTAATAAGCAGTGGCATAATATGCTGCATTGAAAATTATTGAGGGTAAATTTTTCTCATTTAATTCAGACCATTAGATTCTTCTTAACCATAAAATTAATCAGCTCTTCGGCACCTATTGTACGAGCCAGCCCTTTGCCTGTTGCTGGAAATGATTTGGCAGCACATTAGACTTTCAAGCCTTATTTGTGAGTGTACTGAAAAATCAGATTTGGGGCATTTATTAATATATTAGCCATGGATTTCAGATGAAAATCAATAAATCAGCTTTGTTCTCTCTTTTGCATCGTGCTGAGGTCAGTGTGAGTTAAATTTCTTCAGAAAAGTTAATGGGGAAGAAAGAATAGGAAAAAGAGAAATCCTATTGAAGTCAAAAGCCTATTTAGAGATAAAAGGCACTTTTGGCATTTTTCAAAAGGGATTGTATTTCAGTGCCTGCATGGGAACATAATTTCTTAAAGGCTCTCAAATGCTCTCATACTCTGCATTTGGTTCAGAAATGTAAAAAGAGTGGAATGATTCTTTGTCTAAAAGCCTCTGGGGGATTTCTCTCTACACTTTCTCTGTCATGGAGATTAAACAGAATTAATTTTTGCGTCAGTCTCATGAAAAATTTCATGGTATTTTTAATGCTTCTGTACAAGGTAAGAGAATAAAGACTTACGATAATATCGCTTACAGTATAGAGTGTGTGGATATGTCTGTATTGTGACAGGTTGACAGATGATTCAGTGTGACAGTCACCAGTGGATCATTAGAGGAAATATACCTCGAATATGAGTCAGAGTTACAGAATGAAGAACTGTTAACGGGCTTTCTGTAAAACAACAGAAATATGTTTGTGCTTCTTGTTGAAGCCTGAATTGGGAACCTACGGGGAGAGATACTTCCTGAGTGTGCAGAGCAATAGAGTCTGGCATTTAGACAGAAACTAGATAGATTACATTTGTTCCAGGCAATGTAATAATGTGTCATTGTGTGTGTGTGTGTGTGTGTGTGTGTGTGTGTGTGTGTGTGTGTGTGTGTGTGTGTGTGTGTACCGTCTGAATCTGTAGGTGTTTCCCAAGCGGAGGTCTTAAAGGAGGAGAATGACTCCCTGCGCTGCCAGCTGGACGCCTACAGGAATGAGGTGGAGCTGCTCAAACAGAAGCAGAGCAAGCACCAACCAATCAGCAGTGAGGAGGCAAACACACACTCGCAGCAGCTCAGCTTCCTGCAGCAAACCCTGCAAGGCATGCAGAAGGTAATGAGATGCCGGCAAAAGATGCATTCAAAATAATCTAAAACATTGGCTCCGCTGTGATAAAGCTGCAGTTTTCACCAAGAAGGACTGCATTAGCAAAGATTTCCTAGAGTTTTTGTTGCTTTGTATCTTCTCATCATATCTGTCTCGTGACTTAACTTTAAACCCTGTTTTAACACATGCACCAAGTGTCAAATGAGCAGTGGAATATTAGCTAATATGAAACCAAACAGAATATATATCAGTACATAAAGCAAAGTCATTACAGTCACAACTGCATGGATATTCACCTGAACAAGCTGTTTAGTTTTACTTCTGAGTCTTTTTTCCTTCTAAAGAAGCAGAAAATGCCATTTGTTTCCCCTGTATCATTGCCTCTGCTGAGATTTGTCTTGCTACCAGAATGATAAAGAGATCACTTTGCGATCACACCATCACTCAATTTCAAAGCCCCCTCGAAACAAGTTGATTTGCCTAAATTAAGGAGGTGAAATTATCCTCAATCGTACTCGGAAATTTTTCACTGATCAGGAAAATGAGCAAAACAAAAGCGCTGCGTCAGTCATGGTGGAGGTACTTTGACAGGGTATAACAGCAAACGTCAGCCGTATTTTGTGTTTTAAAGTTTAATTTGCGATTAAAGCAACTGTAAGTAACCTGAATGTACAGAAACTAGCTGAGGCAGGCATTTTGGAGGAAATCAGTGTTTACAAACATCACATTCGTCAGTGCACTGCAAAACAAGTATGAAAGCATAAAGAATAAGTGACCTCTTCAAGCTTTCTGCACAGTAGCAGAAGGGATGTTTGTGTTACTGAATATTCACCTGGAAGATGAGGAACAAAATGTGCAGATACAAGTTTGTGAAATTGGATATCCGATAGGCCTCAGAGGTTAGGTTTATGGTCTTTCTTACTTACATAAGGCAATAAAAAAGGGCTGCTTCCAGGTGTAATCAAATGGTAGATTAGGTGAAAACAAGTGTGTGGGTGGACTGTGACTGTGTCGGCTGTCATGTAGGAGGCTGCTGCTTTGGATTTATATTTCGAGCAGTTGAGAATTAAAGATTTAAATTGTCAATACTGCTCTGTCATCGGAAGTTAATGATATTGTGCTGTTAGTTTAATAGATTTGTCAATTCAGCTTTCTATCAGACAACTAATTTTAATAATCGATTGATGGTTTTAGTCATTTTCTCGAGCAAAAATTCGAAGTATCTCCTGCTTTCTAGTTTCTCCAGCAGGAGTATTTGCTGCTTTTCTCTGTTTTATATCATCAGAACCTGATATAATTGCAACCTTTCAACAGCAGCTGTTATTCGTCATATTGCGTGTTAGTATATTGTATATCTTTTTATTTGAGACTCTTATTTGGACAAAACATAATTTTTGAATAAGTTGCATGCAGCTCTAGGAAATACTTCTCGCTTTCTTCTGACAGTTTTTAATACAGGGCAATTATCAACATAATCATAACTCAAGTCTTATTGCCTGTTTGGTTTTTGCCTCCTTAGGTGGCAACACAACACTGACACATACACACCATGCTGCATAGTTAAATTATCCTTCGGGCTCATTTATTTTTCTGTTAAAATCAGTACGCTCCGTACAGTACGCACTGTTACTCTGTCAGTAAATCATACTGTTGAGAGACTGTGTCATATAAAAGCAGAAAACTTGAACCTGTAACCTACTAAAGCATCACCTGCCATGTCTTATACTGTGGCAAAACGACCCTTCAGCGAGTGAGGTCGGTTGGGAGGAATGATTTTCTGCTCAAAGTCATGTGTTTTGTGGAGAACTGAAGCTCCGTCACACATAGATCAGGTTGCTGAACTTAAACGTCCTCCCCCAAACACCTCAGAACGGTGAAGAAGGGCACTTTGTTTCCACTCTGACCCTCAGTGGATGGATACACAGTACAGTGACTGCTCCACATGAGGCTTGGGTTTGTCACATGTTTGCTCACAAACCTGCCAGTGCAAGCGGTCACCAAACTTCCTGTAACTCCAGTCCTGCTCGCGGTTGCATGATGTAATTCTGTAAACAAACTCCTAACAGTTAAAGCTCACATCTCCTACATGCTGGTTACCAGGCTGTGCTGCATTTAGGGACAGCAGAATCACGTGGGCTGCACCTTAAAAATAACTTCTTTGGTGCTTATACTTAGAGTAATGCTTGTTACAGTCATGCTAATCTAATCTGTGTTTAGTAGCTGCAGGCATGTCTTTATGGAGGGGCTAGGATGTGAAGCAATTTGTTGTTTTTTGATTGAATAACACAGTTTGGCATTTAGACAGAAATGATACCCTTTAAATTACTAAATTTAAAATAATAACAAATAAAATAAAACAGTCAGTCTTTGTGTCTTACAGACCAGCGTTGAGAACCACAGCTTTAGGCCATATTTAATAGAATATTACCCTCAGGAACGCTTAGTAATCCAATTGAAAAAAGAAAACACTTCCTCAGGCGGCAGTTCACTTTTCTGATCACCTGCTGTGTTGTCAAATAGCCCCAGCTTGCAGCTACTCTTCCTTAAGTGAGGAGATGTCAGAGAAAATATTGTTTTCAAGGCAGAGAAGCTTTTTCTCCACTTCTATCTCATTTAGCAAAGTGCACCTTTAATCACCTTTATGAAATATGTCTTCACCACTTATATATATATATAAGTATGAGGATAATTTAACCATTTTTCTTTTTTGCCACTCTTCAATCTGGTTGTTCTCTGGCCTTCAAAGAGATGAAGTATTATCAGCAAATACATTTAACCTGCGATACCACACAACCTCCACAGTGCCACTCAATCTGCAGGAGTTGATATTCACCTTCAAACCTTGTACTTCTCTAGTTATAAAGTCAACTTGTCTTTGCTAGAACCTTTTCCACTATGGTGTACTTCCATATTATGTCAAGCTGTGGAAGGCTTACATATACGAACATGTTTTCATGCAATTAAAAGCATTTCTCTCTTAACCCTTTTAGCTGAAAATTATCATCATCCACCACATTTTACATCATTTTAATAATGCCAAGACCTCAAACACTAACATTTTTAGGATTTTAATCACCTACAAAAGGTTGGCTGAGGACATCTGTTGTTTTTCCAGTGCTGCACATTCCCACATACACGTTTACATCGGGGAGCTGCACAGTGCAGCCGCAATCTTCTGTTTATCACTGTGACAAGGTTCGGTCTCTGAGGGGCGGAAGGCATATGTGCAGATTTGCCTCTGGTGCTTGCCAATAGTCTATTCAGCACCAAGTCTAAATTATAACAAATAGTACACCAGTTTCTGCAGTCATTGTTATGATTTCAGCATTTTGAGTCAAGCCTCTAAATAAATGTTTGGCTTTTGGGCTCACGTCTAATAATGTGTTAAGTAGTAAGCTCTTTCGACAGGGTTTACCCCATTACGCTCCATTTTTCAGTCCTCAAAGCTTCTCTGTGATGCTCCGACAAACATAGCCCATTTACACATTAAGCAAATGTCAATGTAAGTTACAAACACTCGATTTGATAAGACGTTTACATTATGACCTCACCTCAGCATCTCTGAGGCAGCCAGGTGTAACTGCAATTTATGCAAATGACTATGGAGAATATCCTCCCATTAGATAAAAGGCAGTGAATATACAATCTATTTTAAAATCAGCATGTCATCTGGAGTACAAACTTGGTGTTGTAGCTTCATATTTACATCAGGAAGTATATGTCGTTGCCTGTTTTGTGTCTGCATTATGCCAGGACATTGGATAGACAGATTAGAAACTTTGACAACATCACACATTGGCCTCTGTTTTCTGGTCATACTACAAATACCCCAATTGTCAGTTTTATTCCAATTACAATATGTGCTGTTACATCAAAGGACTTTTTTTCTGGTCCTCTTGCAGTAAGAGTAATTACAAAGACACTGTCAATGTGTTTATGACGCCATCGGCTTCACCATGTTCCTGGTTGCTGCAGCCCATTTTGTCGTTCCTTGCTTTCCTCCTTCAGCTCTGGCGAAAGAATTATTGTTGGATAAATGCTTTTCTACCAGTGAACCAGCATCAAAATGTCACATCAGTCACCAGATTTACAGAGAAATACGGAGAGATTTCAAGGGGCGTTGATTTATTTGTAAAGTCCTGCTCTGTAGTTCCTTGCCTGATAAAATTTCCAACTGCAGAGCAAGTGAACACCAGACTTTCTGTAAATTTAAAATAGAATACATCTGTTGAGTTTTATGTTTCAGTTATCAGCTTGTTTGCCAGCAACCAGGAAGTCTCATTCAGCTTTACGGCCATAAAATCTAAGCATACTCGGTAATATATTCTATATAAATTGGTCGACTAACTAACAGAGGCCAAAATCCAACTGCCTAGCTGAAGTCAGATATTAAAGGGTTTCCTGTTACACCAGGCTGTTCACGTTAACTAAGGACTTTGTGTGTTGATCTTCAGCCACAACGCACCAATATATTTAGTATGTGAAAGAACTTTGAAAGATGTCCCAGAAGTTAACTTTCTTTCCTTTGCCTTTACTTTTTCAACCCTGGTAAGTTCAGCATGATTTGGGCAAAACCAGCTCTTCACTTCAGCACCATCAGTGCCACATGTCATCACCAGATTGGTGGGTTTTTTTTAGCCACCTGTTTATTTACCTGCACAGCCAAGTGTGCACCTGAAATTAACCATGATGCAGACAGAGCACGGACTATAACAATGCATAATGTAAAAATATTAGGGTGTAATTGCATCATTCATTATCGGGATAGAATATGCAGAAAACATATTTTTAATACTTGGTATGAATGAGGTCGCAGATATGCAGAGCAGCTCATTATGTGCATGTCTGCCTTACTGACCAGCTGAATCACTCCCCGGCTCCCTGTCTCTAAACCACTGCTCATTTTTCACCTCACTTGACACACACTGCACAGCACCACTGTAACTGATGAATTGTTCAGCATCACATTAAAAGAAGACGCTCATGAGGGAGTCCGTATTCTGGATTTTTCCCCAACAGGAATTTTACATTTTGATTCTTCAGAGTTAAGGTTGGGCCTTTACTGTCAGTGATGCCTCCCTGCACCAGTTGAACCTTTTCTTCCTCTGTCCTAACAGTTGGAAAGACGATCAGCACTGGTGAAACATGGCTTCAGCTTCTTCTTCTTTATGTCTAGCAACTGCTGAGAACGAGGGACGAGTTGAAGGAGCGAGAGGCAGAGCTTGAGAAGAGTCTAGAAGACAGACAGCAGCTGAGGAACCACATCTGTAATCTCAAGGCAGGACTACACAACCTGCAGACCAAACACACGCTACAGGTCAGAAGAAAACAGTCACACACGTACATACACACGCATGCTTGTGTATAAATGGAAGTACGTTCTCTGGGGAAAAAAAAAGTGTCTCATTTGTGGTCTAGTTAGAGCAAAATTAGTTTATAATGAGTTTCAGTGTATGACGAATATTGCATTTTGGGAAAATGATTCAACACACCACTGCCTGCATTTTAGTGAAGATTTTGGTGCATTTAAAGTGGTGTCTAATGATTTGTCCCTGAATCAACCCAGCACAGTAAATGAAAGATGGAAATTTGCACTGGAGGCACTGATAATGAACAAGGTGTCAAGATCTTTGGTATTAGCTGTGACTTAGCAAATGGAAAATTGAAAAAGGCCGATCAGCTGAAGTACCGCACAGCCCCGGTCACTGTAATTAGCAGATAATTTGAGATTTAGCCTAGAAAATGAAGGAACAGACAAAGAAAATGAAGTAAAAACCTTGCAAATAGTTTGCGTCAGGAACCTTAAGATCCAATGGCGGTTGAACTGGTGTGGTTACCATGGCAACGGTGACTGCCGGTGACAATCTTTGTACACTTTTTTTTTGTTTGTTTGTTTGTTTTGTGTTTTTTTTACAGTGCAGTCAAACAAATGCATGAAAGAAGTCAGTCAATCAATTTTTTTTCTTCATGCCCTGAGTGTCGATTGGAGCGGTCAGCACTTACTGCTGCTTCACAGTAAAACCCACTCCATGTTTTGCAAGTTGAATGCTTTTAATGTGGACTAATAGTGATAGATGAATGTTTGGTTTGCATTAGGAGTAACTTAATACAGCCTGATATGGCAGGAAAGCAGAAAAAGAAATTGTAATGCATTTAAGTAACAGTGTTACAGTAGGCTTTCTCCAGTAAACAAATACCGTAATTATCATCTAAACAAAGAGCCTGGTTGCCAAAAATGTATGAGAGGCTTTGCAAAACCAGATTTCTTCACCTGATTTCTTTGTCGTGTGTGTGTGTAACCTGTTTCCTGGGTGGCTTTTTACTGTACAAAACAGACGTGCATAACAAAAAAAGTGCAAACTGATATGTTGCATCCTCATATTTGAAATAATTAAGTTTGACTACAACGGAAACCCAAACTGGCCTGTGCATGGTTAAATAACCAAGAATGCATCCTCTGCAATTAAAATAAGCAGGCCATGCACCCAAAAAAAGATCAAGCCTGGTTTCTCTGTGTAACCTGTTTTTTTTAAATTCACATAAGCTTAAAGATAAATGTTATCTCATTTATCTCTAGAACATATAAAACAGCAAACAATTGGATTACATGCTGTGAGTGCAAAATCATAAACAGGATTATAAATTAACATGAGTGAAGTGTTAAAAAGAGATTTCCACTTAATAGAAGCCATAATGCTCTCAGCTGGTTATATTTTGTACTTATCTCTTCCCATTTCAGTCCCAAATCGAGATACAGCCTGGTGCTGTTTCCTGTGTGGTAAAAGGCATTTGAGGGCACATAAAATCCTTCAATGAACTTTTGCACCCAAATGAGATTTATTTTTACTGTATGTAGTTCTGAAGCGTGAAATTGTTGCATATTTATGGAAATTACCCCATGTACATTTGTTCCCATCACTTCCATGTCTTCTATTTCACTCCTGTAATGCTGTAAGTTTGATGTTACATCATAAAAACAGGCTGAAACCAACTGTTTTCTTCCTGTTTATTGGGAGTCACCAGTGAGAGGGAGGATATTAAAAAAAAAGGCAGACCAGAAGTTAACTGACTGGCTCTGTAATGGGATCGAACAAAGAGTGTGTTTTATCCCATTGAGGAAGCTGCTCATGGGCTGACATGAGAATATATAGCAATGTGTGTGAAGCTGTCTGTTGTGTTGTAAGAACTGCTCCTGAGTTTTAGTGCACAAACTGTGAAAGGACCAAATTTTTGTGAATCTTACAGAAAGAAAAAGAAAATGGTGAAATTCGCTGCTTCTTCTTCAGCATGAGAGTCAGAAACATTTTTAAAATACCACAAAGCTGTCATTTAGTTTCAGGTCACCCATTGAAATACAACAAAGATCTTATTTGAGTGCAGGTATGCTCTAGAATGTCTTACGTTTTCATTTCAGTCCGGCCTGTCATTGCTCATCGTGGTTACAGAGAAAGAGGGCCTGACATGACAATGAGCCTCGAGTTCAATCAGCTATGTAATTGGATAATGATAATGCTAAAATGGTACTGTCAAGTGGGGCCTGTTGACTTTGGTGGCTTGCTTTCTGCTCTCAGGTCATCATTTGATCCCCAGAGCTGCTCAACTTGGTTGCTCAGCTGCAGACACATGAACTGTGTGAATCACTGTTTCTTTTTTTTGTGTGTGCCCTGCACTCAAACAGGCTTCAGTGCCTTACAGTGGCAACAATGATGGTCACAACATCCCCTCAAATGTGGATGACCACCAGTTGTATTGAGAACTGACATGGCTCCTCTAGAGGAGCAATTTCTCTTCTGAGCAGGACTCATGGCTTCATGGAGCTTTCTTTACTGTAGCTCCATTTTCCTCTTACTGTGCAGTGAGAGTCAGGAAAACAATCCAACATTCTGCATGCAAAGACGTTTCCAATGTGAAATTAATAATAAATGGATATTCATTATTCCTCAGTCAGTGAGAGGCTTTTCTTTTCTGCATGTTTGTTTAATTTAACTCTTTCTCCAAACAACACACCCTTGGTACTGAATTTACTGTTTACCACATCTCACTGTATTCTTTATTAAAACCCTCCACCTACGTCTCACTTTCACTGGATGGACCTAGTATTTCTGTTACATGTCAGGTAGTAAGGTAGTGGTTCACGCCCTCTAAAGCCATACACCAGCAGAGTTGCTTCATCATCTGGACCTGGGTGAGGACACACGTCAAGAGATGACGCTACCTTATGTCCAGCTATTTCTGGCCAATCTCATGAGAAAATCATACAGCTACAAGCTGTTTATGTCCCCACACCCCACAGGTCTCCCTCTGGATTTAAAGTGCTTCATCTTTTGCAGTGCTCTGGGTGCTAAACACAGCACCATGAGTTCATATTCTTTAAACACAGTTCCCATGCCTGACTGACCTCCGTGAGGCCTGTCTGTGGCTGTAACAAAGAAATCGACAAAGAGTAACCAGGTCACCAGGTAATCAGGAGGAAGGATGGCAGGTTATAAAAGTTGCATGTAGCTGCCAAGTTATAGCACCATCATTGTTTAAGCTATAAATCATTTGCTATAACTGAAGTTTAATGTTTGAATAATGCAGCGACAGGTTGGCTTCCCTGTGATTTCATTGTTTTTTTTATTTCCATTCTCGTGAATTGAAAAAATTCAAAAGGAGGTAGTCCCGAGAGACAGACAGGTGTGTGTAGCATAGGTGAGTTGTCAAAATGGAAAAAAAATAGCTCAGATGATGGAGACGACCCAACATGGAGTAGCATTTAAACTTTCTGAGAGCCTTTTGTCAGTGTGAAACTGACAAACTGACAAGTAGCAACACGATCAGTGTTGGTCAACAGAGACAAGGAGGGATTTGTCGAGCCACAGCTCCACCATCCTCCCCTCTTTTCCCAGTCCACCACAACCATCACACTCTAACCCTGTGACATTTGCCACAGCAAACACTCCCACTATCCCTCTACTCTCCCCTCAGCCACCACCACTGAAAGTGTTTGTAACCTCTTAATGCGTCTCAGCCCAAGGAAATGTTACAGCTGCCATAATATCGATGATGACTTTGAGGATGTGTCTGCTGAGAGGCTCAGCATTGCTCCGGCGATTAAGAGTCTGTCACTACCAGTGAGGACTGTGGTAAAAGCAAGTGCTCATAATCAGAGCCTGGAAGTGGTCATTCATTGGTGTTGAACCTACAGAGAAATATAAGCTGAATCTGCTGCTCTGCTCGACTTTACAGAGAGTTTCAGCTCATTGCTTAGCTGTCTGGCTCGCAACTTGACTGGTTCGCTCTCGACATTCTTGTCTTGTTTTCAGCTGCACTTGGCAGTAGTTTCAGAGGAAAAAAAACCTGCTTTTACACTCCCTGCACAGTAACAAACGGCAGACAGACACAGTCGGGGAGTTGCAGGTGAATACTGAGCATTTAGCAGCTAAAGAGACAATTATTTCAAGAAAGTAAACATATGCTGCCATAAGACAACATCTTTTTTAGAGACATCCAGGTGCCAGGCCACATTCTGCACATGTTACAACAGCATCGATTTGTAGTAAAAGACTTTGGGTGCTAGACTGGCCTGTCTCAAATTCAATACCTGTCTCTCCGTAATAAAATGTGTAACACATTATGAAGCGGTAGTGTAAGTGCCAGTGGAGACCAATATCAGGCAAGAATGTGAAAGACATTTCACTTTCAAAACTTCAAAAATCTATTTCCTCTGTTCCTGTTCCCAAACGCTTACTGAGTGTTGTTAGAGGAAAAGGTGATGTAACGCCGTGGTAACATTGTTTGTCTGTGTTCCAGGAATCAAATTTAAAATGAGTGTATAATTACAAAAAGAAACAGTTTTTCAGTTTAAATATAAAATATCTTGCTGTTCAGAAAGGATTTCCAAATCATTGCATACTGTTTTTATTTACAGTTTTCACGGTACAGCGTCACAGCTTTTCTGGAATAAATGCTGTTCTTCATCAATGAATGACAACATTGCCCCATAACTGCTGGAGGTGTAAATAAGCAACTCTTAACAAGAAGTTTATCATGATCAACTGAAAGTGTGATGATATGTACGTGTTTTGTTCACAACATGTTTTTGGTGCCACCAAGTGGCCACAATATCAGTTATTGCAGCTTTAATATGCTTTTGATCACAATTCTTCGGTAATCATGTGTAGATCTTCGCTCTGATGATGTTCATTTACTTTCACTGATCTGCTGTTTCTTTAGATCAGGTCACTGCCACTTGACCTGTCTCATCATGTGATGTATCATAAATATCAGCTCATGTTTGGAGATTAGTAAGTATTAGATTAAAGCAAAAAAACCCCCAAAATATTGTTTTAATATGTTAATGTTTTAATAGTTAAAAACTGAATAGAGAATATAAAGTGTACCAGTTTTTAATTACACGTGTGTGGATAGATTTAACCATCCAGTTCATCGTTCATATTGTTTCTTCATCCATTGGAGTATAATTTTATTTAACAAGCGCCTCCTGGCACACAGAAGGTGCAGAAATACATTATGCATACATACATGCACTAAGACATACAGTATATTAACACATTTTACGGAGCATCAGCTCCTCTCATACAATGTGACAGAATAGTTCAGTGTTTACATTGGATGGCAGATTACATCAAACCATGAAAAAATTCATTCACTGTGTGCATTCATGCGGGATTGTCCCTGTCAGCTCCGCATTATTCCCTAATACTGTGTATCTGTTTAATAATGTAGTTACCATATCGGCCCCACAGTCTCCTAAATCCTCTCTTGAGATGTCATCATTCATCATACACCTGTCAGCACTGTTGTCATGTTATCACCACCTTCAGCCATGAAAGAGAAGCCACCTTAATCATTTTAAACACTATGTCAGAGTGTCATTTTAAACAACATCTTCTGTTGAAATGTGCTCAGGAGGTATTCTTTGCATACGTTCTCTGCCGTGGATACACCTTTGATTAGATTAAACCCTGAGTTTCCACACAGCGCTGCAGAGAGGAGGACCAATTATTTTGGTTGCTATTCTGGATCTATAAACTATTTGACTTTTTGTCTTTCTCCAAAAAAAGAGTCCCTCTGAAACTAGGCTGTGTTCACGCTGCTGCCACTGTTCGTGTTTAGACGTATGTGTCAATGCATGTGTGTGTGTGTGTGTGTGTGTGTGTGTGTGTGAGAGAGAGAGCCGGAGCAGGATGGAGAGCGAGTTTTGGTGTGTCTGATTGCATTAGTGGGTGACTTGTCTTTCATTGACGTTTCCTCTCATTTTTCTAATTGACTCTAGCTGGAGACGTTAAAACGAGGTGACAGAGGGAGCGAACAGAGTGCTAATCAAGTCAGTGTAAGTGGGGAAGAAAGCATGAGCCCTAACTGCTCCACGCTAAATGTTTGTCTTCACGCCCTTTTTCTTTTCTTTTTACTTATTTCTCTTCCTCCCCTCTCCTCTCCTCTCCTCTCCTCCCCTCCTTTAACTCTTTTTCTGACATGACATGTCATTACGGGCCAATCTTCACAGGGACTGCACTAGTCACTGAATAAATCTCCCAGACACAACTGGGTTAAGAAGGGAAGGACCTCGTGCTGCAGCACGCAAAGACACATATAAAGGAAATGTGCACACTCAAATCCATAAATGCACACACGCTGCACATCAGATGAGAACTTGATGACAAGGCCCCTGCATCCTGATTAGACAAGGCTGTCTTACGTCAACGTTTCAGACACACATAAAGTCTTTTTCAGCTTCATACACTCACGTCCATATTTCCTCCTGTTTCCTCACTCCTGTGTCTCAGGTTGTCTCAGGCCCACAGTAAACAACAGCTTGATCATTAGCATTGTTGCCACTTTCTCTGCCTTGTTTTGCCCCTGTGCTCAATCCTTTTGCTCCTTCATCTTGGCCTCGTTGTCTTTTCCTTCTGTTATGTTGATTATTTTCTGTTTATTTCTATGTTTGCCTGCTTATTATTATAATTTTGTGCTTTTGCATCGCCATGTAAATTGACCCTCACTTGCCAGAGCCCTATTTAGATTTTTCAGTAGCATCAGTGTTAAATTGAGGTGCTGCAGCATGCGAATGCGTATTTTAACAACGTTTTGTAAATTCTGCAGTTTGATACAAAAGACTATTTTTGGTATGTCATTGCTCCAGGATGTAACAGCATCATCTGCGGTGTCCTGCAGTCAGGAGAAGAATGGTCACCCACAGAAGTGTCCTCCCAGTCCTGTTCACTCTGAGAGGGATGCACTGCTCGTTGGTATGCTCTGCGCGATCACTACATTTACAGCACACAATACAATTTTTCACTGTGGTGATAATTTATCTTCTTTAACCGTTCAACAAGCATTAAAAACATAAAACATTTATTACGTGAAACATCATGCACAGATATTTATCTTAACAGTTTAGACACTTAGCTGATGCTTTTGTCCCAAGAGGTCTGCAAAGGCTAAGATCATTAAGCCTCAAGAGTCCACCTTTGACAGGACCTGGACACATGAAATTCAGCTGTTTTGGGTTGAGTTTCTGCAGACTGAAGCTGAAATATGACAGTCAGGAACGTGAGTAAAACTACGAACATCCCTTTTTTCATCTTTTATTCACTTAATTGGAGACTCTTAACTCTGACAGGTGCATTTGACAACAAGTATGTTTTTTATAGTCATTCATTCCGAGTGCAGTCAGCAGTTTAGGAGCAGCTCTAGAGATGAAGTCAGTCAGTCATTCTGCTACTTTGGTCTAGACTGAAACATCTCAACAACTATCAGATGAATTGCTGTAAAGTTTGGCACAGATGTCTATGGTGCCCAGAGAACAAGTTCCAGTTAGTTTGATTCAATTGTCCTCTAACGGCATCATCAAGTCGGGTCACCTCATGTTGTTTTAAAGGTACGGTGGAGGAAATGTTATTACTTCTGGCACAGACGTTCATTTGGACTCAAGAAATAATTGATGATGTTTTGAAGTCATAGGTCAAATTGACTTTTCAAAATACTTTTTTGGCCTGATTATGACAAAATTTCACACAAATGTCAAATAGGATGAAATGAGGAAACTAACATTTTGTAAAATTCTAGTTTATGTTGCATTTAGTATTTTATCATGTCCTGAAGCTAAATCACAGAGTTTTAAACCGTATTGTTTTGATCCCAGTTAAATACTACATCGCTGATTTGGTGCAGGTGTACAAAGTAACTGGAACACCTTCCAAAATAAAGAAATCCAAACCACAAAGCCAACAAGTTTGGTCTTAGTAGAAATTTAACAGTGTTAGTGTTTTCTACATAGCTGTTTAGATTGAATTACATCCTAATGTTTTTTTGGTTTTTTTTTTGCTGTCCATCCCTTGTACATAACCACAACAAGCACTGGCAACACCACCTCCACCACAGTTGGATTTTTTCTGATTTGCTTCAGTCACTTTGAGGTAATAACTATGAATAATTACATATCCATTAGAGCGAGAGAGGGGGAAGATATGAAGAGAGAAAGAGCCCACTGTACTCATTAGATTACATAACACGATGTGACTTTATGATAATGGAAAATATGGCCAACATCTATTTCCCATGTGTATAATAAACTACATTATTTATAGAAGTAAACAAAGCCTTGTCCTATTTGGCTGCTCGTTGTTTTCCGGCTCACTGCATTTTCACATGTTAATTGTCAAGGACATCCGTTGGCTCAAAGCATGAAAGATAAAACTTGCTGCGTCTTGTTAGGGAGTAGAAAGAAAATGCAAATAGTGCTGGAGTTTACCAGAATATAGCACTTTCTGTGTCTGTTCATTTGGGTCCAGTTCGACCACTCTTTCAGTGCTGTGTCTATCGCAGCGTGACCATGTGTTGCCTTAAAGGTAGTTAGGAAGTCAGTGGTGTTTGTCCTTCATTTGTGCAGATTTCATTTCATTTATGAAAGTCTGGATGTTTGCTGAGGCAGAGATGGACCACGGTTAAAGATCCTGGCACCTTCTTATGTCACAATCACTCCTCTTGACATCGTGTTTGATGCTGAGTTAAAGTGAGCACCGCAGGAAAAAAGGGACACTCGACTCCTGAAGGAAAATATTTCATCAGAAAACAAAGGGTTGAATCTCTTCTCCCTTTCTCTCCCTTCACACGGTGAATGTAGATGAACACAGTTGCACAATCTTTGAACTGCTCCCTTCAAGAAAAATGAGAAGCAAAAGTATATGAGATGAAAGAGCCTCTGTTGAGCTGCACAGGCCTTTTTCCGTGTGAGTAGTGTCTTTTAAATAAGAATGAAAAATTTATTGTGCTTCTGAAAACACAATTTAAATCACCTGTTATGGACTGTCAAAGTAAAAGTAGAGTTTATGACAACTTGGTCTAGCTTCCACCATCTTTTTTGCCATCTGTACTGCACCATAATATTCTAGCTAATAAGAGTAGTAGTAGCCACTGTTATGTTGATAGGAAATCTACCTTTCTTCATTTATTCATGATAATTTTCAGCATATCTCAACTTTTTGATAATGTGAGATGTTGGAGCACAAAACAACCATAACAAAACACAAGCTGGCGTACATCTGGAACTATCCAAAGTTCCTGTTGTTGTGCCGGTCACATAATCTCGAGACCTACCACCCGAATCTCAGCTGATTTCTTGCCTCTTGGTGCTCTAACGACAAGCAGAGGTGGAGGATTATCTCTCTCCTGGCCCCATCAGAGAGTCGAGAGCAGATGGTTTGGTTGAGCTTGTGGAGAGTTTCACTCGTACACAGCTTTGATGAGAGATAACAGCATCAAAGCGTCATCAAACACTCCCTCTAATCTGGAGCCACAATATACAAGAGGCTCTTAACAGTGTCGGGAGTCTGAGGAGAGCCACTCGATGCATCCTCGCTTGTTTTTCAGTCAAACAAGAGGAGGGAGAATAATACAAACTGATTTCTTGAGGTTTTTTTTTCTGTTGTGATTTAAAGTCATGTCTGACAGGAGACAGAAACTCAAACGCCAGAGCTGCGAGACAAGGTCTGTCTTTGCATTTTGACAGTTTAATTAACATGTCTGCGTGACCTGTTTGTTCAACCTCAGGGATCATTTCAACCTTCCTGAACGTCCACCCGTTTGGAGCCAGCATCGAGTACATCTGTTCCTACCTGCAGCGTTTGGACACCAAGGTAACAGGCAGAAACACACATTCACACACACACACACACACACACACACCCACACGTATCCTAGATATAGTGACATAGATTAAATCTCCCTGCAGGGTCGACATATGGGCCTGCTGTATGCCAGGGTCCTGCTGTGCCATTTTAGTCTCCTGGCACGCAAACAAGCCTGAAGTGCAGGCGTGAGCCATCAGTCCCTGTGAGATTTATCTTAAGCCTTTATTTATCTCAAGAAAGGTTGGTGAGCGCACACGTCAATTAAAAGCTTCACACTCATTTACCTGCGCGCACCAGGCGTGTATGTAAACAAACAGGCTGTAGGCTAAAAACACACGGGTGTACTTAGACAGTCATTGACACTCAGTCCTCAATTACTTTTCATCAGTTTTCACCAGATTAGTTGTGGAGTTTGAATTAAGGCTTGACTGATGTTTCACACTGATGTTATCTTTACCTCATGATCTGATACTGAAGCTTAATACAGCGTGCTATTGATAGAAGAGAGTCGATTGTTTGTCAGTAGCTTTCTCATTTTTGTAAATAGTCATTTCAAACAGATCTTTTTTCATCAGGATCCTCCCTCCCCCATTGCAACACAATCTCCCTTTTCTTTCTTTCTTGCAAAAGGGCCCTGTGAGATATTATGGTTTGGGTAGTTCGGTGGTTTTGGGGGTTTGTTCTCTCAGTCTGACTGTCATCTGAGCACAGAGCACAATCCTCCAGTTTTTAAAGAAAATCATGCAACACGGCTCAGTGCAACTCTCACATGTGTTGATTTTCCAGTAACTTCCTCTTCTACATCCAAAACATTAATGGATACACATTTTTTATTTAGACTTGGAGCAGTTCAAATACCAATCACGTTTCACTGATTTGACTTCACTGTTATTTATTCAGCAGCTTTACTTCTTGATGTATATATGGGGAGAATAAATGACAATGTAATGCAGAACATGAAGAAGAAGAGACAACTTCTAACAATTTGAGGCAAAGGCTATATAAACCTGGAGTTAGCATAAACCTCTGATATATTCAGAATACAAATATTTAGATTTGTATAGTAGTCTTGCATTACACCTGAAGTAGTTAAAGACACACTGGGAGTTGCCTGATTCAACCACATCCCCTCAGGTTGACGGCTGATGAAATCCACAGTTGTTGTTGGATCAGGGTGACCGCTTTATCTCACCAGGTTATTTTCTCCTGATGTATGACGAAGCATCGCTGACCTTCCCTGTGGTCAAAATCTTGTTTGTCTGGAGAACTTTCATATATATATAGCCACTGTTCCTTTGCTCTATTACAGTCTTTCTCTTTCTGTCCTGCTGCCGTTATCGCTGTCTAATTTTATCACATGTCCCCATTCGCACAACTTATTGATAAATATATTCATGTCCTGCGTCTGCCTGCTGCTGCTGCCACTGCCACTTTAGGCTGTTAGTCAGCCTGATTCCTCTGCGTGTTTGAGCTCATTCCTGGTTTATAATCGAGCAGAGCTTTGTCATCACCAGCCAGTATTCGTACAGACAATCAGTGTTATTCTGTTGGATCTGATAGGTCACCTATAGATCAGACCTACATCTGATCAGAATGTCTGATCAAAAGTCCAAAAACTCTATTTACAGCCATGTAAAACTGAGAACACCAGCTTGTTTGATAACGACTTGTCAGCATGTGAAAATCATGTTTCACTTTGCTGCAGTGATGTAGAAATGTACTCCAGGGTGTCTTAGTACACTGTTGGGTGTTTTTACAGCTGCAAAACAGCCAAACGATGAAGCACATGATCAGCCTGGTTTTAAGCTGTGTTTTAGTTCGGAGTGGTGTTGTTATAAATCCTAAACTGCTCTTATTATTCTTTACCTTTTTTTATGGAATAAAACAAATTGATATAACGTATTAATTAGCAAGCTCATTAGTTTGGCAGATCGTTTTTACTTTTGGACAGAGCCAGGCTAGCCCTTTCTCTCCATTTCTACTGTTTATGCTAAGCTAAGCTAAGCATCTCCTGGCTACAGCTTCTTATTCACAGTACAGGTAAGAGTAATATTACTCTTAACTCTCTGCAGAATGAGTATTTTCTTTAAATGTCAAGCTGTTGCTTTAAACGTGTGTGTGACATGCATGTGACTGTGTGTGTGCTTTTGTTAAAAGTCTGTGCGCGTCTGTTTGCCTGTGCATCTGTTGTTTCAACACTGACTCTGCACATCAAGCAGCCCACAGACTTTTGTCAATACCGCTGGCTGGACTCCCCAACAACAAGCCCAATCCTCTCTGCTTATCTACCAGCTCCACACTCACACGGCTCCATTGTCTGTAATGATACACCAGTCCTATCGCCATGATGGACCTTAATGCATCCTGACATCGGCACCAGGCTTGAACAACCTAGTTATTAATGCAAGACACTGTGGGTTGTCTACAGCAGCTCGCACAGTGGATTCCCGTCTCTACTGTCACCTTAGCCTTTGTGATTCTCCTCAGTGGTGTGAACCAGTGTAAATCCTGTCATGTAACTCATATCATCTTGATGCTTGCCCTATTCATTGGGTTTAAGTGTGAGCACTGTGTGTGAGCATAATGAAAATGAAGAGCAGAGGTGTGAGAATGTCTGTGTTAATTTGCGTGCAAAAGTAGCTTTGTGTGTCAGCTTGCCCGTGTTATGTGCATGTTTCTGCAGATTAACCCCGCCGACGTGGAGGCTCTTCTTTCTCGGCTGCCTTGCACCTTCAGAAAGGAGCTGACTGGTGTCGGCGCCAGCCTGGAAAAACGCTGGAACTTTTGCGGCTTCCAGGGCATCAAGAGCACGTAGACGGTGCAGACATGGAGGAGACGACATGCGGATGCAAAAACACATTGCACAGAAAAGTGCGGGAAGCCCACAACTAATGGGCTCAACCTGCCCAGACAAGAGCACAAATTATTCGCTGCAGATCTCAGATCAGGGAGGGGTGTTCCGTGTAGGTGGCAGAGAGATAAATATACAGGTTTTTGTGATGGTAAATTAATTGGCAGCATTTCTATAGCGACCAAGAGGTGGATGTATCACTATGGTGATAGTCACGTCATCTCTCACTTCTCTTTTGTGTCTCTTTTTTTTTTTACTCATAGGCTTGAACCCTTCAGAGAGCCAATCTCAGCAGAGTCACGGGATTGGTTGTATTTTTATACTCAAGCCCACAGTGGGCTCAGCGTGCTAGCAGACCTGGACTAAAAGGGCTACACACGAAGGTCATCAGGGGTCTACTTTCAACCTCAAAACTTTTTTTTACTATTTCGTCGGGATTTTGTACAAACATGTAAAATAAATCCTTTTAATTCCTTCTATTCACTGTGTAGATTTTCCAGTCAATTTGAAGTTATTTTCAAGTGCTGAATAATGCTCCTATTTGGTGCCTCATAATTGTGCTGTCAGTTCTTAGATGGACAATGAACAGAAGACAGAGTGATCAATGTGAAGCTGTGAATTTTAAAATGAGGACAGACGTGGTTTGCAGCTGTTGAATTTCTTGTTAGATGTGTTTCTAAACTGGTCATTTGAAGCTGATCAGAGCAGTGAATTTCTTATTGTCATGAAGAAGATGGTGCACATCGGCCATCAGAGTCACGCTGTGCCTTTCAGGTCTGGCTCATCTTACAAAAACAGACTGTTTTCTTTTAAGTTTATTTCAAATCATTGAATGTGAACCACAACAAACTCTTTTGTTATTGCTGCACTCATTATTGTGTTTTCAGCCGCAGATGATGGTGTTCACTGTACAATGTGGGACAAGGAGCTTCTTTTGTTTGTAAGAGGGCTCAAAGAAAGAGTTGGGTGTTTTGTTTCTGCAAATATGTTCAAGGCAGTTTATACATGCCAGGAAAAAAGACCTGATGAAGTAGTTGATGGATTCATGGGAAAAATAACAATTTTGAGTGGAGCAAAGGTGGTGAAATGGATTTAAAATAAGAGCATCAGGTGGTTTGTTGGCTTCACAGGAAATTACAGAAATGACGCAACAAAACTTGACTTTTGGGACGACTAGTCATAGTATCCGTTCAGTCTAAACTCATTATCCCAGTTTATGTCAATGGAAAGACATGAATCTGACTCATTTCATAACTGGCGAGTACTCATCTACCATCGGCCAAGCCTGATTGCAAACCATCCTGAAAACGAGCTTGTACTGCCATCTGTTGGACAAATTTAAGAATTGGAGCTTTGCAGCGGTCAGTCCCCCTCAGCTCAATAAAGGCTGGCATTGTGCTGATGCTATGTGTGATGGTATTTCAGGAGGTGCTGTTACCTACAGTATGAGTGACCAGTGGTGCATTTTAAGTGTTTTGTCTTGGGAGCTTATATCCGGGAGGTTCAGGATAATGAAAAATGTTCACTCAGATCCCTTTAAAGGGACTTATTTGTCTAACAGTTTGATTTAATAACAGCATTACAATGCACTGTACCAATTAGCTTAATACTAACAATACTATCATGCTGTGTAGCACATTGCAAACAGCTGAAACATCTTGTGATACCTGGCTTCAGTGTGAGGCGACACTTCAGTCTGCATGCACTCAAATGTGAGAAATACCTTCTTCTCACAGTTTAAGTTTTAATTATTGTATCATTTATGTTTTCCCACATCCCAGATCCCCTCAGCATCACACTTTAAATCCAAGTAGGACACGGACCAAATAGCACTCTATTAAGCAACATGACACCTAAATTAAATGAAATTATAAACTTTTTCCTTTAAATATTGTAAAAAATGTCTCTGACATTAACTCGTTCACCTGTCAGGTACCAGCTCAAGACAGATGTGCGTGTGCATGTGAAAAAAGGAGTAAAACAGAAGAAACTCCCTCATGACTACACTGTTAAATACAATAGAGATGCTGGAATGCTACATATTAACTTCAACTACATTGTGTTAAATGTGTGGTGAACAATGAGGAGGCTAATGAGGGGTGTAAATGGTCGTTCCAGTCACCAGCGGAGCGCTCGCGCAGAGATCTTGCAGCCCAAATGCATTTCATTTAGTGAGTAACACAGTCATTGAGTTTTTGAGTCTGTTTCCCTTCCAGCTGGAGAAAATTAGTGTTTTCGTACAGTCGCTCTGTTCTACATGTGCTGTGCGTCCATGATATCCAGATATTTGGCGTCGATCATTTTGGGAAGCAGGCTGGTCCTGGGAGAAAACACAGAGAGATACTAAATGATACTGTGCATTCACAACAAAATTGTGTTTTTAGACAAAAAGACCCCAGTGTGACGAGTAAATTGATCTCCATATGTAAAACAGTGGAGTGCTCCAGCATGAATTTCAAACTAATTTTATGCAGACGCTGCCTTGTTGGCTCCTATGGTCCCACTCTGCCCCCTCTTGGCCTGGGTCACCTTACCTGATGGGGACGAGCAGGATCATCAGAAGGGGGAAGACCATCTTCATGTAGGGCAGTGGATACATCCCGAAGGCGCACAGGATGATCAGCTGGATCATCTGCACGCCTGTGAAGTAGTGAACCTTCCTCTGAGGCACACGCCGGATGTAGTGGGTGGGAGGATAAGAGGTCTAGAAGTGGTAGAATTACAAATGATGACAATTTGCATTATATGTTGTATTGCTTAAGTAAACTAACATCGACTGATAGCATTTCCAGTTGTTCATTCGGTGTTTTACATGAAAAATATGTGTTGTTGCAGCTTAAATGAGGAAATCAGTGAGAAAAAAATGGAACCATCCCCTGGGTACATTTTCACCAAATCGTCATGCTCCAATAAGCTATTTTTCATGTTATTGTGCATTATTTTGTTATTACAATACTTGTTGTTACAGATAAACAAGAAAGACAGACAAAGCGATACAAACAAGCAAACAGAAGCTATTCAGCCATGGTGTCCTTCCTGCTCACCTGTTCTTTAAGCAGCAGGGCCATGCGGTCCACCATCTGGTTCCCATCAAGTGAAGTGGCTGCGATGTAGAGGAAGAGGCCGTAGAGGACGGGTTTCGGGATCCACTGCAGAGGGATGGGCAGCATGAATGCCGACAGGCCAATCAGGATGTTGGCCACCAGCGAGGTCAGACGTGTCTCCTTCACACTGACAATACTGACACAAAGGCAAAGAGAATATACCAATAAACACTCACTTACAATACTTAATTTATTCTTAATTCTTAATAACTGTAGAGCTGTGCTTACTTTCAAAGGTTTTGGCTTTAGTGTGGACATGATTGTTAACTGACATGATTGTTAACTAATTATTTTGACATCTTAGATTGTTTAATGTGAAAGATCTGTTGAGGTCCTAAACAGGTGATGGTATCCAGTATTTCACAAAAAATAAACAAAACTTAAGATAAGTCAGAGACATGTGAGAGACTGGTCTGTTGGATGTATCTTGGAACTTCCTTTGGTTCACTGAGAACCAGAAAACATTTCCTTTTAACTAAATTGCCACAGATATCTTAAAGGAAAGTTAATTTCCAATGACCAAAAGAACTTAATATTGCTTAAAGATGATTAAATGATCAACTTATAACAACAGCAATAGTAAATATTCTTATTATTATATTTGTTAATGATACACTGACTTTAGTTGTATTTTTTAGTTCTGTAGTGTTGAGATATTTTCAAAATATTTGTAGTTGTGTTAAATATTTAAACATTATATCAGCAGACTATTAAAAAAAAATAAAGTAGGAATGATACCACAAAAAGAAATCTGCAGTTTGCATACCAAAATAATCCAGAAAAATGTTTTTTTATCCTCTATGACCAAACAATCTCAAGGTTCACTTATCTACTTAAGCCTGGAGCTTCTGACATGTCACATGGTCTCTGAGGTCTTATGTCAAGCTCAATGTGGGAAGAACGTATCTGATTTCATGAGTTGAGGTAGCTGCTGTGTCCAATGTCAAACGTCTTCATTTCATTTTCAGACAGCATTACTTTTAAAATAGATGTAACAAAAGCATCACAAACTATGTTTCTTAAATATATGTTTACTTCACCAACTATTTAGTTAATTCGGTCGGCATTCGAGCCAACAGCACTGTTAAAGAGCCTCCTAACAGGTTTCGACAAGCCAGCGTTTTCAGTCAGCCACGAGCTGGATGTCTTTCAAAGCTCTGCTTGGTTTTTGTCCTCTTTTTAAACTTTACTCACGTCGTGTAGAGGTGTCCGTTCTCTACGTGCTGTTCCACTTTGGCCAGCTGACGGGCGTGCAGGGAGGAATGTGGGAAGGCGGCGTGCATCCATGGCAACCCTAGACAGGACATGAGGATGTTGATGAAGCCAGTCAGCATTAAGTCCCAGTGGAACACCGTGCCTTTTAGCAACCTGGTACAGACACACACACACACACACACACACACACACACACACACACCAGTTTCAAGTGGTTTGTCACTGAAAGACTGCAGCAGTACTTCTTTTCTTGTCATGAATTTACTTTTTGATGAGAAAAACAAACATGAAGATAAAATTTGACCTCTTGTAGATTTGTTTGATAAATAAAAAATGTTTTTATGAGAACGCTCCCTCTTACTTGTGCTCTGGTACGTGTGTGAGCGAGATGACAATGTTCTGGTCGATGAAGATGAGCAGTGCGAGGAGGAAACCCAATCCGACTGCGCTCAGTGTGTTCATTCCCGACAGCTTTTCAAATGGAGGGAAGTTGAAGATCGGACCGTCATGGACACTGAATACGGGAACTAATGGGAGCATGAGATTTTTAGGAAAGATCCACAGAGTTTTAACATTTTCCCAAAGTAAAACTGACATAATGACGCATTAAAAGAAATGCATGAATTGTGAACTATGCTGCAACTAAGCTTTGTTTTAAAGCAACATTCAACTCAGTGTCTTTGACCCACATTGATTCAGAACCTACACTGTGTTGAAACCTCACTGGAAGCAAATATTTTCCTTTCCCCATCCTCCAACAGAGGATTTATGAACAGTGAGAGCTGTTCCGTGCCAAGGTTGTGACTTTAAGTCTCAGAGGTACTCTTCTTCTATCAGTTCTTTTATTTGAGAGATCTGCACTCACGCTGTATGTCAAGGAAGAGGTAGGAGCCAATGAAGGAGAATATCACCACAGAGATAGGCAAAGCACAGTCAGACACCACCTCTCTGATTTTGTCATTCAGATACGGGCTGTGGGAGAAAGGAAGAGACACATATTTTAACATTGTGCAACTCTGATGTAATAAATTCAACAGGTTTTGCTGCTGTATTTACAGTAGTTACTCTCTAAACTTGAAAAATAATCCACGTAAGTCACTGAAAGTTTGCCACTGAAGGGAAAGAACGATGACATCCCGGGAGTCAGACGTGAAAATACATGATGGCAAAGTCACATTAATCTGCCTCATGTATTACATTTTTGTACCTGAAGGGTGGAAATCATTGCTGATGATTTGTAACCTTCTCCCCGACTCCTGGGATAGAAATGTTCCCTCTTTCTCAAGTTATATGAAGCTTTGTGCAGCTTCTACAGGCAGTGGTGTAAAAGTCCCTGGCTACGTTTACTAGTTACAAGCACTTGAGTACAGATTTCATGCGCTCCCATTAGATGCTACTTCATATTTAAATCAGTGGTGAATGACAATGGCTGAGGCGGAGCTGATTCTAGATATTTACTTTACTGCAGGGTTTTGTCACTCACAGTGCCCACTTCCTCACTTAAATGTAGCACAGCATCAGTTTGTAACACTGCATACATTTTTAATGCAGTGTTACTACTCAAATAAATGTGTTGTGTTAAATATGCATGTAATAATTTTTTTATCATTTAATTTCAGTAAGTGAACATACCTCCTCTTGATGAGGTAGAGGGCGTATCCCAGCCACAAAGTCCCCAACATGAGCAGCAGACAGAGGATGGGCCTTTCTCTTGTGCACAACACCAGAGACTCAGGCAGGAAGATTAACGCGTGTCCTTCTGCATGTCCCATCACTGAGACAGTCCCATTATGATGTCCGAGCGCGCGTCCCGTCTGGTTCTTCGTCTTCTCAAGAATCTCATTAATCTGCTGAAGCACCAGTGTGCTGTTTGTGGTCGCCAGTGTGGGTCCGTGGTAGAAGTGGTTAAAAACTGAGAAATATGGGTAAAAGAAGAGAGATTAAATTCATGGCTGCATACCGCTGCAACCAGAACATGCTGATTTTCTCAAAATAACAAGAGACTTTCCTCAATTATAGCAAAAGAAACACACTTTTATGTAAAAAATACAACTGCTGTTGCGGCTTAAATGACAAAAGTGTGCCACTTTCCCCGGGGTGTTAGTTTAGCTGTTTGGTCAAATTAATTCTGATTTGTTCAGCAGGTTATTGCTGCAAACAGGCTCTTGTTGTTATTATTCTTATTTTTCATGTTTCTACAACATAGTGTGTCATCATTAGTATGTGCAAAATTATTTTGCTATCACTTTATCACAAAACTTTCTTATTTGGCAAGACCAACATAGCTAGATAAAACAAGCTGTTCTCATTATAAAAGGAGAAGGAGGTGCGCTGTTATAACGAGAAACTTCCAAATGCAGTTACAGTAACAAGATAAAGAGATTGTAGGCTACATCTGCAAGAATGGTTTAAATATGTTTTATTTGATACTTGTATACTTGTATGTATGATTGTTCGTCTGCAATAGAAGGCTGAATCCCCTACAGGGCGGATGCACCATGGGCAGCTCACATGGCTGATAGAGGCAGACATTCACCACTTTTAGAGTGGTTACCAGATAAATATAAATATTAAAAACTATATATGTAAACCTATATGAGTATAAATGTAACAACCACACAGTGCTTTCCTACATACCAATTGGTGATATATAACTACACAAGAAATGTTTCATTTCCTGTAAAAATACAATAATTTGGCATTTTGTAACAGTGAGAAGATGTTTTGTAATATCTTGATATATTGTGAAAAGGCCCAAGGGACTGAACAAACATTTTTGTCATGATGGCAGTAATATGCTTCTGCACAAACTAGAAGACTAAGCATGACTTTATTTCCTCGTACTCTGACTGACTGACACATTTAATATATTTGTCAAGTCTCCTAAACAGCCAAAGGCCCATTCTGGATCTCAACAAAAAATAAGAAATGCTGAGGTAAAGAATATAAATTAAAGTACACTTTTTACTTCTATTTCACATTACAATGGGTGTCTTTAGATATGTTTGGCCTTTTTATCAATACGTTTCCCATTTTATTTTTATGTTCTCTCTATATTTCCAGCCACTGAAGCATGTTCAGGCACACACTGTATACAAGATTTGTTTAGTTTGATGTAGTTGTTCAGTAGGAAACTACAACAGCCTGAGGCTTAAAGAAGACAGGAGAAAGCTCTAAAGAAGTCGCCGTATGCTCATCTATTTACTTCCTGTCTTGTGAAAAAGATATAAATAGAGGGAATGTGAAAGACTCCATTATATTCACATTACAGCGTTGTCTGTTTTTCTACAACACACAGGGGGGCTTGGTTGATTTCATGCTTGCTTTTTCTCTAAAGACTCCATGATGGATATGTATATTTGATGGGCTACATTACCTATAACAAACGACAGGCAGGATGTTTAGACATTTCCCCACAGCGCTGGACAGATAGCTTCTCTGCAGAAGCATTCAAAACATGTTAAATGTAGTCTGACCTTGGCTTGACTTACTTTTGACGGTGCCTTTCACTGCATCCCCGACAAATGCTATGGAGATGAACAATGCAATCACTTCTTCTGTTGAGCTAAGAGATAATGGAAATATAAAAATAGCATGGGGTGATCATTCATGTTTTATCAAAATACAGGCACAGACATAGCATCCATTCAAGGCTAAAAGATGGCCCAGATGGAGAGGGTATATTAAACAAAATTAATAATTATGGCTGGAAACAGGAACTCACAACAGATGTGTTCTCTCTTATCATTGACCTCATGACCACACGGTTAGTTATATATATTACAAGTATGGGTCCTGTGTCTGTGATATGTCGTGGTAACAAATGTTGTCTGAGAGTGGTGCTGCGTATTCACCGTTTGAAGAGTTTCATCAGCAGACTGACGTTGAATAAGCCTCCAAGGATGAGGAACAGGCTGTTCCATAAACCAATGCAGGCATAGAAAGCATCAAAGTCGAGGTCGTAGTCGTCGCAAATGCCCCTGATAACTAAAAAAAACATACGTAAGGACACAGACATGGGCACAAACTGTTCATTGTAATTATTCTGAATACTGTTGCACATGTGTTTTTAAGTGTAGGTGGAGTAGGAGAGAAGGTATACGGGATTTAAAGATAACCTGTAACACTTTCACTTGTGTTTTTTTTGTCTATAAGGGAAAGTCACAGTCATATTACATGCAGCTAACGCACAAGATGTACTTGTAGGGTGGCTACACATTCGCCCTTCACTTTCTAACAACAAGGCCCAAGAAAATCTGAAAACTGATATATTATTGGGTTGTGTTCTTGCAAGCAATATCGTTTGTCATATTGTGAACAATTTCCACAGTTTTAAGCTTTGACCTGCTCTATTCAGTTAGGTGACAGGGTTATTCTAGGTGAATAGTGGATAGTAGCAGCCTGTGCTCAAGGCAACCACTCGCTGTCTGAAAGCACCTTAAAGCTCCTTTGAAATTACACACAGTTATTTGATTAAGTGGAAAATCTATATAGCACAGACATCCTCAATAGTGTGTCCAAGATCACACTGAGAGAGCCCCCAAAAGGATCTTGAAAACATTACTGGGTAGAAGAAAATCTGGACTATTTCACCTGCTGATGCCTCGATCCACCAAAGGATTAGTAGAAGGAAACAGACAGTGGACTCACCTGTCAGGTAATCTGCCTACTAACTGTTTTGAAACTAGTTTGTGATCAGCATCTGGCTTGAAATGCAATGCATTTGCTGCAAGAATATACTGAGCTTTTCTGTTTGCAGCTGATGTGTTTTAATAGCAGGAGACCTCACACACCACTTATGAAGATGGCCAGCGGAGCAGTGGTCAGAGGGATGACCAGTGGTGAGCCAGCAAACAAAGCATAGATTACTCCTCCAATACTCTGCCCGACAATGGTCTTCTGAACATCTGTCGAAACAGCAGAACGTCAGCACTTTTGCTCCCTTTAAATTAAATAATTTAATATATTAGAGGATTTTGCAGACCAAGACAATTAAAAACAGGAGTCCTTACCTATCTCTCCTCTTGTACTTTCATCATTCAGTGAGCCAAAGGCAATTGCAGGCAGCAGAATGGCAATGTAGAGGAAGATAGCAGTGGTGGTGTACTTCAGCAGACAGCGGTCCTTCCCGATTATACCTTGATGGATTATTTAAAGGGTTATTAAAGATATAACAGCCAAAAGAGTCAGGACAGCCAAAGTAATGCAGTTATCTTCACAGTGTAGCCGTTACAAATCAGCTAGAAAAACACTATATGGGCCCACTTTAGGAAGCAGTATTACAAAAGCGTATTAGTACCATCTGTGAAGTCTGAGGGGTAGAGCGGGAGTCTCCGACGGAGGTCATCATAAACACCTTTACCGGCTTTAAGGAAATCTTTACACTGTGAGAAGAAGGACAGAATCTAGTCAGGTGAACACTTCAGTCAGTCAGTACAACTCCAGTCCATTGATTTAAAGACTTGCACTGAAATGTGCACAAATATGATGAGCGCAGGGACCAGAGAATCACGTCCACTGGTGGAACAACACGGTGGTTGTTGGATCTTGTTCCACCTGTAATCACAGAGCCACAACAGGCCAGGCGACAGCTTGCACTGCTCAAGATTTAATCTGGGTAACAGTGTTGGATCAGGTGTGTGCAGTTGGCGTGTGCTCTGCACCTAAACTGGATGATTACAAAAGGTCCTGCAATGCATTCTGGCCCTGATTTTCATGCATCATTGAAATTTTTTTTTAACTACATCAACCAGTTTGAAGGCTCAGTGATGACACACTACAGATTGGTGCTTTTTACAACTCTGCAAAGCTATAAGGCTGTAATCCCTTTGCCCCTGTGTAGACAACCAAGCTGCAAATGTGGAAATACACAAAAAAATAAGCATGAATGTGCAGTTACATGTATTTGTTTGGCCAGTGGAGCGTTGCTACAACTTCTTTGCTGGACACCTATTTTTACACATTTTCTGGCAGGATAATGGTTCTTTTGATAAATAATAAATCACGTAGAGACACTTGAGGGGGAACATTGCTGACATCAGTAAAAAATCAAAGATACTGGCACACCTGAGCTTGCTTTTCTATTATGCAATTTTGGAATTGCCAAATAGGTTAAAGGTTGGTTTGGCAGCAGCAAACCTGCATTTAAATGCTGTTCTAAAACTGTTCAGGGCATCAGGTGTAGCCACAACCTGTTTTTAACTTTGGTCTTTTACAATCCAAATACACACTTTCTCTCTAGGCAATATTTGGGTGTTCCCTCGTGCCCAGTCTCCTGCTGAGTGCACACATTTCCTCTTAATTTAAACACTGGACATAATGAAGTACTTTATCATTACATGGGGCTGCATACATTCTACTGCCAAAACCATGGCAGACTTGGCAGCTTGTTCAGTCTGTTGCCCAGCTGCTGCTCATTCCTCAGGCCTGGCTGATAGAGTGTGGAAACAGGATAATCAGATAATCTGGCTCAACTACTTTATACTTTACTGCATCGTGTCTTTATATGCCTGGATGGAGTGGGAAAACATGAGGGTGGTCTCCACATGTGGAGAGCTAGCAATCAGTAGAGAATATAAATGTTGGTTTTACTAGTAACAACTCCCAGTTAGGGAGAGTTATGTTTCTGTATTTGAGCTTTTAGAGCCAATTCTTTGTCACCCACCTATTTATTTCATTAGTTATTGAACATTTTAACCCATGTTAGTCAATGACCGCTCGTTATTATTTCAGTAAAATTATTTTTCTGTCGTTGTTGCAGCATGGAGCCGATATGTCACACCTGAAGTGGTTTCCCTCTACGTGGATCTGAGTCCTCCACTTCCTCCTCCACCACCTTCTCGCTGACTATGGAAAGCTGCTGTCGCTGGCAAACCAGCTCCTGTTTGAACTCCTCCTGGGTTTTGGCCTCTAGAAGCTTCTGCCTGAAGGAAATGTCAGAGAACATCGTGGAAAATGTTCTCCCGAGTTCAATGGCCGACTTGGTGCTTTTCTGGAAAGGATGATGAGAAAGGTATAGAGAAATCAGCTCTTGATCATTATTTAAAGCAAGACCCTTAATAACAACTTTAACAATCTTTCTTAACATTTGGTGCCATTTTTGCTTAATTATTAATATTAATATTCTGTTCCTTATAGTTCTTAATGCTTGTGAATTATCTCAACGGTGTGTAATTTTATAATTTTATAATGGCAACTTATTTATTTTTTAGGTTTACAGCAACATTTATTAATAAATAAAATTAATAAGGTCAGCATAGACATCCAAACCCCTAGGCAAAACTATGGTATGTGGCTTCTGAGACAGCACCTGAATACAGCTGCAAAAATTATTATTTTATTATTGATTAATCTTCCTTTCATTTTGTCTATTTATTATTTGTAGTTAAAAATGTCCTTCCCCAGGGCCCAAGGCATCTAATCATCTATTTAACCTGGTCTGGGAAAAACAGCTAATATTCTAAGAGCAAATTTTTGGCACTTTCCTTTAAGCAAGAAGTTTCTGGTCAGTTTTTGTTAATCGAATAATTGACTAAACGTTTCAGCTCAACACCTGGGCTAAGAAAGCCAGCAGATGTCTATTATGAAAGAGATCGTACCGTTCTCGGGGGGGCCAGGATGAGGATGACATATCGAGCCTCGCAGCAGTTGACTCCCCAGTTCTGTGGCCTCTCCAAACGGGTAATGCAGACGTGACGTCTCTGCAGGCTCCTCACATTGGAGCTGAATTGATGAAAAAATCATTTATTTTGAATCACTGGTGTGTAAATGGTTGATTGTTTAGCCTTATGTATTGGCAGGTTTACATTATAACCAAAACAAAATTACTTTTCCAATGAAATGATTTTTTGGTGTTCCACATTCACCTACTGAGCTGGAGGCTGGACAAATGAGTCAAAGTAGCACCTTTATTGCACATATATTATTGTAGATGAACTCACAGAATACAAAGCCAGGACTGCTGGTAACGAATACCAGTGGAAGTAGCAGTCACACCCTGAATGGTCTCTGACAGTAGGTGAACTGTGGGAGCATAAAACACTGCACTGAACTGAATTGAGCTGTATATTGACACGTCAGGCAGCCTCTAAAGCAAAAACTTCCTCTCAAAGTGCTTCAGAGTTCACGTCAAGTAAGTTGTTCTCACCATTAAACTCCTTCCCGCCTGCATCTGTGAACAGTGAGTTCATGACCTCATCCACATCGCAGCTCCCGTGGCTGTCTTCCACCACATGCGTGATCATTCGCCTCAGGACCTCATCCAGAGTGGTGGCTTTCTCATCCAAAAGGATGCTGGCCTGGGCCAGGAAGCTGTCCAGGTCTTTGTGGGCGCGCACTTCCTCCTGGAAGTTCATAGGCTTTACATACTAGTGTGAGCCAAGAACAAGAGAGAGTTTTGATTAATGTAGGTTTATTGTGAGAATGTCACAGTGCAAATGAGATGTTAAAGGGCCAAGGCCACACTGATATAATTACTGCCCGCCCATCCCCTCCTTTGCAAGTCACATACCAATGCAGGGTGTATGCATTAAAGAAAGTTGTCTTTATTTATAATGGAGGAACATGAATTACGCTTTCTCTTTTAAGAGGAGAAGAAAATAGCATATATGAAAGCTTGTCTGGGTTTTCTCTTTCAAGAAAATTTTCTACAAGTAGTGAAGTAAAGTGAAGTGAAGTGAAGACCCCCCTCAGGCCAACCCTATGAAAAATTTTCAAGGGCACACAGTATCAATTATTAGTAAAAAAGATAAAATAAAATTAGAGCAGGAGGAGGGGAAAATATTCTGAGGAAAACTCTCAAAAATTTTCAAAATTTGCTGATTTAAAAGAAATATACTCAAAGTAGTAAATTTAAAAGAAAAGCTGAAAAACGTATGCCATGGAACCACATCACTTTATAATCTAATGCAAAATCACTAGTATTTCTTTGTTACTAAATCCAGTTACAAAGTAGACTTACAGACGTGGACAAAATTGTTGGTACCCCTCAGTTAAAGAAAGAAAGTCCACAATGCTCACTGAAATGACTTGAAACGTTCAAAAGTAACAATAAATCAAAATTTCTTGAAAATTAAATAATCAAAATCAGCCATTACTTTTGAGTTGTTGATTAACATAATTATTTATAAAAACAAACTAATGAAATAGGGCTGGACAAAAATGATGGTACCCATAACTTAATATTTTGTTGCACAACCTTTTGAGGCAATCACTGCAATTAAACGATTTCTGTATTTGTCAATGAGCCTTCTGCACCTGTCAACAGGTATTTTGGCCCACTCCTCATGAGCAAACTGCTCCAGTTGTCTCAGGTTTGACGGGTGTCTTCTCCAAATGGCATGTTTCAGCTCCTTCCACAGATGTTCAATGGGATTCAGATCTGGGCTCATAGAAGGCCACTTCAGAATAGTCCAACGCTTTTCTCTTAGCCATTCTTGGGTGTTTTTGTCTGTGTGTTTTGGATCGTTGTCCTGTTGGAAGACCCATGACCTGCGACTGAGACCAAGCTTTCTGACACTAGGCAGCACATTTCTATCCAGAATGCCTTGATAATCTTGAGATTTCATTTTACCTTGCACAACTTCAAGACACCCTGTGCCAGATGCAGCAAAGCAGCCCCAAAACATAACTGAGCCTCCTCCATGTTTCACAGTAGGGACAGTGTTCTTTTCTTTGTATGCTTCATTTTTGAGTCTACGAACATAGAGCTGATGTGCCTTACCAAAAAGCTCCAGTTTTGTCTCATCTGTCCAAAGGATATTTTCCCAGAAGCTTTGTGGCTTGTCAACATGCATTTTTGCAAATTCCAGTCTCGCTTTTTTATGATTTCCTTTCAACAGTGGTGTCCTCCTTGGTCGTCTCCCATGAAGTCCACTTTGGCTCAAACAACGACGAATGGTGCGATCTGACACTGATGTACCTTGGCCTAGGAGTTCACCTTTAATTTCTTTGGAGGTTGTTCTGGGCTCTTTGGATACAGTTCGAACTATCCGTCTCCTCAATTTGTCATCAATTTTCCTCTTGCGGCCACGTCCAGGGAGGTTGGCTACTGTCCCGTGGGTCTTAAACTTCTGAATAATATGTGCCACTGTTGTCACAGGAACTTCAAGCTGCTTAGAGATGGTTTTATAGCCTTTACCTTTAAGATGTTTGTCTATAATTTTGTTTCGAATGTCCTGGGACAATTCTCTCCTTCGCTTTCTGTTGTCCATGTTCAGTGTGGTACACACCTTTTCACCAAACAGCAAAGTGACTATTTGTCTCCCTTTAAATAGGCAGACTGACTGATTATGAGTTTGAAAACAGCTGTGATGTCAATTAAAGGACACACCTGAGTTAATCATGTCCCTCTGGGCAATTAGTTTTCAGTCTTTTATAGAGGTACCATCATTTTTGTCCAGCCCTATTTCATCAGTTTGTTTTTTTAAATAATTATGTTAATCAACAACTCAAAAGTAATGGCTGATTTTGATTATTTAATTTTCAAGAAATTTTGATTTATTGTTACTTTTGAACGTTTCAAGTCATTTCAGTGAGCATTGTGGACTTTCTTTCTTTAACTGAGGGGTACCAACAATTTTGTCCACGTCTGTAAGTCTTATGACTTATATCATCCAATGTTACATACACAATACACAGTCTGCGTCTGAGGGATTGATCCAGCCTTGCAAAGTGAATCAATGTGCTTCCTTAACAAAATAACACCAACTACATTGGTGCTAATACCAGCATACAAGTAAATCCAAATATTTCCTCCCAGTTCCCTGCTGATGCTTTCCCATTTTACACAGTTCTCAGTTAGTTCAAAACATCCAGTGTGAGCTGGAAGGATTTGGGAATTTGAAATTTGTGGATTTAAGCTTTAAAATGAGACAGGAAGACAAAGAATCTTTTCTAGGCTGTATAATCAGTGATAAAAATGTGAAAGAAACAATAAAATGCTGCTTTTCTGCAGTGACACATAACACAGAGAGGTCGACTAGAAAAGCAAATCTTACTTTTCTTGTTGTATTTAAAAGACCAAACCCATGGCTGTCAGGATCTGCAAAAGAAAGGCACATGGAAATTTAACTTAAACAGACCAAACTTTGACTCATACACACAGTCTCCAGCCATTGATCTATGCTCTAAACCCTGCAGTAAATTGTTTGTTCATATTTTCAGTTATTCTCTGAATTAACTAAAGTACAGATTCCAATCTATCTTGTATATTTAATAGGGAGTACTCGCTGCCAGTTCATGTCCAGTCTGTCTCAGTTGTTGGCACGCACAATTTCCTAAGTGCAGAGACTGCAAAATATTGTCAGACAATGAAAATCTCAAGAGTAGGACACAACCTCATAGCACACACCTGCAACAAACATCTGTTCTTTCTAATTTATATTAACTTTTAGAACAAACCTCAACACAAACATATTAAAAAGAAACATGCACCTGACACACTGATCTGGATCTGGTTGTCATAGATGTGGCCCTTGTGAGTGACAGGTGATTCTTGCCCACAATCCTCCTGTTGCTCATCCTGCAGCTCTGTGGATAAAGCACAAATGATCGGAGTCAAGTATCAACCAAGTCTCAGTTTATATGTTTCATATAGTTTTGTCGTTTTAGCTGAGGAGTTTGTATGTGAGAGCAGCTTCTTTACTACAGCACAATTAACTTTACAGTTGAATTATTTATATTATATACGTAATAATCAAGATTATTTCTTGGATCAGCCTAACAGTGAGATAAAACAATGCTTTGTACCGAGGCCGAGCTTCTCTAGCCACATTAATAATGTCTCTAGTAAGGGACAATTTATTTTTGCCTCCCACCACTCTGCCATCTGTTGACAAGCACACAGCAAGAGGGAGAAAGAGAGAGACCCAATAAAAATCCCCCTTAAACCAGACGTGCAGCAATATAACAATAGCAGCCCCTCGTAAATTCCTTAATTGTATAGAAGATAAATATGGCATCTCGATTGCGAGTTTTATGAGGGGAGAAACAGCCACAGAATTAGAGAATTAACCTTAACCCCTTCATGAGCAAAGCTTTTGAGCTATGATTATTCCCTCTTCCCATCATCGACTCAGAGATCATCTGCCTCGTTATTTACCCATTAATTAACCTCACAACACACCAGCGAAGGGACTAGCTGTGCTCACCAGCATGTGAAATGGGTCATCAGTGAGCAGCGAGAAGCATTGGCATTAGCATAAATAACTGTTGCAATACATTTACAACCATTTTCCCTGCTATCCTGAAGGAAAAACATTGAATAATGTTTTCTCATCATGTGAAGTACATAAAAGGGCAGGACCCAACACTGAGAAAAAGCAATAAAATTAAATATAATATGTATAACTGCAGTTACGCACCCATCTCTTGGAAAACATATCCATTCTTGGACCTCCCAGTGGATGGAGCATCTACAGAAGAAAAGGAAAATAAGATATTTACACAACTTCATGCCCAGTTTTTATTGTAAAGTATTTTTTAATCAAAAGACTCTGCATTGACTGTCAGTCTTCAAATACATAGAGTGATATCAAATACAAATAGTAGAATACAGCAGAACAAGCTATAAAACCACCTTTGATTTAATTTATCAACATATGTTCGCCAACAGTTTCTATTTAAGTATCAAGCAGATTTAGAGCTACATAAACATAATTTTGAGCTCTGTTTTGGTCTCCACCAACTCCAGACTGAAATGCTGCAGGGTTTTCACCAGCCAGATGTTAACTTTTTTAGTCAGTTGTTTGGTGCTGAGCAGGAAATGAAGAATTTGTTTATCAAAGCTGAAAACAGGTGCCTGCTGTTGATAAGGGCAGTGACAGTGAAGCAACAGTTAAAAAAAACCAAAACAATCAGCTGAAAGAATCTAAATGCTTGAATCTTAAATTTAATCCCATGCAGAACCATAAATCTTTTTTCTGCCCATACAGCCCATACAAGGTCACCAGAGCTGCAGTCACCCTGAAGACATAATATATATATTTGACTTTGGTAAATTAAATACGTAAAATACAGTCTTCTATTTTTTCCATTGCCTTTCTTCTTTGCAGCTTCATGCAGGCATTACATTTGCAGAAAATATAAAACTGTTTCTGTGGATTGCAGATAGGATGACCTCATGACACCACAACTATTTTAAAGTATACTATACGCTCTCTTAGTGGATATTTGAGGGAGATGACCATTAGGGGATTTGGGGAACCCACTGCATCAAAAGTGTCAGGCCAACAAAAACCAGAAACATTTAAGTTTGACGTCTGATCTTGACGTCTTAAGCAGTGAAATCCCTTCACTGCAGACGTCATATGTTTTCATGTAGATGTTTGACACAGCACCAGCACATGGTGATAAAACTGTGTGAAACTGGACCCGTGTTGGCTGACACAGTTTGACCCTGCCGTGTTTGCCCTGTGCAACAGAAGCTCACACATCACAGGCGACAAAAACACATTCACCAGTGGGTTTCTACCCAGCAGAAAAATGTTGACGTTTTTAGCTGCTCCCATCGCACATAGTGACAGAGTTTGCAGAAAGAAATTAGAAATTGGTATTGAAAACTAATTACCCACAATGTCAGATCATGTTGAGATATAAATTTCATTGCAACCCACAGTTTAAAGGCCCATACAATAATGTGAAAGATTATATGAGGGGAAATTACACAGACAAAAACTGAATGTCAGTTATGGAGGTGTTGGGGAGGACAATGAATAAAATGTGCCAAGAAGCTGAAAAGAGACCCATTCGCTCTCAGTTACAACAAAAATTAAACACCAGCTGTGTGTGCTGTATGTATAAGCGGTCACGTATCTGCGAGATGCTGCTGTAGATGAGCTTTTCCACCGCCTGAGGCAAAGATTGGCTCCGGGGGCTCCTGAGCAAGCCTATACCTCAAAGCAGATTAGACAGAACATTCCCAGGCCTCCTCCACTTCACAGGAGTCTGCACAGACAACAGGGTGCCTCACAGCTTAGGCAAAGATCTGTTTGTACCAGAGCCAGGCGTGTGGAGGACGATTTACTCTCCCTGATTGAGACCTTTACAGTCTTGTCTCATAAAGATAAAAGGTCAAGTTTATTGCAAACACTCTCTTTATCAGCATGATCAGTGCTAGAGAATGAGAGAACAGACTTGTTTCATCAGTTCAAACTGTAAAAGTGTTGTGAAGACATTAATGACATTTGTGCTTCAAAAGTAAAAATTGATCACGGTGCCGCATCACGAGTCCTCCTTTCGTAACTGCAACAACTCTTTCTGCAGACCTGGGGGTTACGATGGCTCATATCTGTGGGTTTCCTGCTAGCAGGCAGGCTGACTTCCTGACTCTTACAGAGACAGTGACAGAAGTGTAAGTCAACCCTTGTGTTTTTTACCCAGAATGCTGCGCAGCAACTTTGACAGTGACACTACTCCTTAAAATAGTCTGCCTTCTGACCCTGTGTGTGAACTATTGCAGGGTGGGGAAATTCTTTAATGAAGGCAAAGACATATGAATCAAAAGAACCATTTTTCTAGTTCTAATCTTGTACATCCTGTGTAAGCCAAATACTTTTTTTTAGTATTTTTATATAAAAATTCAATTTTTTCTCTTCCTTTAGAACTTAAAAATAGTTTTGGCAACTCTAAATCTTGGTGACTAATCACCTATATCATATAAAACATACCCTCACTGTGAGCTGTAGCAAAGCAGTGTAACAGGTCAGAGGTGTGTGTTTGGATCTAACTAGTTGAAACTAATTTAAACTAATTGTTTACATTCTGTTTCCAAAAGGGCCTGGCTGTGCTTTGATTTACTCATTGCTCCCTCCTCCTCTTGATCTAACATTGCTGATGATGGGTTGTGGTTGTGTCCAACAGTCCACAGATCGAAAGTGAAATACACCTGAAATACATTACATCACTCAAGATGAAGACAATCCGACTGCTGTTTCACTGTGACTTAGAAAACTGAATGTTTATTGATCCCTTCTCCTTGTATGAATATAAATGTCTGACAAAGAAAACCAAGCACTCAATCAACCAGTCTTTTCTGTATAAAATTATAAATCTAAAATTTTGTTGTCTTGTAAAACTCTGACAAAAGAAACTGCTGCTCTGTTAATGCTGCTGATTCGATATCTGCAATTCTTCCATCTCACTGAACAAACAAGGCTAACTTAAAGCCTTAGGCATGTTTTATTATTCCTGCTATCTGTCTGCAGAGGATGTCCTTAGGCAATAAGAAACAGAAGAATCCTTGTTGGGTCTGTGGAATCAAGTGCAACTGAAAACTGTGAGCTGAGCAAGGTCAAACCATGAAGGCAGAGCCTAGGACATGTAAAGCGTCAGGGTAGACTTTCTTTAAAATATGAAGGTCTGCTTTTCAATTCTGTGGTTTGTCGTAAAAAAATAATTCTGTGCTACGTTGTAAAATATGTAGAGCTCCGCTGCTGGAGCTCAATCAACCTTATCAGCACTGAATTTGACCACGGTGGATGCGAGCAGCTGCACGGTGAACACTGTGTACTCTGTAGGCCACAATGCACACATTCATATACTGAAAAAAGCAAACAACAGGAAATAGGAACTACAGCTCATTCCACATCGACACCTCAAAGGCTGACGGTAAAGATTACCTGGTGTTTGTTTTGTCCAGCACAGTGAATACGACCGCTGGACCGACAGTAATCACAGTCACACAAGCTATAGCTGACGAGCCAAGGTACACATCCGAGGGTGAGAGTTTTTGTTCTCACTTCGACAAACCTCAGGTTAATAGTATTGTTCGTTTTTTCCTGGATGTTTGAAAGCTGCATCACATACTGTAGATAATATCCAAAAACAATGGAGATAAAGTAGGTTTTTTATACAGCTTCAGTAATAAATCTGATTAATTGCGATAACTCAACAGTAACTGACACATTATCGTCAACTTCACCCTGAGAATGCGTTAAACTAGAGAAGAAAGGCTTGAAATTTGCCAGATTAGAATATTACACATTTTTCTGACAGATTATCTTCTTAATCCTCGACCTGAGAAAATTCAAGTGGGACTTTTTAACCCATTAATAGAGCAGCACCGAAAACACGATTAACAAGATTATTGCAACTCAGGATTGTTTTCATTTTCAGCTCATCTGTCGATTGTCTTTTCAATCAATATGTATCAACAGTTTGGTTAATATAATAATACAAATCAGTGAAAAAAAATCATCTTTCAAAGCAACCAATGTTCCAAAAACCCAAACATGTTCAGTTTGCCATCACATGAGACAAAGAAAAGCAGCAAATCATCACATTTCAGGTTGAAAAATTGAGTGATTAATCTGTTATCAAACCAGTGCCCAATTACTTTTTTGACTCAAGTGTGTTCAATAGTATTTTGCAAGCAGCATGATAAAGGAAGAAGCAGTATGTAGCAAGACTTCTCCATTTTAAAATCAATAATTAATGTAGTTTTCTTCCCACAGTGTGATGCCACAAGAGCGTTCAAACAGATGCTAAAGATTATTTGCAGATCTGTTGTAAAAACCTTCCATGTATCATTTATGGCCATATTGTAAATATTGACCTGTATCCTTGTACCCTGACTCTCTGGCTCTGCTGGCAATAAAAGCATCTTACTTCATATTCTGGGGTTTTAATATCAAGAACATAAAGCACGTAAAGAAGCAGGCAAATAAAAGAAAGTAGTCGTATTATGAAATGATGCTGCTTAAAATGATGAAAGTTTGCCATAAAAAGGTTCTTACACTATTTTCTACATGTAGTCAGTACATATACACACTCATACACTGTGTAGAGGGTTTCTCCACGTTTGACACAGTTGAGTCAGGTTGCACCATGAAAGACCTTCTCACCCCATTCCACCCCTGTAAAACTTACCAGATGGCACAAAATGGAGGACCCTTTTGGCTTCCATGTTCTCCAGGTTTTTAAGGTGAGACACTCTCCAAAGGTCAACCCATCATCATTCTCTCTGCTCCCAAACACCCTGCACTCACTTGTGATCTCCTCTCAATCTTTTTCATACACACACTCTAACACACTCACGCACACACGCACACATGCTGAGGTAAAACCACCTCCCTGCACCTCCTCCAGCAGCACATGGGTTTGAGTGGGAGGGCAGGAAGAGAAGGCCTGGGGGTGAGCGGGGTGAGCGGGGTGTTCGTTTCTGCTGGGTCCTTGTGCCTATAACTGAAATACAGGTATCTAAAATGACTAAAGTAGTGAATGGGTTGATGTTTGGGTAGCTAAGTTTACACTTGAAACTTTATCCAGCTGACTTAATAAAGCTGGATCACATACTTCCTTACTTTGGGGCTTGTGTATTTTAAGATCCATTGACACATATTACACGCATTATTCAGCTTTACCACCCAGCAGCTGTCATGTTTATGGTCTGTGAGTAACTTTCATATATATGATGGGATAGGAAGAATTAGCCAAATCCTTCAAAGCTCTGTTTTTATCATGTCTGTAACTGGGATTGTCAGACTTCTGGTTCATCCGGATGTTTTCTGGCTGGGAGGGAGATTCATTTAAAAAGGGAAAATTTGAGAAAAATCCTTGTGTAATTGTGTATTATGTATTTAACTCTTTTAAAAAAAAGCTTTTTTAAATAACTTAAAATGTCCGTGCATACATTTTTATCTGATTGTATACATAGTTCTGTTGGTAGATTGTAAACATAGTTGTGGTAACAACATAATTATGGACAAAAACTTTAACTGGAAACTGGATTTCATTTTGCCATTACCAGTGTGCATCAACATTTGGAAACAAAGTTGTGTTTATATCCACAGTAACTCACCAAAATATGGGATACTGTGTTTGAGCTTTAGGCCCAACAGACAGAATACAGCTACACCTATCTCATGAAATATTTGCACAGCAGATTTTTGGAAGACTATTAAAACCTATATTGTCCATGTTTGTTAGCTTGCAGTCCTCATCTTATTGCCTATGTCAGCACATTTCTGGGTTTTTTGGCACATTACTGCCACCAGCTGCCAATCCACGGTACACCATAAAAACAACTCCCACTAAGCAATGCACTGCAATGCTAAAAAACTGAATCTCTTATACAAACATGGATCCATAGTGCTATTCCATGTGATAACTTAAGCTATAAATTACAGTCATATCAATCTCACAATGAAGTCTTTCACATCATCACAATCGTCTGTACATGAACATATTTACTGCAGTTGTTCAGCATTTCCTCTGACGTCATGTTTGCACAGATCTGTGTGAGAACCTCATGACTACTGCTACAGCTAATCAGCACACTGTGTGTGGCATGTACTACAGTCAAGGTTAGACTATGGACTAGAGTGAAGTAGCTTAAGCTGAAGCTGCAATAACGGACAGAAATTGAAAAGTACATGATTTAAGAAAAGAGTCTGTGTCCAGGCTCAAACTGAGACATACTGAGCACCCAGCAGTTACACTACAAACTGTCAGACCTGCTGCTCATGAGAATACAGTAAGTTATAAAACATGCATATTTGTCTTGTGTCATTCATTACCTGAATAGCTGTCACACAAGATTTAGTACTTAAGTACTTAACAGGAGGCACATAGAAAGTCACATTCACATAATAAAGACATAATAATTAGTTTAATGATTAGATAATGATCACTAAGTTAGTGGTCAGTACACTGGTTTAAAGGTGTTTAAAAATAATTCTCTTCACAAAAACATTAAAAATCTGTTCTGGGGTGTTACATATGTAATTATTGATACAGAGTTACTCAGGAACTACATAGCAATTCATTAACTTGCTTTTACTACCTGTTTTGTTCATCGTTTATTCATTTCAGTCTGCTCAGGAAAATATGTGTTTTTGTTTCCATCATTCCAGTAAGGAAGCTAAATAAAATACAGTGTCCAGGCAATGGGCACATCTAATAGGAACAAAATTATATTTATTATTTTTTCAATATTTCACTCTTTGGCACAAGTAACAAAACTAAATGGCTTTCCTGCAAATTCTTATATGAGTTTGTTTTGACTGAAAGAAGCTGAACTGATGGAGCCAACCTGACACGAAAATCTGTTGTTTATGCAGACTATGATGTTTTTGATTAAGTTTGACTTTGGAGGAATGCTGCATTTAACCTCAAGAAACAAACTTCACTTATTTCTTTTGACTGGCGCACATGTAGGAGGAATTGTAATGTTTTGGTGTTTTCTATCCGACAAATTGGGAGACAAATTTCATTGTTGTGGTGGAATGTTAAGATCAAGTATAACAAAACAGAGGAATGGGAATGACCTCTTCAACACTGAGTGACTTTGCACTGAGAAATAATTATGCACCCAAAACAAATAGTCCTTGTATAAGCCGGTAACTTTCTCCCTGTGGATTTCTTCCATCGAATTCCTAATTGCATGATGTAATTACTCGCTTGTTATTTTTTTAGAGGTTATAAGCCTTGTAAAACTTTACAGGGTCTTTTTTTACTGACATCAAAGGCAGTTACAGAGCACACCTTAGGTGCTTAGTAAAATTTTATTTCATGAAGGCAGCTTGAGTTTTGATGGGTATGTGTGAATGCAAACAAAACAAACCAAATCTCCAGATAGGAAAAGTTCTTACATGTTGATTACAGGGGTGTGAGTACTGGGATGCTGGATTAGCAGCAACTTTAACGTCAATCACTACTTGGCCAAGGGCAAGAAAATCAAATACAAGAGTGCAGACATTGCTGTTCTCCTGTCTGCCATGAGATGGCAGCACAGTCTTTTGTTCAAATTCAGAATGACAGCAGTCGGCATCAGTTGAGGATTTAGTAAAAAGGTCGTGTATGTCAAAGTCTCAGCCTAATAGAAGAGGCTTTTCTTGGTGAAAGAGATCATTTAAAGACTTGACAGTGTGTGTAAACATATGAACATAATGTAAATCTTTCTCACTCAGCAGTGCACCTGGTTTGTTAAACAAAGTTGTACTTTTCTGTTTTAAGGTTGAATAAAAGCTTCACGCCTAATGGACAGAATGTACAGTCATGGAAATCATCACTCACTTCAAATCGCTCTCATTTGCGACTGTGTTGTAGTTACCACTGAGGTCATGTTGTCTGTGTTTTTGGAGTGTGTGGGGTTTTTTTCAATCTTTTTTCAAGCTGCCTTGAAATTTTGGTGGAATTTGCATATGGAGAGAGTCTACCGGGAAATTTAAGCCTCATCTGCTGTAAATGTGGCTCATGTGTGTATGTGTGGGTTTTTTGTTTGTTTGTTTGTTTAATGCATTGTTTGATTAATGAGATAGAATCAAAATTTGATTAACAATGTTTATTTTTTAGGTGGTAAATATTTTTATATTGCATGTCAAATAATAATTAAATATGTAAAATATGTAGAACTCTATACCTCCTGGTAAATACCATTCATTTTACAATAGTATCCCAAGCTAGACACTCATTGTTAATGGATAAACTCTGAGTTTACAGAGTTTATTCACCACTTATAATTAACAATAAATAGTAAGCTTACATCCTTATAAATACTGTAATGCAACACTGCACACACTGACCTCAGATACCCAATCATCCCATTAAAACATGTCCATGTATGTATTGTGGACTTTCAACAGTGGCATAACTATAAGTCAAACAGTGACCATACATCACAAGGAAGCTAGGGAGGCAATGAAATGCTGCATTAATAAACTAATGTTCTGTGGTCAAAGGGTTCATTGTACACTGTTAGTTTGGCTTAGTCTACTGTAAAACATTAATCAAGCTCCATGAGTGCCCAAAGGGCATAACTGAAGGAAAGCACACACAAGAACACCTGGAGACATTATCATAGGAACACCAAACACAAGCCTAATGTATGCAGTGCTAGTTATAAAAGAAACAGAAATGAATAAATCCTCATGATGGTGGATGTTTTTCTTCCTCCTGTCTAACCAAGACAATACCAGTGTAGTTTCCAGGTATAGGCACTAGTCATTACTGCCCTCTGGTGGTCAGGAATATTAAAAAGTGACAGTTGTCTTGTCCCACACAGTGCCACAGAACAATTCAAATAAAATAAGTATGTGAGCAGTAACTACTTAGTGCAATAATTGGTTGTTATTAAATTGCTTTTGAGAAAAGTAACTAGTAACTGTTCGACACTGTGAATATGTAATTCAAAGCCACAGAAAGAAAAGCAAAGGAGAAAGTAGTTTCATAAATCAGCATTGGATGACGTATAAGAGCTACGGAACAAATCTGCTGACAATATTTTACAGACTTAGAGCCATAAATGTGTAACAGAGTGCACAACAAAGCCTGTTTGCAGTTGAATATTAAATATGGGCACATGTGTGGATAAACAGTGTGATTATTATTCATGCTGAGGAGACAGGATAAATTTACCATCCACTTACTGACTAACTAAAATTTGACGTCATTTTCTTACTCAAAGAAAACATTGCGCGTCCATGTTCCGCTAAATCAATAAATGTAATGTTGCCAATAATTTAACAGATTTTGTTCACTGCTTTTCTGTGATGATTCTGTTCCTCTCAGAATGAATTAATCAAACTCCTACTTCTACTGCTGCCCATCACATTCACACAATGACCTTTGCCATAAAGGTCATCACATGTACAACCAGCAGCTTTCACTGCATAACTATCTAAAAAAGCGCGATGCATGCAAATGAAAGCACATTCCAGGTTACATAATTTAATTACACATATGTCACAGTTTTGCCAGTAAAACTGTTTGGATCAAAAAAATATTTACACACAAATGTATACGATTTAAAAGTGATATAGTTCTTCGTTAGCACACAGTGGATAGATTCCACTAATTGCAGAACAGGGTACAGTGACAAAGTAGTAAATTATAGCTGTGTTAGTATGATATTTTTAAAGAGTCAAAATGTTCCTGGTACTGTCCCTAGTGCTCTACCAAACACAAAAAACAAACACAATTGGTTGTTCACAGATATTACTTCAATTTTGATACAGTTTTATTGTGCTTACCTTCAGCAAAATGATTCACGGTGACCCCTGACATCTCCTCGGCTTCCTTTTTGGTTTTCATCAAGCTAGGATTCTTGCAATGTGGCCAGGAATTGGTAATGTTTTGGATGTGGCAATAAAAACTCTAAAAACGCACAGAGCTGAGAGTGGATAACATGGTTCCTGTCTGAGAATTACAACATGAGTGGTCTTGCAGGCAGGCCCACAGGTAGATGGGACTGTGTCACTACCAATGAATAACACCTTAATGATCTCCCTGCCAATCACAGTAGGGCTGACTTTATGTGCTAAAGGCAATGTGGAAGGTGAAGGTGGGCTTTGGCGTAAGAGGAGACATGAGCAGGGAGAGGACAAGAGACAGGGGAGGAACATGTGAGGAAGCTACTTTTAACCCCTGCTGTGACACTTTCATATTTTAATGTAAGTGTCTTGTGAGCCATGAGCACTTTACTGTTATGCTAAACCATAGTGTCTCCTGGGGAAGTGTCTACCTGTACAATTCATTTACACTATTCATGCTATTTGAAAGGCTCAGTTCAAGGATCTCTAAATAGGCATGTATTGGCTCCACTTAAAAGGTAGCGATTACAGTGTGCTCCCGGTCACTGAATTGCTGTTTAGCTCTGATTTTTCAGTACAGGAAGACTAATAGTTGCGCAAATGAACAGTATGCATATACCCATACAAAATGCTAGTCCTTGTGAAGTCAGTCAAGCAGAAGAAGAATGTGTGTACATTTAGTGGCTGCAGTCTGATTCACATGGGGTCACTCAAAATCTGTTTCAACAGTATGTCCAAGAAGCCCTCTCTTTACCGCATCTTGAATTAAAGGTCTAGCCTCTAACAGCTGGTCCAGGTGTAGACTCCTGACTCACAAAACAAAACAAAGCAAACGCTTATTTGATACAGAACAGACACTGTAAGCACAACAGGGAATGTTTTTATTGTAAAGCAAACATGATGTTTTAGTTGTACATAAAAGCTTTTAATCATAGATGCAACAGTGAAATTCAGTGATTCATCTTCCAGCTGAGGTTGATGTTGAAATAAAGCTGTTGCCATCTTTAAAAAGCTTGTGTAACACAGCCTTGGTAACAGCAGTATGGGAAACGAAATGATCACACATGTATAATGTATTAATAGAAATATTTGTTATCAACACAGCAAGGGATGTGGTGACAGAGGGAAACAACATTTTTCTGAAGATCATGTGCACAAGACAGGATTTATTTATTTCAAGGTTTATATCACTTGTCTTTACTGTGAGGTAATGTATTTTCATGATAAAGATGAAGGAGATGAGATACATAATGTTACTTGCATATGTAGTGTCAACAGGAATTCACAGTAATCATCTACCTTCATGTGTAATCTGTCACTTACTGTGTCATCTTCCACAGACAACACTCACATGCGTCAGAGTGAATGTATTCCCATTGCACAATATCTTTCCCACTTTTCCACTCAACTCGAATCCTTCTTGTGCCAGGAAAGTACATGCAAGAAGTTATCTCAGCTGCAAATTCATTCTAATTATCACCTTTTCTACCTGATTCTCACCTTTCTTACTCTCGCCTTGCAGCGTGGGAACAGATTTCATTTAATGACAACGGCAGTAACGAACTTTAATCAAAAATGTTCAGTGACTGTTAAACTTGAAACGTTATTTAAAAGGACTCTGGAAGAGGTATTTTACGACACCTTATCAAATGCAGAGAAAATAAGAATGCAGTATCTGTTTATAATTGTGATTTTTGTGCAGAACTATACAACAATGATGCTGCCTAACGCAACAGACAGGCATCATAATTTGTGCCACACTGCAATAACAGTAAGGCCTGGACTTTGTCGTCAGTACATCTGTCAGTACACAAATTTGTTTGTGGCTCCAATCGTTCAAGACATTTCTCTCAGGAGCAGGAAATCTTTCCTGCCAACTGTCATCAGACTCTTCAACACTCAGCAATAATACACTACTCACAATAAGTTAGGGATATTGTTATTTACATGGGTGCTTTTCCTATTTGGTCTGAATTTTAATGAAATAAGTAAAAGTTCCCTTTGATATTACTAATAATGAATGAGAAGAGGCAATGCGTTCCACTCTTCCACAAGTGCTACACGCAGTTCTGCCAGGTCACGTGGGGGTGGGGTACGATCATCCAGTCTCTGCATCAGCTGGTCCCAGACGTGCTCTATGGGGTTCAGGTCAGGGGACATTGCTGGCCATACCATATGAGGCACTCCGACTTCCTGAATTCGAGCTGTGACAATTCTGGCACGATGTGGTGGAGCATTATCATCCATGAACAGAAAGTTGGGGGTGTGCTGGCGGAATTGGGGGATGATGATGGGTTCTATGATGTCTCTGAGGTAAGAACATGCAGTGACTGAGCCATCTACAATAACCAAATCTGTTTTGCGCTGACTGGTGATGCCTGCCCAGACTGTTGCACCTCCTCCACCAAAGCGAACCCTGGGGACCATGTTGACCTCGGCATATCACTCACCTCGCCTTCTCCAGCAACGCTGACGACCATCATTTCTGTGCAAGGTGACCCGACACTCATCAGTGAACAGGATGGTAGACCACTGCTGCATTGTCCAGGTCACATGGTCTTGTGCCCACTGCAAACGTTCACGGCGGTGTCTTGGTGTCAGTGGAGTCACCTGCAACGGTCGTCTGGCATTCAAGCCAAAGCGGTGGAGTCAGTTGCGAATGGTTTGTCTGGAAACCCTAGTACCCCTCACATCTCGTAAACGGGCCTGCAGCTGTGTGGCAGTTGCATAACGATGTCTGAGTGCATAGGTCCTTAGGTACTGGTCATCGTTGCGGTCTGTCACTCTTGGGGCTCCACTCCTGGGTCTGTCACGAACTCTGCTAGTAGTTCTGTGTCTATCACCCCAATACAATTGCCTCCCTATCCCAAAAATCTCTGAAGTGAAACAAACAACGTATGTATGACATCCACTGAGTCTTTCACAATATCCCTAACTTATTGTGAGTAGCGTAATTACGGGTTGCACATTGCACTTTACCAGTTCCATATTGCACAATATCCACTTGCACTGATTGTTTGTAAATATGTTACATTTTTTACATTATTTTATTATTTATATATTTCTTTCTTTTTTTCCCTTGCTGTTAAAGGACCTTGTTTTCAGTTACCATTTCTTTTCTACTTTAGCTTATTTGCACTGTATTATTTATAGCTGCTGTAACACCACAATTTCCTGCCAAAGGATTAATAAAGTACTATTCTATTCTATTTTATTCTATTTTATTATTCTTCTCAAATATACAACTGTGAACCTCCTAGTGGTGGGAGATCATTAATGTCTGTAGAAAATGGCATTGGAATAGCTGTTGAGATATTTCTGTCTGGATCAAAGTGGGGAACTGACTGACTGACCAACCGTGCTATACAGATCATTCACTATCATTGGCTATGAAACGCCCCCAAAAAGAATGAAAGTGCATGCCTTATGATGCATGATTAGAGACTGCTTATGTTACACATGAATGATAAGAATGACTTCTATTAAACAGACAGTTTATGTTTCCAGTCTTATTACTTAAGAGAAAGGCTGTATTGTGGTGCTAGTCCTCTGTGGATTTCATGAATAAATCTTTAGAAAAATATGCCTCTTAATGACATAAATTCTCAACTTCATTATAGTTGTCTAATGTTTGAACAACAAATTTAGGGTATGTTTAAATGTAAATAAATGAAATACCAGCAAGGAATATACACTTACATGTATGTGATAAACTGTGTTACACCATGATATGACGTAGTTGACATGACGTCATAACAAGTCACATGACAAAAGTTTAAGAATTTAAAACACTTTTAATGTCATGAAATATCTAGAAGGCTCTACAACAGATTTATCACCAACAAAGACCATCTTGTGCTTCCTCTGCAGCCTCATAAATCAGTTATGGGCATTCTGGACATGTATCTCAAACCAGCTGGATATTCTCAGAGGAAGTTTCCTTTCCTCATCTATGTGCAGGAGTCTGACCAGACAACCATACCAGATGAGATATTCATTAGGACATATATTAATTTAATCTGTCTGTGGGAACTGAAATGGCATCTTATGTTTGGCCTGTCACATGATAACAAGAAGCTCTCATTACATAATTTATTGGCAAAGGACTCTTTGGAGTTATAGTTAAAGATTAGGCCAGCAGTTCACTTTGAGTTCATTAGTGCAGTGCTGCCTGTTTAATTTACAATTGTAAAGTCTCAGGATAAATGTCAGACAAAAATCAACAAGGCGATTAATCAAAGTCAAAAGAAAGTTCAGTCAAAGATGCTCTATAACAAACCAATGAACCATTACATGCTGCACCAATGACATGAAATTGTAGGAACTTCATGTCTTCTAAGAGGATGCATTTGTATCCCCTACTGTGATCAGAAGTGTTGTGACATAAGTTTGTAGTATTATGATGTTATCAATAGAGGTAAATTTTGCTGTATGTTATACAGACTCTGTAGAATGACCTTTATAGAAAAACATATGAGGTCAATGATAGATGTGAAGGAGTATTCATGAGAACTTAGGAAAATACAATTGCTGCACTTAGAGAACCTAACTACACTTATACTAAGCTATGAAACTATGCAACAGTGGATGGCAGATTAGAGAATAGGCCAGTTCTTATCAAGGTTGCCACTTAGGTATTTCTGGGTCATTTCACTCTGTCAGAAATCTTCCTAAGCAAAAAAGAATTGAGTTTTACTGCAGCCTTGGTATGAAAAGCAGGAAGCATGAAAACATGACTTAATACTGGGTGGAGTTGTGACAGCTCTGAACATCTCTCCGGTGTTTTGAACTGCAGTGGTTTCCACACGACATTCCCCCAAACCCCCTGGACATGGTTGCTTAATGTATTTTTCTGAATATGATGGCTACACTGGCAGTTGAGAGAAAGTGAATGAGTTTTGCAGTGGGAATGTGCAGCAAGTAATGCTAATAACTACATATTGGTCTCAAATGGGATTGTTGTTGCACCAAGCTCCTCTTTATTTATTTCTTAAATGCCAAAGATATCAACATTTTTGTATATTCAGGATAAACAATGAGTTGATAATGTATAAACTGTTTTCTTTATCTCAAATTCATAATCATAATACACCACCAACATCTGATAAGAATAGAGGCACTTTTCTTCATCTTTTTCAGATCACAAATTTATGCTCAGTTACATTATAGTTACAATATAGTTTTTACCCTAATAATCAGATCCAACATGCTTTACCCATTTTCTAACAAAGTCATTGATTGTATTATGTAATTGTATTACACACAGAAATGCATTTTATACTAGCTGAAAACGCTGTTGCTATACAACATCCGGCCACTGGTGGCAGTACCGAGCAATTAAACGGTCCCAGTACGTGAGAAAGGAAGAAATTATGCGCCATCTTGGATTCTAAACGGGAGTTTAATGAGGCCCACCTGCGTACAAGTGGTTTAACCTGTGTTTTTACTACTGTTCACGAGCCTGACATCAACGTGAACTCTCTTGGACTCTCAACATTGGTATGTCAAGGAACTTAAATATATGTATGGATTATAGTTGTTTTAAATTTGGTTATCAATCCTGAACTTTGATAGGTCGTGAGATAAGTCAAGCTAGAATCAAATCCTTGTCAATAGATTTCTCCAATCAATCATCTGTCGCATCTTTGCCTCCAAAAACAGTCAAACTGTACTGAAAGGTTGCTTTATTTACTCACCATCAGCAGGTTGGAAATGCCACTGCTGCCGCTGCCGGGCCTGTAAATTGTCGTCATGGCAACAGCCCAGATCTGTTTGTGGCGATGACTAACTTTAATGACTTGATTGATCATCCTTCGCACACAGCGACCAGAAATTGCTCTACTACTGGTAAGACCCATATCCCCTAAAATATGTTCAATGTGAAACCGTTTAGTGGTTAGTGGTGTGTTTGCAGGTGTTGTCATGTTGTTTGGCTTGTTGTACACGTTGCTTGGTGTGAACATAAAGTTATAAAAGCGGATCTAGTGCTGTCTTATGGCATTTTGTGGCTTGTGTGTCTGTTCTTTGACACTCTTCGCTTCACTTAGTTGCTCTAGAGAAGTTTAGTCTGTTTGTGTGCTGAAATGGCAAGTACTGGCAACATTGGCCTGCTGTTTGACTGGTATCATTTTGTATATGATGATGTTGGCATGCACAGTGGGAATAGTATTAAATAAAAATGGAATGGCAGTCATTACACAAGTTGGGTATTCGAATCTACAATGTCCAACATGTTGAAGAAGTTGCAATGAATGGTGGTCCACCCAAAGCGATTTTAACCTGGATGTCAGTTGCAGAATTGCTTTACCCAGACCTAATGCCTTGGCGCTGGTCAGTGAAGAATCTATATTGTTTGTGTGTGTGTGTGTGTGTGTTTGTATAAAGAAGTCACTTATTTTATTATTTAAAAGTCTGCACCAAATGCTCACTGACAAGCCAGTCAAAATTTTGTACAACATGACCTATTCCTGTGCCCAGCACTGGTCTGGCACTGGGCTCCCCACTGGACAGATTGTGTATAAACGTTTCTGCAGCTAAACAGTGATTTGGACCTACAAAGTAACTTGCAGTTCTCAAATATAACTTTTTTTCCTGATGACTACAGCTGTTACTGGAGTTAATGAAAGTGGTGTATTTATACAGAGCGAGTACTTTGTTAAAGTGTAACTTACGAAGATCAAATTTCTCTCTAGTGGAAATTAATTTCCTTTGTCCCAAAATAAATCCAGAAGTAATACTTGTATCACACTCATCTTTTGTTTATTCTGTCAAATGATGATGCATTATCACAAATAGTTTACGACAACATGTCAGCCGTGATTAGAGGATGTGTGTAAGACTGAAACAGAGATTTTCATGGTATGATAACCATCACAAAAAATGACAGTTTCACAGCCTGACAGAATATGGTATTGTAAAGTTATTATTGTTATTATCATATGCAATGACTTAAGGGAAAAAACATTTTTTGGTTTATCAAACCCTTTATTCTGATTTAACAAAGCATTATACTGCTACTATGCTATAAATGCTATGTATGAATGATGCCAAGAAACTGTACCACTGCAGCTCTAGATGTGTGCGCTAGTATTTTAAGTCTGCTAGGGACAGCACTGGCTGTGTTGTGAGGAAAAATACAAGGGTGTGGTGGCTGGTGACAAAAAGATCTTATAGGCGCAAGGACTGAGGATGGTATGCCTACTAGTGTGTCATCAGGAGGTACAGCCTGAAAATGATCTGTAATCAATGTTTTGGTGGAATCACTGAAAATTAAATGATGAAACAGGGTGTATTCTATGTCTCTCGATGTATGTAGCCTTTTCTGAACATCTAGTAATTATCTAAAGATATAACATTTTGAGATCATGTTAAAATCAAAGTTTTATTGCTCAGACCTGCTACTTGCTTGTAGCAATTTTTTCTTTTCACCTGGTTGCTTGTAAAAGTGGATTCATAGTTTTTGGTCAACATGTGAGTTTTTCACAACTACCAGTGTGCTCATACTGAGAATAAAATATGTGGAACCACTCTTTTAATCTATTAACCAGTGATTTTTCTCATGTGTCCCTGTAGAGCCTTTTTTGATTTTGCTTGCTTGCTGTGTGTGTGTGTGTGTGTGTATGTGTGTGTATATTTAGGTCAGTGGGCTGAGAATCTTGATCATGATCCTCAGATAAGTAGGAGGAATCAACTGGATACCAAAAGTTCCTTAAGAGTTGTGCGTTGATGTTCTAACTTGGGTCAAAGAAAGATAATACATGCTTTTAGTCTATATTACCTTTGCAGACTCTAAGACCATATGTAATAATGATACATCGCATAATTATTGAGCCTCAGAGTGATTAGCAGGAGTTTGAAATGTGTTGCCTTGACTTTTATATGAAAAGCCAGAGTCCATTTTCTTTGGTGGTTAGTTCATGCTAGATGTCTGCTTTCTGATCAGGAGAGGTGCTATAGGGAGCTCACTGGTGGTTTGGAGTTAATGAGCAACAATTAGGTAATCAATGACCCTGAATTCTGTTGACCCTGCCAGAGATGCTACCACCCTGTCTCTGGCAGTCTAGTTTGAACAGGATAACAAACCACAACAAGACTCGGGCATGAACTGTGAGCCTCACAAAAATGGGGACATAATGACAAAGATAGGTGACACATTTTCTGGTTGAGCAGGCCTGAGGCAGTCAGGCAGCACTAATAAGGTGACAGAAAGAACTTGGATCAAGGTATTTTTGGTGATGCAACTTACTATTCTGACAAAACAGTTGTACCAGCTGTTTGAAATTGAGTCTTGTGTATAAAATACAAAGGCAAATATAGCAGTTTCTCTTCTTTTTTGGTCTCCATTAATGGCTTCATATTGTGGTCACTGATTCCCAGCAGAGGTCTTGGGAGTGAAAGACACAAATTGCTTCCTAATAAGAATACTCAACCATTGCATCTTTAATCTAGTTTTATTAATCGTTTAGAATTAATGAAAGAATGTCACCATTCTAAAATCCAAGGTACAATTGTAAAAATTACTCCTCTGTTAGAGGAGAGGAACTATCTGAAGCTATTCAATATATATATACTGATACAGAACAGGAAAAACACCAAATTGTGACATTTGAAAAGCTGGAACCATATAATGATTGGCATCTTTGCTTTATATTTGGCTCTAACAATTGATCTGAACAATTGAGCAATTGATTGATTATTCATTAATTAGCTCTAAAATTTAGCACAGGTCTTAAACAAATCTACACCCTAATGTTTATACATTTACGTTTGAAGTAAAATTTAAAGCATTTAAATCACACACAAGTGTAGGCTACAAGAGCTTAAAATATCAAAAAATGTGGCACAAAAACTGTATTTTTCCTTAATTGTCAATATGTTATCGCTCTGATGTCACTGAACTGTGCCCTGTTTATTGCCCATGCAGTGTTCATTTCGTTCTGTCCGGCAGTCTGACAAATGATGAAGTATGCATTACGCTAACTTCATAAATGACATTTGCATTTGCCATTTTCTAATGGCATTCCTCATTGGTCTGAATGAAACTTGACATTTCTTTATAAGTATGTTTGAGCACCTGTGGTGATACCCCGTATGTGTCCCCCGTGTTGCCATGACTGCAGAGAGACTACAGGCTGCTTTAAAAGACTCTGAATATCAGACCTCTAGTGGAGATGTCTGCCAGACAATATCGTGCAAAAGACACATTGGATTACTTTTGGTGCACTGGTTTAGCATACAGAGCAATTTGATTTCAACAATAGCATGATTACTAGATGTGGCGGTATTGTGAAAGACATAACAGGGTCTTTATGTGTTGAACTCTGGGGAGGTGTTGTACTACTTGTCCAAAGCATCAGGGGGCAGTATAACCCTGTAACCAGTCCCTCAAAACAGCTTCCCTGAGGAGCTGCACAGACTAGGAATGCCTTTTTCCTGTTCAGTTTCTTCACTTTTTCTGCAAAAAGAGTTAAGCAATTTTTCAGACTGAAGAATAACAATACAATATACAAATTATATTTTATACCAATGAAATGGCCACAGCTTGAAGTGGCATTGAGCATTTTGCTAAGCACATAGTGAGCAGTGTGGTTGATTATGTCGAGTCCTCCACTGACACAATCAACTGTGCTTTGTGTTTTTGATTGTGAATTACATCCTCCACACTTGCGTTCATTTTCTACATACCTCCACTTAACCTGCAGGTGCTTTTGCTGTGGTCAGTTTTAACTATAGAATATCATTAGAGCACATTGAATGAGAAAGTTCTTGCCAACTCTTAAAATATAAGTCGTTGCTGTTCTTTGTCATATATAATCATAAACTGGAGAGTTTTAGACTTGAAAAGACTGTCAAATAAGGTTAGTGAAATGAATGGGTAGTTGCAGCCCTATGGTTGTATCTCTGCACATCTGTATTTTTCATAATAACAATGAAAATGTTTAAGAATGAACATTTTTTTAAATCAAAGTCACTGATAATATTCTTTTCTTCTGTTGTTTTGAGCAAAGACAGACAACTCAAAGGTGGTTTTATCAAGGCTGACTGCATCAGGTGATATGCTCCTAATGGGCAGGTGTTGGCTTGAATTACATCTGGAGCTAAAACTGTGGAAAAGTTGTTAAGCAGTTTAGTGAATGTCTGCAGGAAAAGGGAGAGACAGCAAGAGAACATGCCAACCTCTGGCCCATATCTTTGCCCATGCAGAGACTTCTCTTAAGGGCAAATAGCTGCTTGGTCTAGTCTGAACGGCTTTACTACAATGATAGTGACTGAGTGAGGGCATGGCTGGTATCAGAGGTGGATGTGAACTGACATCCCCATACACTCAACCCACCAGCCTGTTGCCTTCAGAATGTCTTATTTAGCAGCAGAGCAGAAATACAGACAGAAATGCTCTAAAAGATTACTGTCAGTGAATCAGTCCAAGCACTTTAAATCACTGGGAATATGTTTTTTGGTCAAATTGGAATACTTGTATTTGCCTCGGTGGACTTGTGCATAATGTCTACTGTACATCATGTGGTTTATTATGGGCGGCTTCAACACGTTTGGCATTGTAATAACCAACAGGATGCTCGATGATCAGTCACATTTCACACCTCAGTCATTTTGCCACATTGTTCTGACACCAGGTGGTCTTGCACCAGAGGCTATGCTAATAAAGAAATAGCCACAAGTGAAAATTCTTATGTAATTATTGCACTTAAACTTTATTAAAACCTTTGTACCTTTTTTCCATTGCATCTGTAAAATGAATATTGGCTGTGGATGTATGAGTTTCAATAGGAAGTGTTTAGAGGAGTCATTCTAGCAGTGTTTTGCTTGTGTACTGGTGGACAGGCCAGATGAACCTTAGATAACTAATTATATAACTAACTAATTATTAATTTGCACACTTGCACACCACTGGGAACCGCAAACTTAAGAGCAGTGACACAGTTTGTATTATACTAATAATTACTAACTTGTCCTGTATTCATTTAGTTCACTTTACTGACTGCATATTTTGAATGTTTGTATTTTTAATGCATTTATTATATTTGTATGTATGTGTGGCTTTTAAAATGCAGAGAGAAGAAGCCATATATTAGATTTTTGAAATTCAGATGCACAATAATTCCCTCGTGTAAAACAGCTGTCCTGTAGAGATTTTAAGGCGGCAGTAAATTCATGGTAGTGGGACATGATTTAAGCCGAGGGATGATTGGGAATGGCATTTTTGAAATGTCAAAAGGGGTGAGAAGTGCAGAGCTGCCAGCTGGCTTATCTGTTGTTCATCCCTGTACTGTAGTATCACACTATCAAGGGTATAGATTTCATTTAATGAGAAAAACCCTTTCTTTGTTTGAGCTGAAATTGCACATTTAGATAAAGATGTAGCCCTATTTTTTAACATATAAAAATAAGAAATGGAGAGCAAAAGAGAGCTAAAAGCTGAGTGAATATTGGACACAAATCAGGTGGTCATAGATGAGACTTCAAATGTTGTTGGACCTTTTGATGTGTATTGCTTTTTATAGCCTCTGAGTAGGCAAAGAATAAGCTAATTCACCACTTGGTTAAGATTTGGTGAAGATGGCAGTTGAAAAACATAAAATAAAAACATGCCCACTCATCACCATGAATTCCATATTCCGAACTTGGCTTCAGTTTATTGAGCTGTTGAACTATTTTTCCTTGTTTTTAAAAAAAAAAAAAAAAGGTATTTTTTCTGTTTAATAAATGAGAAGGACAACATTATAGAAACGCCTGTCTGTGTAAAGCGACACAATTCAATAGCACCAGAACCTGCAGCCCTGAAACTACCATAAAGATAATTCATAGCGATATTATGCTAGAAAATTGCCACATTTTTCCTACCTTGAAGCAGGAAATTAGCTCTGCATGTTCCTGTGTATCTTAGGTCTAGCACTGTGTACATGGTGTCAACCAGCTCTCCATGAAATACTGATACAGTAATTGTGAAGTGCCTCTGGAGGAGGGGCATTTGTGCAGAAATAGCCTCCACAGGGAGAATTCAAGTATTGAGCAATCTAGTGAGCTCCCACAAGGCCCCTGTTGGGGCCCACAGGGGTAAAGGCCAGTGAAGGATTGGTGAATGGTGGGCAGTCATTACTGTCCAGCTGCTCCCCCTGTGATGCTAGCCTGCTTAGGGACATTATGGTGTCTTCTACAGTGCAGCTGCTGGCAACTGTAAGAGGAATTTATATACAGTAAGACTTTAGTCTTGATTCTTGCATGATAGACCTGTAAACTGAAAACTCATGCGTACATGTATACTGTTGTAGATACACAGAGTCTTCTTCCTACCAGAAAACAAACTGTAGGATGAGAAGAAAAAAAATACCTTTTACAAGACAAATTTGTGCCTGTGCATTCATGCAAACACACACAAAGATGCAGATATGCGTGGACACACACAGATTACAGACACAAAAACAGATGTCGGCAGACATACGCCTACATGCTTCACACGCATACGCATGAACACAGTCTTGCATACAAACACAGATGTGAGCCGACAAACGTGAACATACTCGTACATCTGGAGGAGTATATATGTAACAAAATATGCACTGCTCATCGCAAAACATGGGGAAAAAAAGCGCAGTTTTGTTCTTCATAAAACATAGCACTTCTGCACATGCACAAATAATAAAATCCATTGCTGGATGAAGGGGGGAGGAAAGCATGGGAGGTTTTTTGATGATATAAACAGATCTCCCATCATAATTGCCCATTACCCCCAAAGATAAGTTTGCTTTACGCAGAACATACAAAGCACTATTTCTACCTCCCAAGTTTGAAGCAAGATATCCATTTTAGTAAAAAGGATTACAAATGTCACACTGTATTGTAATAATGACTTTGCATTAGACTTGCCTCGCTGTGAAGACCGGCCAGCAGCAGGATCTGACTCTTGCAGGGGAAACACAGTGATGCCCTTCAGACAGATTATTAGTGCGGAGTTACACTGATTAAAACCGTACTGAGTAAACAAGCCCCTTTCTGGGGATTACCAGCTCCAAGACAGAGGCAGAATATGCAGACACATTTTTGAGTCATTACAAACAGGCAGGTTTTTTTTGCAACAGTTATTACCTGCTGCATGTTTCCTTTGCTTATTACAGTAAATATTGCTATTCATATTAATTACATCCTATTTTCTGTGTCCTATGTCTCCATACTGAAGCTAAATTCAGCTGTCATTGGTGCTATTATTTAGACGTACGCTGAATGCATTTCAAAACATACTCACTCATGCAGTGTTTTCATTTATATAGAAAATGTCATGATCCTCCACATACAAACCATTAAAACTGACATTCTAATGAGAGATCTCGCAACAACATTAATTTGTTTTGCTTCAGCAGAACACTTGAAGTGATTGGTTCAAACCTGGCTGTCGGGCTGCCATTTAATTGATTACTCAAATCCCTGGTAAGGTTTTGATTTACAGCTCATACAGTATTCTAAGAGTGAATATTTAATAGGTTTTGTTTGTGATTGCAGTGAGTTTTAATCACGCTTATCACTGGAAGTGAAATCGTGTCACAGCCACTAACAAGTCATTATTTTGGAGAGGAGAATTAAGTTGACATATGTCACAAGCCCTGGCTGTACTTTGTTGCAGTGTTTACCGCAATTAGTGGGAAGAATCAATTTCAATTCTTCCCTGCAAACACAAGACATGGAAAACACAGAGGAAGCACATGGAATCTTGAAATACGAGTAGTGAAAGTGTGTTGATATGTTGCAGGTAAAATGATCCAGTGGTAAATGGCAAGAGACTTCAACACCCTAGAGCAACATTTGATTGTTGCTATTGATTGGTGTTGGATTCAGGGGCACTACTGGGTAGAAACTGCGGTGAATGTAGGGGCAAGGGCGATGAGGGTGAATGAATCCAAATGATAGTCTCCAACACATTAAAGTTATAGAAAAATAAAGGGTATATTAGAAAGGAAGGAAGCAGAGAAAGAGGTGTGGATGGCATCATATTTCTTCTCTTTTGTATGTGTGTGTGTGTCAGGATATTTTACTCGCCCAATTCAGAAGTCAGCTCTAGTGCATCTAGTGCTGATAACCTCAATAAGCAGTGAGCCATCTTTGCTTCAAAACTACATTAGTTGTTTGACCTCAAACAAGGTCACAGACTAGCCTTTACGCCAAATCATATTAAATCTGAAACAGAGCTTTGGGAAGCCCATCAAAGCCGGCACAGGTTGTTGTTATAAATATTTCAAATCTTACACCTCACTATATCGGTCTATACTAACATGAAATATCCAGTGAGCTGTGGAGTTTACAAATATCCAGCCAGAGGATTAAAACATGATCCTTCAGTCGCAGACAGTATGGTGGATATGTCAGCTGAACATATGCAGGGATCTGAAAAAGTGAACAGTAAGTGTGTGTGTGTATGTGTATGTGTGTGTGTGTATAAAATATATATATATATATATATATATATATATATTTTATTTTTTTTTTTTACTGTTTGGTTGCCATGGTAATTAAGGTTAGGAGCTGATTTGAGTCAGTGTTTCTGTCCTAATTCAAGATAAGGAAAGTGTATTACACAAAGAAAGGTGAGATGAGAAAAGTAGCGTTTGTTGCTAGGCAACAGATAAAAAAAAAACAATGTAGGATTGAGTTATTTAGGATTTCCACATCTGAGATAAGACAGGATGACGTAAGACAGGACAGGATTACTGAAGCGAATCAGTGTGAGAACATCCCATCTCAGTCTCTTCCTGTCTTGAGACATAAAATAGGAGGTTTCTGTAATAATAACTCAGATGCATAAATGATGAATACGTACACAAAACAAAATACCAACACAAAGTGCCACTTTAAAGAGGAAACCTCTGACTGTNATTTCTCAATTTTGGTCACAGTTTATTCATTGCATTCTTTTCTGAGTATATTTCTGAAAGTCTCAATATCAACCTTCTCTTAATCTAAAATAGCATTCTTAGTATTTACATATTCTTGTTGGCAAGGGCAACATCATCTCAACAATAAATGTCAAGAATGGGCATTTTATATAGAGCACCTATAAAGGCTTTACATTACTTTACTTTAAATGTCAGTTTTTCTATGAGCCCGTAAGATCTCTTGGCGTTGTTTCCCTCCGAAAACTGTACTTGATTACACAACAACCTGACACATAAGTTACCTTCTGTAAAAACACAAGCTTGCAATAGTTTGGTAATGACTTTTTGAAATCCTACAATCCTTAAATCCTGCTTGAGCCTTGAGCTATTGATACCGGGGCCATCAAGACTGGCTCAAAATTGCATTTGATTATTTTCTTTGAAAAAACAAACATAGTTTCAATCCAACAAAAAAAGCTATTTTTGCACATTATGCTGCAGCAAAATAAGATTCTCATTGCAATTGGTTGTCCTGGACTGTGTTAGGCAGAGCCAAAATATTGATCAGCCAATATTATCACTCAACAATTGCCTGTCCCGGACATGTCCGTATCAGTTTTGGTGTATATGTTCCAAATATCAACAAATATGTAAACTGTTTTTTTCTGGTATAGATGGCAGAAAAAATGTTTGTGGTAATATCCCACCAATGTCATATAAAAGAACATTTAATTCAAGTATATTCAGTCATAAAATTATGTGTTTAAGAACGGCAGCCATATTTGCAATATGTGAATTTTTCTCCTCTTACCTGTTTTAGTTTTAGTCTCATAAATCTCATATGAGTCAGGCTCTAGTGTCAGAAATGCCAAACTGCAACTCTTAATATACATTCACATCCATTTTTAATAGAAATTGAATTATTTTTCTCCATTCATGCTACCTTGTTCAGTCTTTTAGAACTATGTTTTCTATTTGCATTTAGTCGTATAAACATATTTAAATTTATGAAACTCAAACAGCGCTCTACTTGACAAGAGGTCCTGCTTCGTGATTCAGAGTGTAATCAACCGTGATCACTGTCAACAAGCTGTAGAGGGGTATTGTCAGCAAAGATGAGATGTGACAAACTCAGAAAAGCTGGACATGATGTTATGCAGCGTATGATTTTCATGAGCTCCATATAGTTTATTTTATTTTAATTTCCCTGCATACTAATTGGACTGACAAGATTTTGGAGGAGCGAACTTCCAGTTTGACAAATTGTATCATGGGTCATCAGAGATAAGAAATTACTCTAGACTATGTTTGTTTTTTCCAGAGTGCTGCACACTGAAAATGAAAATGCATCACTCACGGCGTGATGAGTCTGGTATAAATCAGCTGAGGAGATCATATTTTGAGCATTCAGATTCATCACAGCAATCTGTTTCTCATCTACACTTACAGAAAGTGAGAAGAGGTACCATGGTGCTGTATTTTGGAATACACTCTCCAGCTGATTTCAATATCAGTGGCCATGGATAGAGATCACCACAGTTCAAACAAAGTGTCTTATTCTTGACTGATAGAGAGCTCTGTAGACCCATCCACCACTTTTTCCCACATTGAGTAAGGACACTCTTTTGGAGTCATGGTTAAATCTTCCTGGGCACAGCAAGGTAATTTTTATATTACAGTGTTTCTTTTGCCCTGTATACTTCAACAATGTATGTGTAATTAAAAGTGAGGCGCACCATAGAGTGAGTTAAAAAATGAAATACAAAATGTAAGTGGAACACAGAAGGGGACTTACACCAGTGTATCCCACAGACTTCACTTGGTTGTTTTAGCATTTACTCTTTACAATTTAGTGCAACCAAGAGGATGAAAACATCCATGTTCTAATGACCACTTTACTACAACCTCACTTTACCCCTCCTTCCCATAGCCCATTCTGTTTATTCTGCTATGGTGAGATGTGTCTACTGACATACTGTGCAGAGAAACACAGACAGTGAGAGTTGCTCTCTGGCATTACATCAATAAGCAGATCACATGCTGTACACTATAATGTAGATTACTAAATGTCACACATTTAGTCACAAACACTGCTACAAAGGTGGTTTTACAGCTTTAGGAATTCATAGATCAATCAGGTCTTGGAAAATTAATCTGCAATGATTTTGAAAATGTTTCAGCTGTTTAACCAAACCAAAAACAACACATAACATTAACTGGTTCTAGCTTCTTAATTCTGGGAATAGCTGTTTTTTGTGATCTATTTCATTTTAAGTGTTTAATTGTTTTTAGACATCACCCTGTATTAAACATTTCTTATGATTAATAGCTTATTAAAAACATACTAATAGTGAAAATTATCAGTTCTAAGCGGCTTATATAAAATGCAGTCACAATTTAAGTTTGTTTAGACAAAGTGTGTATTAATCTGGTAGTTGGTGTCAGTTTTCAAAACATTAAAAAAAAGGGAATTGTGTAAACCCAAACTGCATTTATATATAAGTTTTAATAACTGCGTCAAGGAGAACAAAATCATGACAACATTTGGCAAAAACAGACAAACTGCTGCACATCACAAGAGGAACATCAGTCAAACACTTAAAATAACCATTGTACACATATCTAATTTATACAGTCTGGTCATAGTTAGTGTATAATACGACCGACCTTTTGTAGCAGTGTTTGCAAAGTTGATTTTGTCACTTTTTATTTTAATGGAATGCATTGCTGGTCTGTCCATCAGTCTGGTCATGATTGACCAGAGTGAAGTGGAATAACTGGAGACATGTCAATGTTGCATAAAACATCATTGTCATCATCATTGCATGGTGGACATGGTAACATGCTGTGATTGTGAGCATATTAGCATATTTGATTCTATTGATAATGCAGCTTCACAGAGCAGTTAGTGAACTGTTGTTCAATCTTATTAGTCTTATTAGCCCTCTGCACCAACATCACAGCAGCAGTAACTAAACTTGGATTAATGTGGAGTACCCTATTTGTTGTCAAATGTTTTATAATATTTAGAGCGATTACAGGCCTAAAGAATAATTACATGTTGAGTTTTTTGTTAATTCCATTACATTTTCTTACATTTGGCAACAACATGAAAACACATATGTTTTTGCTTTCCACTTATAAAAATAAAGCATAGGCTTAAAATGAATCCTCCTTACTCATTAATAACATATTATATTTAGTTTTTGGATGGCAGTATTTCAGATTATTTACATTTACAAGAAATCAACAGCAAGTTTCGGATCATTTATATGAAAAGCACTGAAAGCATTTAATTGAAACTTTCAGGGGATGCAGTAAAAAAGCAAGAAAACTTATACATTGTCCTTGTCCCTGTTAAACATATGTTGAACATGTAATTTATTTGAATTGCTTTGTGTTTAAATTTTTTAGTTATTTTTTCAGTATTTTTCTCTTCTTCCCATCTGACACACAGCCATGATCCTTTGCAGCATTAGGAGCATCTTCACATTTAACATCACAAACAAGAAGATAATTGCATCATCCTGTGTCACAATCGGGGATTAATTACGCACACTGATGTAACTTGAGTTGTGTTAATTGTCTGTTTCCAGCAAACTAAACACTGGCGGGTTACAGTAGGGTGATTGTCAGCAGAAATCAGTGACATAAAGACGTCACTCTTCCCTCAGAGTATAATGGCTATTTTCATTGCTCAATCTTTTTAAATTTAAAAAAGTGGGTTCTGAAAAAACTCTTCTCTATAGAAATGCTCAATCCAGTGGGCATGTTGTCATGTGACCTGCCAGAAACAGACACTTCCTTCTTGCACAGTCATCATGCTTCATCTGGCCATTGATCCCAGTACGTCATTGTTTAGTCTTTGGCAGGGAACAGCCTCTGCCTGTCTGTGTATGTGCTGTAAAAGTAAAGCAGTGCTAAAAATAGTAAAAGTTGTCATAAAACAGGTTCAAATTTGAACACAAAATTTGAAAGTTAGTATGCTAAGCATTGAAATTTGTTTTGTTTTAACAGTTGAAATGAGTTTCTTTTGGCCTTCAAAGGTCTTTTATCTGAGGTCAGAACAAAAAAATCTATGTTGAGTTGGAAATTGTCTGCTAGCACTCAATGTAAAGTAGCTGAAGTGAAGCAGCTGGTGAGTTTTCAGTGAGACAGATGAGTTTGAAAGATCTTGGGTCACAAATGGCAGGATTATGCTGTAAATCCTCTTGTATTCTCACTCGAAATAATGCACTCCAGAGTACTCTTGGAAGTTGTATGAGTATTAGTTTAGACAAACATGTATTAAGTTGTGTTTCTTCTATGTCCCCGAAAGATTTAACTGAGAGAGTTTGCTTCAGCGGCACCAAACATAGCATTTGTTATATAAAAAAAAAAAAGATGCTAATGTGTAAACATAATGAGCTGAGAACTTTTATTTGCAGCACCTCTGGTCCTACTCAGAATTCACTGGCATGTTCCCAGAGCAGAAAATACTGAATCATTCATAACTGTCTAATCTCAAACAGGTTCTGTACTGGTATTGGCTTGCTTGCCATGCTTGCTAAGTCAAACCTTATCCTCAAATCACTTCCCTCTCTAGCACAACTTAGAGCCTGGTATAGCACGTACACAATGAGAAATAAAAGGGCATTACGCTCACAAACACATATTATAGCAGCTACAGGTAAAGAGTTACTGCTTCTCTGTTTTGCTTTGACAATCCAAGTCCAAGAGTTGTGTTGTGTGTTTGCTGATAAAGACCAGGAACTTTGTATAAACATCAACTGTAGCTTTAGCAATAACAAAATGGTGCAATAGAGTTTGACAAAGAGCTACCATCTTGATGGAGAGAACTATTAATGATAAAGTTTATCCTGTGTATTCAGGTTTGCCACAGCTCTTCTACATCAAGCTGCTAGACATCTTAGGCTTCAGGGCATTTGCTGGGGATGCCTGAGCAAAACGTAGCTTTGTTGTCTGTATGTGTCTCCATTATTCCAGTATTGGTCCAAAATAAGTGTCCTCTTTCACTTACTGGAGGAAAGTAGTGTTAAAGCCCCTCATACTCCAGCAGCTTTACAATCACTTTGTGTGCTAAGCAGACACAAAGTTCACAGGTTTACTCCAACCAAATTCCCCTACAAAAAGTCAAATAAGAGCTTCTGTTGATAAAACAAATTCTCACAGTTACTGGCATACTTCATTTTTTGTATCATACATATCTGCGCTATATTTTTATAATAACTCTTGAAAATGGATACAGTTGGATAGCTGAGAGCTGGGTCAGTCCACAAAAGCAGTACTCTGACTTCGTTTCGGCTTGATTTGATTGCAACAACAATGTACAAATGTACAGACTGGTTTTCGCTCTGCAGAAGTCTCACGCACTCAAAGAGAGAGGGCACTGGCAGGTGGAACTGGACCACGTTGACACAAAAATAGAAAAAAAGAATCGCTGTACATATTTAGAGGGAGGACTAACGCCACACAGTTCATTTTCCTCTGAACTGCACTGGTCCTCCCATCTGTTTGGTACTGGGAGGGTCCTCAGCACACACCCCTGCAGTCTTTAATGTCCATTGTTGAGCAGATGAAGTAGCAACAACAGAAGGCCAAAGGCAGCTTGAAGCATTAGGCTGGGAGGTGAAGCAGAGATTGGGAGGCTGTTTGATGGCAGGGTGGGCTGGCCCACTAGTAGTTCATTTCCCAGAGCCTAGGAAGAGACCAAGAGATCCAGTTATGGCTTATCTTTTTTTGGAAAATCAAAAGCTGATGATCTGCCAATACTACTATGTGTTTTCAAAGGTCATCATCATTACTCATCATGTTTAAGCTGACTGGTAAAAATCTGTCTCAGAGTTAAAAACAGAAAGTTGGGCTAAGGATAAACCAAAAACTTGGGCTAGGCTCAGATGGAGGTTAGGGCTAATTAAATCTCTAAAATGAGCAGAACAGTCATATGATCTACAGGCTATATTACATTTTTGTCATATGAGATAGTGTGTGATTAAACATAGAAACATGACCAAGTCCACATTGAATCTTGGAGAACCATCAAAATATTTACATATATAATTGTTTTTATTTAAATGAGCTGAGGAACCATTCATCATCCTTTGGCAGGTGGCAGTCCACCTTTCTCCATCCCACTCTGTAGAAAGATGGTGGCTATGTGAGTGCACAGCAAATGTGTGCAAAGTGTAGTGTTGCATCAACAGGTGAAATTAATTTCTTATAGTACTCCTGATATGAATGAGAAAATATTACAAGTTTTTCATATTTAATCAATCAAATGGTTGATGGTTTTTTGTGTTCATCAAAATATCATGCCATAAAATTGCCACAAATGGTTACTTTAATATTTATAAATGTCTCCTGACCAGTGTTCGCTTCTGCTTTTGAAGATGGCTCACTGCAGGATGTTTAACTGTTTGAAGCTGCTGAACATGACAAGAACACTGCACACCTGTGTTGGTATTATTGTATCCAAGATGTTCCTCATAGTTTCTATGGTTTCTTGTGGAGAAGTGGTGCTCCAGTTTTCTCTGCTGCTGTGGCTGGGGCTGGGTGTACTGGACTGGCTGATAGTGGGCTGCTGGTCTGATTCACTTCCAAACGTCATGAGAGCATTCTCTGAAAAATGAGACAGCAGTAAAAAAAAAAAAAAAAAAAAAAAAAAATGTTATACGATTTTAAGAAATATCACTTTGATATGTTTTGTTCAAGTTCCATTTATATCTTATTCAATCACAACAGATGCCCCCAGTTCTGAATTGTAAATTTTGCATGAGAGCATTTGCTGGGCCAGAGCTGGTGTGAATTTGGTCAGAGGCGAGAGAGTGGAGAAAAAAGAAAACGGAAAATACTCAGTATTCTCTTCAAGTATCCAAACTGCACCTGCCTCTCCACATCGACCTCATTAACTCATAGACCATTTGCACTGGCCAAACAACTCTGAGACCTCTCTCTGTATCTTTTCTAGGCAGGAGGCCCGAGGAAAGACTGGCCAAAGATTCACCTCACCGCACACACAGAGCAAAGATACTCATTGTGTGTGTTTATGTGTGTGTGTGAACAGGTTCAATGATACTCGTTGAGGTCAGTAATAAGGACCATTAATTATTCAAACTACAGAGCAGAGGTCATAAGTGAAATGGAAAGAAAGTGTTTGGGTGAGAATTAGCATTAAGGTACACGGCAGAAGAACAGAGGATGCAATAAATCACATGTCGCACCCTATTATGAAATGATCTTATGTGCTCACCTTTAATCCATGTTATTGTTTCCATTATTTATCTAATATATTACTGCTACTTATACTGTCCCCAAATTGCTTAGCTCACCTCTAATCTACCTTGTACGTTATCAACACCACGCATACAGTAATCCATTTTACTTGAAGGGTTGAACATGTTTGAATTTTTCAGTGTGGTCCTCTTTATATACATATGTTGATTTTAGTAGTTTGACTTTCTGCCACGTTTAGTCTCATTGTTGCAGCTGTTCCCACCATTCAAGTTACAGGATATTTTCTTAGGATGCTGTAGTCAGCATCACATTGATCCCTTAAATACTTTGCAGAACTGGGAACATATTACACTCCGTTAAATACATTCATTGTCTACTCAGAACGTCTTTGTTGTATGTTTCAGTCCTGATATTAGTAAAAGTCCTGTTAGCCAGTCTTTTTTATGCCCTGACTTTTACTCTTGTTATACCATGAGTTTGACATTTGTGGTTTGGTGTGAAATGTCTCAACAAATGTTGGGTGGATGGACATGAAATCTCTGTGTTTTTGCCATGGAATGATTTGTTATGGCTTCAATGATCTCTTGACATTTCCTCTAGTGCCATTAAGTCAGTTTTAATATATGAAATACTTTTATAAGTGACCAGACACTTTAAAACATAATGCTGTCATGGCCATCCGGCTCAGCTGTAAATTGTTTTTGTGCTAATTGGCAAATGTTACACTACTCTTAGATGATGAGCATGGTAGACATTACACCTGCTTAACATAAGGATGTTAACATTGTAAGCTTTGTTAGCATGCTGGCATTAGCATTTAGCTTAAAGTACACAGGGATCACACTTTTACAATGCCCACAGACAATGATCAGTTGTTTGTTTTTAGTTTGAGAAAGCAGTTACAGCATAATACACATGTAAGGGTTAGTGCTCAATTAGATGTCCATTGTCAGGAATTAATGGGCTCTAGGGAGGCCAGCACCTCTGTGTCTGGGGCTAGTCTCGGGCTAACACTGCTAGCTATTTAGATGTCAAAGTGTATCTGTCATAAGATGTGCTTGGTCCTGACAGACTCAGAAACGGTACCATTAGCTGCACAGCTAACTAATCTAAGCAGCTTTATGTTATAAAGTTGTGTTTTTGTACATTAATCACTGAGACCCAACTGACGCCTAATTCTTCTCATTTGTGCTCTGATAAACAGCCAGTTCTTTAAATTCTTTTTTTATTATTGTCGGTTTTACCTAAATCAGTAAAAAAAAAGGTACTAAATTTGTATATTTGTAGCTTTCCTGTCAACTGCAGAGGTGCAGCTTGTGGACATCAGACCTTTCTGCAGATAGGTACTCTTGGATATTTATTCTTCAAATAGGTTAAAAGAAATGCTGAAGTCAGTCATCATTATAATTAGACTAGATGTTAGCTTAATGTGCTGCAATAAATTATAAACAGAGGCTTTGATTGTATCCCTGCTGCTATGGTGACAAGCAATATTATATTAATTAGGAGTGCAGTCTATGTTGCACAAGTCAAAGGTTGTTACAGACCCACGGTTTGAAGGAATGTTTGTCAAGTACCCATGCAGTTTAAGGGTTTAAGAGAAATCAATGTCCAAAATAATGAGCAGTTTTCTGAAGGAAGTTTTCATGAGTTAGCTCTCTAACTTTTTCCATCAACTGTGGGGAAAATGTACACCAGGTGTTTAAAGTAGATTTAATGAATATACAGTTACCTAATAATCACAGGCTAGCTTACATATAATTCACTTAGAAGTGACTGTCTGAGCACCCTGGTGGAATTGGCAAGGAAACAGCATGAAGAGGATGATTAATAACGAGTGAAAATAAAGTGAGCAGGTAAATGGAAGAGAATGAAAAAAGAAAGAGAGCCAGAGAGAGCATACTGTTAATTCTACGAAATGTACAAGTTCTACATCGCTCTGCCACTGTTTGAGCATGCCGAGTAACATCTGTCCCTACAACTCTGTGCTGTCACTTTCTGCTATCAGAGAAGTTCTTTTTTCACATCAGGTTAGTTTCAAGGTCCCCGTTGCAGGTTTTTGGTGCAAATTATTGTGATTAGGGATCACAGCTCTGTATTTTACTTCATAATAAAATGTGTCAGGCTGTAACAGCAGTGGGTTGAAATTATATAAAACCATAGCAACCTAAACAACCACCTGAGGTGTTTGTGTGACTGCACTTGACACTAAGAATAACACACACGTGTGAGGCTGAAATTGTCCAATTGCTTACTTTTTTCATCCCAGGTAATCTGATGCCTCCTACAGTATGCAGCACAAAAAGTTGCTTGAAGTCTTAAAGGAACAGTTTGACATTTTTACAGCTCTGAGCCAAGCAAGGGTCACACATCCTGTGTGAAACCACAACTTATCTTTTTTTAGACTTTGGTTTTTGACAGATTAAACCGCTGACATATCCTCTTAATTTGTAAGCTTAAGAGGTGCTGTAAGGTGGATTTTGTTACCTTTGGACAGAGCCAGGCTGGCTGTGTTCCCTCTGTTTTTAGTCATAATACTACGCTAAGCTAAGTGGATGCTGGCTATTGCCTTGTTGGGCAGACATGAGAGAGGTATCAATTGTTTCATCTAGGTCTTTGCAAGAAACAAACAATTGTATTTTGCAATATCAAACCTTTTTTTAAGAGTGAACAACACACACGACACTTTCTTTTGAATGTTGAAAACGGAAAAAATAATGATTATTAAACAACTGCAGTCTGATGGTGTGGATTGGATGTGTGTGGATATGTGTAAATAAGAACTCTGTTTTTACAGCACATTTTCAAACATTTAGAACCTCTCTGCATTTGGCCTAGTTTTCACTGACTGAGTCATGACCAGAACAGACCGAAATGTATCCTGGATAAAACCCAACATAAAGATGCCATGGAAAAAATAACACGTATTAGCTTTTTCCCTTTAGACTGCATGACACCAGTTAAATACTAAAATAGCATAGTCACATTCCCCTCACCCTCACTCCTCCATACAACAACAGCCCCTATCTCAAAAACCTGAATCAGTACTTTCCAGAATATTGTGGATAGGGGTGATACTCACGGAGACAGATGTTGTCAGTGAAGTATCCTAGGAAGTTATCACAATCTTCTTTTCGGCTCCCACTGGCTGAGCAAGAGCACCACGGTGCCACGCTGGACGTGGAGTTGTCAACATAGTTGGGGGTTATTGTACTTCCTGCAGAGACCGCGCACAGACGTCAATCAATATTAAATATTCATTCTGCTATGAGTTGTTACACTGTATTCATAGTGCTTTATTATCTGAAGCATTAATGGACACTGCATTTCCGATCTGCTGACCCGATGCACGGTGTTGAAATTATCATATTGCTGGTTGGACTCGCTGTGCACCGGCTTGTATGATACAGTATAGAGATACTGAGAAATACTCCAATTTTCTCTTTTTTAGGTCACAGAAGTCTCTGGCATTGAGATTTTTTTTCTGTGCCTGTTTTCTTCCTCAGCATAGTGGAGGTAGGATTTCAAGTGCTTTAATAAATACAAGACAGGAATGAAAATGCCAAGTGTGTGTTTGTGCTGAGGGGCACCGTTTGAGGTTCTTGAAATGCATTAGGTTCTCTCTCCGGTGCGTGGAAAAGAAGTGGCTGTTCTTTTTCTTTTACGGGCTGTTATAAAACAAATTAGATATTGTGTAAAGGGCCCAGTTTTCTGTAATGACAGATTTCCGTGTGTTTGTATCTTAAACCATGTTGAACTTTTGTCTTTCGTATCAGAATAAGAAGTTTCATTTTTTAACCTGTATGAATTTATTTACCCTCTAGCTACCTTTCACTCATTCTGCCTCTTTGTAGCTACACAGTTTTTTCTTTCCTCCTCTAACACGCCATATGGCACATATCACATTTACTCCTTCATTTCCCCCTTTCCTATATGGGTTTTCTCTCTGCGTTACCTCTCAGGTGTACACATACCTATGAGTCCTGTGTAGGCAAGGAGACAGGCTCCGTAGTTCCCTTGCTTGCAGCCATTGGCAGATGTTTCAGAGGGTTCACAGTCATACTGAAACTGTGCCAGGCGAGACCTATGGACACAATGGCTAATGGTTAGCAAGAACATGATAGATCTCTGTATTGTTTTATGTGAAAGTTTGCTGGTCCAGTTTTAGACATTCTTTCTACTATAACTTGGTCATTTAATTAAGAGTTTGCCCCTCTGACATAAAGAAATATCGTTGGCTGTGGTGAAGACTGAAAGCATTGGACTGTAATGTGAAAGTGATAGAAAGAGTAATATATTTCATCCCCCAGACCTGGGATCATTAGTAAAGCCCTCTGAGTGTAATGGGGCTGTGAAAAATAATGGCCATGACCAGAGATAGCAATGAGCGATAACTCTGATCCATCTGGCTCTTTATCTGTGCTAAATATTTAATGTGTTATTCCAACAGGCTCTCTGGGGTGTTCTAACCAATGGTGGTAGAAAGCTTTAGGGTAAAACAGCAGGCCATTTTGTTGATTGAATGGCAGTTTATTTGGTTTCAAAGAGGCATAATGCTGAAAAATACTGGTCCAAATATGTATGGTCTAAAATCTGTATCTCAGGAATACTTGAATAAATTGGGGATGATAAAACATTGGCTTTGCTGATTTGGTATACCTTGAGAAGAGAGGTGGATCATTAAGCAAAACCAAACTGGGGATCATAATCATATTATAGCAATATGTTATTGTATCCATATGAGACCATGGCTGTGTGAGAAATAACTTTAATATCTGCTACAGACATGAAAGAGAAGGCTGACACTGAAATAAATGTGAGCCAATTAAAAGCTTCTATTTCAGTTCTAACCTGCACACATAGTCAGCATTGCAGATCCTCATCTGTGTAATGCAGTTGGGTTTTTCGGCGCTTTCATAAGAGCAACTGGGCACAATAGTCTGCCTTCGACGCTCTGCACATGCTGTGTCCGTACATGGGCAGAAAAGCAGTTCGTGTGTGTAGTCAGCGGGGACACGGTCAAAGAACCTGCGTAGAGCCTTATTGCATTTAGGCCGGTTGCACAGCCCTGACTTGGCAGTGGGTTTGATACAAGCTGAGACATATTCTGTGCGGAGCTTCTGGCACAAGTCGTCCACATTGCAAGCCTTGGCTGCATCCAGGCAGCGATTCACAGTTGTCATGCCAACATCGGAGTCTGTGGATGGAAGTAAGGTCAAAGACAAGCATAGATATCAGTGAAAAAAATAACACGGAGAGAGCAAAAAGGTTTTGTATTTTTTGAATAAGAGCGTATGTGACCTGTGGTATGTACTCTGTTTATTTATTCAACATGCCGAGATGTAATCTCGCCTTGTTAGAAGTTCAAAAGTTGAGATGGCTAGTTTGGAATTAAAGTTCAGCTTCAAGTAGTGTCTGAAGTGTCTGTAAATAAACACTGAAGGACCAGAATAACAAAATCAGTCTTGGATGAGGAGTCAGGCCTCTTTTTTATAAAACGAGAACAATTTTTCAGGAAAGAGGTATAATCCAGTGGGCTTCTTTGCATTATTATATTGTTAGCACAAGAACAAGATCCAGGCCTGTCCATCGTAGTGATTAGAGTTATAATAATAGCTGGCGTATTGCACTACCCAACTTTTTAACTACTTCTGTTAACATACTGTGAGCCATTTTTCAAAGTGTTAGAGTGTTTCAATGTTATAGCAGTCTAAAAATCTTTCAAAGGACTCATGCTGTAGAAATTGAGATTTCCATATCTTCTTTTAATAAAGAGCCGGCCTAAGTGCTGTAAAAATAAATAAAATCTGTGACAACATGAAGTCACTTACTACTGCCATTCCTTTAGCAACAAGATGGTTTGATCAAGTTTCAGCGTGGAAACCAGATAATCACTGTTGTCAAGAATTAGTGATCTTCTGAGTGAACAGCCAGCAGCAGCTGGCTCCTAAACTGTCTGTTGGTGGTGGTTAACAAACCTGCATTGGTAACTAAGGTAAGGACAAATATTTGCGTTGAAGAGCATGGACTTCGCTATTTTTTGGTCAATCACAGTGTTTGCTGAGGAACAGTGTGCAGTTACTTCTGCAGAGCGACAAAATCAGGTCATGTGAGGCAGAGGCAAAAAGAAGCCATCAGAGAAGCAAGGGAAAATTCAACACCAATACACGAGTGTTTAATAGACACACAGAAATGCTAAAAATAAATATACATGTTTGAGAGCCTGATCACTAGCCCTCAGGCTTAAATGTGTGTTGTAATCGTTTGGACTATTGTGCTTTGCTTTTGATGTCACTGATGAATTAATTTGGTGCCACAGTGACAGAAATGTCCACCAACATTACTGACAATTATTAACTCCCTGACCTCACATGTAATTAGCAATTCAGAATCTGATTAGTAAGATGAGGTAAGATGCAGGAAATGTATTGAATACTTGGCATCCAATTATTTTCCGAACCAGATATGAAGTGTAATACGAGTCACGCTAGTGTTATGTGGTTTATGACAAAAGACATCAGGATGACTTCCTGTTCTTTACTGCATCTGTGAATAATGCAGGTCTGTATGAATGGTCCTGTTCTATGTGAGCACAATCCCTGGTTCTAAGTGTGGCAACCTATGAATGAATCTTTTGTTTACATGTTGCCTGGGAAATGATCAACTGGTCGACCTTTTGAGCTGTTTGGTTCAGGAATGAATCATCAGTTTTCTTCAGCATGTTTACAGTTATATGATGTTCTGGTCAGACTAGTAGGTGATAATATAGCATATGCCTTTCACTCTGAGTTGAAACTAATAGAAAGGAGTTTTATAACTTAAGTCACTTAAATCATTCTCTGATAAATGTTTTCTTATATTTTCGAATAATTAATAATCTAATTTTAGCCTTGACTAATTTATTTGCGCAAATATGAACTTTAGTAAATTTCTCACATGATGAACTTGTATAAAAAGTGCATATTTAGCTCTTTATCATTCAATACTGTGTTTTTAATTTTTATATCCACAACATGTAATCTCCTCTTTGCAGTTTGGGCTTATTTTAATCGTTTTTATGAGACTGCATTGTTATATGAGCCTCAGGCTATAAGAAACAAAGCCTGGATCAGTATTCAATGACAGTCATGGATTCTGTTATTTCATCTAAGTCTGGCAAAGAACAGTGTTGCCATCCAGCAACCTGAAGTCAAAGATATCTTTTTTGATGCAGGAATCGTGTTCTAATGTATGGTAATACTTGTTTAACAGTAGCTAAAGAACAGAAGAGACCTCTATTTGCCTTGGGCATGCTTCCAGGGAAAATTATGTGGAGTCATGTATTTGTGCTAGAACGAAACATCTTCAAAGGGTACAATAGTATGAAATAAGGTGAATCTTAATGAAGGTCAGTGAACTTGCCAGCTGTAATAGAGGCCAAGCGGACATAGTCGTAATCCCTCTGCACTGTCTCGTAGGGATAACTTTCCACCAGGTTGAGTCCTGAAAGAATAAGATACAGATATAAACTTTGGCTTGAATACTGTAACATCTGTGTAACATCAGTAAATCTCTCACAGTTTTTTGCAGTACACACGGCTGTTATCCAGTAACTACTGACCATGTATGATGGACTGATGAAGGCTCCAGTATATGCTGAGGCAGTTCTTCTCCTTCTTCATGCCCCGTTTACACTGGCAGCCATGCAAGGGGCTGGACAGTAAGGCGGACACTGCGTTGGCACACTGGCTCCTGGCACCAGGGCCCAGCTTCACACTGCCATTCCCCGCCACACACTGACGCAAAGTCCGCAGACGTGGACTACAAGTCTCATCACTCGAGCACGAATCTCCCGCCACCAAGCAGTCTCTGCCGGCCAGTATTACCTCTAAGAGAGCTACAAGAGAGACAACGGAGCATAATAGAGAGCAGAAAGATAAGGGGATTTGAGATGGCAGACGAGATGTAAAGAGATGAGACGAACAATTTAAGAATAAAGAAGAAGGGAACTGAAAAGACAGAGAGAAATGTCAAGAATAAGGAAGGAAGAGAGCAAGGAAGTAAAGAACATTTTGAGAGGAGAACAGTTGAAAGTGGATATTGACCATCATATGAAATCAACTGGGGAGGCTCCTTGTGTGATCCTAAAAACGTGAGAACGCAGAGATGAGCTTCTTTTGCTGAGCTCTGGTGTGTTCTGTGAAACTCTGCGTAGGCCTCCAAGGTAATTTGTGTGAGTTTACATTTGTGTGATGGACTTTTTTCTGTCCAATTTTGTATACATTGTGTGTGACAGCCACGCTAGCAGCATACAGCTCTAGGAATGGCAATGTCGATATATCTACCTGTCCACCTCTTTTGTCCAGACTCCACACACAAATAACCCAACAACTAATTCAGTTCAGTTCTACTGTGTGAGTCAAGTTAGCAAGGGCAAGGGCGAATTTGAATAGTAGGTGTGTGTGTCATCTACTGAATATTCAGAGAACATTAACCAATGGAAGATCCACAGATATTCTTCTGTTGCTGTGGTTAAAAGTCTGTGCAGTCCACGCATGGACTGTACCATGTCCATTTATTGAACTCTTTCTTAGAGTGCCAACAAGCAGTTGCTGAGAGAGGAATTGTTGTTTTTTTCTTTCCACTGCTTTGCTTGGAGTGCAGGAGAAGTACTTCAGGTAAACATTTGGGATGTACAGAAAAAGTGCAATTTTACATTAAATTGTCCACATACAGGCAACACAGGTGGTTAGTACAGGTATTGATGTAAGACAAATCATGAGGGAAGAAAAATGAAAATGTATTATGAATGGATTATTAATAGGGCTCAAGAAGCTTTTGTCAAAAAACTCATATGCCACATAAAAAACAGACCTTTGCTGGAGTTAATTGTGGTGTTGGTAAATTTCTAAAAGAGCTGCCACTCTTCTTTTATGTCCATCTGTTGCACGTCCTGCAGGAAAAAGTGTTTGTAGCCATACTCTTCATAATTGTTCTTTTGTTTAATGACATGTTTACATGTTGTTTTAAATTATGGTTTAAACCTAGTGTGCTGTCATGTTGAGGAAGGGAAAAAAAAACATCTTATAGAAGAAAATTAGATGTTGCTGTTGCCACTTGAGTCATCTCTGTTGAATTTATTTTTCAGATTTGTGTTTTCAGGTTATTCTAAAAAACATATTCCTAAGCATGACCCACAAAACCACAAGAGTAATCCATTATTCAAACACTTCAAATTCATACAACCTCTGTTATCTTTCATAATGTCTTTTACCCCATCTGCAAAATTAAAAAAAAAATCAATTTCATGCTGCTTTCATCAGACTATACTTCAGGTGTTTCTGGGGTAAAAAAGTGTTTCAACCATTGTTTTGATCTCCAAAACACACCTACACACACACACACACACACACACACCAAAAAAAAGTAATAAAGCAACATATTTTCTATTGTGTCAACCCTGTTTAATCAATTACATGTGCTTTCAAAACTGGATCTTCTCTAAAACCCCTCAGGTGAATTGAGTCTCAGTCTCACCAGGACTTATCCAAGCTCTCATCCTCTATTCAGCACGTCAGCTAAGCTCATCCAGTACAGACGTGTGGTTGCTAGAGGCGGAGGAAAAAAAAAGTTCCAACCAGCGCCAACGTCCTGGAAGGCCAGATGGTCAGTTGCAAATTCAAGGCAGAGATCCCAGGCCCTTCCTGCTATGTGTGTCAGTTTGTGCTGCCTGGGCAGAAGCTGGAATAGACACCATACATCATGAATGCAAATGAGCCGCTTGATTTGACATTTCCAATAAGCCTGTCTCAATGTACCAGTGGGTTTAGCCAATTAACCATGTCAGTAATCAATGTGTTCTGAGGCTCAGTTAAGTCCTCAGTTTCCCTGCCACATAAATCACAGGCAGATTGGCTGATCAGTTACCCTTGCGCACCGACTTAATGGTCCACTTCAGGAGAGATAAAATGGAAAATGAAACTTAATGAAGTCAGCTGGAATGTTACCCTCACTCCTACCTACAAAGCACTGAGGCTGTGGCGGTAAATGGTAATGTATTGGTGCACTTAATGAGTATCACCTTTGTTTCAGTGCTCTTAAGATTTGTAAATTATCTCGATAGTGGGATTAAAGCAAGCAGCTTCAAGTGAGCAACCTCCACCCCCCCGCCCCCCAGCTGATTGCTGCCTAATAAAGGGTCGACGGCAACGTGATACAAACCATTTTTTGTATGGTGCTTTGGCCTGTATCTGTGGATACTTCCCGCTACACACTCAATTAAAAAAAATTTAAATCATAAGATTGTTTTTAGGCAAAATTATAGCGATGATGATTATTTTGATTGTCAATCTGAAAAGGATGGTGCTTAGTAATGAACTTATAGCTTCAGCCCAATATTTAGCTGTCCATCCATCTACGTTACTGCTTAAGTTCACTCTTAGTGCCCCCATATTGTTGTTTTTGGCCAAAATGCACGTTTTCAGGAAAAAAGCTTTAAAAACTGTGCAAAAAGACAGAATTGGCAAGAGCTGGTGAACATAGTGAAGAATTTAGGAGAAATAGAGACAGATGGTTCAGACACTGCTTGTTCAACTGTGTCTAGTTTAAGACATCAACGTTCAGCTATGGCAGATTTTTTTATGTGCTTTGTCAGGTTCAATAATTAATACTGGCATTATTCATGTTAAAAATATATTTGTTCACAAGTCTTTTTTGTCCCTTAAAGACACTACTTGCCTTCCAACAGATTATCTTGCTTTTGCCACGTTTACATTTTTTGTTTATGAAGCAGTATAAACTGTAAAAGAGCCTGCAATTAATTACATTTATTTTCTTTGAAAACTATACATTTCAGGTTTATGTGTATTCCTTTGAAATATTAACTTAAGCCAAAAGAGAGACATTTTTAAAGGACAGACATTCATCAAAAGTCATTAAAATGTAAAGAGAAGTGGCACACTTTAATAACATCCAAGTGAATATAAAATCTGCTCTTGTTCTTTATTGATCTCATGCTGGTCACATTAAGCTCCTTAAGTATAGCGCTATGCAAGTTTCACCACATTGTCAAAGTACATGTCCATTTGTGGCCTAGGTTTTTTTGCTGTATCAGTGACAAATTTTAATAGCTTAAGTTATTGAGTTAATATCAGTTGTTCTACCAGTATATGAATCATGTCTTCAAAGATGTAGCCTGTATTTTTCTGTTTTAAATCATTGCTGTCTGATACTCTGCGTCAAACTACATTATCTCCTTTTATAGCACAAAATGAGCAATTTCAGACATCAAAGCAGAGTAGATTGAATTTGGAAAAATGAGACAGCAAAATATTCATCTACATTCAAAATAAAGCAATGTCAGCCCCACTCACACATCATCTAAAACATCAAACAAATAGTGCAGGAAGACCTAGATAAACAGTGTCATTTAGCTTTGAGTTTTGAAAAGAGAAGTATTCATACTTTTATTAAAATACACTCAGCTACTTATAAGTGCTGCATATAATATTGAGTTCATTCTTTCCAACAAGGGCTACTTTCAGCTTTCACTGAAAAAAACCTACCTTTGAAATTGTTATATAAATAATTCAGAATTTCAGAACATGACAGAACATGTCAGTCAGCGATGCATATATTAAACAATTTTGTCAATTAATAGGTATGCAGCTGTCTTCTGTCTTTGATCATTTCATACATTTCATATACCGCTTAGTTATTCAATATACAGTAGCTAAAGCACAAAGCAAGATATAACCGTCAAAAACAGGTTCTAAGAAACTCGAACAGAGGAGACTCTGGCGATGGAGGCACAATAACAATAGCACATAAGAATGAACATCAAGACAGCCGTAGCATAGAGGGGCTTTGTATTACAAAAACCTCCTTACTGACGATAAAGTGACTATCTTACAGTAGGATAGGGCTTGACTATGTTCACGCTTTCCAACGCAAGCATGTTCATAATGTATCTTGTGAGAAACTTAAATTCACAGCAACTGTAATGAACCTCTTTACTGTATTCGCTGCACCAAATGTGTGTCCCAAGGAAAAGGCAGGAAAAGGTTCACATTACCTATTCAACGTAGGTGTAAATCATAATATCAGTGACATGAAACCAAGAGTTGCTATGCAAAACAGTTGTTGCAATAGCAACAGTGAACTGTAATAGCAACAGTGAACTGTTGCTATTGCAATGGACTGGCTTCTTCCTTATTGAAGCAATGTGGCTGCACTAGGCACAGATGCCCCAGTTGCTCTTTTGTTGTATTTCTTACAAAGTAGCTATTGTCATAATGATTCAAACTTGCTTTTACCAGCACTGTTCAAGGTTGACTTATTTATCATTCTTTAACACAGGGTTGTATAACAAAATGAGTTAGTCCCTTATTCCCCTTAGTCCCTTCATATTATACATAAAACATAAAACTTACTGTATGTTGGCATGCAGGGGGTGATTTGTGGAATCTCACCACCTTACAGCAGCTGATTCTTCTACTTCTAGGGTGTCATGAAATCAAGCAGGACTTGTATATTAAAACTTTATTATAAAGGTAAAGTCCAGATAACTACAAATAATTATATTCACACATATACACAACTACCTTATTTGACTGAGACTGACAGAGACGTCTGGTAACTTCAAAACCTTTTATTCCTTGAAGTGACATCTCAAGTCTCTAAGATAGTATCAGATCCCGAATAGGAACCATTTAGTTTCCTGATAACCATCTCCCCTCTTCCCCCAACACCACCCTCCCCTGTCTTTAATCAATGCTTTCCCTCACAGGAGCCTCAGCTGGAACGGAGATGGTACTCAGTTTGTAGGAATCTGAGCCTAAAGTCAACCTGCTTTCTCCATCTCCACGCATGGACTCAAATGATTCAAACCCTACATGACGACATTTACTTAAAGTGTAAAGCATATGCACATAATCTCAGCCAGTGACAAGCATTCAACCACGCACTCAACTCCTACAAACACTTAGAATTGCATGTGTCTGTTCCTCTAAATCCATTGTAATGAACTGATAATAAACCTAGTGCCAGAACCTTAACTCCCTCAGTCGCCTCCTCTTAATTATGCAGCATGTGCTCACGACTCTCCCCCAAGGCACTTACATTGACAAATATGCTTATTATTAATCACTCTCCATTACTAGAGGCAGGACATGATGCTGCCATGTTTTGGTTTTTTTTTCTTCTGGCACTCTTGCCGGTGTTGTTTTTTTTCCTATATTGCCACCTATATTTTGTAATTTCATATTGTGATGGTGCAGTTTGGAAAAAAACAAACAAACAAACATACAAATTGATCCTGTAATACAAGGGCTGCTATGTGAATGGAGCGCATTGTAAACAAAAGATTATATCTGAACGCAGCCAAGATGGATGTTGTTATTCATGACTCAAATCACTGCTTCAAGTGAGCACCCATGTCAGTTTGATCCAAGGGCTAGATGCAGTAAGACTGACTGGCACAGCTGCAAAAGTCTTGTAAGCGTTAAAGTTTGTTTGGTTCCTCGGAGGACAAGCTGACTAGTAACAGCTTGTGTGCATGTGTGTGTTTTGTGCTATGCTTCGGAGAACCAGTTTGAGTTTTAGTCCTTGAGAACACATGTGCCCATGGTGCTGGGAGGTTAAAGGGTTTGGGATTTAAAGGAGCATTAAGTAAATTATGACATCAATCAACCTCTATCAGCAACAACTTTGACAGGACTCAAGCAGTAGTGTTCATTTAAAGTCACATGAGATCATATCACTGCCAGGATGGAGTGTTCTCATTGCCACAGGGTAAGAATGAAGATTTAGAACAAAAATGCAAAGACATTTCATGAAGATAATTTGTTTTGACAGAATTTCTGTTTGCAACAATGATTTGGTTCTCACTGCTTAAAGAGGTCTACAAAGAATCTTAAAGTTGAAATAAAGTGGAAAGATGCCTTTTTACATTTTCTAGGTCACATCCCTGGTCATACTGTGCCAAAAAGAGCACAAAAAAAATACATTTCTTTGTATTCTTATGTCAAAATACAATCATGTTTCCTTCCTTTAAAACAAAATGTGACATGCTTTCATGAAACAGACAATTTCAACCAAAGATCCACCATCAGTCTTAACCTTTAAGTTGCATATAGCTAAGATTTATTGGCTAGCTAGCAAAGGCTCCTCTGTGTTTGAATGGAAACTGGCATCCAACTCACAACTACTGTAATGAACTATTCAATGTTCAAATCAGATTCCTTCCAGTGTTATGTCCCACTTGCGAGTACTACTACTACGTACTCTCAAAGTGCTGTTTCACAAGGAGTTTGAATACTTTCTTCAGTTATGGCTGAATAGCGATTACCATGTTCCTAATAAGGCTTGTTACTGTACTGTCAATTAATTGCTAATTAGAACAAAACAGATGTCAGATGAGGGTGATTGTTTTATAATCACATACCTGCAAGACTAATGACTTTCCAGAGTACTGGACAAATTAAAATACTGATGATGGTGAGAGATGAAATATATCCTGAAAGACAAATTAGTGTTGGTACCAAATGTGAGTTTATTAATAGTTATTGAAATACTGCACTAAGAACCATACTAAGAAATGTTAAATGTGGTGCCAGTAAATAAAAAGTCAAGTCACCAAAATCATTAGAATTCATCATCTGGGCAGCATGAATGTCTGTACAACATTGCGTGGCAATCTATCTGGTTATTGTTGAGATATTTCAGTCTGGATCAGAGCAGTGGACAAACAGACCAACGGGTGGAAATTAAAAAAATAAAGTGAAGGATGGAGTCTAATATGAAACATTATTCTTTTAGGTTGTTTTGCCTGTAATATGTCATTGCCAAGGGCTTATTTATAAACTTAAAATTACTTTTGTTGCTCAGCTTTATTGCTTTTATGTACTTGGATATTTGTGTGTGTGTTTTGTTTTTTTTATCACATCATTTTATCTCTCGGTGTTTGTGAAGCACTTTGTGAACTCATTTCAACATGAGCACTATAAACTAAATCATTATCAACAATAACATCCTCACTGCCCATTTGTTATTTGATGATGATCACTGTCTGATGATTTACAGGTGCATGTGTGATGACTTAATGACACTATCACCCCATTTACACCTGCAGTTAAAATGAAATTTCCACATGTGTTATTGGGATAATAAACAGTCCGATCTTGCCTTTGCATTTACACCATTTACACTTTTAATGTGTTCTCTTTATCCTAATGAAATCCGATTTCTGTCCTCCAGAGCAAAATCTGCATGTGAGAACTTAAGGTGTCGGAAATCAGCCCCAGAATACCCCCAACCAAAATAAAATACAGATTTGTGAGTTACTGAACTTTATTTTTTTAAACTTTGTGAAATGTGGCATTTTTCTTACCAGGATAACGTTTCAGATGCAGACTGCATTTTGACACCAGGTGTAAATGGGGCTATGCCTGTTTTCAATAGCACAATGCAAAATCGGGTGAATCATTCAGACTGGTGGAGGACACTGGATTCATGAATGTACACACAATTCCACAATGACTGATATCTGTGAAAACTGGTTTGCCTTGAACTAATGCAAAGAATTTGCATAGTGTCTGCCCTTGTGTATTACTGAATCTACAGAGCTGAATTAAGTTTGCTCCTCGTTGGCTCAACAGTTCTCACAAGAGACATGAGATGGGACAGCTCTTGCTAAAATGGTCAGGCAACAACCAGTTCCATTGATAGACACCTGAAAAACAGATGTCGCACTGGTGTAAACAATGAAATAAGCCAACCTGAACAGTAACTCCCTGAATATCTGTGCCAAAACTCCATTGTTTGCCCTCTCTGTTGTTGTTACTGAAGTGAAACAGAAGCGACATACTCCACCGACTTGTATGTTCCGCAAAAACCTTAACTGTTCTTCCTCAGGTGGTTTCTAAAAGCTTTCTGAACCACCTGAGGCTTATATCACTGGCAGGCTGAAATAGTCATAAAGCCCTGGGCCAAGTGCCAAAATTCAAACCAGCACACCACCACCCACCTGCTGACACACACATGCAAGCGAACTACAAATCCACAGCCTGTTTGGTTCCCACTGAGCCATAAGAAAGACGACACGACAAAGACTTCTCACTCCACTGGCGTTACTTAATTAGTGACAGACAATGTGTGACCTTGAACATGGATCAGATACTGTCATTTTGTTCGTTTTAACAGATAGTAGATATCAACGCACAACAAACATTTTGAAGTCCAAGCTGGAGAAGACACAGGAAGACAACCAGACTCAGTAGGGCCAATGACTTGCATTGATATCAAGGTGAAACAACTCAGAGCATCTCTGGAGGTTTAGGTGTGTGGAGAAACAATGCTAACGATATCTGCACACAGGCCTCCGTGGTTATGTGAGAATACATCTGCACTAAGCTGGCTGGCTGGGTCTAGAAAGGCTTAGCAGGTTGTTTTGTACGGAGGGTTGTCTACACTGAACCACCAAAACAATACGAAAATCATCATCATAACATAGAAGATATTGAATGTACTGCTAAACAAAACTAAGGAAACTAGTAAATTTTTAAATTGGCAACCATTGATTTTCTGATATTTTTGATTCTAAGCATGGCGTAAGCAACCAAATTTTATTGTCAAAAATGCTACATATAAATGTTTAACTAATTAATTCAGCTCTAATGTACCAATGATTTAATAATGGCAAAGTGGTCTGATGAACAGAAAGGATGGAAAGACAGAATGGAGGGAATAGACACATTGTGAAGTTAATGTTTACAGGGTCTAAGGAGGCATCCTGCAGTTCATCAGCACGAACAATATTGTCTATTTGCAAGAGAAATTGAAATAAAAAAAACTTAAAATGGATATTAAATAGAACCAAGGTAAATTTGAGATATATTGAGAAATATTATTATTGTAGATATTCAGAAATGCATTGGTCTATAAGTCCAATGCTTTTTGGACTTGGGTGCTTGGGGTGCTTTTTCAAACCTCATTGAATCACTGGAGAGACAATGCTCCAGTAATAATCAAACAGGAGGCTTCAAACGTAAATATTGAAAGGAGGAGATGCAACTTGTTACTGTTACTAAGAAAGGAAATCATGAAAGGTTTTCTTTTGATATGCAGAACAGTTTCCATCAGACTGGCTCAGAAAAAAGTTAAATTTAATTCATTTCCCCAGATGTGAGTAAAATAAAGGCTGTGATTATTTAGGAGAAAGACTGAAGGAGTGAAGTTGTCTTTCTGTGTGTGTGTGTGTGCCAATTTGTATGTCGGTGTGAAGGCTCGTCAAGTTCAGTCTCAATGTCACACAACAAAGACTGTTTTATCTTCACTTGGAAACGATGACATTATGAGTGCATCGACTATTGATATGTAATGGTGCAATTAACTTATCAGCATATCGTCCTTTGCTTGCAGAGGGGGTGATCGTGACACATCATGTTTTTCTCTCAGTGCGAAAGTACTGGCTGCCTGCAGCACTGAGCAGGACTCTTGCCAGCCAACCAGGGCATACAAATGATGGGTCTTGTAAAATATAGGGTGTAGAGCAGGGTGCATACTGATCCTGATGCACTGTAAGACAGTTGCCAATCATATATGTCTTATATAACAACACCACAACACAGACACCAGCCTTGTTAACATTGCTCCAAATCATTCTCTCTGTGTCTTATAGAGCATTCACTTATCCCCACCCCCAATAGTTACCACTGCTTTGCACATCAAACTTTCAGCTTTAGCATGGTACGTGCAATTTACAGTGACAATAGAGACAGTCAGGATTCTTTCAAATGTTTGAGTCAAAGTCCCTCATTTTAAAAAGAAGGGAGACAAAAGCAGATTTTTCATTTCTTGGATTGCAAAGTTTTTTTGCTGAATTGACTGTTCAAAATATCGTATTTGTCCTGCTGTTCAAATCAAGTCAGCTTTGTTTATATAGCTCAATATAACAAATAAAAATTTCACTCAAGTGGACAATGCAGTCTGTACAGCATACAGCATAACACCCCATTATCTTTAGATCTTCAATTCAGATGGGAAAATACAGTGTTTGGGAAAACCTCCACCAAAAATCTCTTTTAACATGGAAAAAAAAAACCTCAGACCTGTTTGAATCCACTGTCTTGTCTGACCAGCAGTCCAAATCCAAAGATACTCAGTTTACAATGACGTAAAACGGAAAAAAACAAACGTAACTCATGACATTGGAGAAGCACAAATGATTAAATGTTTGGCATTTTGTTTGGAAAATGAAAACATCTGCAAAATAGCTGCTAAACAGTGCTGATCATACACAGCTGAAGTTAACAGTGAATAAATCAGATAGGATACAAAGTTGTTAACAGTGCACGTGTTTAATAGTTCCAGCACTCAGTTACAATGGCAGTGAATAGAAAAGCCAGTTAAGGCCAAACACCATACCATACATGTGAGTTTTGTCAAAGCAGAATGTTTTGTGTCAACCAACAGGACCTTTTAGGGAAACAGGTTAACATTTTCTTAAGAGCAGGTTTAACTCACTAACAACTGAAGCTTGTAGCATTTTACATTATCCAGCCAGTAGCAGTCACTGGCAGAGATCAAGCTCTGAACCCAGATTAGGGAGCAGCGCTGACCGCCAAGCCATTCAGGTATCCCAGGAAAACACAGCATACTCTGACGTTTTCTTCAAGAGTGGATTAATTGGCCAAAAATCAAAGTTTTACAATATGAGCAGCACTAGGTGAAGCTGAGCATGATGACATGTATTATGTTTTTGTGGGTTAAAATTAAGGACCAAATTGTAATTTGAAGAAAGAAGGTAGCAGAAGGTGAGGAACAAGCTGGCCTGTAGTTTATTTGGCAGTAAATAGGAGCCTAATGGTGGAGTAGGTAGCAATTAAGGTTGAGATCTCAAGACCTATTTCTGCTGTGTGTCTTGTTTACATTTGGACTAAAAGTCAACCTCTGGCTACATTTTAAGGGATTGTATGTCCATGAAGAATTGTTTAGTAATGTTTTTTTTGGATCTAGAAGAACAACTGCTCTAGCTGGTCATGTGGCATAGTGATGAACCATCTAAGCAGCTACAGAATCAGTCACTTTATACTTAAATTACTTAAAACTACAAAAGATATCACAGCACACTGGGCAACTTTAGAAAGTCATAGCCTTAAGGACATTTTTAAAGTTTAAATAGAGTCTGCAGTCTGATGTATTTCAAAACATTCAGTAACTTTGACCATTATAAAATCAGGATTTTAAAAATTTTATTTAAACATCACTAGAATATTCTTAAGAAAACACAACATGCCCACATCCCCTCATTTTTTAATTGACATTTACACTGCAGAGCATGTAGGACCAGTTACGTGCCAAAAAACTTAGCAAAAAAAAAATGGCTGAACAGAAGAACAATAGTGTGAGTGCTGGCCGTTACCCAGGACTCACACAAATAAAAGGGAAATATTTATGAAACAGCAGCAGTGCTGTTTTAACAAAGTGATTAAGTGTTCACCTTCTGTTGGGTCTGATGTTGTGGCAAGGCCATAATACCTGCCAGCTGTGGTTGTCACTCAAGAGTCATTACAGGAGGGGGGAGGGGCCACACATTCCAATACGGTGATTGATGGGCACTTTTACTGATGAGACTCTTTAACAGCAGAGCCCTCTGTGTTGCTCAGACTCCCAGCATGCCCCCAGTCCTTGAGACCCGTCTGTTGTGTTGTAATAAAGCAGAAGCAGCCGCAATGAGAGGTGCACACATGAATCTTGAGATAGGGCTTTTCACCTGATTGCCTCCACTTGCCTCCATTGCGATAAAGAGTTGCAACATGGCAATTTCCATAGTGTGTGTTTGGGTTTTTTTATTTTAAGGTAATAAATCTGGGGGCTTTTTCTGTGTTTTTCAATTTTATGGGTCTCGATGCACATTACACTGGTGATCTGAACCAACTGTATAGCCTGATTTTAGCTGTAAATTATTTAAATGTGTTACATGGCCTTTATAAAGCACCACTGTCTTAGATCTCAGTTTGATTTTGTGTCTCTATTTGCCTCCCATGATCAGTAATTGGTGTCTTCACACATGCACTGAAAGCACTTTGTAAAAGCACTTTAATGCAGAGAAATTATCATTCACCCAGAGCCAACATTAAGATGACAAAAAGTGAAATGTGGGTCAGCATGACCAGATGTTATTCTCTTAAGGTAGACTCCAGAGCAGAGGACTCTGTCAATCACAAAGGACCAGTGGGACTACAACAGTAGATCTGCAGTAGCTCAGTTGCACAACATCTTTGGGCTTCTGTGTGATTCACCGTTTAAAAGCCTCTAATGAAAGGTCACAAAGGGATCAGAGACTCCAAAAGGCATGGCCTAGAGTTCAAAAGTAATATAAGTCCCTGGTCAACACAGGCTGAAGTATAAAGTCATGAATCTGACACTGGCTGCTGCTAAACAAGCATTTTCTTGTAAACTCCTCTTCAACTTGTGCTTCAATGTGTGACGAATCTGAGCCGTTTGTCAAAGTGGGACTTCAGAATATGATTGCAAAGGATATGTGAAAGTCATTCCTTAAGGATCTAAAACCTGGGCGCCTATTTGTCATCTTCAGAGCTGTCAGTCATGCTTACAACACTGTTAGTGATAAATGAAATTTACAGTCAGATGCTGAAGTGTTGTGCAAAATGTTAAATAAATACTGGGAATACACTCAGGATCAGGTGACAGTGAAGCCTCGACAATTTCTTCTCCTCATTAGCATGTCAGAAGAGTGATTCATAACATAGCATGTAGCTCAGAATATAAAAATCAAATGTTTATTTCCCTTCAAATGTTCTAGTGAACATTGTGGCACTTACTGCTACAGCTTTATCCACTGTTCACTGTTTGTTGTGAGCAGAAACAGAGTCTCACTGAAACAGCTATCCATTATTCAGACAAAAACCCATTAGACATTGCTGTCACAGTTTGTAGAACAAAAGCAATACTGTGCATGAAATGATTACAATTTTCTTTTTCAGTCACTTCAATTTAACTTGCACTGGCAATAAACCATAACAATGTCCTAATTAATTTCAGCTCTGGAATTCATAGTTACTCAGTCAAACAGACTGCCTGGATTATAGCTTGCAGGGCCAAACATGACTGAAGCTAAAGTATAATTGAATAAGTGGCTTCATTAACCACATTCGCTGTGTTTCTTTAAAGGTAATAGTAAAGAATCTAAAAATGTTCATAGACAGACTTAAAGCTGTGTGTTTCTAGAATGACAAAATGAATATGACAAGCTCTGCTAAAACCGCAAAATATGACAAGTGCATGACTGGTGCTTTAATTCCAGTTTCATTCCAGTTGCTTAAATTTTTTCCCCAAGTTTTTGCCATCATAATGGGGGAATGTAATCAAAATGTCTCTGCACAGCTTTTATGCACTTGTAGTTTGCCAGAATTGCTAAAAAAAAACAAAAAAACCCAAACACACAGCCAGGTCTGTTACAGCCCGCAACATTTCAGGAAAAAGGTAATTAAAACAGATCTTTCACTCTTTATGTAGTGAGCAGCCAGGCAATTGTCAAAACGTGCATTTGGAGGAGCATCCTAACAGAAAACTCAAAATGATGTCCTTTGGTAAAATAATCGACAAAATAATGTTGTGGGTAAGAACTACAACAATAAGACGTTAACCAGGATCCTCCCCTAAATGAATATATCATTCCAAATATCTCCTCATCACAGCCATATCACATCAACACTGTCTCATATGATTTGCAGCTGTAGTAGATTTGCAGTTTTTGTAGAGATTCTCTCTCACTTTCTCATACATTACTCAGACTGACACAGACACCAGAAGTCTCTCTGAATAGAGTTGTGAAGTCGGATGTGTGATTTCAGGTAAAAATCCCATTTATTCTCTCCACAGTCAATGTTAAGTGACTCACAGTTGGAGCAGATCAAGGCTTGGACGGACATGAAACTCTCTGGTTGACTCATTAGTATAAAAGTTTGTGTTTGAAAAATATGTAATGATTTAAAAAGTCAAAGGCACAAGCCTTCCTACATAAAAATGTAATGTAAGATGTTAACTTCAGGTGTCACTGACACAATATGCAACATAAATTAATTCAGTTTCAGGTGCTGGGTCAATTTTGGATTCATTCTGTAACCTCTCTACCTTGTTTTGCTTTAAACTGCAACAATTCACTCTGCCGCACGATTCTCACCTCTGACTGGCTTTGCCCTCATAATAACAGCAGCTGAGGCTCATGGGCATTTAGAGCCATCTTCCATGCCAAATGGACAGAAAAATCACAGTTTCTTAGAAACAAAGCGGAAATACCCAGTGGCCTTAACAAAACCTTATAGGAATGGCACATTATCGTGTTTGTTGAAGATATGCAACTTGTATGTTGCTCCTGTGAACTGGCTTTTCTCTCAGAAGGAAAATTATGTCTATTCAACCAACTGTTGAAAAAAGAGAAAGAAGAAACAAGACAGAGACTGATAAAAAAGACAAACAGAAAACATGCATGTGAATCCGTAACTTTGGATATATTTTGTTACATTTATGGTTTAGCACTGGCATGTGTGGAACGACACTGCAGACCGGAGTCACTGCTGACAGCAACCACCAGAGATTAACTTGTGACAACTTTCTTGTACGAGTGCGTCCAATAAGGTCTCTAAGTAGACCCACATCACATGTTCATCACTACATGAAAAGGGTTTCAGTGACTGTAAGGAACAATGATTAAGGCAAAGACAGGAAAAAGAAAAATGGTCAGGAAGTTCAAAAGAGAAATTAAAATAGATACTTAGTCTACCTTTTATTTTCCATTACAATACATTTCAGTTCACATTGTACTTGGGTCAGGAGCTATTCACCAACACTAAGTCACATGGTTCAATTTTTGCCTCTCTCTTTCAGTGTGCTACATAACCATTTGTATGATAATCACATACAGATTGCTTTCCTTACTTTGCTTTGTCCCTGAATACCAAGGCTGTCAAGGCTAGCTCATACTGAATGCAGTGTGTGTCACTCGCCAATAACCTGTTCAAGGATTCCTGGTGTGTTAATCTGAATGTATATAAGCACATTAATGTGATTAACCTGCCTGATTTTTTTATTTTTTTTTCAATTTAGAAGACCCCACTGATACTCCACACTAAAGGAAGGGTAGATGATAATGTTTTAAAAATAAAACTGAAAATGGTGACAGTGCAACCAGACATTGTTCACAGGAGACTTAAAGCACATGCATGACCTAAAAATGCTGTAGCAAGTTTTTCTGATTTCACAAGGGCCCCACTTGCGAATGTCAAGCTGACTTCAGTGGTGTCATGTCCCAAAGGTTGTTATGTGACAATTTATTTTAATGAAATACTGTAAAAAATTATATGTCTAAATTTGTATAGACAAGAGATTTACACATGGGCTATGGATACCTTTCTGATTGTAGTTATAAAATTCATTGTGTAGTCCATTGTCATGTCCTTCTCTATAGCCTTTCAACTAGCATTCAAGAGATATTTGGACAGGGCATTAATCCTGAAGCGACCTTTGGGGTTTTTTTTTTTCTTTTTTCCCTTTGCTTAAAAAAGCCGTGTGGCCTTGTAATGACTTGAAGAAAGCAACATCAGCTTCTACATGACCTTTTATTTTGCACAACATCACCATATGCTGTTCCTATAACCCCAAACAGGTGTTCCTTCCAGGTTTGAGGAGCATGCATAAAAGCATGGACACAGGTGATCTCAGGCAGCAGCTCATTCTGCAAACCTTCGGTACAGACGCCTTCCTCCTTTTCCCCCCTCAACCTGGCTCGAAAGTGCCCTTCCTCTTCCGTAGGCCAAACGTGTGATGCTGTAAGAGATATCAAGCTCGGGTCTCATTGTGATGCAGACCATGAGAACTGCGGGGGCAATGGATCAACATCCCAAAAGCAATAACAATACTGCCAAAAAGTTAAAGCTGAGACTTCTCAACTTCTCTACCTTCTACTGGGAATTTTTTGCACCACTAATGAGCAGGTCATATGGCCAGAGAAACCTCCACACATGAGATCACAACCCCAGACCCTTAATAATATCAAATCTTTCTAAACTGGTGAGCATTGGTCCTTCTAAACTTGGCTTGTCAGACCATCAGACAGCATGTATAGACCCTCTATTTTATGGCTCACTGATCCTGAATCACGACATCAACAGATCCTCCTTTCATTCAGATTACTGTACATTTTGATTTAAAAAAAAAAAAAAAAAAAAAAAAGTTTTGCTCCTTTTTATGTTATAGCAGATTTAAATTTCAGTTAATTGTGGCAGTTCCAGAGATTGTGAACTGCCACAATTAACTGAAATTTAAATTGGTTAATTTGGTGACACCCTTGGTTACTATGGTGACAGCCAAGTGCCATTCATTACTACAGCAAACACCCACCGAGCAGCTTCCATCAACTGGTACATCTGCACAGCCAAACAAACTGGCGCTATTAAATTTTTTTATAGAGGTTGGTCAATTATTGGTCTTTTTAATGATCAACTGCAATCTCATTTCATATGGCACACATGATGTGACTACTTTTCCACACAACAGCAGGGCACATTAAAAAAGTCTGCTTGCTGAGGAGTTGGAGGTGTGGAGCCTATAACCTTTCATATAACAGCTCACTGCGACTGTTCCTCCTCTTTTCATGACTCCCTTGCAAAACTTGGAACTGATCCTCTGTCTAAAGCAGGGGACAAAAATGGCTTTTAGAAGCATGAACAGCCGTGGTTAGCGTTGAACGCTTTGACAAATATGTTGCATTTGTTTTGACTGTTTTAACAATAAACGCTACCCCATTTTGCCACTGAAAACACTTAAAGCTGGAAGCAGCAGCGGTAACTTAATACAGCTTTGATACTGAGTGAACAATGAGCCTGATATCACTGAGAGTAAATAATGTTGTAAATTTTTATCTTTCTGAACACATACTCTACATTTTGTTCTATTATGCCAACCATTATAAATATATATTTATAAAGACTCAGTACCACAGAAAATAACTTGAAAACCCACTGCGGTTTTCCTGCTTCTTATCACAGCAGGAGTGTTTTGTCCCCCTGGATGTGTGTGGCAGAGGGTCAATGGACCTAATATGGAGTGATTCTTCTCCAGGGGCACATCCAGGGGAATGTGGCTCTGGTTTCACAGTTATCAGTCACTGAGAGCTGTCAAACGCTTAGTGGCATTCTCTTGATCCAATTAATTAGGGCCTAACAAGGCATGGAGAGGGAAGGGGATTTGGATCTACTGGGTGGTGACAGAGTCAAAGGCCTCTACAAATGAGGCCAACATCTCGTCACACACTGGCCATTAATGAGACATGTGAAGTGCTGCTGTGTCAAAGAGGGTTGCGAATATAGAACATGTTCACTTAGACTTCCTAACACATGTAAACGTGTAGTAAAGCCTGCTCATCTCCCTCATAAAACAGAAATGTTCGTGTTCAGGTATGAAGTTCTGGCAAATTTTGAGAAAACCAAACAACCCTGACAACTGAAGAAAAATTTGGTAACTTACTGGGATACTGCATAAGTATCATTGAGCTCAAAGCAAGATGGGGATCTTCTCTGCACACAACTTGCAATTTGTTGGCTGCATCGTTCACAGTGTCTGAAATAATTAATCAAGTGGTGGCGAACGGAGGTGGCATCGTCTCCTGCATGGAGCAGATGTTGTAAATCCACTGCAGCTCACACAGACAGGTGCCCTCCAGCCGGTTCCTGTCTGCTGCCCTGGTAATGGCGTGTTTCCTTTCCTTGAACACTGGAGGAATTGAGCAGCACTCAGTCCAACCTCTATTATCTCCACATTACAAGGTTATACGGAAGAACATCAATTGACTAATTACTTTTGTGGCGTGCTTGTTGGAGCAAAGTGTATTGAATATTATGACCAAATGCTGCAACGAGTCTTTTTCAGTGATCACATCAATGAGCTTCTTGCAGTAACATACAGTCCAGTCTACAGTCAATCCAAAAAGACTCTTATTGCTTCTTGTATTAAGTATTAGCAGGTGTATTCAAAAGAAGCTCTCCCGCAATGACTGACTGTAAGAAAATCCTCTATTTGATATTAGTAGTTGGGTAGGACATTACATTGAGTGTACTGCTTATTGTATTGTTTCTGGGTATACATTTTTTACACAGTTTACACAGTACACAGTTTTTAAAAAGTAAAAAAAAAAACAAGTGCTAAATAATTTTATGTCAGTCAGCACGTTGATCGATCACATTCATTGTTTCAACTCTCTTACTTGGACACAACAAGAGAAATAAAGAATAAAGCCAACTTTCACAACGAACTTCTCTCCCAAAAACCTTGTACGCCCTAGTGCTGCAGCTCCATATGATTCATGGGTGTTTCAACCCGTCCACTTGTGCATGTTAAAGTGAACTTTGAGACTTTAGGTTTCCATTTGTTTGGGGGGCAGCTTCACTCAAAATGTTATTTAATATTCAAGACTGGGAATTGTCGTCCTCTTCACGTCAATCCACATCCAATCCAACAGCTTTTTATTAATCTCTTTGTGATGTGTGTTTGAGTGAGCACACATGTCCATTGCTACTCCTTTGCAATCTTATTGCTACCCCAGCCATTTCCTGTATTTCATGTATCCTGGTGTAGAAAATAATTCAGTTTATATCGTGCAAACAAGCCATTCCAGTCATTCCTTTTTATTGTAGCTACAATGAGGCCACAAACTGATTTCACTGATTTGATTAACTGAAGAGCTCCTCGTAGGCATAAAGATACCAAATAAATTTCATTGAAAAACTGTTTGGTGCCATAGCTCAGTTGGTATATAGTCTGGTCTGGGAACACTGATAAGAAACTATTCCATTTGCTGGCTGAACTGCAGTGTAATTCACTTGCCTGTGCTTGTAAACAAACGATGAAACAGTAATTAAATACTATAAAGTCTGAGGCTGCACTTATTTTAATTGAATAATAGCAATAATCCAGCATATAGTACATATGCACAGCTACAGATATCAAAAAGTTCAGTTAGTGAGCTCATTCATCCAGCCTGTCATAAAACCTGTGTTGGGACCACAATGATTCAAGGCTACTGCATCCATCATTTGCAGGCATCGTTGTCTCAGCTCCTTTTCTGGCTCTGAGGTCGCTTTATAAACTTTCTCTCACCACTTTTTTTTTTGCTCACATTTGAAAACTTAGCAGACAAGAATTAATTAACAGACATAGGAAAATATATTCTAATAATTTTATTCAAGCAGTAATTAGCGCCTCTACTGTTGAATAGCCTGCTACATAAGGCTGCTTAAAATCTGACCACTGTATGATACAGTAGCTCTTTTTGGGATTGGAAAAGGGGAAAAGGGAATGAATATCAGCAGCTGTCACTTCTATCTGGAGAGGGCGAAAAACAGAGGACAGATGACTGGTTCATCAGAAAGTCACTTCACTGTCTGCACTCTGTGGTTATTAATGCCAGCAAGTCAAAGAGGAAACAGAAAACTCACCGTATTAATCAAAAAGAAGTTCAAAATTGACTCAGGGTTATTACATCGGAATGAGAGAGAGAGCGCCGTTATTTACACATAAAAAGCAGCATGTCTGCTAGTTTTATCATTTTTAAGAGGATTACGTGTCTCTGAATCTCACCAAAGTCAAGAAAACTGCAGTGTTGTTTCCAGCTTATTGCTGCTGTCACGTCGGTCTTTGAGTAGGAAAAAAAAAAAAAAGAAAACATGAGTAAAATAACTTCTGCCCATTCAGTGATCATATCGTAGGCCTTGTGTGCAATGAAAATACTCATTTCACACTCAGCTAACTGGGGGGTGTGTGAGGGGGGGCTGAAAAATACGTCCTTGTACCCTTTGTCGCATGTACTCCAAGTTTTGCTCCATCCATCTTCATGAAACTTCACTCACCCCAAATAGATTTAGCAGTGTCCCAGAAATGCAACAAGAAGGCAGGAAGTGGAGCTTAAGCCTTCCATTTGAAATTGTGTCACAATGGGGCTGTGCCTACTTGTCTGGAACAGTCTTTTCTCTCTGGATAACCACCGAGACTCTGAGTTAATGAGCCTCTGTTTGGCCCTTAGAGGCCACTGTATGTCTATAACCTCAGAGCCATTTTCTGAATTTCGTAACGGGTCTAATGGAGAGGGAGATGCAGCTTTTAGTCTGATCAGAAGTCCTATTTATACTAGCACTGTATCATTTTCACCCCCCTTCTCTAAACTTTCAGTTTTCAGTCAGTGTGTTATGCAGATTAAAGGAAATGCATTCGGTGAATACATCAGTGTCACTTGAGTTAGGATAATGACCACTAATGGGTCTTTTTTCTTTCACCTTAGTGACAGTTAAGTCAGTTTATAGTGCCCTGCTTCTTACTTTCATACATAACTACCAGTGTAATAGAGGACATCTTACATTTTGCAGTGAATCAGACTTGAGATCTCAGACACTGACCTGAAAGATGGTAAGTAAGGATAATGTTGTGATAGCCGTTGGAAAAGGGGGTTGGGTAAAAGCAGATACTGTCTGTTATATAGTATTGCATGTCCATGTCGGTCCCAGTTGTTAAACTGAGTTAATCCTGAAGCATCTCCAAGGAGCTGAACAGCATCATCTTTCTGTAGCCATTTGCAGTGTGCTTCATTTCTTTAAAACCACAACCTTTCATCCAATAATCTGACTAATAGATGTAGGCAAAATAACTGCTTGCTCAGCAGTTCACAGGGAAAACACTTAAATCGAACAAAACAAAATGTACGGTCGCAAAGATTGATTTACAACCAACCAAGTGCTATGTTTTTCTCCAAAAAACAGACCATCTAAGCATGGGCCAGGCTGTTCCTCCAACTTAAACCACAGTGGATTTCTCTTGCCAAACCCTTTGTCAGAGTTTGCTGTTGCGTGGCCCTGACTTAATCTAACAAAGTAAACGTTTTGCTCTAAACCATCCACTGTGTCTGAGTGCTTAAACACATTCAGAGTAAAGGCAAATGAAAAAGATCTAAATCTGGCACAGAACATTTTTATTTAATTAAACCACGTACACACGTACACTTTTTGCAAATCCCAGTACGCCATTTAATGTATCCATTGCATTATCATTATACATTATTAGCACTGGTGCTAATTACAGAATCTGTAACACTAAGTGCCCTTTTGTAGTTCCAGAGCAAGCTGCACCAAATCTGACACGTTGCCTCAAGTGATGTCCCTTGAATTTAATCTCTTGCCTACCTGTTGTGTTGCATTGCGGGTAATGCGGACATCATGGTTTTTGCAAGCAATGACAAATTAGTTGAATAACAATTTTTTTTTTTTTTTTTAAATCAGTTATGTTCCTTTTAAAATGTTGCAAATGTGGAAAATTGTGAATGTAGCATTGGCAGTGTTGCCCATAGGTTCATGAAGTGTTTCTATAGGATTATGGAAATCAGATTCATCAAAGTTGCCCCTGGAGCAACTCAACTCAGACGTGTTGTCACTTAAAATATTTATATAGCAAACTTGTTGCACATCCAACAGTTATGGACCAATGTCATTTGAAGTTGTGTTTCTGGCTTTCTGTTGGCCAATTATAGTGTTTACCACGTCTTTGTTTTGGTCTCCTCCAACACCTAATTGAATATTTAGCTTAATTTAATTCATTTGCTAAATGCTACTCTGTGTTTGCCTGATAGTCTCTAATGGGAAAAGGTTAAGTACAGTGAGTTTTTAGTTAGGTTTTGTGTGTGTGTGTTTGTGTGTTTGTGTGTCTCTAAAAAATGCCATACTGCTATCTCTGGAAACGACACTAAGAGCAGAGAGAAAGAGCTAAAACATTAAAATTGTGGGCTGAAAACCAAAACAGTTAGCTGAAGGACACCAAAATAGTCTGGTGAGTGAAGCTGCAGAGTTTAATGATGATTATCTGTGAGTTTATCACTACAGTTAAGGGCAAGGGGTGCCCAAACTTTCTCCCTTAGAGGGCCAAAATTAAACTTTTTGGTGAGCTACATGTTAAAAGCTTTTGTATTTTATTGTATTGATTAGATACAAAATAGCCCAAGCATCCCAACTTTACTTAATTGATTGACTGTCTGATTGATTGACTGAAGTGTCTATCCACCATGCTCATATTATGAAAAATGATATAATGATAATAATAAATAGGACTCCTACATATTTTAAGAGCAACAAAGCAAAACAAAACTGGTACATGAAAAGACTTTTTGTAAGAGCCAGACTGAATCTTACATTTTCAAAAATAATGGCCAGCTTGTACACATGAGGATTGAAATGTGATCGGATGAATGCCAACACAGTAAGTAGTTTGAATCTCCACCACCACGTATTTTTCCTTAAAATTGGGGTTTATCCTGTTTTTATTGGCTGAACTAATCCGCTAAGAGTATCAGTGTAAGACAGACAGAGGTTGTCTTTTTCTGTCTCCCCATTACTTTTTGTCCTAACAGGATGCCTTTAATCACATAAATCTCAACATGTAAGCACATTCAGTAATGAGTTAACAGCGATGTAACAGGAGGCCCTCAACTACAATAATGGATAAGGGCTTTAAACTCAGACTCATTTATTTTTCACCCACATTCATCACATCTAATCAATGGTACGTCTTTGGCTTTAACCCTCCTGCAGCTGCCCCTGACCATGTCACTGATTGCCTGTCTTTCAGACTTTTTAACTGTGAGCAGCCTTAACTCCAAACTTTATGTACTATTTGGAGTTATTATAGTTTGATATTATAGGCAGATGATTATGTGAGCAATTGAATACTGTCACTATTAAAGGTCAGAGCCGTCAGACAGACTGAAATGAGATGAATGGCACAGTGCCAGCTCAACAGCATATTTTAAAACCTCACTAATTAAACACAAAGGCAATTTTAAGAGCTCTGACAATGGCTGGAGAACAGAGGCAGCCCACAGGAAAAGTGTAACAGCCATTCTGTCTCGAAAGCTTTTAACCCCGAGCTCTGTCAGCGAGTGAACGTTACTCAAATATATTGATAGGGTTTAGATGGAAAACTCATATCCTTTGCGGAGTTTTATTTCCTGTCGACCATGAGGCTTGTGAGATGCAACACTGACTCTTGAGGACGAATTACCAGTTATTTTAAAAGTTCAGTGAAGGTACCATTAGGACCGATGCATTAAGACATCATTTATGCAAAATCCATAGTTCTTTTTCCTTTGTGTGCACCGGTTTAACTATATTATATAAAATAGTGCTACGGTAAAGTGTAATGACTCTTTAAATGTCCATTACATAGTTCCCACTCACATGTACCATTCCATACTGTAAGTTCTTTGTGTTCAGCAGCTTATATTTTTTTGGAATGTACTCAGAAGAACTTAGGATTTCTACATCACTAGAAAAACTGCCCAAAAGATCAATTCACAAATTTAACTTTATGCACATAATCATACATATTATTCTAGTCTTTTTGACTTAATGACATTGCTGCCACTTTACACTGTAATCCTAAACAGCTCTTGTATTCTTTGTACTTGTATCTTTGTTTTTATATACCTCTTATTATTCACTTATTCTATTTATCTGTCCTTGTGCTACTGCAGCTGCAACAGCAGAATTTCTCCTCTGGAGATCAATAAAGGCTTATCTTATCTTAAATATTCATTTTTCATGCTCAGTTGCCAGTTCATTAGGTACACCTAACTAAAAGTAATGCAGTCTAATACAGCAGTCCTGCAATAAATTCTACTTTTATGAAGGGTATAGTGCTCAGTTTTTGTTGCGATTTTGTTGATTCAACTTTATGGTCATTTTGGAGTTTGCAGTCTTGTTGATTTGTTCTGTATTATACTGAAAGGTGAATTTAATATTTAGTTTATCCTCAATGATATAAACCTGCAACTGAGAGTAGTTAGAAAGTTTGCTCTCCGTATTTGTTGATTTGGCTGCTTGCACCTATAAATGTGCAGTCACTAAGAGAGTATACTTTTATTTTCCATAAGCTGAACAGCTTACCTCTGAGTAAAATACTCTCTAGGCTATGCTAGAAATTAATTGGAAAATGGTCAAAGAGTACAGATACTACAGTGCTCCATTTTAACCCGTCAGATATTTGATTTAGTTTTTCTTCATTAATTCAAAGTGAACAAAACAAAGATGTGGGTGGTGATGTGGTCTGGAGGACGGCTACATTTTCCCTGCCATCAGTACCAAATTATATTGTCTGTTCATGACAGCTCCTGAGAAATAGAGAAAGTTAAATATCAATTCATCTCTTAGAACTCATTTGGAAACCGATGGGCTCAAAACACAAAGGTGCCAAGAAACAATGATTTCTAGCCTTCTCATACATAACTTTTGCTCTTCTTAATCACAGAAAGACCACAAGAGGTCAGTTCAGTGCATGAACTTTTCATGGTGATGAAATCAGATTGAAAAATGCAATAAACTGACACCAGTTTTCACAAAATAACAGAAATGTTTCTGTTGCAATTTCAACAGAAATACAGAAATATTGACTCTGAAGTGAGGACACACATCATAAATAAAACACCATCACTATAAAGCACCCAATCTTCTGGTTTAGTAGTGATTGGAGGCTTAGTAGTAAAAGGAAGCAAGTATTTAACCCAGACCAAGATCAAGGTTCAGATATGTCTTGCGTCAAACACTGGGTTTCTGTGTTTAAGTGGCATTAATGTCACCCGGCATTTTGCCGGGATTGCAAAGACTGACCTATCTGTCCCACATGGAGAAAGCATGAGCATATGATGGGCTGTATGTTCGCCACGGGTGCTACCTGCTTCAAATGAGATTCATGACAAATCCCCTACAAGAGGCTAGCCAATATGCCAGGTAATAGCATGCCTGGCAGTACTTATCTGTCTCCATTAAAGACACAGGTCATATCCCACAATGTCAAAACCATTAAATCAAAAAATATAGCATGCTAGTAGGCTGAAGCTGGTGGAGTTAAAAAGCTGCTCCAGTTGAAGAAGGAGGTTAAAAACAGTAGCCTCAGAAGACAAACTAAAAAGCGATGACAGACCTTAATCAGAAATATTTTAATTGGAGGAGATATGATCAATTTACATATCCTTGTCTTTTCACTGCAACCTCTACCAGTTTGGGTGCCACTAGACATCAGTACTTATGCTGTCAGCTTGACCCATTAATATTAAATGCAATCACCTTGTGCTATGATTGGGACTTGCACCTTGATATAAAATGGTCGTGATGTGACTGCGGTGCCCCTTTTTATCATTTCAACTTAATACTGGAGGAAAGTGCTTCTCTAACTGAAAAAAAGAACTTACACTGCACAATTGTGCTTAATTCTATGTAATTTTGAGCCTCCGTGTGGATCTGTCAAAGTGAGCCCCAGTGCACATTTATCATGCAGATAAGATCAAAGCTTGGACAGTCAACTACTTGCCTGGGATTCATTTTTATTTTCCATAACAGTGGAGGTAACAGTGATTCAGTTTGAACTCACCAACTCCTCTGAATGCATAAGCTGACCTGTCTTCTTCAGGACCTGCAGCCCTGGACTGAACATCATCATTGCTCAAGGTTCATGTCTCAGCTCAGGCGAGCAGGCCAGAAAGTTAGATATGTAATGAGCAAGCCTTAATAAACAAAACCTGTTGTAAAAATATTGGTTGATTTACACTGATTGAACATAATAACAGAAAATAATTTGAAAGTATTGAAAAATCACATTACACTTTCCCAGAGTCTAAGATGATGTCATCAGGTATCTTGTCCAATAAGGGCATGATATTAAACATCTATTGATTAGTTGACTGATCATAGACTCTTGAGTCTTGACAATAATGTAGAACCATGAAGTTGGCCTTCTGAATGGAGACATAGATGTTTCTGTACTTTAATTTTGGCATCTGCTTGGGTTGCAAGTTTTCAAAATGCTCAGATATCTTTGATCTTAAAAAAAAAAAACAATACACCAAAAAAAATGAAATGCACTGCCATGTCTTTGAAATGGTAATATTAAACTTGGTTTGGCACAGTGTTTGAAAAGTAAATAGTGAGCACTAAGAAATTCATCTCTGTTCTAACATGATTTCACATTGCAAAGTCAGGCTACAAAAGCCAAGAAATAATCCAACAATGCCATGCCCAAATGACCACTCTCTACAGCTGATTGCCCCTGATTTTTGTGTTAAGAGCTCTGTCTGGAAAATTGTGGTGCTTTTGCGATCCCTCTGTGTTGGTTTGCAGGTAATCTGGAGCAGTGAGGGTAGCAGGATGATGTGGGAGTTCAGTTTTCTGGCCTTATTAAGCCTTGGAAGTCACAGAAACTGCACAGAATGTCACATAAATGGGCTGAGTCATGTAACAGCCCGTAGTTTCTGACCTTCTGCAATTTGGTGTTGGCTAATTGATTTGGGCAGTTGGCTTAAAAGGCAAGAATCAGCATCTTCTACCTTAACTAAAACTGTATGATATCTACAGTAGAATTCACTTTATCAGTAGTAAATCCATAGCAGAGGAATACCTTAAATTACACACATTTAAATATGCAGATTTGCAAAAATAAGAAGAGAAATTTGAATAGTTTTCATATATGTGGCTGAAGTACATCACTGTCTGTCTCTAATCATTAATTACCAGACAAATCATGCTAAATAAATGTGTGACTGTGAACGTCATTATGTAGAGAGAGGCTGATTCAGACAGCAAATTGCACCCTTCTCCATTCAGCATTTCTTGCTTTCTCTCTTGGTTATTAATAATTAATAAAGGCGTACAGTAAGATATAATGCATATTCCTGCCTTTGGTAAGCAGGAAAGCTGCATGTGCCAATTAAAATAAGACTCATTATCTCTAATGTCATGGACGTCAGTGGGTATATTGACACAGCGTTAGTTACGGTTAGCACCGTGACAGCAGGTCTGAGATTGACACATTTGTGTGTAGTGACAAAGGGACACTGTGAGGCAACAAGACGCAGCTCTCCTCTCTCAAGACTGTGGATTGTTGCCACAAAAATCAATATTCCAGCTTGGTTCAATTACATGGAGAGCAGGTAGCTCAGTGACACTCACTGCAATGACTGATGTACTGCTGAGGATGTTCACTTTTGGGGGTTTACTAGAATAAACAATGAAGCAAGTCTCCTATAAAACTTTTCATGCATGTACTTAATAGATATGAGATATGTGGTGTAAATATGAAAAGCAGTTAAATATTAATATGACACATATACAAGCATACATGATATCTAAATGTGGACATTGTGGATATTGTGTTATGCTTCTGTAAGAGGCACTTAAGCATAAAAACATAATTTACACACTGACCCATGAAAAAAAAGAGCGTTTTTATATGCCCACACACAGACACGCGCGCGCTCAGACGCACACAATCAAGCACGTGCGTATGCGTATGCAAAGATCCTTTTTTTGCACAGCACAGCATATGGTGCTGGACGAGCCAACTGTTATCTGGGGGAAAATTGGCGTTCTACCATTATTATTAAGCATTAGCACATGTACAAATGCAAGTTTTTTTCAGATTATAATAACTAATTATTTAAATATGCATCCTAAGCCAGAAACCTAAAGGAAGAAACGACCGGCAAACTCCATCAATTTCATGCATTTGATCGGTTCAAACTCCTTCTGGAGAAGGTTGGTGGATTTACTCCCCCTGATTGAGACAGAAAATTCCAACATTTGCTAGATTTATTGTTTTTAAAAAAAGACAAGTCGTTACTTACCCAAAGTTATGAGATGAAACAGATAAACTCCCCACAGATCCATCTCTATGTGAAGCGACAAATTCAGATTAGGCGTCGAACCTACGCGTACAGCTGTATAACTACACGGCAAGAAGAGGATATCCTGTCGTGCATGTGGAGATCATTATTAGCACAAGGAGAATAATCTCTTGGGGAAAAAAAATCCTCAGTTCGTGTCTTCCAGCTTTTTGCTGCTGTCTTTTATTTTCTTAGAATCCCACCAGTTTCTTCGAAGACAGTGTTAGAGTCGCGCTTGTGCGCAAAGCCCGAGCCATGCGTAACAATGTGAGTGAAAGTTGCCCTGCGCGCTGTACGGTCCGGTATGGTGAGAGAGAGAGAGCCTGCTGTTGCGCGTCGAGATGGTCGCACAAGTCCTTGAGTCCGCTGCTGGAGAGATGCTGAGTGCTGCCGGGAAGAACCACTGCCAATAGGGGAGGGAGAGAGAGAGAGAGGGAGCTCTGCTGTTTGTGCAGGACGGGACAATAAACAGCCTGGTTACACGGCCTGAGCGTCTGTGGCGTTGATAAAATATGACAAATGGTTAATTTTACAAAAAGTTATTATAATGTGTCTACAGGGACAAATTTGTGGCTAATTTATAGTCATCGTAACCTTTTTTCTGGTATTTTGCTATGATGTTATAGCATTAACAGATGCTATAATAGTATTCTAGTAGTATTTCCATATCATCTGATAAGCTTATATACATGTTAAATTAAGTGACTCATACTCAGTATTGTACATGTTAGTATATCCACTGTTTTGTTACGTTATTCTGTACTTTAATGGGTTTACAGTAAGTGTGCCTTCTAGTAGTTCATACCATTTGTTCACTTGTCCTTTGTCATCAGCTCAAGGTCCAACTTTGCTTATATGATATAAATTCTTTATTTTTGTAATGGAGAGTTAATAGAAAAACAAAGAGAGCTGGTAGTTTGAATGGATGTGATGGTGACGGTTGGAAACCCTATTTTATCTTGTTTCATACGGGGACACATTTATGATAACTTCCTGGTTCGGTCTTCTCTTATTTATGTATTCTTTATGCCTCTGCTGTGAAATGTCACTGTTTTGATTTGGGTCAGTCACAATCAAAGGTGTCACAGATCTACATCATGTTCCTGAAGTATTCCTGATCAATGAATAGGCTAATATCCTATCAGAAAGCGGCGTCTTTGTCCTGATAGAGGTCTCTCAGTTCTCCCTTGAAAATTAAACAAAAGATTAATATCAATAAAAGAAATAGCAGGACTCTCAGAGGAGGCAGATTTGGGGCACTTTGAGCCAGAAACCTGCTTCATTTTTAGGTTTCCTGTGCACAAAGTTTGAGACCTCAGAGTCCAAATTCATGTGGACAGCGCACCTCTAATTGGTTATACAATAAAATACAGACAGACAGCCAGTCCCTTCCAGTGGATTCCCTCCCAAGTCAGATAGCTTTAGGTGATGAGCCACCTAAAATGGCCACATTTAATGTCAGCAGCTATTAAATGAAAAGAATTGACAATTTTGTAATGTTAACAGGATGAAAACACTGCTAGAAACACCTATAAGTCACCACATCCACAACTGTTGAAGGTTTTCTTTTTGTTCATGACAAAAGCTGAAACACTTGGCCCCCACAGTGAGCTGGATCCTGGTCGCCACCGACTACCAGAGCTACACCGCTCCATTTTCAGAGCTGTTCACTGTTCTGAAACAGACAGCTATTGATTCTTTAGTGTTAAGAATTCAACTTTCGCACCATCTGTTCATTTTATGGTTCAGAAGCCCTATTCGTTCGAAGAGAACATCAGTGCATTTGGAGTTTGTTGACTCACCCTTTTCCATGTGTCGGCAACAACAAATGGAGTTTCCAGATGATCCATGCAAACAAAGCTGGCGAAAGGCAGATAACAAAGGGTCACCATGTTGGATCAGCCGGACTCAGTGTGTGTGCCTCACTGTATGTGCATGTGTGTATGTATGTCAGTGCCTGTAAAGCAAACCAGGGGTCCAAAAGGATGATCCAGCTGGGTGCCAAAGACAGAATGAAGACCTCTGAAGAGCCATTTCAGCCTGCTGGTGTTATCTTCACTGCCATTCATGGCTGCTCTACTATACTGCTTCACTGGACTTACATGAGTTGGCAACATTACTTCAAGCCCCTTTCAGAGCCTTAGTTGTCTCAAGTTTTTATTTTATTTTTTTGCTGAGGCCTCAAATTGGAAGGACTGTAACTGTAAAATGTCTTTACGCCTCAACGATTGTAATTTTAACTCCCTAACAAGCTTGCAATGAGAATATTTCGAACAATACATTACCATCCCTGTTGGGAGTTGGAGTACTTAAACATGGGGAGATGGGCTCTGAAAAACGCTTTATGAATCTTTAAAGAGCAACTCAGTGCCATGGGGATCCTTTGGCAAAGTACATATTTGCAATGTGCATCTGCATTTGTAATTCAAATCAACATTACATTTTGCGAGAATGAAAAAGCCCCGTCAACGGTTTAGGGAGAATTAGAGAGAAAATGTTCGTTTTCTTCTAAACCATTAAAATCTTTGGCTCCTTCCCAGTGGGTTGAGGGTGCAGAGGGGTTTGTTTTTCTTGCCCTCAAATTAGCAAACACCGACCTAACGTGATCTGAATCATTTCTCCAGTAGAAATGGGGCATAGATCAGTCTGTCAAACCAGCTTCCTCCCCATAAAACATTATTAGTTTGTCCTACGGATACTAAGTTGCTGTCAAGAGATCTCTTACTTCTCTCACAATCTTTCAATATTGAGAGGAGGCACTATTTGGACATGAGCGATGGACAGCTCTCAGTTCTTGCTTCAGGCAAAGGTACATTGATTTCCTATCTTTATGAGCCGGAGCAGTGAGGACATAACATTAATGAGGGATTAGTTATTGTACCCATAATCATTGCTATGTCAACACGCCAGAACTGGGTGATGAAGAGGGGCTTTGTAAATATTTGTTGGAGCCTTTTAACAGCTACTCTCACTGCCAAATGCAGACGTCTAACTTCTGCATGACAAACCAAAGCATAGTGGCCTCATTTCCCTTTGCTTCAAAGTAGAGTGTCCCATTTGATGCATACCTTTTTTTTGTCTGTTTGGGGGATTTTGTTTTGTTTTGTTGTAGGAGGTTTTAAAGCTCCTACATACCACTGGCACAGCCACACAGGTGTTTTCATGTATCTTGCCTGATTAGACCTCATTGAGGTTAAAGTTTGCCCACGACAGACTGAGGTTTATGGGAGGTCACTAAATGCCCTGTAACCTTTTTTTATTTATTTATTTTTCCCAGACATTTTGACTTGATAGAGTAGGAAAGGCACAGGTGCAACTTATAACATTAACCATGGCACTGTTCCAGTAGAGAGTCTCAGTCAGCCATGCCAGTGATCTAACACACGCAGTGCGGGGAGTTTGAACTCACACAGCTAAATGGAACTTAGCCATAGTTAATGTCAGTAACTACACCTGAGCATGTCTGCTGCAAAATAGGATCTATGAAGGTCCACCAGCATGTAAATAATGTGACTATTTGCATCATAATGTTTTAATCTTAAAGAATTATCCCAGTAGGGGATTCACTAAAAGTAATTAACATCAAATCTTTAGTAGCAGCTAAGACTTTGAAACTTTAGATGAAAATTTGTCGCTTTGTTGCTTTCCTGGTGTAACCAGGTCTTGCGGGTACTGAAGGTAAATTCTGTCTCAGCATTTGCACCAAACAAGAGAGTCAGTCAGATGTTAATAAATCAGTCTGTACACACCTACACGCACCTAAGAGTGTGATTAGATAAGATTAGTGTGTGTGCGTCTCTTTAAATATCGTTTGTGTTTACCTAAAATCTACCAGTTTGTAATTATGTAGCAGTTGTTTATCTTCCCTCATTACCATAATTTGAAAAATTAGAGCTTTCTGTCCTTCAGTCAGAAGAAGATGTTAGCTGCCATTAATTCTCTGTAAATATGTTTAGCAGACTTAAACATTTCCACAGCTGGATTATCCCATGGCAGTGATGATAAAGCCTTCATTTTAATGTTACCTCACTGCCCAAGTGGAACTGTCAACATTCACAGGAGGAGATGGAAAGTCCGTGGCAAGAAATAATCCCCGAAAAGCATGTCACTTTATTCTCTTATCCATGAGACATCTGTGTTGCCCAGGGCAGACAAACACAAATAAATAACCCCATAACTCTCCTTTTAAGGACGAAAGGTGGGTTAGAGGTGGAGACAAGAGTCCGTGTTCATGTTCGTGTTGTTGGAATGAGGAGTCTGGTGACGTGTGTTACTGGACTTCATTCTACACGTCTCAAACATTCACAGAGTCGTCTAAGAGGCAGGCCATACATACTGCTCCCAGGACAGTGACATCATGTCCGCACTTGATTGCGAACAGTGGTGGTAGTTGTTCTGTGTGAACCCCTGGGACACTTCCTTTATCTCTTTCTTCTGCTCTCAAACAGCACAGCGGGTCAATGTGGGACAGACTTGAAACAACTTTGAAGAACTTCCTTTCCACAAGTGTCATTGTCTCATTCTTGAATATTTGAAGAGGCTTAATGTGGTTTAATGAAGCTTTAATTCCAGCAGGCCAGCCAATATTGGCAGAGGGGTGTGTTTTTGTAAGTGAGGGAGAGAAAATCTACCTTGTCATCCTCAGTGTTTGACAAACAGGGACTCCAGGATTTGTCAAACACGCTGGGAAGTTTGGGTGCATGCAGTCATGGCAATCTGAGAAGGGTGTTTCACAGCCAGTGCCACGCCAAATAGAGCAGTGCTCAAATGGTGCCAGACTGCACGGCGGGCATTTGCACAGACGGTGACTCCGTTACCTCTCACTACAACAGATGGTGTGTCTCATGCATACTGTGTAGAAGGTTATGTTACTTCTCTGCGGAAGCCTAGTTGTGTCTTAAACCTCATTTGGACCACACAGGCACAGACACAAACAGACACACACATGCACAAATAGACATGTGTACGCAGAGGAAAGAGACGGGCATTGCTGAAGTAATCAAGCAGTACATGCTGAAAAGATGACACTAATTGTTTTTTAATGGTGAAAAAAGAGAAGAGAGCACTGCATGATACAGTGCCAACAGCCACAAAGGTTTTTGTTGTTCAGTACAGGACACATTCAAATACTTCTAACCAGCGTCACTGTTTCCTTTTTAAAACACCTTCTCCCTTTATGCCACCTCAAGGTTCTGCCATTATCACCCATGTAATTAATTAAACATTAGTAGAGGCTTAGAAAAAGTGCAGAAAAGATCAGGTTTCGCCGGCTCCGACAGATGTTAAATTTATTACTTTTTTCTTTTTTTCTTCAAGCAGGAGCTATCTGTCTCTGTGGTAGGTTTAAGGGGGTGATAAGGTTATCCACAAACATCTATCACTGATTTCCTGACACTCCTGGTGGCCGAAAATAATCAGATGGCACCTGGATCAACAGCCCTTCGTGTTTTAAGATCCATAACTCATCTCCTGGGATTTGTAAACCCAAGCGTGCACGCAGCGAAATATGTGTGGGTGAGTGCACGAGTGTGTGCAGATTTTTGTGCGTTTATAAATGGCTATTTTGTCCTTTTTTTTTCTGGCGCTCGGATGAGAATTTATGCCGTTCACCACACACATCTTTTTAAGCCAGGGGCACAGAGCAGATGTTTGTGGGAAGCGGTGCTGCTTTTGAAAACCAGTTTGAAGTGCATTCTGCTCAAATATTTGAAACTTTTTTAGAATTTGGCATTTTTCCGGAGAGCTTTTCCAAGAGTAAAACAAATGATCATGATTTAAACAAGTCATGATTGAATAAATAAACTATAAAACTTTGTGAAATGAGCACACTCCTCTTACAAATTTGTATACTCTTTAGCAGTTTTAATTTGACATTTCATTGTCTGCTGTTTGCCATGTGCTTGTGCTTGTTAAACTAAATGAATGGGTAAATTCAGTGGTCCTGGTTTCCACTTTAGAGCTTTGTCAAACGTGTTCAGGGGCCAGATTGTTTGATGCCTCAATGTTTTCCATCAGAGCTGGTCATGACTCAAAGACCTGCGCCACTAAAAACAGGGGACAACTGGACCAGATTAGACTTGATGCAGCCAAGTCCAGTGTTACTTGGAAAAGTCTGCACTCATCAGGATGTCAGGTTTTGAGTTCTACAGTCATGTAGCCTTGGTCAGTTGCAGCTTGTGCTGACTGACATGCTGCAGCTAACTGTTTTTTGATTGTAACAAATGTAACACAGGAAACAGCTCTGTTCAAAAAAATCTAAAACCATAATACTCAATATATGTGATAAAATACAACTATATACAGCACAAGACAGTTTGACCCATATAAACAAGGAAAACTAAAAATGGTAACTAACCAAAAAGTAATAAATAAGCCTGTCATCAGGTGAATATGATTCAAAGAAGGAAGGGAGGTAGATGTAAATCTGCAAAGGAAAGTAGTGAATTAAAATACCAATGGTAAACCTGGTAAATCCATTTGGAGCAACAGCTGAAAGTTTCTAAAGGTTAATCAGACTCCAAAATTCACCACTGTGATTTATAAAACTATGAGCAGGATTACACAGCTCTGGAAAGATATCATCATAGCAGAAACCTTTTTGTCTTTCACCGGAGAATCATGAAGTAAACAGTAGAAACAAAGCTTGCAACGTAATCCACTGGTAATGTACACTTGCATGTATTTTATTGACCAGTGTGGTTGTGTTGTGTTTCAGTCCAGCAAAATCTGTCAACTGGTTTATAAAGATGTGAAAAATGCTCATCGCAATATCACAGAGCCCAAAAATTGTCCAGTTAAAATCATTAATAACATAGAAGAAGCAAATCTTTGCATTCAAAACGCTGGAGCCAGCAAATGTTTTTTGCTTAAAAATATCTGAAATAATTGATTAATGATTTGAGTTTAAAAGTTAATAGGCTTGAAAGACCAACCTGATCTTAACACTCAGCCAGTAACCAGCAGATAAACTGGCTACTTAACCAATGTCCACACTGACTGCTTTGCTCAGGCAGCATGTGTATCTGTATGAGCTAAAAAATAAAGACTTAAAACATTAACAGGCATTTGAGGTTGCTTGAAGCTGAAGGAGCTGGAGTGAAAGCCTACAGAGTTGTGCTGACAGCATTGCTGGTTAGGATGAAGTGTTTCTGTTCTGGAAGATGGACAGCCTGAAAACTTGAGTGGTACGGAGACGGTCGCAATTCCCTTTCCAAGTCTGTTGTTGCCAGAAAGTCAACACTACAAACAGCAGCTCCCGACTGTGCAGCTTTAATAATGTATCATCGGTGTGATGGTGAAAAATGGAGATGCATTTTAGGCACATGACTTCGTAATGAACCATGTTTTAAGACTGACCTGACCTGAATGCTGGTTCACTGATGTTGTCCATGCAAGTTGTGTGTGTGTGTCTCCAGGGAAAAAGACAATTAACAAAATTAGAAGGCAAAATCTGGTGAGGTCAAAGGTCAGCAAGGGAACCACTGCTGTTTTCCACGCTGGCTGTAAAGCAAACAGCTCAGCAGAAATGTTATTTTGAGCAGAGCAAAGTGGAAACCTATTACTCTGGCTGTTTATCTCATAGGGTAGCTCGCATATGAACACGGTTTTAATACTTTCACTTTATTTCTTGCTTGTCAAAGACTTACACGAGCATACATGCATGAATATACAGCATATATACAAGAATGCAAAAATGCACACATATCTGATTTACACACACACACAATTTCACATAATTTCCATAATGTATTCTATCCCGAACTCTTTGAAGTCATCATTACTTTCATTTCTCCTAAAACAAGCTGAAGTAGCAATTTACCTTGTGTCTTTATTTAATAGGCTGCGGAGTGAGTTGAAATCGGGGTGTCTGTCTTCAGCAAGAAAATGAATTAGCAATTTGCAATGAGCCTCGCTTCCATCCAAGTAGTTATTCATGAAATTAGCTGTTTGGCAGCGCAGATGGATGCGACTGTGAAATCTCACACGGCAGTTTGCAAGCTGTGTTTGCGCTGTTGTTGTTTTCTTTCCTGTTAGTATGATAATGCTACTTGTTGATTCCTATTAACAGGGAGTTCAGCAGCTGCTTGTTGTGAGACGAGGAGTTGTGAGGGGATTTATTGCGATTTAAAAGTACACAGGGATTGATAATTTGATGGTTTTCATATGCTCATTCATTTCCCATAGTGAAAGCCACATGTAAGACATATATAAGGCGTATGGCAGCTTCTACATCAGGTGGTGATTCACACTTCTGGCCCAGAGGCAAGGAGTCGTGATCCTTCAACTCATGCAGTATTCAGCTCTATAGGCTTTTCACAGTGCCTTGCATTGCATCTACTGGCCTGAGGTTTCCATGAATATTGCACTGTACCATGCTCTATGGTAAACTCCATGTTGTATGCAGTGTATCCCATTACTTCATGAATTATAGATGAAGGTTATGGCAGAGGGATACCTCACTTTCAGTGTGGATTAGATTAGGGATTCACCTATCACTTCTTCTCCCTGATGCTCATTCGAGGTAAACTGTTGGTGATACTGAGCACCGATCAGATACAGTATCAGTGTTTCTGTTTATTTTACAGTTTCTGTTAACCTCACTGTGTGTGTGGTGCTGAACTTTTGGAGAGAGTTGATTTTATACATAGAGACATTCAAACAACTACATTATCTTTAGGGTTATACAATTTCAGGTATATTTGTCTGGGGATCTATATAACCATAACATGTGGTTAACACCTAACACCTGACCATTTAATAAAGGTCAACACATGTACATATCCTGTGTGTGTGTGTGTGTGTGTGTAAACTGCTGTCTCCAAGGTCGGGAATGAAAACGCCAGCGGAACTCTTGAGTGAGCATGCACACAAAGTCTTTTAAGGTTCCTTATAAAGTTTTTATTGGAAACCAAGTTATGTTCATCAGTTTTGTTCACCAGAATGCATCCTGTGTATCCTTGGGACTGAACAGATGTCTCAACTGCATTCTACTTTTCATCAAACATATGCAAAACAGGTTTTTTTAAAACTATTTTAAATGTATAAAAGACATTGTTTTAGTTCATGTTTATCAGCTCGCAGTCTTCTTCTGCTTTAACTGCATTGGCATATTGCTACATTGCCACCAACAGTCACATTGTGCAAATACACAGTATAAACAAAACAGGATCCATCTGTAAAAGCTTCATAGCCGGTGGTTAAATACAAAACAAGAAACATTTAAAATGCTCAGAAAAATGGAAATAGGACGTCTACACTTTCAGGACTACTGAGGATTATGTAATACAGAGCAGAACGTTTAGATCGCTCTGTCATTGCATCACTAGTGTAATTCATTGTTTCTGTATATTGACGCCCTGTGGTCATAGTTACAAAATCCTGTTCATTTTTTAATGAATTAATGATTCTAAACAAACTATAATTAAAATTAATTAATTAATCTGATTTGTAATTTGCATGTGTGAACATCCAATGTAATGCATACAAGTGACACATAGGTCATACAAACTTTCATTATATTATTGCACTACCAAGTTCTCATATTAGTGTTGGAAATACATTCTTATTGTTATTCATCAGTATCCAACAGCTCTGGGTTTAATTTACTGCAGTGTTTTGTCTTATTCAGACTGACTTCTCTGTGCGTTACCATGAACTAGTATGCGTTTGATCCATAGCATCATGAATGAAGACGTTTAAATTAGATGACACGAGGTTAATCTCTTCACGTTTCTAATACAAAGAAAAGAAGATTTAATCATTAATCTTCATTAGAAAAATTCAGCAAGTAAAATTTACCAGCAGCTCATTTACAACGCTATAACTTACACACATCACATTTACAACACTGTAAAGTAATACAGCCTCTAAATAAATGTCTTGTCAGTGAATGCCACATGAGAAGTCAAGTCATGATTTTAACTTTACTTTCTTCACAGCGGTGCTCTCATAAGGTGTCATTGTAAAACCTCTCACATAACGTGCAGCGAGCATTATAAATAATAAGGCAATCTGCTGTAGGTGTCATCCCCTCCTGCTTTAATAAATAACTGCTCCAACTACTGGTCCCCAGATCTCACAGTGCTCACAGTGCTCGCACTTCATAATTAAGCTCGAGATCACTGCAAAAGAAAATGTTTCGCTCTTTGTCTTTTCACAAAGAAGAAATATCTAGGAATTTGAAACATTATTTTATTTGCATTTTAAAATAGTATTTGCAGATGGCTAATTCAGCTTTTGCGTATGTATCTATGTATACATGTATGCATCTGACCTCTGATGTGTGGAGCAGCAATTTAGCAGAGTGCATGTACATGTTCAATAGGTAGGGTAACAGTGATGTACTAATGTGCTTGGAGCCCAGTGCCTCCTCAAAGTAATGATGTAATGATTTTTTTCCATTTTGATTATTGGATATCATGTCAAGATGGTCAACAGCTGCAGGGATAGGACACTGCTTTTAGAATAATGAGAATACTTAACCCAAAAATTGAATGTTTCTCCATCTCGTTGGGCTCCTTCCTGGAGAATGAATCTTCCATTATGCTGTGTTGAGACAGACAAACAGCAGCCCCCTCATTACACTGAATGAGACCACTCCACTAGGTGCAGCGGGGGAGCCAACACAGGGGTCGCTGGCAAAACAACAAAGCGTCTTTTGGCAAAACAAAGTTCACTGTCTTTCAGCTTTTACCACAAAGCATTGCAATGTCATACACTGAGGTGCTGCACCGGCCAAAGCAAAAAGTGTAGGTTCATGGATTACTGGATGTGAGAGACGTGTTCTACCTTTTTAGAGGAACATCAAAATTGATGAAAACCAAATCAGGAAGCTGTGCTCTTAACTCATATTTAAGTGAGTTTGTCTTTTAGTGTGTTTTCAAGCTACTCTATGAGCACCACTAATGAAATCAAAATGCGGTATGACCATATCTGAAGATATATGAATAATGACATTGTCTAGTAAAAATGAATATAAGTGTCAAAGTGTCAAAGCCATATGTTTTAGCTGTTAGTTAAACATACTTAAATTTAAATATTTAACCTTATTTGTGTGACTCTACCCAGTGGTTTCATATGGTTCGTAAATTGCTTCAAAAATACAGCCAAATTCTCACAGTAAAGTGAGAACCAGCAGAATACTGTCAGAGGTCATAGGTCATGCTCATTGGACTAGTCCAGCCTAGTCCGATGAGCATGAACTGATGAAGCCTCTTGGATGAGAGGTGAAACGTCTTCAAAGACATATGACCAAGTCCAGTTGCGTTCGATTCAATTTCCTTGAGAATACCGATCAGATTTGACATTAATTTATCATTTCCACTCACCCAGCTGTAATGGCGAGCCACATGTCACACCAACAACATCATATAATCTCTCTTTTTAGATGTGGATACCTAATTAGTGAGCAGAGTTTCATTTTTAGAAATAAATTGGTAAGCGCATATCAAGCATAAGATATGGTACTGAAAGCACACCACATATTGATGATTGATTTGTCATATTGCATTAAGATTGTCTGGGTGGTAAGAAATATTAGTTGTTTTTAACATGTAGCTAGGTTCTTTGTTGAGATGCATGAAAAGTTGTGATACAATAAAGGAATTTTAGGTTATATCGTTTGTTTACTAATATGCTGTTTAAAGGTGCTTCATTGGGATTTGGCCCCTCGATACGGTTTTAAAAAGTGATTAAAACGACGGAAAACCTGCCCCGTGAGTGGCACTTCATAAAGGTTATGCAAGCGTCCCTTCATGTTTAAAAATATTTCTGTCATTCAGTTGTTTTGTGTGTTGTGTCTCTCTCTCTCTCTGTGCTCAGTCTTGTCTCTTGTCTGTCTCCCCCCTCAGTGAGCTGTGAGCCTGGACACCTGCATGCCAGCCCTCTGCCAATTAAAATAAAGGACATTTGAAGGCTTTACAAGTCCTGTTATCCTGCAGTCTGTTGATGTTATCCTGAAATAATTTAAATAGTTTTTGTTTACTTTCAAGAGTAGTTTTAAACTTTTATGTATATTTATGGCCTCAAGTTTGGGTGGCAGATTAGGATATTATGATTTTTAGATTTACAGTGTAGCACAGAGACAGGACTTGCATTTGCACTTGCAACTGTTTAATACTGAGTTTTGTGTCTAACATATTTGGAGTTTAGATAAATTGCATATAAATAAATGTCCAGTTCAAACTTTTTCACTTGTTTCATCCCCTTTTGGTGTTTAGAGATTATTTTTAAACTCAAAGTTTAGCTAATTTTCAGATCACCATAAAAAACAGGTTGTTACTTATAGCTTTTTAGTTCATTTTACAGTCGTCATCAAGACGATGAAGAAGTAAACTTTGCAGTAGTTAAAACAAAATGGATTATCTTCTCTTTCTGTACTTCAGATATGCAGACAGAAACAAACACTTGTGCCATGCAATAAGCAGACATAATGTAAACACTTCATGTAGAAATTTAAAAAACAACAATCTAGTCGGGTTGAACTAAAAAGCTGACTCATTTGACAAGAATTGAAATGGATTAATTTACTCTCCTTAATTAGCGTGCACAGTCATGCAACATCCCATATGGAAACAGCGACCTAGCAAGGACGAAGAAGAAGATGTTAGCAAGTTATAAACTTTTCTTTAGGCTAGTACGTGTTGGTTCACTGAAATATAATAATAAAGATAAAATATATCGAGTTAACCAGCAAAACACATCATGTCTATAAATAACAAGACTTTTTAAGAAAAGTATTAAATCGCTTTACAAAAAATGTCATTATATCTCTGGGGGTTTCGTTTCACCTTCACCTCAGCAAGCCACAGAGATGCTTGATGGAAGTGCTGATAAAGTGGAGGTACAATCAAAGCTGATTGAGATAATTATGCAATGGCCATAAGATTCAGGTGATAATTGGTCTCATTATGCTGTTGAGAATTGAAAGGTTGGTGACTGTACTGGGTCAGAATAAATGTTACATCAGAAAAGCAGGTTTTTTATAAACATGAAACTGCAGCCAAGTTTCATATGAAGAAGGGAAAAAAATAAATCGCAAACTATTAATTATTGACTTAATTAATCAGTAGTCTTTCACCGCACAATAATATTCTATGTCTATTCTATGTCATCATTAGCTTTGATGCACTAATTTCATTGAAACTGAACATTTTGCTTTATTAGGTTAATTTCCCTGAGCACCACTCTGTTTGTTTCCCCGCGCAGTGTGTAATTCCCTGCTGATCTGCTCATCTCAAATTCACATTGATGTCAAGGAAATATGACCAAGGGAAATCAGAGCGAAATCCAAGTTAAATGCAGAAAACTGCATCTTTTTTCTTGGATCTAATTCCCTGCTGTTGCTATGAAGAGCTTCAGGGGGATATATGCTTCCCTGACTAGATTTGTTTATTCACTTAAGATTTGAATAGTTTGGCAACACTATCTTATCCACTCTTCCATGATAAGGCAAGGTAATCCGAGCCATATGTATTAAGAAACTTCATTGTGCAACCGTCCTGCCATACATTGTGCAAATAGCGTGCAGTTATTCAGGTCCATGGGAAATGTGCCCCCATGTCCTCTGGGGAGTGAGAGTGAATGGGAAGATTCAGGATCCGCTCGGCTGGAGAAGGATTACATCCCACAAAGTCTCGTGGGGAGAAAGACACAGATGCTGCATTGATCCTGCTGATAAACACTGAATGGCTGGAAGCTCAAGTAAGTGTCAGGTTCCCCGAACGGAAACACCAAGACAGCCCAGGATGAAGTTTTGAGCAGTGCATGCAAGCCTGCAATATGTGGAATTAGCTGAACTAATGAGTGCAGTTTGCCAATAATTTACATAATTTTCCCATCGCAGTGTAATTAATGGTAACGTGTACTTAACTAGAGACAGACCTAAGTAATGTGTGTCTTTTCCTATGCGGCATGTAGTCCTGTGTCATTAGTCAAGTCATTAAAGCAGCTAAAATCAATATTTTTATATCAATATATCAAATGATGATGTGAAGGATTATGGTCATGAATCTAAGGAGAATTATCACCCGAATCTGCAGCTCCCCTCGAGCTGTATAGAGAGTTTCAGCTCACTGTTTAGCTGCCCAGCCCCAACTTTACTTTGGTTCACTCTCACTCTCATTGCATCATTTTTGACCACAGCAGGCAGCTGTTTTCAGGCAGGAAGCTTTAAGAAACACAGTGCACAACCTGCTCGGTAGCAAACAGCAGACAGACACAATTAAAGGATAGCTGGTAAACGTAGTGAAGCATTCAGCAGCAAAATGACCAGAACATTTTCTCATGAGTTGGTAGAGACCAAACATAGAGCTAAAACGGTGTGATTGCATCGCGTGAAACATGTTCTAAGTAATAATGATGTAAGTAATAAAGGATGTGTAAATAAACAGCTGGTCACCATCTCAACCTAGAACAAAGTGTTGGAAAATATTCAGTTATTGCAGGTATAAAGGTTATTGCTAAAGCTAAAGTTATATATATATTAATCAGTTTTTATGATGTGATACATTTTCTGGTTTTACCAACTCAGAAGTGTATATTTTGATGCTTTTCTTTGTTTTGTCTTATTGTAAACAGAATATTTTGGACTAGTGGTTGGACTTAACATAAAGTATAACATTGCACTCTGAAAATATAAGACCCAAACCAAAAAAAAGACCAAACAATTACTGGGTTAATTGAGTAAACAGATCATCAGTGACTTTGCCAGTTATTATTAAAGATTATTCATGTAAGTCTCTGGCAAATTGTTTAAACCCACACTCTGATATCAAGGTAATGTCCGATGTAATTTTCACTCCCAACCTAGTCGGTACAATTTCAGTTAATTTAATATCAGAAGCAATGAATATGTTTGTGTGTGTCATTTATGAGATTTTTATTCAATCAACTGCATGGTGGAGTTTATGAAGATTCATATAATAACCCAGAATATCATAAAATGGAAACTGGCAACCCAGAACTATTATAGATTATCAGCCATTTACTTGGTTTTAGATTGAATTCATTGTTTAGCTAATAAAATACAAGTTTCTTAGAGGACTAATATCTTGTGATCTTTGTTTGTTGTGATTGACAGACGATATCTTAAAACTTTCAGTCATTTGAGGAGGATGTTGTGACACACAAATCATAACTGAATCAAAAGGAAGAGTGGTAAACAAGCTATTTATTTGTATGATTAATATTTTTTAATAATATATTTTTAATTTATTTATCATTGAACACTTCTGGTCTCCGTTGGTTAAAAGCAGCAAGTCTGATATTTGATAAACAGGAACCAACAAACTTTCTTTTCCCTTGAGTAATGACTCAACTGATTAATTGGTTATTGATGCATATCAATTAACTGATTAATTGTCTCTACCCTAATCAATTAAAAACAATGAAGATTCCATCTTTATTTCTGTTTAAGCTTTTACAATGATCAACATTATCTGTCCTGGTAATTTCAGTCAGGATAATCACACCATAAATTGTTTTTCTATCTGCAGTTGCCTTGAAGCAACGCTATAAAAGATAAAAGTCGCCTTAAGGCAGAGAGCACAAATTACAAAGGGCACAGTGAGGGACCTTCACAGTGGTCTACGAGTGGAACAAGACGCTCCTGACCACACAGGAGAGGACCCTTTATGGACAAGGCACAATGCTCCACAGCAGAGGAAGTACAACAGTCTCACCCCTACTGCTCTTTGATTTGCACAGCGTGAAATGACTGTCTTGTTTGTATGAACAGGAGTATTGGCCACCCATCAGGTAGCGACTGTGGAGAGAGGTTCGAGAGGCCCTCATGAATTAAGGGTACATTCATAGAGTCTCTGGGGAGGTCCACTGATTGCCTGCAGCACTGCTAATTGATTTAGTGCAAGGTCGGAGCCTGAGTGACAGAGGGTAAAGGGAGGAATTTCCTGTTTCTGCATCTATAATTCAGTGGCTTCCTGTGTGTGTGTGCTTGTATGAGAGAGTGTGTGTTCTTGTATGTAAAAAGGGAGGGTACACATTTATTAATTCAGATGTGCTGAATATAAATATCTGCCTTACACATATATTTCTGCACTGTATATACATGCGATTGTACCTAGATAATCGATCATTCAACATTAGTTTGTAAATCAGTGGCTCCCCACAGCAGTCAGATTAACTGGCACCATCCATAATGTACCAAATGTTTTCTTTTTAGCTGACTGTAAAAATGATTTATATCTATTCATTATGGTGGTGTTACAATAAATGTTTAATCATACATTTGACATATCACTGTTACATTTTTAGTGGACAAGTTTGCCACTGAAAACTACGACTAGTGGAGTGGCAGAAGCTGAATGTTTCAACCATTTACCCATTACTTTTAGCTTTTGCACCTTTTATTCAATAGTCTAACTGTGGGTAATACTGTGTTTTTGTGTGCTGATCTGTTAACTGGAGTTGTGTTATAAGGTATGCATGCTGTCCAAACCAGCAATCTGCCAACACTCCCCGCTGTGCTGTCCCTTTGAAGGTCTGGTGGATTTCCCTCTGGTGTCTCAAGACTCTTCAACCAGCCACACAAACAGACCGCCAACATCATGAGAGAGGCCTTTGTTTATATTCTCTTTTTCTACAAGGATTGAGCTGTCCCTCTACAATTGAACAAACACTGCAGTGTTGCAAAATCTGTAATACAATTCATGCAGTTAGCGGATGAAGACGGACTATCATCCGAAATGTGGAGCGAGGCTATTTTCATTCAAGGCACTTTAATAGCTAAAACGTGTTTTCACAAATCCCAGAAGCAATTAAGTCAAAGCAGAAATTACTCATATGAACCTAAAACCAATTTCAGAGTGCATATTAGAGTTCTTTTTGTAAAGACAGAGAGTGGTCCCTCTTTTACTTAGTATGTGAAACTATTTCATTTTGAGAGCACCTTGCTTGAGGCAACAATGACCCTTAACTCTCAAGTCTTTGAAATAACCTCAAGTCACCGTTTTCTTAACTTGTGGTGAAGGAGCGGAGTAAAGAAGAAGAGATGGAGCAGTTTATTTGCTCTCTGAAACAGAGAAGGTGTATTCCATATTGACGCTCAAACCTTTCTCTCAGAAAAAGAGAAAGTCTGGATCAGCCCAGGATTTCAAACAGCCTGAAGCAACCTGAGCATCTCTCACTCAACCCCACAAAAAAGAAAAAAAATTACTTCCCATCACATTAAAGAGAAACATCTGTCACTTCAGGGGCCTTCATCCCATGTCACACTAAACAGGTTTATGTTAACAAAATGCTAAATGTCTCCTGAGGAACCACAGCAGAATTATGGTGTCGGGTATGGGATTTGATGGGTGGATCCCCTACCACAGAGGTTCAGGCCTTAATCACATTTCCAGCTTGTGCTCAGATCCAACTTTCTGTCCTGGCGGATTTTTGCACCTCTAAGCTCAATCATGAAACTTTTGGAACGTTTCAGATGACGGGGGGCCTTCAGAGGCGCTTCCATCTGGAGAACAACACATTCACTGCATCACAGTATAGAAACAAGCACCTGATGTAGAGATTCATCTGGGATGGACTTGGTCTGTGGAGGATTGTGTGTGTGTGTGTAAAACTAAATACTAAGTCATCTGTGAAGTTCTGGATTGCTGTGTCACATGGGTGCTCGCGTCGTGTGCTGTGAAAATGGTCCCATTAAAAATGTTTTATCTGTTCATTTCATGAACAGACGTTAGATGTAATAGGAAGCCGGCTCTAGATAATATGCTTATTGTTTGTTCTAGCCAAGACGTTGCTCAGTAATTACATGATGTCCTGAGGTGATATTGATGACTAACAATATTTTTCTTCAATAAAACAGTCCCTGCCTGTAGCACAGGGCTCTGGATATGCAATAAAGTCATAATTATTTATTTATCTGTAATATTTGATAACAAACTATGCTGAAAACATTAATCAAAAGGTCACTCTTTGCATACTGAATGTTGTTTGTTTGTGTGGATTAAGGTGTTTGCTGATCAATGGCTAAAGTCAGAAGCCGTGTGGATATTTGTGAATGTAATGCTACATGTGTGAGGAAAATGCTCACTGGGTTTTCTTACCCTGAAAGCATAATGAGGGGGCCTGGTGAAACCAAGGCTCCTATGTGGTCTTTTTATGTGTAATCAATGGAAATTGTGAGGAACTCACAAAACCACACAAAGCATTCGGCATGAGTTTCCTCCTCAATGCTGGTCAAAGTGTGTCCTGAGGGTACATAATGATGATGAAGGAGAGGAGGGGAGGGCTCACTTTCACACGCAGCCCATTCAATTTGGGAAGAAGCAGTGAAATTTACAGATGATCATTTTCTTTTGAATTCAAATATGGAGCCCATAAATCTGGAGAGGGTCACTTCACAAAAGCTCGTGCCACCTGCAGGCATTTTCATCAGGGACTGATGAAAAGACTGATGGAAGCCAAAAGTCTCAAGGGGCCCACAAAACAGGGGCCAATGTAGTAATCAATATGTAAAAGCTCAATGAAAACTGGCTGTCCAACTAGGGATGAAATGAATAGGCGATCAATCAATTAGCAAATGGACAAAGCAAAGCAAAAAAGTCCGTAACTGATTTAATTTTTAAAAGATGCCAAACAATTAACATTTCCATCTTGTCAAATGTGAGATTTGATCATTTTCACTGCTTACTCTGATCACAGGCTGTGCTTGCAAGTACAGTCCTGCATTACAGGCAATGCCTTCACGACTTGCACTGATCTATGCTGTAGTACATTAATGTTAACTATTATTGCACAGTGTAAATGTAAAGGCCCAATCCCTAAACCTAAATGAGTCATTGACTAATCAAGAAAATTAACTGTTTGATTAATCAGTAATCAAAAATTGTCATTTTCTTTGTAGCCTAATTCTGATGCCTTAAAGATTTGGAAACCATGCACACACGTGTTTAGGTCAAACACAATTTACACATATACTGCTGTAAATGCATCAGTGGTGAAATTTGGCTTAATGAATGAATTATGATTGCTGTGTCACTGGCATCGTTATTTTCCACCATTTGGGGAAAAGTAACTCCTTATTCATCTTTAATTTCAGATGACTTAGACTTTTTTTTTCCATCATCTCCCAAAATAAATTTTCCTCATCTCAGTTGCCTTAACACAGTGGCATGCTAATTAAAAACTGATATCACTGATTTGCACCTCGAAAAGACACTTTAATCAGGTGAGCTCTCTTTATATGGAATTATATGGAATCAGATGGGTCTCAGTGTTATCCCATGATTTATATAAAAACCAAAATATAAATTTAAAAACCCTAATTTAAAAATGAGTTTCTTTTTTCCAATGTAGCACATGTATTTCCCTTAAATCAATATATAGAAACCCACAAATACATCTGTGTGCATCTGACTCCATAAAATTACCATTGAAACCTCCCTTTTTATCAAAGTGAACAGCATTGCCCAAAGTGGCTTCTCAATCAGCTTTCACAAAACTAAATGAAGAAACTGTCTGACGAACAGAACTGTCTCATCTCATTTGTGTCTTTTTTGTATGAAAGGATTCCTGCTGTAATTGGTTCATGAAATGTGACCTTTTGCATGATGAACAGTCCATCAACCAGCTGCCCACAGGATGTGAGAGCAGCTCTTCATATTGGAAAGTGTCTTATCTAGCAAAGCTATCTTGCTAGCATGCTTATGATTCTGACTAGCAAGAATAAGCTGCACATAATTGGATACTGTTGCTGCGTTTGCATCCTGGACTTTGAAATGCCACAGCCAAAAGAAAGCATTAGCCTCATCCTGCAAGGATGTGTTGAATGTCCTGCAAGAGATGTGAAAATGAGATAGGGAGATAAAGCTGAATAGCCAAAGTGTTTCAAATGCCTCATTTGCACTACATGAGTCAGACCATGTTTGGTCTCAGTAGGAATGTCTGGCTTGACCTTAGAGAAAGAATTCATCCAGGCAGTCGCAGTTGATCACAGTTGACCTCTTTCACATATAGCACAATGCTTTTATTTTAATTGTCCAAGCCTCAAACTTGGAGGTTTGAAAAAATCAAATGTACCCATGTCCTGAAAGGGCTGCAGAGGGATGGAAGGAGAGAACAGAAACTACCCATGCAAGAGTGAAAAAGACAAACAACTCCCCAGTTTTGTTTGGATGAACATTTAAAAACAAGAATTCAGGCACGAAATACTTCAGCTAATCAGCTCCGTATTTCCAGAGTCAACAGTGATGTTTGTTCATCTGTCCATCAATCCTTGTACACTTTGCAAAGAAGACTCAAATTAAACAGACACATTAGCAGCTCTGTGAAGCTGAACAGGAGTGTTTTGTACAGGTGGATTTTACAAATTACTTTGCTGCTTCAGATCACTTGGTTCAGTGCAGTTTGTAGTCATTGACTAAGCTGAGTGGTTGCACATATGTCAGAAAGGGAACAATAACCACTCAGAAGCCTTTTTTCACAAGATATGAGACTGTTTCAGTGGCTTTCACAGTGTTTTACCACAATGTGTGGCACTTACAATGTTTCACATATTAACTGTCTTAGTTTAGTGTGTCTGCAAGACACTGTCGATAAAGATGGACGATGGTAGCTCCACTTTCTCCCACTGTACAAACATTTATTAGGGGAAGGAAATTTCATGGCAGTCCATTCAATCATTGTTGAAACTTTACCCCAAAACCACAGATGTCAATCTCATGGAGCCTCGGGAAACGTTAAGGGAATTGCCAAGTCAGTAGGATTCACCCTCTGTGGGCCATGAATGCCATAAATTGAGATATTTCCATAGTCATGGATTGTTTGACTGATGGACCCACACTGCCATCCCTCAGAGCTTCTAGCAAAAATACATACATCCCTGGTTGTGGCTGGAAAAACGTTGAAAACAAGACACAAAGACTACGTCAACTAATCAGCTCAGCATTTCCAGAGTCAGTAATAATGCTGGTTCGGCTTTCCAATCAATCGTCTCACACACATTTTTCTGTTTGCACAAAAAACTTGTGCTTTTCTGCTCCATCAGTCTCAAAAATCTTGCCCCTCTTCTTTTATCAAAATCTTTAGCACCTACCGAGACTGTTTTATTACAAAAGGAAGAACTTGTTCACAAGAAAAGCCCTCAAAGCAACATATTTTAGAAGTCCTTGTTACTTTTGGTCCTGTTGTAACATCTGTGATGCTAAAGCCTTCGTTTGGATGATTCACAACCCAATTTCTACACGTTTCTTTCTACCAGCTCAGGCGACACTGCAAGCCTTACATGACGCCACTGAGCTCTTGAATGTCTCACCCTGAGGATGAATGTGAAGACATTGAGCAGCTCACAATGTGTCAACGGTATCCATGATGACTGCATGGCAGAGGTACTGTTGGCAATTTGTACCATTTAAATTTTTTTTCTTTTAACAAAGGAAATGATTTCAGCAGAAGTGAACCACAGAAATCTCAAATACTGATCAAAACCAGCAGGTCACTCAGCAGACGTGTTTGTGTTCTTAAACTGTATTTCTTTTTTGTGTTTATTTTTATGCAGGGTGAGCTGAAGTGCAGTAACCTTGCTTGAGGTGGGCTAATTTTACATGAAGCAGTTGTTCATCACTCCAGCAGCCCCTCCAAGGCAGCAATGGCATTCGTTGTGGTAACCAGTCTGAACAGTGCTAATGTAGGTTGGTAGATTGTTTCCATATGGGGCCTGTTTTCAAGCAGAGTCACTCTGCTTGAGTCTAAAAACAAGCTTCCATTTCATAGCTTGTCCACTTCGAGCACACAAAGTGAAATAGTTAGACAACTTTCGCACTAGAAGTCATAACACCGTCCACCTTTAACCCTGCTGGATAAATCAATAAGGGGTTGCTGGAAGATCTCAAGACAGACGCGTTTAGTATGTCATGGTCAAACTACCTGACCAGTTTATCTCAGCCACTGAAAATCCAGTGACAATGTATAGGCATGAAATGTTTGATCAGTGAATCGCGTTGTGGATTAGCAGAATATTAATCTGCAATTTCAGAACTGAAAAAACTGGTTTTAGCGTCTCTGATTTGTATATTTGCTGTTTTTCTGTTTAAATATAAATGTAAAGAATGTTAAAACATCCTTTCACACTTTATAGACTAAACAGTACAACTATTAATTGATTGATCTACAATTAAAATTCATGTTAGTTATTAGTCCCATATATGCGTATCGTTACCCGTGAAGTCAGTTGTGAGAGGAGTCAGATTTTACTTGCCTGATATCATTTCAGTTATTCCACATCACTCACTGAAAAATACACATCATATTTTATTCACCTTTATAGATTTTGGAGAAAAACTGCATGAGCATCTCAGGCTGAAAGACTAAAAAATAAATTGATGAAGCTATGTGTAATCCAACCTTCAGAGTAAGAGCTAATACTGGATATTTGCTTCACGTAACATAAGAGAGGGATGTTCTGTCCCCGTCTATCCCCAGGCCAGAATTTATCGCTCCAAACCCTGACGTGTCATAAGAATATGCAATATTGACAGTGACACAATAGAAAAATATGCCATCTTTAAATAGAGTTATCTTCCTTGTTCATCTGCATAGTAAGGCATTGAGAGTAATGTGCCACTTTTAGATCACTGTATTCTTTGAAATGTATATGAAATGGTTTGTACTTGGTTTGTCAGAATAAAAGAGCCTTTCTCTGCCCTTCATAACGGCCCCCCCTCCCTTTTCTCAAAGACTTGCATCACTTGCCACCCTCTCAGCCCTCAAATGAGCCTCTATCTGGCTCACTCCTTTCAGGGCAACCTCTTTGACCTCTCTGCTTTCCCCACTAGAAACGTCCGTGCTGCGTGATGTGGAGGCCCGTATGTACGCCTGCCCGAGCTCGACCCCTGCGGTAAGCTGCCGCACCAAAGCCCGCGTTCCAAAGTTACAGAGCTCCTGCGGCGATTCTGGCGTGGCTTCAGAGGACGACAGCCGATGGTGGGGGCACCTCAACCGGAGGATGTGTCCAGAGGTCCTGCCATGCTGGGTCCCAGGTGTGCATCCTTTCATGGACATAATGTGTTCCTTTTTCCATTTCTCTTTTGTGCATCCGGGGTGAATTAGCATGTGATGCAAGTGCAGTAATGATTGGGGACTGGACTAAAGTAAACTGAGAAGGTTAATAGAGAAATGTCAACCATGGACAACCGGAGGCACTGGGGGAAAAGTAGAGGATTCTGCTTCACTTTGCAGAGACTCTATTACTGGAGACTCACTGTTATCCAGTATCTTCTAACACCAATTAGACTGCACATGTCAGTGTGAGCAGTGATTGACTGGCAGGCATTGGCAGTAGAATACCTCCTTTAATCCATTTAGTAATTAATGATATGAAATGAGATATCCAGCTCTATGTGTGCCATGTTAAAAGTGCCTAAAGCAAAAAAGCTGTCTGGAGAGTAAGAGCCATAAAAAAGCAATGATTAGTGAAGACCCTAACCCCCTTGAGGAAGACAATTTGACTATTAAGGGTTTATGGTTAATATGCAATGACTGAACTAATATTTTACCAGTACAATCTTCTGTAGCAAAGGCGGGAGGTGTGTAAACCAGATAAATGACTCAGCAGACATCCAATTTCAATGGTTTATGCCAGAGTAGTAAAAATGACAACTGCTAGGCTACTGCTTGCTGCCGTTGTATTATTTAAATTATACTTGTGTGACTTACAAAACCATCTTCTCCCATACCACTGCACCGAACGCCAACTGAGAAAATTGGGATTACTCATTCAATACTTCCAATCTTTGTCTAGTAACTGAAAATATTGGGATTTGTGATTACAGTCTTTGTTGTAATATTGATTCATGTGTGGGCAGCAGCAGAAATTTCACTCATGTGGAACTGCGGTTTGAAATACAGTTCTCAACAAAGGGCAAACAGCTACTGACAAAGCAATTTTCCACTCAAGGTCTCCATAATACATTAAGAAAGGTTTAACCTAACCTCCATAGATCATAGTATGAAAACCAAACTATAATTCACTGGCTGGATTCCTCCCATATGACAAGACTGTAATTACAAAGGAATATAAATAAAAGCCTCTTCAACACAGTATGCATAGTCATTAGGAATCTTCTTAAGTCGAGAGAAACACCTGAGAACCAGATGACCTTTGCTTAATCATGTTGATTTGCTGCAAAGTCGCAAAGTACAAGGAATGAAAGCTGTTCCTCTGAGTTGTGTTTCTTGGATCTGGAGGTCAGACACAGTGCAATCAGTAAGAGGACAGTTTTGTTTTGGCTCTGTACTCCCGCACATTGGACATGGATCGTTGGATCAAATGACAACTGTGGGGTGAAAGCACGGACATTTGGCTTTAATTTAAAGCTGGTCTGATCAATATTTTTATACTAACCAATGGGTGAAAGGACTGTGTATAGTCTCAGAGCTCAGGAAGAAAAATTAACTCACTCAGCCAATCAACGCACATCCAGTCAGTGACACACAAACATGCAGGAGACATAAAGCAGTCAAAGAAAGGTTATTTCACATGATGCGCTGGAAACACAGATATTAGACAGTGAAAGCGGGTTTTAATCAAGAAGGGGTCCGACTACTACATGTTCATTCTTCCCACAGGCAGTTCAAACCCAGCGTGTCTCAAATCTGAGACCGTGGGGATTATTATTAAAAGCGGTAATGTGAAGCGCCAGTACCAGACAAAGCAAAAACATACCCACTCAAACTGAGGGCTCAGAAAATGTAATATTGTATATGGCACTGAATCATAATGCAAGTTAGACATGATGATGTTGCTGGAGGAAATTTCCTCTAACTGGACCTCTTTGAATTTAATTTTTTTTCCTCTGAATCCCTTTTGTCAGTTTCATTTTGCATCTACAATAATTTCCCCGAGGCTAAAAAGGCACACCAGTCCTTAACTGTTCAGCCAATACGGATCTGAGACACAATCAAAATCCCTGAAAGTTGAAAGTCAAAGTCTTTGTTTTAGTTAAACCTCCAGTGTGCTGAAGCGGAGCGAAAACAACAAAAGTATCACTGTCCAAATACTGACACACTTCACACACAAACCGTGGCTGATCTCTAGAACTGGACAGAGAATGAGTGAAATGTGTTGATAAGACACCTTTTTCCACATGTTTGGACTCGTCTTTTATTCTTCTGGGCTTCAAGCGTAGTGGCAGGAATGTGAACGGCTGAGAACAATATGGGCAAGTCTTTCATCAGACATCTGTCATCTCATCTTCCATCTCATCCCCCTCTGTTTCACCTTCTGCCTCGCCGTCTTCTTCCTCTTCCTCCTCTGATGTCACATCCAGCTCATCCATCTGGGAGACGCACTTTGGACACGAGCAGACAAACAGGTAGTTCTCCCTGGAAAGAAAATGTTCCAGTCACATTGTTGCACCTCTAACAAAACTGAGTTAATCAGACAAATTTTACGCTTTTACACTGGCACTCTCAACTTCCACTCCACGCTAGAACAATTAATACTGGTGGTGCAATTAATACTTTCAGCTGGGACCCATGAGAGTTCACACCAGCAGCCTGGAGTGCAACTGCACCTTTTCAAGGCTGACAATTATCACAGGATCCAGTAAAAACTTGATTCATCTCAGTCACTTGCAGAACAAACTCAATACACCTAAGTGTAATTCAAAGATTGATTTACATCATGTTGATCAATGAGGAGCATAAGCGCAAGAGTAACCATCAGACCCCTCCCTGGCATCGTGGCCTCAAGTATCGTCATTGTCCAGAAGGCTTTTTATTGATCCACATGGAATTCGTAACAGTATGACGCCAGATTCGTCTGAGGGATCAGAGATGTTTACCTCAGAATTTTGTGTCTGCTATGACGGCTTCGGTCCCGCTGACAGCAGTCCAAGTAACTGATGCAGATCTCCTGAAAATCCCAAAAAAAACAAAACAGTTAAACTAGCTATTAATAAGTTATTAATCCCCGAAGTCTTGAAATTACAGTTTAGTCCCAAAAACATGTCAGCAGTATTTTCCAAACGGCAGGAATAATTGCTGCTTTTCCCCCCTCATGCAGGACGTTACTGTGTCCCTCCATCCTTCTACTCGTGAAATGCTACAAAAAGCGCTCCTGTCTTAGGCAGCATTCAAAGGAGAGCTTTGCTGTGAAAGTAGCACGGCTGCTGTGACATTACTGTGCCGCGCAGATGCAAGGCTTCTCAATCTTTCTGACAGCTTGACAAACCCACTCCAATCCTCAAAGTCTCAGCCTTCTAATACTGTCTGACAAGGGAGAACACAAAGCTAGAGAGGGATGTTCTGTCCCCGTCTATCCCAGGCCAGAATTTATCACTCCAAACCCAGACGTGTCAGCTGACCTCTCCTGGGTTGATGTCACTAAGGGCACTGAGCTGCAGCAGGAAGTTGTTGTCGGGGAAGGACGCCTCTGCGTTGGGCATGCAGCTGTGGTTACCTGCAAGGGTTAAAGACGCAACAAGACTTATAAAAAAAGGTGGTATTCAGGTGACCTCAGAACAAGAGGTCGTAAACAGTGTCTCTGAAGTGACGGCGCTCAGAACGTGAACATCATCTGCACTTACATGAGCTCTGAAGCAGAAAAAGTCCAGAGCCCTCACAGTTTAGAAAGTCTCCCGTTTCTACAGAGAGAAGAAACAAATAACGCACATTTCTAACCTGATCACCGGTTACATCACAATCACAGCAATGTCACTGGGTAAACACTGCGACATATACAATAATACAGAGTCCCTTATACAATATGACAACTGCAAATCTGCTCAGTAGAGACAAAAATAATTTATTCCCTATAATACTGCAAGACTGAGATAAAACTGTGACCTTTCTCAATGTCCTTGTACAGCTGGTCGATAAAAGAGTCCAACTGCTCCCTCTGCTGGGCGGGAAGCTCGAGTGCATCGCAGGCGTGAACCCACTGACTCAGGGAGCTGAAGTCAAACAGAGAGAGAGAGAAGTATGAGCCAAACTAAGAGTTTGGTTAAAATCTGAAGTGTAGGACTAGGAGATGTGCGTTTACCTGGTACCGATGCCTTGTCCGTTGGTTCCCACAAGAGCAAAGAGAGAGCGGAAACCCTCAGGAACAAACCACTGCAATACAATCATATCTTCAGTTATTGATCCATGCCAGAGGATTACTTATTTCATTTGACCCCATTCATACTAAAGGTCAGAGGTCGGGGTGTCAGATCCCTGACATTGGCAGGAATACTTTCTGGTTTCCAGTAAACACATTATTCTAGATGTCACACCCAAGTATAATAAAATTCATAAATTAACCTTAAATCACGGGAATAAAAAGCAAAATGTTTAAAATCCTGTAATTAGCTGCCATGAGCCACTCCAGGCTATACTGTGTAGCTGTATAAGGCTTAAACTATTACAATATAAAGCAAGACAAATTATAAAATTGTCAAAAAGACCATAAATGACCACATATCCCAAAATGTCAAACTATTCATTAAATCAAGACTAAAGCTGGAGAGTACTATGTTAAAACTACATATCAGAAAAACATGAAGAAACATGTAGATGTTACATTTGAGCTTACCCGATTGAGATGATCATCATAAAGTGCTGCTTTGAAAAGGTTGTGTAACAAGGCCAGCTGCCCCTTTAGACACAATGGCAGAAAAATAAAAAACACTTTATGTAACAGAAGACATACATCACAAACATATGTGGCCACAGCGGGAAATAAGCCCGTGTCGGGGGGAATAACACTGTCATGCTTTGCTCACTGAGCTGCAAACAACTGTGCATTAGCATTAAGGGCATGATATGATACTGTCTTTGAACTGTCAGTCTTTATACATTTTGCACCTCAACAGCTTCATATTTCAAGCAGAATGAATATGATGATAACTTACTCTGAACTGCTCTCCCAGGAGCTTATGAGCGATCTCCTCTTCCTCGTTAGCCGCCCGGCTGCAGAAGTGTGAAAACAACTTCTGCCAGTGTGCTTTGTCTTTGGCCTTGAGAACACAACCAGTAACCAATATTATCAGTCATTATAGTGAATGTTATTGTCAGTATGAAGTATGTTGTGTTACACATGCCTTGTGTTTTTTAAAGGATAATCAAAACTAAACTCCATGGGGTTAAAATTAGGAAGTCATTTGTAGCTCTTTACCACGTACTTACTTACAAGGGCCTCATCCTGATTTGGCATTGTCTACTTTAAGCCTAATCTGTTACCATTTATTCTTAATTCACTTGGTCAAAATAAACCTGCGGCGGTAGTAGACTATTTTTCATATCCATATATCACTGGTTTTCATTTGGGGTGGTGTCTCTGATGTCTGCTGTCTCATGCTGAGCTGGTAGTGTATAGTCGGCTTATCCGATATCTCAAAGATACCAAAACATTAATAATTTTGTGTTTTCTTATGACATTTGTTTTTAATATATGAATACTGATAAGAACAGCTTTGAGAACAGTTTTAAATAGTCTGATTGTTTTGAGATGAAGCCCAAGTAACAGACTCACCTGTTTGACCAGAGCTACCATTCTGGCCATAAGCATGATGCTGGAGGTCTCTGGGGGGTAATGCATACTCCTGTAGAGAAGACAAATAATTCTCAGTGTGGTGAACGAAAACTGTAATTGAATTAAGAACAAGTAATAAATAAAATGATCCCTCACCTCCACGCATCTTTCAACTTGTTGATGGGATGGTCCGGATCTTCCTGGGAGGGCCCCAGGCACAGAACCCGATGGTACTGATCTGCTGCAGCTTGTCGACATTCGCTGCTACAATACATCACCTGAAGACAGAAACAGGTATAGGTCAACCAGAAAATTAATAGTTTCAACGCGCAGGTTGAAAAATATATAGTGTATTAAACACACGATAAACTTTAGGCCTCTTTATGTGGCTTTTTAAAAATTCAATCCAGTTTCCTTAAACACTAATTGGAAGCCACAGGTCTTCATCGCCTAGCAACAGCTATTGTGTGAGGTCATTGTAAATGTGTACGGGTTATTATTCCTTCAAAAAATGTAATCGGATTTGTAGCTAGGGGTGACAGTCTCACATCTGTGCAACTAAGTGAAGTAAATCTCAAATGAACAGACTGCAGTGAGACATTTGAATGTGTTTTTCAAATCAGTTGTTATCCAGACTGTCACTGGGTGCATTTACATGCACAATATATTCCAGGCTTTGCCCTTATGCCAAAAGAGACAAGCTGTTTAAATATGTAAAGAAAAATGAATACTCCACTAATATTACTGTTTAAATGCAGCCATGCATTCTTCACATTAAATGCCTCCTCCTTTCATTCAGCCACCTTCCTGGAAAGTCTGGCTTTGCAATATTGGCACATATCAAAAAACCTGTCGGTAAACCTCATAACATAATGCACTGTATATGTGTCCAGTGAATGCTCGTAAAGCCTGACTCATAAACATTTCCCATGCGTCTTAATCAGTAAATGCTATCTTCGGAATACAGCCCAAATTCAAAATATTGTCATATTTGGACAATAAGTACAATATTGTGTGTGTGTAAACATCAAGTAAAGTAAAGAAATGTAATTTTCCTGGGAGAAGAAAATAAGTAAAGCAAAGTGCTTGGCTTTTTAAAAAAGCAATATAGATAAAAACTTGTATTATTATTATTATTATTATTATTATTATAAATAATAAGAAGAAGAAGAGGAAGAAGAAGAAGAATGTTATTGCCACTACTAACTTCAGGAACTCCCAAAAAAACCCACAGAGACACCACCACAGGATAAACTGTCTCCATTTTTTACTGTAGTCAATAATAAAATAGACAGATTGGTTTACTGATCCGTACCAATATCGGCCTCTAAAAATCAATCAGCTAGTTGTGTCGTCCACCGTTGATGCTGTGGCATCTCCTCCCTGACCACAGCTGCCAAACAAATCCATTTCTTGTCCTCTATTGATCTGACCAGTTTTTCAGAAGACCTTCCTCCTTTTTAGGCCTTCAGTGGCCATCAGTCAAGTCAGGGTCTGAGGCTTTGAGACAACCAATATCCTGATTGGACTGACCTGACACTGAGGGCAGGCCTGGTGCAGCTCCGGTCGAACACGGCAGAGCTCAGGGTGAGGAAGGCTGAGTCCGGGGATGCCGCTGAGTCTTCTCGCATTCTCCTCTGCAGTCTCCAGAGCACGTAAGCAGTAATCACAGGCTATGAAGGGAGCAGAGGTAAAAACATGACTGCAGATCTCTAAAATATTAATGTTTCATTCAAGATCAAACTCCTGAAGTCCCATTTCTGATAAAATACACATGGCTTTGTCATCCCTGTGTGTAACAATAATGCAATATCATTCACTTTTACGGTTAATTCAAAAGGCAGTTATAAAGTTAAATTAGTATAACAGTAATTAAGGCATAGGCATCTCCCTTCCCATGTTTTTCTTAGCTCTCTACACTGCCAGCTCTTGAATAAAGCACAAAAATAAGTATCTCTAGTTAAATTAAGACCAGGAAATATCAGAATAATATTTTTTTTAACTGCATATTCACATACAGTTGATGTCTCACCTTTATATTTATACAAAGCATTCCACAGGAACTGAGCTGAGACCAGAGGCCGCTCAAAAAAAATGGCTTCTCCTTTCTTGATGCTCCTTTTGGCAAAGAGACCTTTGCCCTGAAACGTGAAAACAACACACCGTTACTGTTGTGCCCCGCTCACCGTCAACGCCATCTGAAAACACAGCAATGCGGCCTTCTTGTAAACTCACTGGCAGCAGGCCTACTAACTGAGGTAGCCTGTGCGAGAGAAACATTTAAAACATACAAGTAATTTCTAAAGAGACGAACATGCAAAGGTAGAGACTGAAATGTTATAATTGATACTAGACAGCTGATCTTTAAGTTTCAGTTCATTCACAACTACACCTACACAAACTATTGTGTTTACACATTTGCCTTTACCCCCATACTATCACAGCTTTCTTGCAGAGGGTGAGCAGGCACAAAGGATGAATGAATGGATTTCTTTTTTAATAATCTCATGGAATAGGTTAAAAAAGAAGGTAGGAAGCATCTTTTCAGTGTTGACATAAGGCAGATGAGTATGATGCACCTCTTGCTGTATTTCCAACAATGACATATTACATTGATTTAATTTACTTAAATCAGCTGCACCCTCATCTTTTATTTGTCGCCAATTGACATAAACTTTATAGCAAAAACTAAGCTGAATTTAATTAACTGGTGCATGTCACACCCTGCCAAGTTTCAGGCTTCGTGGTGTAAAGTAGCTGAGGCAGTCCGTTAGCTTTCTGTGCTTTCTGCAACCACAAACCAGCAACTTTCTGGTAGATTTTGGACACTGACAGAGTAATTATTGTCACCGAAGTCCAGTTTCCTTCAGTCCTCCCTGAGCCCAGCAGCCTCTGCTCTGCCCGGCTGTGATCCGCAGCTGTTTCACCGCTGCAGCTCCGGTTTGAGCCACAGATCTGTCTGAATCTTTTCACTCCGACAAAAACTAAACAAACTCACCTTGATATTGTCTATAAATCGGACCTCCACGCAGGCGGCAACTTTGCCGGGGTCCACGCAGAAGGAAAACATGTCATCCAGGGGAGCAGCCATGTTTCAGACAACCTCTGCCCTCTGAACCCTGGCACTGACGTTTCATGTCTGCAAGTTGACGGCAGTGACCTCTGGTGGCGGATACGAGAACTGCAGGTGTTTCTTCCGCTCTCCAACGCTTCAGACTAAGTAGTTATGTTCTTAAAGACTTAAAATAAGCATTGGCAAAGCTGATTTGGGAATTGTAAATATGCATTAAATTTTTTTAAACATTTACATAAATAAATATAAATAAACGCGATAATTCAGCAGAGAGGAGTAAATGATTATTAAGTAATGATTATTGGTGATTTAATACATTTGATTAACTGTGTAATCCGTAAGAATAGTGAAAACTAACATTTTCTAAATGTCTAAACTTAAATATTTTCAGTTTAAAACAATTGCAGATTGTTTCACTAATTTCCTTTTAATTAACTTCGCTGTCCAGTCAGGTAATATACCAATACAAAGAAACAGACTGTCTCTCAGTATAGGTAAATCACATCTATCACATAAAAAAGTATATATACATATATATGGCATACAAATTCAATTAGTGTCAGTCTAAAGGGTAAATAAAAATGAATGTACAGTAAATGGTGCAAACAGTAAAACCATAATGGGTCTTAGTGCAAACAAAAACCATCTTATTTCTTCTTATTTAATCAAGTGTACAGGTTACATATAATGACAACTCTTCACAACAGTAAATGGAGGAAAAAGTTTTTATTATATATTTTTAGATAATATAGATAAATGTTTTACATTGTTTGACTAGCAAACATTTAATAACTTTGTGGTAAAAGTATTATACAAAGACTCAAAAATACTAGTTCATAATCAGTGGTATAATATAGAGGTTGTACTTTTACAATGTACAAAAGCAGTAATTCATTAGGAATACAGTCGTGACTTAAGAAACAGTCAGCAGTGGAGAAAAACATCCTTCCTACAAGTTAGGAATGAAAATTAGTTTACAATATTTGGCTACTGTAGAAAAAAACAAAATGCCAAGACAGTAAAATTCTGCATGTTTGTTCACATTATTTGGGTAAAATACCTGGCACGTGATGAAACCATTATACACCAGTTTAAACAATGTGTGAATAGGATATATGTCTACAGCACAGTCTCCACAGTGCAGGACAGCCACTGACAGAGTGGCTTCATATTGATCCACAGAGATTCAGTCCTGCACGTTATTCCCTCATCAGCATTTTTCCCAGAACACAGAATATATATGTCAGCACTGCAGGTTAGTGCAGAGATTCCCAAGAGGTTTCAAAGACTAATATTTGCAGTGTTTCCTACAGATAGATAGATAGATAGATAGATAGATAGATAGATAGATAGATAGATAGATAGATAGATAGGTAGATAGAGTTGCTCTTCAGTGCATGTCCACATGAGGGCACTGATGAGGTTTTTACTCAACTGTAAAATGACCATCTCATTACACAACTAAGTCAAAACTATTTAATAACCAAATTTACAGGATTCTCGTCAGAATAAAATGTATATTTTATTTGTTACGTAAGAAACTGATGTTGGCTTGTTTATTATAATTGATTGTCAGCCTCTGATATCCAGGGACTTAACATACCTCTGAGCTGGGCTCAGTAGGAGCCACAGAATTGTAGTCATAGTTGTGTAAGACAATTAACAGGGTGGAAAAACATTTCTGCAATACTGGAAAACTGAACTGCTTTTCTGGTCCCTAAAATTAATCAAATAATGTTTTTTTTTATTAAACTGGACAACCGGCACATACAGACTCAGGTAGCTGTAACTTACAATGAGGTAATAGTGAGATATGGAGGTAAAAAAGGTGAGAACCGTTGATTTACAGGATACTGCTTTCAAGAAAAGGTAAATCCAATGTTTACGGCCCAAACATTTGCTGGTTTCAGTTTCGTAAGGTAAGAATTTACTGCCTTTTTTCTTTAAATTTTACAGATTTAACAATCAGTGATGAAACTATTTGTGTTTACAGACCAAAAGTGGACAAAAAGTCAGTTATTGCAGGTTTAAACTGTATTCATTCAGGTGTTTGTCACTGGGCAAACTGCAGCAAATATACACTATGCCTGAGTGAGTGTCATTGTACAGCCTATGTTTGGGAAACACTGAGTATATTAAAATTAATTTAGAGAAATTATTTAACAACAAATATATTATCAATTCTATATACAACCAGAACAGAATAAATCTGCCCCATTTTCAGGCTCAGGAGAAACCTGGACTCAGTGATTGCTGTGATCTTGGGACCAGGTTTAGAAACCACGGGTTAGTACATGTTGATCTACTGGCTCTGCCATGATGGAGGAACCCTACTGTATCCTCTGACAGCTATTCACAGTCCCATGTCCTCGCCGCTGCTCTCCCACACCACCAACATCCATCATAAACCCTTGTTGTAGGTCACCACCTTGCAATCTGTTGCCATGGCGATCTCCGGCTCCAGGCGAGACACCTCAATCTGCAAAAGAAAAAAAGCAGGTAAAATTTAGGTTCTACATCTCTCCAAGTCTGTCTTTAAGCCTTGAAAATCTCTGTGACTTCTTAATTAGACGTGGGAGGAGACATCTGGAACAAGAGGTGAAAACCGTGTGTGTTCATTTCAAGCGGTGTATAAGTAATGCGAATCTCTTCCAGCTGCTCCCTCAGCCATCTGGCCTCGGGTCGGCAGTAGAATTGGTCAAAACAACGCTTTCCCGTACCTGAGACATCTGGGGGAACAGGCTGATTGCCACAGGCAAGGAGAGGCCGAAGGTGACCAGGCACACGAAGCTGTGGATGGGCAGCAACAATCTGCGGTTGCTCTGCAGAAATCGCAGCCTGCACAAGCCAAGATAGTGATAAAAGCAAAAACGTGAGCCTTCTGTGTGGATCGATCCCAGATGACTCCTGCTGAGTTATTTTTAGATATAGAGAAAAACATCATGTGCGGATTTGGGGGAGCTATTTTCCACAATTAGTGGGCGGGAGATTTCTCTGTGTAAAAGTCTCAGTTATGGATTTAAAGAGTCAGACTGCAGATAAACTCTTTTATTTTATTATATTTTAGTTCAGTGCCTGAAAACAATATACAATTTTTTCTATCATCTATTTTTACATTTGGGAATGGATGCATGGTAAACTCTTTGGGGTAGAACATATGTCAGCTCTGGTTCATAACAAGTAATTTTAGTATTTTTAGACCATAATCAGACAGAAAATATGTTCTACTAAAGAGGATGAGAGTGAGCCTTTAATTAAAAAGCAAATTATTTTCTATTCTGCCTTTGGACAAACAAAGGACATGTAAATAAAAACATATACATTTTTTAAAAAAACCCTTCAGGATGTTACAGTGAGTGTCTCTGCTAAGCTGAGCTCGTCATCTTTTTGCAGGACTAGTTTAGCTGCTGTTAATTGTGATGAGGGGTGAACATGCTTTAATTAAAGGGGTCACCAGGTGCTCAGAAAGGCTGAGAACCACTGAGGCAGTGATTTCATCCTGACCAATGGTTAATTAATTCAGCATAACAGGAAGCTGTTTTTATGTTTTTTAAATAATATCTAAAGCAAAAAAGTAAAAAAACAAACTAGTTTATAAACTTTTGCTTTATATGAAACAGTAAATATACACCAAACATTAAAACCTAATAAATGATCTGTATCGATAAAACATTAACTGTTAATTGCAGTCGTAGTTATTCAAACTAAAATGCCATCAATATATTTCTGTACAAACCTCTCTAGGTAGGACATAATGATGGGGGGCAGCACAAAGATTGGCATTGGGAGGACCACACGTGTGAATGCGGTCTCTGTGATCGCCTGGAGGGAAAAAGAGGAGAACATTGTGCACACGCTTCATTTCAAATACTGCAATGAGTTGGATTTAATTTCCCCTTTCATGAAATCAGTATGGGTGCTGACTGACAGGAGCCGAGCGGGAAATCAGGCATTTTCAGCCACCATCACATTTGCAAGTGTATAAACATATTCGGTGCAGTTAAGAAACAAGTATGCTGAGTGTGCAAAAAAGTCACTCACATGTCTTGCAGCAATTTTGGAGGATCCCACCACATTCCCATTGCTGTCCAGGACATCGATACCCTCCGACAGCTCATTGTGTCTCATCAGGCCCACGTTACAGATGTTTGCACTAGCTGAAGACAGGAAGGCAGATTTCACAGTTGAATACATTTCCACAGGACAAGAAGAGATGCGGAGGACAAGAAATGCAGTGAAATGAAGTGAAATTCTGTTAAAAAGCAAGAAAACTTCAACACTGTAAAGTAGTTTTTGTCAGGAGGGATTGCTGATGTTCAATAAAACCATTTAATTAAATGTACTTAGACATTAACTATATTGACAAAATTTGCAGATTTGTAACACATAATACATGAAAACTTATGTGTGAATTCAGTCAAAATGATAAATTATACTATAAACTATAAATTACCCCCATTATACCTGACACACAGGCTCATGACAACCTACCTACAGCTGGGAAAGGGACAAATCTCTGTATTATCATTCTGGTGGCGGGACTCAGCTTGTTAGCCTTCTGAATCAGCACATTCAGCCCAACCTATTAAATACAAAAAAAACAAGCTGGGAAACAAATAAATGTAACATCAGGGTTGTTACACACTCCTGCTAATGATCCTTTGTACAGATAAAAATATCATTACTTCTGCTGCACTGCTGTACAGTGCATATGCACAGCAGCTTGTGACTAAACTTACAGCTCTGTGTGCAATGCAAATTTTTTTAAAATCACCTTTTAGTCTCTTAAAAGAAGATATTACTGTCACAGAGCGAGAAAAACACTCACTGCAATAGAAACAGCGCTGGTCACCGCTCCTACGTAGCCTTGAAGAAACTTGGATGTTGGCGTAGGCTGAGGAGAGGGACAAAAGAAATACTGTGTCACAGCTTCATGGTTCACTGTCAGACTGCTGCAAAGTGATATTTTGAATTTCTCTATGAGGATTGAACATCTTAAAGGCTGGACATTATGGGGATAAAACAACTGAAAATCAATACTGAATTAAAAACTAAAACAATCTGAGAAAACATTATAATTTTAAGAGGTTTTTATGGAGACTAAAGCTCTGAATATTCACAGTTTATAGTTCCTGTACCTTTGTGGCATTGCGGTTGGCGTAGTTCACACAGGCGTTGTGACTCTGATTCAGCCACTGCAGCAAAGATCGAAGGAAATAAGGGAGGGATGAGGGTTAACAAGGGAAGGAAGAAAGGGGTCTGAAGGGAACTAGATAGATAGATAGATAGATAGATAGATAGATAGCTAGATAGATAGATGGATAGACTTTTACAGGCTTGCATGTTACAGCACACAGACAGAGGCCAACAGCACTTTATTTAACAATGTCTGGCACTGCATGTACACAATAAAAGTGCACTCACCAGGTGTTTCAAATGTACAATAAATGCAATGGTTTTACAATATGTGGCTTGTTTACAGTACCTGCCATATAATGGTAGACATCACAGTCTGATTTGGGAGAAGAAGGCCAATGACCTAGATGAGACCAGGGAATAAGAGCTTATTTTTGGTGGCAAAATAAGTCCAAAGTCTCATTTCATCTATCCCCAAACACGACCGTGTGAATGAAATCAGCACAGCCAGGTTAGGCTCTATGAAATGTGCGATGATTCTCATGTGCGACTTACAATTGGCGTTCCGAATGGCACATAACCTGCACGAGCGGAGAAATGATTTTCAGCGTAAAAACACACCAACAAAACAAACGATGGAGAAACTTTCCACTGACGTCTCGCAAAGATCTTCATCTGAGGTCGTACCTGACATTCGAAATGGCATGAAGATCTTCTCCCCTGTGTCAGGATGAATGATGGCCTGCGTGCAGAGAGCATGACATCATCCTCATGCTGCCCAGAAGCCCAGAGGCTTGAATGTATGGAGGTGCAGTTAACCTGAGCTGACTTATGACCCGTGAATCACTTACCTGCTTGATCTTCTGAGCTTCCCATAGCTGCACAGATGAGCATTAAGTTAAAGTAACCCAATTAATCATTAAGCTGCATTGTTACTATTTTTGCATCATCCAGGAACACAGGTTCATATATTACATCAAATGCTCTGTATTATATCAAATCAAGACTCACCTGAAGATCAGAGACTCCAGGTGGAAGCGTGCCATGTTTATAGTCATCAAGCAGTTTGATGGATTCTTTCAACTCTTTCTACATCAAGAAAAAAAAAGAAAATACTGACCTGATAAGACTACGGACATGTTTATGATATATTACCTGTTTAACATTGTTCAGACGCATTACTTTACTGAGAAACATGAACTTATTTATCCACACACCCCTTTGTGACATTTAACCAAAGTGGCCAAAGCTCTCAAATGTTTGCTACATATTCACATCATCCAAGCTGCCAAACCTTTAATCAATTGATCATTTGCTTGTTTTGTTTCTAAAATGTCAGGAAATAGCGATAAAAAGCCCATCACAGATTCCCAGAGCCCAGTGTCACAACTTCAAAATGTCAGAGCAACAGATCAAATGCCAAAACAGTTTTTAAAATCCAGTATCGCACAAAACTAAAGCAGGAAACAGTTACATCTGAGAGGCTGCAGAGAATTATTTAATGTAGCTGTATTATTTGACAAGTTAACCTCTGAATGTGTATAATACTCAGTCAGTACCAGTTAGTTACCAGACAGGAAGAGCAGCTTGTAGTAATACAGCACTATATTATACATCTTTCAGCAGTATAGAAACAGCTAATACAAAAAATGTTTTACCTCGGACACAAACAGGGTGCTCGGGTCAATGATGTCTATGAAGTGTCTCAGACGACCCAGGAATGAACTCTAGAAAAGACAAAGTTAATTCTTAATGAAAGTAGACACCGAACAAGAGCAGCGCATCCTCCACTCTGTGAATAGATAATCTCATATTGCCCTCCTTGGGCAGAACAGATCACTTCACTTCAGTTTATGCTCACTTGTTTTTAAATTCTTTAAACCATTCCTGTGTCTGTTGCTCAATGTGATTTAAAAAGGCCCTTTTGACTCATTAGCAAAAGGGCCTTTGAGCTTAGATTCTTTTCTTTATATGTCATCCATGCATTAATTAATTGCTGTTACTGAAATATTAATAAACAGTAATTGTACTTTGTAAAGAAAAACTAAACTGGTTTATGCTCAATGGTGAAATATTAAAACAAAACAAAGCCAATTATCAAAAGTATGAAACTGGATGATGAAGTCGTTGCTATCCTCACCGAACTAGTGAGCAAATACAACTGATGTGTAAAAATGAAATGCGCCTTTTGAGATAAACTTTTAAGAAAATGTGCAAACAATCTTGAGCAAGTTTAAATTTACTAAACACATTTGTGCAAGTGAGGCTGGGAGCTGCTGGTCAAGCGCCCTGTTTTCTGTTCCCTTCACTGTCTCCCACAGCATGCCAATTGCTGAGTATGTGTGCCAGCAGTCTGAAAAGGCCCTGTAGCAGTTTATGCCAAGAGTCTCTTTGGCAAACCAGATGGGCGAAAACATGGCAGCTTCAATCAGATTCCCTTGGAGACATTTATCAGTTATGAAGGGCTGAAAACACAGTGGAATGACGGTGGAACAAACCCTTCAATATTTTAATTATGTCTTCAGTGCTGGGTCTAAATTAAAACGACAGGAAACAAAATTCAGCCCTCATAAAGACTGAAGATAAATAAAGTCTTTCTGTACTGTATCTCTGGATTTTCTACCACTGCCATTCCTCCATCACATCTCCTCCTCTGACAGGCCATATGTGCTGCAGTGCTGTTTTGTAGGAGTGGGGTAGAGAGAAGGATCCGTGTGAGGAGCCTGCTTTAATTATGCATGAGTTTCAGCTCCCTGGAGAGTACACAACAAGGCTAGCAGTGATGGAGCGCAGCAGAAAGCACACACAAACTGAGCAAGATCCATGCTGATTCAAGAACTGGCCTAATTTTAACTGCTTTGATGTAAGGACCTGAAAGTATTACAGCACCTTTATCAACCTGATATGAACTTCAGGTTGCAGATAGAAAAATAAAAGGGTTCATGGGCATCAGATAGAAGAGATTACCTACAAGAAACACCATATATATGCAGTGCATCAGCGTGAGGAGCTGCACACTAAGGATTGATCACACTCACTTCCTTAAAATTATGGTGATTTCAAAGGGGAATTTGTGATCGCTAAAAATAGTCACTCAAGTGAGACAAAGGGTGTAAATGAACTGCTATTTAGGCTTTTGTGAACCCTGCAATATCCTGTGTTAATTGGTGTGTTCATGAGTGGATTATGAAACAATGGGCCCCTGGACACGTACAAGTAAAAGCTCCCCCCCAAACCCTCAGACATAAGAGCAGGAGCCACAGACTGAAAGAGACACAAAGCAAATTCACTTCTGTCTCGTTGTGGTTGTGTTGTGTCCTCAGTTGTGGACACTTTGCATCTCTCTGTTGCCGTTTTGTGTCTCTCTGTTGCAGTTTTGTGTCTCTTTGTTGCTGTTTTGCATCTCTGTGTAGTTGTTGTGCAGTAGTTTTGCCTCCGTTTGCTTTGCATCCTTATTTGTAGCCATTTTGACTCTCCTTGTGTGCTTTCATAACATTATCGACTGATTTCCACCTCTTACAAAACATGTATCAGTACCTGTGAATATGTTCCTAATATGCACCAATATGCAAACGTTTTTCTTTTATATATATAATCCAGAAAAAATGTTTGCGCTAATATATTGTCATTATTGTTACAACAAAGTCATTTAAGAAATATTTTCATGAAACATAATTAATTAAGTTATTTGTTTAAGAAGTAAGCCCAATGTGCACCTTTGCATACTGATGCATAATCCACATAGAGAAGGTCTCTTTTCATTTCAGCTCAAAAATTCACTACACCTCTCACTGTATCGGTAATCAGTACATTTTTCCTGGTCTCAAAGTTCCCTTACTGGTTGGGTTCAACTCCTAATGGTTATTTTGCATCTCTTAGTTCTCATATTTGTACTACTGATGGTTGTTTTGTATCTTATTGAAATCATATTTGCATTATTGTCGCTTTTTGTGTCTCTTTATAGTTGTTTAATGGACTTTGCAACAGGAAAGGTTAAAGTCAAACTCTGGCTTAGGGGCCTCTTGACCTCCTGGACCCCTGTGACCAAGTCCTGTAGGCCCGTTCAGTTTGAGTGGTTTCCTCTTCCAGTTTCAGATTTTCAGAGCTCCCTCCATGGGTTTGTTCTGTCACAGCATGTGTGAAAAGGGAATTTGGCTCACAATTGAAGATAAGTAATTGTGCTTTTTGTGTTCTCCATTGTTTTTTCATTATTGTCTATCCTGTACTTTTATGAGAATTGCACTGATAAGCTCATATCAGTTGTCATATTTACACTATCTTCATCCGGACTTTACTCTTTGCAGTGCCGTCAGGTAAATAATTTCCTTTGGACTACTGTTTAATGACTGGCTTTGACAAAAGACGCCTTCGATATTTAAATGTAACTAGCAGCCAGGCTTCTGAGTTAATGTGCCATCCCAGTAAACGTGAAGGTCACATTATCTTTCAGGGCTGACCAATGCAAATTCATTTCTGTGGATGGAAAATTGAGTAATGGGCTTCAGATAAGGACGGACAGCCCATTAATCTCGATCACAGGTGGGTAACAGTCATTCAGCAGGAAGCATCATGAAAAAAAGACTTGAAGATGTTAAAAGTGTGATTCGGAGTAGATTAATGCACGGAATGAAGCAAAAATGCGAAGATATTTTAATCAGAAATACCCGTCAGCCGTGATTTTAAGGACTATAATAAAGAAGAAAGATGTAAAACTCATATAATTACACATGAACCGTGGTGAACTGACTAAAAATGATGGCTGCCTTTAAACTGACGCGCAGGAGGTCGCTGTCTTGGCTGCAGACCTTCACACTCATGTTTGACGGAGCAGCACCGACGCAAAGGCTGTGAAATCTGTCAGTGGAGATGATAAACACCGATACAACACTGCACACAAACAATTACCTCCACTGCTGAAACTGCAACACAATCAAAACTCATCCAATCACGCTCAGAAGTTCATTATCGGTGGAAAGTTGTTGCGATTTCATGACAAAGAACCGGATCGCAGATCAAAGGCAACTTTCGCGACAAAGTGTCAGCATCCGGAGCTGCGGAGCAGGAGCAGGAGCAGGGCGGAGGATGGGGCTGTTTTTCCCCTTAAAACAAAATGTCTTGAGTGCATGTTTAACACCGGAGAGAAAGGACTTACCTGGTCGTATCGAGATCTACCGAGCTGGAAAACGGGACATGCTGCAGATTCCGCCATGACACCCAACTATTTATTTATTAATGAACTGAATCATGAACGGATTTTCAAGTAGAGCGAACTACATTCAATGTGTAACTAGTGAAGCAACGAGCCGCTTTGTCTGTCGGGATGTGTAGTCCTCTCGTTTGCAATAACACTGGCAAAGTTGAAGCGCATGACTACACATCCCAAATAATCGATAAGGTGAGAGCTATTGCATAACTGTTCGGATTGATCTTGGGAGAGATAACAGTTGATGCACCCATAGGTGCCCGATTTACTCAATTCATCATTATGTGGAGAGGTGTGGCCTGAAGAAATAAACATGTCTCGCGCGGAGTAATGATCAGCTGGGACGCTATCAGGTTCACTGGATAATAAGAAAAGAAGAAAACAGTAAACAACCTGGAGCAAAAGAATGAAATATTTGTCACCATGCTCGATATTTTCAGTCACACACTTACTGCTGCTTTCTAACTAATGAGAATATATAAAATGTGCATTTTACTTCATATTATATTAACCCCACATCATTTTGTTTTTTATTTTATGTATTGAATCTATTGTACGGAGTACAGAGGAAGACTTAAATATAATGAATAATCATCAATGAATAACTATTGTGTTTAAATTTTAATATAACAAATCACCTGGAGCCAAAAAATCACAGTGGATGTCAACAATCACCCAGGTTGTGGATATAACTGCTGATATGACTACAACCACTGTGAATAATTACATTTTTACATTTTGAGTACTTTGACTTTATATTTCTATATCATTATATCAAACCGACAGTATTCTACCTGTGTCTATTCTACTGTGATACATTTTTACTTTGCAGAGAAAAATACAATGCATTGTTATGGGCACAGTTTTGTAGTGATTCAGATTTGCTCCAACAAATTTAGATGCTTGCTTACAACTAGAAAATGTGAACCTGCTGAGTCTTTTCAGAGTCTAAATGTACCAGATCTTTTCAGTTTATAACCAAAACACAAACCTGTGTCTTCGAGCAGAAATGAATGCAAATCAGCACTTAAAAAATCTATAAGTCAACAGACAAAGAGCAAAGGGAGCCTGTCAACAGTTGATACATTTCAGTAGACTGAATTTACAACAATATCTATAATAAACCAGATGGATGAGCACATTGTCTGCAGCTATAAATAAAACACTAAATTAGCAAAAGAGATCCATGCTGAACCAGCAGATTTTACACCCAAACTGTGTAGTAAGCAGTGCTCTCTAGTGGAGAGAAGTAGCGCCGCTGCAACATGCCAGACATAACAACCTGCATGGTGACATAAATTAGCCTCTGCACTCTTACTGTATTACTGATCAGTTACAACAGAAGGACTTAGGAAACTTTGATTCATGTGCACTTTATTTTATTATAGTACAGTACTGCGGTCATGTAAAGCATTGCAAGTATAGCTACAGTGGTACTAGAGTGATATTAGACAATATATTATCATGACAAAAGTACTTTATAGAAATAACTTATCACACTCTTGTTTACTGCATTGATGCTTAGTTATTTCTACAGTAAAATGTTGCTATTTCAACCAAAAAAAATGCAAAAATGGACAAAAAATAAAAAAATATATTAAAACATTCTTGTTACTGTGGCGCACAGCAAGAAATAACTATGTTTTATAAAAATGAAAAACAAAGCAGAGACACATATGCAAACATTAAGTCTTCCTCTTTAGTCTTTTCAGGAACAAACATGAACATTGTTTTTTTGCTCATCATACAATGTTAATGCAGAAATGTCTCTTTTTATACTATTCACATTACAGCGCAGCATTTTATGATGAGTTGCTATTGTTTCTAGCATTTCTTAAAGTTATTTTGGAAAATATGTAATTAACTCAAGTCAACCCTTGTGCACTTCATATTTCATAAAACAGTTTGAGATGTCAGAATGTAGGTTTTGCACTTTGACAGTTGCAGTTTTAAGGTTTCTTGAGCTAACATCATATTTTGCCAGAGGGACTACTTTAATCCCCAGAAAGCATATTAAATGCACTTCCAGAAAGTCTTTTCTCTCACCTGTATTTTATTTTGTAGCATGTGTGAAAGCAGTGAGTTTAAAGTTTAAATTGACAACAGCTGACTACCTTAAATTTCTCTAGGAAGCATGAGTAAAATAATCATTTGCATCCGAAGCTTTTTTCACAAAGTACTTTGATCTGTTTTCAGTTCGTGCCTGATTGAGATAGTAACCAGCATGCATGTTGGGTAATATCGTGTCTACATCAACAAGGCAGTATTAGCAGTGAGAAGACCTGGATGACTGTGAGATCAGTATTGTGTGGAGTATTTGTTTGACTGTCTCTAGAACAGTGATTCACAATCTTAAATGACAACCCTGTGCTTTGCAGCCACTCTTGAGGAAACTAGAGGATCACACATCACATGTAATACACCACACAAACACTAGCACTGTTGTCACTTGTGTCTACCGCGCACTTGAAGCAGTGTGGGTGTCTGCTCCATGATTCGCAGTAAAAGATTATCAATGTAGTCCTCCAGGTCTCGAACCTGTAGCTTGACCTTTTTCAGCTCAGCCTCACATTTGTGCAGCTGTGCCTCCTGCTGCTCGGAGGCCGCCTGCTGTTTCTGCATGTCCATCTCCTGCTGCAGCAGCAGGGAGATCAGCTCCATGTTGGTCAGGTGCTGATACTGGGCCGTGTTGTCAACTGTCACTTCCTGCAAGAGAGAGAATAGGAACAGCATAGCTTGAGTTAGAAATGTGTCATCCTGTCACTCTCTGGATTTGGAGTTATATCAGAAGATTAAAACTGTTTTTCATATCTGTCCAGTGAGTCTACAGTCAGAACACCACTACCTTATCTTAGCATAAAGACATGAAGTCTGGCCCCACATGTATACACCAGTTAGCTGTAAGTAACATGTTACTAAGTCAGCTTTAAAGGCAAGGCTAGCTGTTTCCACCCATTTCCAGTCTTTGTGCTAAGCTAAGCTAACTGTCCTCTGCAGATATGAGAGTAGCATCAGTTCCCTCCTTGAACCCTCACCCAGAAAGCAAATAAGCGTATTTCCCAAAATGTCAAAACAAAACTTTAAATGAGAAATTGTTACAAAAGGCTCAATTATTACAATAGTAAATGTCTGAATATGATGCGTTGTGGGGTTTTGCAGATTGTAAAAAACAACGTGAGTCACTGGAAACAATGAAGTCATCGCAACAGTTATGCCCCTGCAGTGAATTGTATGAACACCAAGAGCACTGCTGGTGTTAATAAATGCTCACAGAAGCATTAAATAGTCTGTGGACCTGATGGCCTTCTGTAATTTAGTATGACATGTTAATAACTTAATTCTTCCACTATTTGCTCACATTATGGGCACATTTTGATAATTAACTGTGATTTCGGATCCTGTTTGCCAATCACTGAAAGGTGTCATAATGAACACTAATGTTAGTCTGCACACCAACTGAAACACACAAATTATTCCTTGACTTTATATTTATCATTTTATAATGCAAACAGAAATGACATATGGTATCTATTAAAATATCTGAAGGCAGAAGTTATTAACAGACTTAGTGCAAAACCAAGAGCAGTGGCAACAACTTTGATGTATTATTCATTATATTTCACTGCAGTTTATCCCATCAGAAATTACCTAAACAATTACAGACTTGGTAATGGAGAAAACAACTCATTATCTAATTAAAGAGAAAATAAAATAACTCTACACTTGTCTTGACTGATAGTGACAAGACCAGGAAACTCCTTTCTCCCTTAATTTTCCCTAAACAGCATGATAATCCAGCAACATCCTTCTGCGACGCACTGTAACAGAAACAGTCCAAAGTGTGGCAGAGGAAGACTAGAAACATAATTTTAGGAGCTGAAAACTCTTATCTGGGCCAAAGAATTATGTCACACTTGAAAGGAGTCATGGGATCAGCATTTCTCTCTCCAGTGTTGAAAGTAACCTCAGTCTAACAGGGAGCTGCTAGGGTGCAGCTGCACACTTTCATGCAGTGGTGGAGGAAGTATGGAGACCTCTTTCTTAGGTAAAAGTACTAATGCTACACTGCAACGATAATCTGATACAAGTAAAAGTACTGTTACTTAAGTAAAAAGTATGTTTGAATAATGGTGAAAATTATAAGTAGTGAAAGTAATATATTTATTGCAGTGTGTCCCCCACAGCTGTCCCCCATAATATGAAAGCAGTAGTTTGTTACTACTCATGCATTCATGTAAAAACAGGATTTTACTGTGTAAACCCTCATGTATAAGACTGCAGTTAATGATTGGTTTTATTCTGGATTAAGTGAGTGTTTATTTTATCTTTTAATTGATTGGTTTGGTTTGTAAAAATGTGAGAAATGCCATTACAATTACCCAACCAAACCAAAGTAATCACATAAATGTAATGAAGTACTACAGAGCTGTTGAAGAGTATAAAGGGTTCAAAAAGGTGTAGAGCTGCATTACCTGACTCCTCTCGGGTTCTACTACAGCCTGATGGGCGGTACGTCCAGGGTGGATGGTTGACTTCAGCTTCTCCAGAACCGAACGGCTCTCCTTCTTCTCTGACTGGCTTGAGGTTAAGGGTTTCACTGGATGAGGTCTGCAAAGTAAAGATGTCAGCACTAGTATTTCGACCCAAGTATACTAAATGATCCCTGTGCATAAATATCTCTTAATGACTAATCTTCTATAGTCAAATGATGGCAAGTTGCTTAGTTTCAGCTCATTAAACAGTTGAAACTGAACTTCATACATGCACATCCTGGAAAAGCTCTACATGGCAAAGCAGATCAAAAGTCTGAACAAGAAATCTGCTAAAATGGCATTAAAATGACTTGCTTGTAACTGGAGGATGTAATCATCCTGAGGGGAGAACAGGGGTGACTATACAACACCAACAAGGGAGGCAAACAAATGTTAAGATACAGAAAATTTGAATAAAAGCTAGAATTCAAATTAGATTCAAGCTACTTTATGATCACATTTCCTTGGTTCTTTTATTATTGACACATTCTGTGGTCCGCTGTCTGTTCGTTTCCAGTTATTATGAAGATGAAGTTTTCTCTCCTGTAAGCATGATATGAACAGAAATATTGTGCATATCTCACAAAGTGCATGAATTATTTGTTTCCTGGAACTAAACACAGTCGTGCTACTAGAAATTTTGGTCCTCTGTGCAGCTGCGACACAATAAGAATCTATAAGTCCTTTAATAATTTAATACACATCACTCCCAAGGGTTTTCCTGACAGTCCTCTACTGACTCGCAAGTATAGATCATATGAGCAAATATCGTTCTTTTATTCAAGTGATAAAATAAACCACTACAAGAGAAGCGACAGTTTGCTTTCACTAGATATCAAACTACCTGGTCATAATGTATCAGGTGGCCAAAGTAGCAGTGAAATTAGCTGAATTCAGGTGTAAGTGCAAGAAAAACAACAGAATTACAATAGCCAACAAGAAACTGAATGATGAGATGAGTAAAACAAATCTGAAGCGAGGCCAAGAACAGTGCAGCAGGTATCATCCAACTACTTTTGGATGAACTTAAAAAGGCATAAATGCATTCAACATCAAACAAGCCAAGCCGACAGGAAACAAAGCAACCAGAGCGACAAAATTAAAAAAAACAAAATACCATTTAGTGTTTTGTATTGTATGTGGACAGCTTGTCTGTTAGTTTAATCTACTACAGCTTGTAAAAACCTACATATGTCATATCCTAGTGTGAGGATTCTCACCTGCTCTCCTGATGGGGCAGGTTGTTAGCTGGCTGTGTCTCCTCAGGCAAAAGTGAGTGCCGTGCATCGACCATGGGCTGGTCAGTAGTGGAGGTGGTAGAGAAGGAGGAGGAGGAGGAGGTGTAGGGGGCCACAGCCAGAGTCGTGCTCACCCCAGCACTGGACCCCATGCTTGAGGGATGTATGGAGGGGCAACAGAAAGGGGAAGGGTGGAGCACAGCCTGTGCATCAGCTGACAGGGAGAGTGCACAAGGGATGGAAGGAGGAGAGGGCTGAGGCGCTTGCAAAGATTGCCCAATCTTTGACTTTGAAGGGGTTCTTGAATTTGGTGCTACTTTGGCATGAAGGTCTTCAAAGCTGATGTCAGAGGATTTCCCTGTCACACAATCTTCTGTAAGCAGAGACATGGTGTTGTCTTTTGAAGATATTTCTGATGTTGGCATAGACTCGTGATGAGTTTGGTCTGTGTTGGTGTGATCTCCTTGAGAATCGGTCTGTTTATTAATTGACAGCAGGGAAGAAAGAGCTGATTTAGTGGGCTGGTACGACAGCGGTCCTTCACTGACTCCAGAAATATTCTGAACAAGGGACAACAGCTGTTCAAACTCTCTGTCTCCACTTTTGCTTTGGTTGTTTGGGCTGCCGCTGCTGTTCTGTCGCGACACTCCTTTTGGTCTTAAACGTGCACTAACCACAGTGGAGAGTGAGTCCTTCTGGTTAAATGTGGCCTCTTTACCTTGCAGATTTCCATTATCATCAAAGTCCTTTTGTATCTTTTTAAAATCATCGACACTTCCTGGTACATCAGCTCTGGATTCAAGATTGGGTGGATGAGATGTTTGATTCTGTGGTAACAGAGCAGCCATCTCCCTGCTGTTTACCATGGAGTTAGCGTTTGAATGCCACTCACAGTGACAGTCTTGGCAATTGTCTTGGCAAATTGGAGAGACTTTGCACAGTTTGTTAGATGATGCAGTTATTTCAAAGGAAGAGTTCATCTCACGTATGTAGGTGTCCTTCAATGTGAACACATCCTGAGGTGTGGTCACTGTCTCTGCAGTGTAATTGGTTATCACTGTATCTTCTGACTGTTGTGCAAAGGTCCCACCAACACTGTTGATACCTTTGAAAGTATCAACTACCTCTGAATGTGAAGAGCCATCTGAGTCAATGAAACTAAAATCTGAATTATTCACATTCATGTTCAGATCTCCTAAGGTTAGGGAGAAAGACACATTATTGTTGATACATGTGGGTTCAAGTTGATTAGACTCTTCCTCCTCTATTGGAGATGTTGTCAGATCTTCTGTCAATGCATCTGGCTTTAAAGGGGTTGTAGATGACAAATTCAGAAGGTCTGCAATCGATATCTCACTCTGAAGAACCTTTTTAGGTCCTGAGTTCACACAGGTGATCTTATTTCCAGACGTTTCTTCAGCACTCACTGATAAATGATTACTGTTTACGTTGGCTTGTCCATAGTTTCCTCTATACACACGTCCATACAAGTCTTGCTCAAACAACATCCCCCCCCAGCAGTCAGTTTCATCTTCCAGAGGTTCATACTTGAACTTTTTAAGCTTTTCTTCAGAAATGAATCCCGGTGAAGTCATATTTGTGTATGGTTGAGAATTAACACTGAGTGAGTCAGAGGTCTCGCTGCTTGTGTGAGGATCTGGAGATATACTGTTTCTTTTGCATTCTCCTTCTCTTCCATGTTGAAGTGAGGCCACGCCTGTCTGTGAAAGGAGATAGGCTTCTTTATGGACCGCTAGTTCTTGACCTCTGTGCAGCCAACCATCAGAGTAAATCTCATTCACTGGAGTTCTTAAAAGTTTCCTTGGGGGCAAAGGTGGAGGCTCCTCTACGCATGTTTGCAGCTCTTGTGCATGATTATTGTTATTAAGTGGAAGATAACCGTGTCTATGAGATAAAGGACTGGTTCTCAGCTGTTTCTGAGAAAGACTCCCTTTAGGTGAGTTGAGCCTGCTGGAGGCAAAGGCATCAAACGAGTCATCCCATTCTGCACTCTCTGACATGGAGCGAGAAGCAGAGTGAGAGTGGTTAGCGGAGTTAGGTGTGGCTGCATTAGGTAGTAATGCAGGTAGGGATATCTGTCTAGCCACTGGCCTGGGACGCTCCCGCTTTATGGAAGCCATATTTGTAGCATTAACATGATGAGCAGTGCTGGGTGTGCTGGGCAGAGTAGTGTAATGAAAGGGGGATGAGCCAGAAGAAGAGCAAGGTGCAAAAGGAGGGGACTTCTGTGATTCTTCAGCTATGAGTTCCTCAAAAAAAGGGTTGCGTTGCATTGGTGACGGGAAGGGGTTGGAAGGGGAGAGGGGGGTTGAGGAGGGAGAGGGAGAGGGGGTGAAGGGATTGATGTGATTGCAGTCATAAGGTGAGACATGGCTGGAGGGAGAGGCAGAGGGAGAAGAGTACTGAGGGGGTATAGGGGAGCGTGGAGGTAGGGGAGGGGGTACATCTGAGCTGCTTTCTACCTTAGGAGAAACTTCCAGCCTGTAGAGGAAAATAGGGCACAATAGCTTGGCTTAGTTAATGATGTGCCAGGTTACCAAATGGGGAACATCTTTCTATAACACAGAAGACAACCAAAATATGAGCTGATATTCCACAACAAAGTGGGTCATTTCTATTAACTAGAAAACTTGACTAACATCAGTAGATATAAAACTGGTCGAATGAAAGAATGAAAACGGTAATGCAAATTTAATCAAAAAAGCAAAGCACATTTGCACAATCAAAAGCAAAATGAATAAATAAATAATGCATTTTAGCCACTCAAGACCATTCAAGATCTGCATTGGCAGCTATTCTGTTGGGTGAGGTCATACCAACATGAATTGATTTTCTGCAAATCCTTTTGCAAGAGCATTTTTCCAAATCACAGTGATGTTGCATCTTTGATAGAAAAATGTGGACACACACTGGTAAGAAAAAATGAAAATGCTGGAGTCGCCTTTTGTGAAAATATAGCATGAGATAATGAGAGAGCATGGTTGTAAAATGGAGAAAAAGTAAATCAATTCCAATTTCAAATGAGCAGGGAGCACAGCAAACACTGAACCCAGAACACCCAACTGAATACAGGCCTCCCATGTGCCTGTTGTAGTGCCTGGATAGAGAGTACATTCATTAAACACTGCGGAGCACAAAGTATTGACGCCTTCAGAAAATTTTCATAGGGGTGGCCAGATGAAGGGGGTGCTGCAAATCTTGTGGTGGGCAACCTAAACCATAAGTAGCCATATCTAAATTTCACGGACTGGTTGAAAACTACGTCAATATGTGACTTAAGAAATCACATAATGACTTTGGTCTCTTATTTTACATCTTATGCTACTAATTATCTGATGTGTATAGAACAATACTGGTAAATTTAACATGCAACACAATCCTGTTTTAAACACTGAAAAGGACCCACCACAAAGCTGGTTATGCATTTGTTACTTTCCTTGAGTAACTGTGATGAAAAATATTCATTATATTGATTTGAATGAATAGTACCTAGTGTAAAATATCAGATAGAAGCATATTATGCATATGTGACTTGCAAGGAAGGACCAGTGAGGGGCCGGTAATAGTATCAGGGTGGCCGTGATCCCTGGCCAACCCATGGTAGCGCCAATGGCCCAGAGGCATGCCTGTAAATTACCCCAACTCACCTTGGCTTGTTCTGGGAGTCACCGGAGCCAAACCAGCCTCTGAGCCTCCCCTCAGAAGCCTGGTTCAGGTCTGACTTAGCTGGAAGAGAGTCACTCCTCCCTCCGGAAAATAACGTCTTTCTTAGCTTCCTCCCTTTGTCAGGCGAATCAGCAGTTGAGGAGACACCTGGCATCGCTGTCTGCATGGGTTGACTCCCTGTCTGAGCTTGTTGGATTGGGGGAGACGATGCCTGAGCTTCTTTTTCTTCCTCCTTTTCGTCTTTCTTTGTCTTGTCAAAGGACCAGCGTCGGCCCTCTGTGAAGGAACCTTTGTCATCACTTCTCTTGGTGAGGTTCTGCAGGGAGCGAGAAAGCGGGGAGCACTTCTCCAGCAGGACCAGCTTAGACGGGTGGGCTCCTGCGCTCTTTGGAGTGGAAGGCTCAGAGTCATAGACGTGGCTTCCATTTATACACAAGGAAGACTTGGACTGTGTCATGGTCTGACCCTTGAGAGACTCCACTGCAGGATTTGATCGAGGGAAGGCTGGTGTGATCTTACTAGCTTCATCGCTGAAGGCTCGCTTGTGTGTGAGAACCCTTGTGGTGTGCTGGCTGGTGAGAACTGTTGGGAGGAAGAAGAGGTAAATTACAAAAACAAAAGTCAAATGTGTCACATCTACATCTTTTTCCTTTGAGCACAGGTAAACCTGAGAAATCTGTATACTCAGTTCCTTGCTTTTACTTTACTAATGTTGCGCTTCAGACTATTAGCCCATTTTGGGGTTCTTTGGGGTGTTAGCATACCTGTTGACACATCTAGCAACATTAGCATTCATTAAGAGTAATGTTTGCTGCTACACAATGATTGTAAGTCTATTATTCACTCTATTTTTCACTTTAGGTTTGAGGAAAGTATCTTGTGAGTTTCTAAATATGGCATTTTTTGGTATAAAACTGTAAAGCTGTTGCAAGTTAAGCAAGACTGAACCAATGGGCAATAAAATCCGACCAAGATGTTAAAACTCCCCACAGCTTAGGGGGAGAGCTGAGTCAGGAGATAATACTCTGTGAACTCGAAAACAACAGTAACTCCTTTCACAGGTAGTAATTTTATCTATTGTTAATAGAAAAATATCAGTGAGCAGGCTTGAAGGCACTACTTACTTTCGGCACTGTCATCTGATAAAAAACAAATTGCCTGAAGGAAGTGTGCTGAAGTAAACACAATCTCCTAATAAACATTAGACAAACATGTAAAACTGACATAAAAATGAATGAAGTGCACTTTAAATTGACTTTAGACTTACTGTCATCAGCTGTTGGTTTCAGTTAAACATTCTGTTGCTAGTAGCAACCGATATGGACACAGTTCTACAGCAGTTTAACTGACATTGTTACAGCCGCCATCTTGTCAGATCTGTGACCAGAAAACTAACAAACAACTTTTCTCTACTTTCCAAAGTCACTCTTGTTACAACATTGTCTGCAGGAGCTTTATATTCAGCTGTTTCGTGTCTGTATTTGGTTAATGTGGCTTTTCTGCAATCAGTTTACTGCTCGCTAATCCCAAGCTGTCTGAAGCTAATGTGTTGCTAACACATTCACTGAAATTTCTGTTGCTGTATGACTTTGCAACTACACGCATTAAAGTTATAACTGTGTTCATTAAATACACTTTATGGTATCTGCCCTGAGAAATAGCCCTCTTGCTAATGTTCCCTGATAAATGCTTTATTTCTCATTTTTTGTGATATTGAAGGTTTAATTGCCCCACCTCTGCAGTATAAAACTAGGAAAACTGTCAACATTAGTTATATGCATGTATGTGTTGATAATGCTTACCTTTTTTAGCTAAATCTGTCTCTCCATAGTGGGTGTCCACTCTCATTTTGCTTGTGTAGATGGGAGAGCTTGGAGGGTCTGACAGCAGATCCAGACTGGGTGGAGGGCCCAGGTTATCACTGGCCATGGAAGACACACTACTCTCTGAAGCTAGCGATGAGCATGACCTGGTGTCAGACGACTTGCGCAGCCTTCCTTTGAAGAAATCTTTCATCTTGCTCCTCTTCTCCTCAGTTACCTCCACATCTGGTGAGTCCACCACCCCTCCGCCTTCCTCTCCAAACGGCTGCCCCACAGATCCTGACAGGGCAGCGTAGCGACCTGGCACGATAGCTGAGGAAGACTCCATGTCCCCCCTCTTCCTCCCTGTGACACGATCCTTGAGCTTCCCAAAAGCGGAACGAGGTTTGTCCTTCATGGTGAGGTCAAACATGCTGGCTGTCATGTTGTTGCGTGTGAACTGGACGGTTACCTGAAGTTCACCACGTTCCTTCTCCTTTCTTCCCACCTTAGAGTTCAGCTTGAACCATCTGGAGTCACAAAAGGAAAGGGACAGTCAACATCTACACTGTGACAGTTCATCTTATATCACTGCTTTGAATAAATACATTACTTTTACAGGATATGTGATGTGTAATGCTATGTTTAAAGCACAAGTCAGAAGGCTGCATGTGTTAACTGGCCTGGACAAACAGAACAACATCAAAAAACATTGATTTCCTTTTGGCAATGCTTCCCACATATTACATAATCTAGAAATACTGCTCGAGGGATTGTTCTCAAAATCTTTAACAACAAACTGTTTTACAAGCCTCAGAGCAGGAAATCACAACCCAAATTCCACCCACCAACGTGCATGGGTTGTATAAGACATGGGCACTGCTGTATGAGAAGACAACCAATGAAATCCTCCCTCTGTTCCTGTCTCTAAAATACTTTGAGTGGACTAGAAAAAGTGTTGCAGAGCCAAAACTAACAGCAGGAATTCAGAGTTTTTACTGAGCGAAGAGAGGGCGGAGAGGCCACAATTAAATCCAGATGTGTTGTATGGCTTTACTCTATTCTGCTCTTCAGTGCTGATGGTGGAAATTCACATATTACTGGAGAGTCCTGTTGCATCACCTGTGGTGCAACTGAGGTCTTCAGATACTCATCATCATAATCAAGCATGATATATTATCAAACACTGTTAAGATTGAGGTAATAATCACTTTAAATATGGAAAATGCTTAATTATTAATTATTTATTATCAGCACAACACACAGTGATGCACAGGAAGTCAGTTAAATAAAAGAATTTGGGATCCTTGTTCCATTTTGCATCTTAACAATGCAAAACGGTATAGTACAACAGCTGTTTGCATGTGGCCTGTTTCCACTATTAAGTTTCAGCTTTGGCTCTCCAGTGTATTAGGTTTTAGGTATGTTTATTTGTCTGACATCAAATGAATCAAAATACATAATTTCAAATACTTACAGATGCGTAACAGAGAGACAAAGTATCTTATAATGAAATTAGACCAGTAGCAGCACCTAACTGGTATGGGATTTTTAGAGTAATGCTGATTTTAGAGAGGAAATAAAATTCACCCATTACCAATATAACTGTGCAAAGGTACTCATCAGGCAGCTTTGTAAACAATACCTTAATTAAGAATATTTTTGTTAAATTTTATTTATAGAGCTTTGTAGTGACACCAGCATACTACCACGAGTATTTTTATAACCTGGAAAAAAAAACTTGGGCACATAATGGGAACATATACACTAATACCAATATGGTACCGATATGTCCACCGTAGGTAAAAAACGATAAACTGGTTGTGGTCGACTCCAAACAGCATATTTCCTGATTGTCTTATCTCAGAAGGAGAACATTCCCCCCCCCCCCCCATTTGTGTGAAAAGGTCACAAATGTGATCAGTATTCGTCTTTGAATGATTTTGTTTTCACACAAAGGCCTTTCATTTAGTAACGGTAGCTTTGTCAACCAGAGTTCGAATTCAACAAAGACGATAACACAAATCAGTGAGACCTTTTGTGATTAATGTTGCACATGTTCAAAGTGTATCTACAAGTAACATAGAGGCAGGTCCAGTAAATAATTAATGACACATGCTAACTTCTGCCTCTTTCACTGCAGCTCCATAGCTCGACCAGCTGAGGCTCTGTTGAGGCAGTCAGTTTTTAGTTTTTCATCAAAGCAACTCTGCCTCAGAGAAAGCTTGTAAACAGTAGCTAAAACTCAAATCAATAGGAAAAGCATTGAACTCCAGTGTAAGCCTACTCTAATGCACATTTCTCTTTCCTGTGGGTGTGCGCAGTATATGTGAGACGGCGTGTTTGTCTTAACTAACTACACATTTCAATCTTTGTTGAAAACTGAACACGTCTGGCATGACCCAACTTTTTTTTTTTTTTGCATATTTCCACTTTACTGCATTTTTATGAATGATACTGAACAGATGCAACTAACAATCTGTCTCCTTCTCCTCACATCATTCTACTATTTCTTCTAACAGAAGGCATTTAATGATAATAAATATACAATATAGTTTACTCAGTGCCACCCCCAAAATAAAAACAGCTATCACTCAACTATATGTGCTGTATAACTGACAAACCTGGTTACATTAAGAGCTTGAGGATACATTTAAAGCTGTGCTGTAAAAGGAGGGTGTGCATTGTGCATAAAGATGGAGGCTCTCCGGCTAAAATCATTACTTCTTCCTCAGTAGATTCAATCTTGTTGATTTGCAGTGCATTGTGGGAGTAGCTACTGGAGTAGTAAAGGATATCAGGGTAGAGGGGGAAAATTTAATGAGCCCATGTGCACTCAGGGTTCAGGCTTTGTCATCCTGCAACACATCTGATTATATTGTTGAACCATTTTCATCTCCTATGGAAGATGATCTGAAACATCAGCTGCTGTGTTTTGGGTTGTCAATAGTTGAGGTGAATATAAGATGCCTTTGAATGAATCACATCATCTGAATAAAGACTGAGGCTACAGGAGAAGTGGCATGTCATCCTCCTGTAAGGTTTTCTATCTAAACCTACGTTTAATGACAGGATGTAACTGGGTAAATAAACTCAAGTAAAGTTCAAATACAGCTAAATTGTGCTGAAGTTCGTAGCTCAAGTATTTCCATTTTATGCTACTTTGTACATCAACACATTTATACACAATTGTAAATGTGTGTAGTTACTTTGCAGATTCTGATTATCAAAACAAAATATAAATGATGTAATATATTGGAAATTACCATTACAAGATGCCATTTTAGTGTTATTACATATAAATGCATCAATAATTATAATTCTGTGATAAAATATAATATATGATTATAAAATGAGCCATTCTGCACTGAAAGTGCTTTTGATTTTGGTATTTTAAGTGTATTTTACTTGATTTTAAATGCAGGTCTTTTACTTGTAACTGAGTATTTCTACTCTGTGGTATTAATACTTTTACTTTATTACTGAGTGCCTGTTGTAGTGTGACATAAAGCCATGACACATCATGTATGAGCAGTTAGACTGACAAACTAAAACGGTTTGTCATGCAGGAAACATTAAAAATCAAACCAGCAACGTACTCATCTCGAGGACACATTCCGTCCTGAAATATCTTATCAAGAGGGATGATGGTTTGACCGAGAAACACGTCAAGTCCGATAAGCACTCGGTGCATTACGGTAAGGACCAGATCTCCGCTCCCCGGGGGGTAGGCGCTCCGGCCGCCGTCCTCCAGGATCCCCGGGAGCAGCTCGAAGCAACACTCCTCGTTCCACTCGGGCACCTCCGCCTTCTCCACCAGCCCGGTGGTGTACTTCTCCTTCCCCACCTGGATGATGGTGTAGAGGTAGCGGCTGCCGTGCTTGCCCTTGGTTCGCAGTCCTCTTGCCCGGAGGACGGTGACATTCACATGAGTGGGCACCCATCGCTGATCATCGTCCAGATCTATCAGTGACATCATCTTGCACCGCTACACAGGGACGCAGTGGCTGCCTATGAGTCCCTTAATAATCGTAGTTTCACTTCTTGATAGTGGATTGGGAGATCATCCCCCTTTTGCGTTGAGTTTCCCCGCTGCGCCAAAACACCTCTGCAGAATATCTCCAAAGTCCCCCGAGCCTCTGAGGTTTTTACCCGAGGTCAGTTTTCAGACAGCAGACTGGGCCTGGGATGAGCTTGAAGCTCTGCATGCCATTCCCAAATTCAATCAATGCAAACCAAGTTAGACGAGCTGCGTGCTGAAATCCCCCTCCCCAAGTTCACGCTCCGTACATGTCGCATCAGTGAGTTGACTGTCCGAAATCTGCTCATTGTGTTCACGGCCCGCCCTCCTCCATAGCAGCAGGCCCGCATACAGCGAGAGAGATGCCGCAGAATTAAAGAGAAACACCCAAACAAAGCTCTGTCACATCCACTGACACGCACACACAGAGCGCACGGGGGTCTGCACGCTGTTATAACGTCCTGTCAGAGAGGAGACGCACATGAAGAGACCTCCAGCAGCTCGTCTGCGCAAGAAGCAGCAGAAAATGCGGTCACTGAAGTTTTCTGGGCGGAACCATCCGTGAAAAGTAAATATTTTGCAGCTCATCATGCGAAATCTCTGAGAATCTCGAGAATTATTAATGAACCAAAACCTCTGGGTTAATGTCTGTCAGCATGCAAGTGAAATGCAGAGTGAAGCTGTAATTATATGAATTAACTGGATTATGAAATTAACCGGAAGATTAAACATGTATTGTTTATTAGATGTGTTCTTGTTTTAACCGCGATCAGACCGTGAAGCCCGCTCAATCACGTGCACGTTTCTTTTTCTTTTATGCACGCACACGTTTGGGTGTATTTCCTTCCCTTTCGTGGCGCTGCACGTTGACTTAAAATGACAGTACAGCCCTTTATTGATATTGTCTGGAGAACAGCTGCTGCTGCTGGACTACATCAGCTTCACTGTCATTGTCTGCAGATACAATGCCATCTGGTGGAGATCAGTGACAAGTCAGCGTGAAGAGACTCGGGACAAAAGAGAGCAACCTGCACACTGACGCACAAACATGCGGTGAAGACTCGCAGGTGGAGGTGCTGCAGTCACATCCTGTTTGTTATTTCTAAATTAATATATCAGCCAGCACCTGGTTCTCTGAAATATCTGCTGTCTTGCACAAGACCAGGGCAGGAAATCACTGGCATTGTGACAACTAATTTGCATAATTTGATTGTGGCTTAAATCATGATGTTTTCCAGCTGATTTCAAACTCATCTGTATTTTGTTTGTTGTGATAATCTTGCTAAAATATGGGAAAGAGTTGGGTAACATAAATCTGTTTTTAGGCTCCTTCAGATCTTTTTTCCCCACAGTGGACATTTTGACCTGTCATAGCAGGAAATGCACTGAAACTGTAGCAGCTCAATGGCCTTTAGCCATCATCAATTTGATTATTTACTGCTCTGATTTTCCAGCTTTAGCAAGTGTAACATCTTTGAGGAAATATGCCTATTCAGCAAAGGCGTTTCTGATCATCTGAGGGACTCTACGAAATATTATTAGGGAGGTGCGAGAGCTCAGCTTCATTGTTTAGTGATTAAAAGATCTTCAGTCATTAAAGACCTGTTTCATTTGTCTTTATCTACAGCAGCAGCTCCCACCTTCACCATTCCTGGTTAAAAAGACAGAAGAACAGCAGCAATATTTAACTAACTTATAACTAATCACTTTTGTTTCTCTGATATAATTATGGTAACTGTGTGATGACCAATGTTTAAAGTGGATTACGCCATCATAAATTCATTATTCATACATCCCTCTTCTTCTACTATACATACCCCTGAGACAGACTTTAACGTGTAACAGAATATTTCTTCTCAGAGAGTCTAGTCAGTGCATCACCATGTGGATTCATAGATAGATAGATAGGTAGATAGATAGATAGGTAGATCGATCCATCAGTAAACCATCAATGTAAGTTTTCAGCTTCGGTGCTTATTTTATTTATTATAAATAAAAAAAACACAACAGAAGCTATTAGATTTGTAAAAATCCTACTGATGTTTCACAGTGTTGATAACAGCCACTTTTGAGGGTAGAGGAGTAAATACAAACAAACGCTCACATTCAGAACAGCAACACAACGACAGAATCCAACTGTTTAAGGTTTCTGTGGCACTTTTCTACTTGGCTTTTAAAGAGAGAGAGACGCGGTATTTCAGGAACACCTCACACAATACTGTACTTTATATTACACATGTACACAGCACTGTCGACGTGGCAAACTGACCTAAGAAATCTGGTACAATCAAACGTAGAAAACAGTGTCATGACGTGAAGTTGTTAAGTACCAAAAACAAATAAATACATAGACAAAAGATAAAAATGGTTAAAATTCTGTTCAAAGACTTCTCACTGCAGGACGGCTTCAGCCACAATGAGACACACAAAAGTGCAAATAAGAGCTTCACAGAGAGAGAAGTGCTCGATTTTCTTTTTCCCACTCGGGTCAAGAGATAATATGTGGATATTTTCTGCCATTTCTGTGATTCCATGACTGATAACAAACAATCAGCATTACCACTTAATCACATGGAGGTCTTGGATCGAGTTTAAGGCATTAATATATGGCAACTGCCTTAAACAAAAAGACGTCTATTCATCCTGAGTCAAAAAGTGTTTGAAGTCTCTGCACAGCTGAATGTAAAACACAGCTGGATTCAAAACTTTTTGTGCTGGGATGAATAAAGTCATCTTTGACACAGCAAAACACTCAGAATTAAAAAGAAATTAGCATAAAAAACAGTCTTCTTGGGGTTTTTTTCCCACTGGGCTTGTTTTTTTTTCTTCAGATCAGCATTTTGATAATTAGAATACCTTCATTTTAAGGAATAAACAGCATCAATCGCTGCCATGTAGAGTATTTAAAGCAGATTCAGTATGAATTCAAAACTTTGGTGGAAGTTGCACTGGAAAACAAATGAACTAATTAGCCACTTTTAAAACTTGTGAATGTAACACGGAGGGTGTCTGTGTACCTAATTTTATAGGTGCTCTGCAGTATGACACCTTTTTTTTTCTCAGTTGATCCTAAAATCTTGCTGTTGGAAGTTCACGACAGGATCGAAAAAACGTCTTTTAACCCAAGGGAAGCTGCGTGTGAGCACGCTGGAAAGACTTTGTGTCTGAATGCACTTTATCTGTTTCAGAAATAAAATCTAACGCAGAGTCAGAACTGACTCAGATCAGGAAGAAAACGGGGATGCAAAGTGCAAGAGGACACACAACGAAACATGACTTTCTCTGAGGCACTCCTGTCGAGGGGTTGCAAGTAAAGGTGCTTGGCCAATGAAACTGAATTTTACAAAACATTAAATGCTACTTTCCATAATGGAGGGTTCAGCAACAGTGATATAATAAGTCACTAATTTGGGCAACATTAAGACAAATAGTCCTGATGATCTCAACGTGTGCGTGAAAGAAAAATCACAGAAGAAATAAAACTATTCCTTCGATAGTGACACAACTGCTCAAAACGACAAACTATAGAAAAAGTAGCAAATGGAAGACTTAAATGTTGTGTTTAAAACACCCCTTTAGAGTCAGAGTTTGACTAAACTAAAGTTTAAGTATAAAAATGGCAAAAGGCTACAAAATGAAAAGAGGAACCGAGGCTGTAGTTTTATTCTTTTAGATAAACGTCTGGAATGTTTTCTTCACTGTGTAAAGTGACAGGATAAGGTCAGTGTTTTGGGATATGTTGTTGTATCGCTACATTTTCGGCATTTGTCTTTTAATTCCTCCCTTAACTTTAGTCCGACTGACCGTTCTGGCAGCCTTTTAAATACAGTTCGTCCTGTGACAGGTGTCCATCAAAGCCGTCCATGTAGAGACTGCTGGTGCTGCTGCCGCTGCTGCCCAGGAACGTGCCGACCGCTCGGCCCTGACGAGCGTGACCGACGGCGTCGCTGAACACTTTGTTGATCTGCTCCTCTGAGGGCATCCACCAGTCTGGGTTTGAGGCACAGTGCATCCGGATGAACTCTGGCAACAAGATTTTGAACCCAGAAAGTTGAGATATAAATGTTTAATAACTGGAAATCTGAGCTTCATTTCATATTTTCCTTGTAATGCAATAAAAACATCACTTTTCAAACACATTTTAATTTGGGGTTTAAATCACAAGTAGATTTCACAGGTACAACCTCAGGTGACATTCACATTAAAGGTATTGATATTTAGAGTTACATTTACTATAGACCTGATTCTCCTCTCTCAGCTCCATATCTGATAATTACTCATATGTGAGATCAGTGTGAAAACAAACTGATCTGCCCTTTAAGATATTAACTTTTTAAATTTAATGTGAAAGTAAGGGCTTGCAGTGATGAACCTACAGAAAAATATTATCTGAATCTGCAGCTCCCCTCAGCTTTATGCAGCGTTATAATGTCCGGCTTATGTCACTGTTTTGGTCACGCGTTTGATCATTGTTCTCAGCTGTTTTCTGAGAAACAGCTCTAAGAACCCGCTGCACACTACCTGCTCAGAAACAGAGCATAAAGAAAATGAATATTTGATCATAATGTGGCTCTGACAGCTAGACGTGTTCATAAGCAGCTGCTTGTTGTTCAACGTATCAAATTAAAACATTGATGATATGTCAATGTTGCGTTCACAGCCTGTTTCTGCTGCCCCAGATATGTCAGGGGTTGTAGGTTTAAAACAAACACGTCAGACAGTTTAACGTAGGAATAAGTGAAATGTTAAGGGTTTGGATGATAGTTGGTGATGTGATGAGGCGGTTTTATGTTTTGTGTACAGTAAAACAACACAACAGCCTTGTTGTTGAAAAGTAAAGACAGAGGAAAAGAAAAACATGGTCTGATTGGTTAAAACTTAAAACACATAAATAAACAGACAAAAATAAATAAATGATATTTATCTGATCCTAGACCATATAAAATGATAAGACAATGTGATATGAATATTCATGTTTTCATTACAGAAGAAATCACATCTGGCTCATATTTGGTTGCCATGTGAACAAAGTCTCAGTTTCATAGATCTCAGTATCGCATTGTTATGAGCTCATAAATAATGGACTCATTTTATAGCTACTGCTGCATATCAAATCTGAACCGTGTGCTGTAGACTGAGTATTTCAGGTGCGTACCTCTGAGGCAGCTGACTTTGACAGGGTTTAACGGCCGTCTCTCCAGGCCTGGATCTCCTGAGTGGACTGAACGCTTCCTTTTGCCCAAACCGCAGGAAAACTTGAGCTCGTCCGTGGTGAAGACGTAGCGAATCAGGTAGCGCAGCAGCCGTCTGCCATCTTTCTTCGAGGAGTTGACGGCTTCGTCCCACTGCTTATTGGTGATGAAGAGGGGATAGTTCTCCAGGAGCTGTTTACTGCCCTGCGGGGAGGAGGAGGACAGGGAGGTTCAAGCTTTGCTGCACCATGCTTTACCAGCTTTTGCAGCCTCACTTCGCTTTTTACTTTTATTCCAAAGTTGACTGCACACTTTTAAGTTTTGTCAGCTTTAACCTTTCAGATGTTAGACATTTTGACAACAGGGAGTGGAGAATATCGTGCAGTGTTAGTTTCAGTAATGTGCGCCCATTGTCTTTTGGTTTTACAGGCAAATTTGCACAAATATACACAAAAATCCTTCATTTTCTTAAAAAACAACATAAGATTTCATAGGTATAAATAATAAACACAGACCTCAAAGACTGTTTGTCGCTCTTCTTCCTGTAGAGACAGAGTTTTTCCACTTAAATCCATATGTTCACACCACATAATTGTATAATTAACACAATGAAAAAAGTTATTAACATATGATACTCATAAGACGTGCTTTAAATAGCTGTGAATATCGTGCAGGAGGCTGTTTCCTCACCTCGGTGAGCTGCTCCTCTGGCATCGGCTGGACCAGCTGGTTGTGAAACTCAAGAACAGTCTTGAAGTAGTCGAGAACATTTTGACAGGGAACTGCATTAAAAACACAATGTAATGAGACCAGCCAGACAAACACACTGTCAACAGCTCCTGCAAGCAAAGACGCATCTCATCTGGTGTATAATTAAACAATATTTACTTTCCTGCATAATAGATTGTTTTGATTTTAATGAACAGTAATTTTAAGATTACGTTGATATATGGCTCAGTATATATTTAATGTGCAGATAAAATGAGCAGTTTTAGTGAAAATTAGGTTAAGGCGACACTGGGGAGTTCAGACTGCTTTGGGGAGAGCAGGAGTTAACAAAAATAGATGCTATTAAGACTTTTGCCCCAAACCGTGATGCATTTAGATGTAGTGAGAGTGTGTGGCTCCATGAAACTGATGACACACTGAAATTTAACCTGAGTTACGAAGATCTAATGATGACAGACTGCGGGTGTGTAGGCTTGGTATTGATTCACTGTCGCACGCGCAGGTCACGGTGGTTCAATGTGACCAAATCTCAACATCTATAGTAAAAAACTAGATCTGCACTCATGTCTCTGTTAAATTACTTTGTTACTGAGGCGTCTTAATCTATTTTCAGCAGTACAGAAGATACTGAATGGTCATAGAAACATTATAGGAATATTATAGGAATACACATTTCTCCGTGTCATTTTCATCATGAATGTAATTATTTATACAGCCTACCACAGCCAAGTCTTTATAGACCTGTAATATTTTACAGAATTTTACAGGCAAAAGAGAAAGAAAGGCAGAGAGAGGAGGTGAAAGTGCAAACTGTCTCTTCTTTCAGCACCAGGGATTTATCATGACACAGCTGCACAGTTAGACTGCTGATATTTAAGGTTCACTTAAGGTTTGGGACCATAGATTCTAACTTGCACAAACTTCAAGTCAAGTTAGATAAAGGATCAATGAATCAGACAGAGCAGACCAACATATTCAGCTGAACGACCCCTCTGCTCCTGCACGCTCTCTGCTACTAGGGGACAGAAAGGAGGGGAAGGCGTCCTCCTTGTACCCACTTAAATCAGCTACTGAGGTGTTTGATGAGAAGTGTTTTGGAAAACATTTCAGGGCTGACAATGTTAGTATGAATTTACAAGAGTAAAAGTGAAGACACCATGCCTGTGTCTGAAATATGTTTTAGAACAATAAGGTTAATTCCTCTTTCAGCTCTCCAGATAAAAGGGTTAGAGACAAGGAGCTGAACTGAAAACAGTTCTGGTAGCTTGTTTACACTTTGCCTTTGATTTGTCACAATCTGTATCGGTGTGTGTATGAATTAAAATAAAAACCTGGAGAAAAGGCTATGAAAGGCTTTCATTACTGCACCTGGGATATTCTCCAGCTTGTTGCGGAGCTCCTCGTTCTCCTGCTGCAGAGACAGCACCTCTTGCTCCAACTCCAGGCAGCGTGGACAGCAGCTCTCCTCCTCCTCTTCCTCCTCAGGCAGCGTCGATGAAGGGTGGCCGTATGACTCTGATGGAGTCGGCGAGCCCCAGCCTCCCAGGTTGTGTCTTGGAGGAGAGACCCCTGAACCAGGTTCGGCTGATGGACACTGCTCCTCCTCCAGACCCGCACCCAGATGCTGCTGCTGCGGCTGCTGCTGAGGCCCTGAGAGCAGATAGTTCTGTAGGGAGTCTGTGAAGATGCGGAGCACAGCAGAGGTCTGTTGTTGGCTCAAATGGCTTTGCTGAGCATCCTCCTCTGGGTCTGTGGTGGAGGAGCTCTCTTCAGATTTGGACTTCCCCACTGAGGAGCAGTGTAGACCCTGCACCTCCCCTGGCCCATCTTCCAGCTTGATGTTAGAGGTGAAGGAGGAGGAGGAGGAGGGCTCCAGGAGACGTCCATTGTTGAGGAGGCTGAGGACTCGGCTGCACTGCTGTGCAAAGGCATCCAGGATGAGACGATTCTCTGCAGCGGGGGGAGGAAAATCAAGAGGTCAGAGCTCAGTGAGCTGCAGGTCAGTCAGCAGGCTGAGTTTGCTCAATCACCACAAATAGAAAAGACGGCAGAATGAACCAAAACAGAGCCACTCCTATTGTTTCCATAACTGCTTCACCTTATCAACAGCTTCATACTGTGTCAATGCAGTTTAGTTACATGTGTTGATGCGGATTAACGGACGACAATGAAGAGATAATGAGTTCACAAACTGATCTTACATAATCCATTTAGAGGCTACTCTGAAGCTTTTCACAATTTGACAAAGTCTTCATCAACAGATTGAGTGTGCTTCGTTGCCAGAGAGAAGTCAGCATGGGTGAGAAGTCCTACAGGTGCCAAAGATCAGGAACAGTCACATGACAAACAAGCAAACTCAATCTGCTGATAAAGACCATGTGATATGGTAAAAAGCAGTTCTTGCACTAAAATGGTGTTAGAAGAAGGACCCAGATACATTAATAAAAAAAAAAAAGTATTGGTGTAATAAAACACCATTAACAGGCAAACGTGTTATCTGCAAATACTCCTCAGAGTATCACAGGTTAAAGTGCTCGCTCTGCCGATTTGTGGCTCCTGTGGCTATTATATTCTTACACATGTCATTATTAGATTAATATTGATGCATTGATACTTAGGAAGCATTTTACTCCTGCAGCTGGTTGAGGCCAGTTACAAGTAATGTATGTGCAGTTAGGTGGTTTAGTCCAGAGGCTCCTAACCCAGGGATCAGGACCCTGGCAAAAAATAAACCTGTGGGGTCAGTAGATGATTACAAAAGCAGAAGAATTAGAAAGTATTGGTATGCTTTTATTGTGAAATGTTGGATAATTTGACCTCAATGTACCTAGAAAACTTGTTTAAATTTAACTTGTTAAAACCATCCGAGAAGTTTTGAGGAGGTATTTCTCTTTAGCGGAACTGATAACTCATAAAACTAGTATTACTTTAATTACTTTAATTTACTTTTTAAACTTAAATCATGTGTTTTTCATGCAAAATCTTTATCTCACAATTAAGTTCAGTTGTCACATAAATGTGCGGTTGTAAAGAGAAGAATATCCGCTCTAACGCAGAGGAAAGAAGCAGAAAATTGCAATACGTTGGTGTCCTCGAGTGAAGGACAGGTACCTTAGAAGCACAGTACTTGAGTGACTGCTTTCTGTCACAGATGAAACAGTTATGTTTCCTTCAGGAAAGCAGCCTCTACAGTGATAAAAACAACATGAGTGATTCTGATTTGTCCCTTTTTCCTTTTTTTTGCCTCCTCCTTTTTTCTTTTCTGTCTTATTGCGGCAAAGCTTTTCATTACAAGAACACACCACTGGCTCCTCTGCTCATAGAAATGACAGCTTGATTGCGTGTAAAGCACATTGGGTTTGCGGTGTATGAAATGTGCTTCACAAATAAATATGACTTGACTTGATTATGCTGATTTATTCAGATGTCAATAAACTCTAAAGTCACAGTATCTGCTGTGACCCAGCCGAGCAGAGAAAATCAGCACAGATCTATTGTCCAGAAGTGAGCCTCGGTGTATAGTTTCCCTGGTAGTCTGAGCACGTCTCAATGAGATGATCTCACACATACCTCCATGTAATGATTATCACTGGCCTCACACACACACACACACACACACACAAATATACACACAGACCAAATGAGTTCTAGGCGGCCACTGCTGCGTTGCCACTCGCTCAGACGTGTCTATCAGCCTGGCGCAGATGTGTCGCATTTATTAATATGCGTGCTGTCTCTGTTTACCCGTCGAGATGTATCTGATATCATTCGCCTTCGCCCTGCGCCCGCCGCCACCACCACCGCCCCCACTGCCAACACCACCCTCCTCTCTTCTCTCACCAGTTCTGTGGCACCGTGAGCTGAGAGCCTCATAAAATTTCATTAAAAACAACACGCTCGGCAGAGGTAAATTTATGAGCCCCATTTATTTTAATCACAACTCTTTGGGAAAGGCTTCTCAATGCAATTTGTGTTATTGTGTGCTGAACTGATTGCTGAGTCCTGGGGTCTCCTCATGAGAAGGGCATCAAGTTGGGGTTTTTTTTCTCCTCAGCCATGAGAGGGGACATTAAGTTGCTCCCATCGTGCAGATAAAAGCACTTTGATGTGTCATTATCAGTAAGAATGCATGGCACGTTTTTGGCTGGGATTGGATGATGCTGCTTGTGTAATATGGGAAGATTAACTGGAGCAGCAGAAATATAATTTGGTGTGATTATTTCATAAGTGAAATCAGACCCACGTGCATGCCAGAATGGATGCAAACAATGGGTCATCATCTGTGAAACCTGGGTTTTATACTTATATGAACCCTCACAGGCTCTCACAGACTGAAGTGTGTTAAAGGTATAATGCAGATGCCTAATTTTAGTTCAAACCTGTAATACTTCATGCACACGTTTCTGAAATACTCATGTGGTAAATGAGCTGATACGGAGCTACAGTGCAACCTGACCTCAGACTGAACACTTGATTGTCTGCAAAAGCAACAATAACCAGCAGCAAATTGAGCCTGTGCTGCCAGTGGTGATAAAGAGATCTGATTAGAGGATGAGATGTCTGAATGTTTAATTTCGTAACTGCCAGGATTAGGTTCATTGCTTTCATCTTAATGTTGGTTCCCATGGACCCGCCCTCCACACAGGGAACACATTTCTTCCTGAGCCTGCACAGCCCTCTAATGAACAGCAGCTGAGGAGAAAAATGAGCACGGAACAATGTGTTTCAGCCGGAGACTGTGAGGGCCCTTCTTGTACACACGCGTACATCAAAACACGCAAGCAAGCAAGCAAACACACACACACACACACACACACACACATAGACGGACAGACAATTACCCAATGTAATTTTTAGCACATGCACACTGGAGATTCAATCATGACTGCTCTCATTACAGCAGCAAATCAATCACTGCTGACAGGAAGAAAAGGAGGAAGAAATGGGAACAAAAACATGAATCTCAGGTGATGCAGAGCAAACAAAAGAGATGCTTGTCTTTAATGACATATTGTTTTGCCTTCTAGTCAAGTTTATTGACTCTGTAGAGGGTTTATGTTTAAATGTGGGGGCAGAAAAACTTATAAATACACACCAGAATCAACACAATCTGAGGACATGTGGATCAGAAAAGTCTCAGTGGCTAAATGAATGAAACTACTAGAGTGTGAGTCACTCTCATCACTCACTCTGAACAAGTTTGAAACCCACCTGAGCTGATACCGTAGGTGCAGTCCGGGGAGAATCTGGGCTCCGCTCTGCCGCTGCTCGTGCGCCGCTGCTGGGTACCGGGAGATGCTGCCGCCGCCACGCTGCCCGCCGGCGCTGAGGTGGATGTCGGGACCCTGCTGCTGGGCCTGTTCTCACATGGGAAACGTTGCTGTTGCTGCTGTGGCGCCTGGTGATGCTGCTGGCTGCTGCTGATAGCGACGCTGGTTTGGTGGAGCTGCTGCTGCAGACGCTGCTGCTGGTGGTTGTGGTGCGGCTGGAAATGATGAGGCTGCTCGGGATGGAAAGTGAAGTGATGCCCGTCGCCAAACAGAGGCACCTCGACCACGGCGGACCTGTCAAAGCGCGACTTGCCCGCCGAGCGCTTGCTCTGGAAGGTTTTCAGGGTGCTATATGGACCCCGTTGTTGTCGGCACATCTTCGGGGCGCAGGGCCCTTCATCTGCGGGCTGCATCTCTCCCTCCATCCCTGACAGGTGTCACAGCGCGGCGGGCGGCTCCGGGTCGGTATTGTGGCGTGCTGGTGTGACAGGCAGCTGATGACTAGGGGACCAGATCCGTCACTGTCTGGCTCGGTTTCCCTCATACACACTGTGTGAAGGGTGGGCTAATTTACTGACAAGCCGCCGCTCCAATCCCCACTCGGGAGCGCCGATAGTGAGACTCTTCCAGAGGGAAATACAGGCGGGACTTGCGCGCCGCTGCCTGCCTCCTTTGTAGCCACCATCCACACAGAGAGAACAACGGGGCGCTAGAGCAGTTGTACAATCTGAAAAATGAAAAAAAGAAAGAAAAAAAAAACGCAGAACGAAATCCGACAAATGAAAAGGCAGGGGCCATTTTGCTACTGAGCTCAAAGCATCAATGGAGCAACATGAGCGCAAATGAACGAAAACACTGCCCACACCCAAAGATACAGAAGGAGCTTAAAACGAGCAAATGGTCTAATACAAAATACTTTATAGTTTTTATATTATATCAATTCATCGTTTACATTTGCTTTTGTAAATGGATGAAAAACGATTATTCAGTGACTAAAATAGAAAATGATCTCTGAGCCTACCCTTCAAACCTGAACTCAGCAGACTCTGAAGCTTTTATCCTTCTGAATCACTCAGTCCAATACTTTTTTTTTTGAAGTAGTTAAAAGCAGACAGATGTTTGTAATTAAAGTCAGAATCCACCTTTCTGTTTGAACACCTTAGTTGAAAGGCTGGTGTGGCAGCTGTCTTGTAGCCTGCAGGCCTAAAAGTTTGCAGCACCACATGGGGGCGCCACATCAATAGGTTACAAATGGAGAGGATTTATGTAGGGAGGGGTGGAAAAGACCTGCTGCTGATTACCAAAAATGTTTTTTTCCCCCTCTCCTTTTCAACAAGCCAGTCAGGTCGGAAGGTTTACTTTTTTCTCTCTCTTTTTTTTTTGCTTCTATGTAATATCAAAACACCCAGCAAGTGCTTAGTCAATATTGTTTCTAGACATCAGGCTGAACAGGGCTGCATGAGCCTGTAAAGAAAGATTGGCCTATACAAAGTCTATATGGACAGTCTGAATAAACATTATACATTAACTTTAATATAGTCATTATCATACGCCACCAAATTAACTAGATGGACTATTATTATGCAAACATCTACTCATGCTTTCCCTTATTGAAATAGCTCTCAACATACAAAATGATCTTGGCTCTGTGTAACACTCTGCATATCCAGTCTCATGTTTAAGAGAATGACATAATTAACTTTGCTTGTTTAATTGTCAGTGGCAACCACACCTTTTCAGCAGAAAAGATTAAAAAAAACTGCAGGGCAAAGTCAACTCGTGTCTCTTATTAATCTAAATCGTTTTCTTTCTAATGGTAAAATGTGGTGTTAAAACGATACACGAGAAATAATGTGCAAACCGACTGTAGCGATAGTTTCACAGTAACATCTGGCAACATTGCAGCTGCTCACACCAAAGCAAATAACAGCAAAACCACTGAGTGTGTTCTGTATTCAGCAAAGTGTGTTTGACTCCTTTCAGTTTGTTATTTTTAACAGAACATCAGTGTTATTCTTTTTTCAAAATGCAGCTACTTCACCTTACTTTTAATGCCACTAGCAGTTATTTCTTTGTATTTGATATATTTTGTGCTTCGTGTTTTCACACGCTCAACCAATAACATTAAACGTAAAATGTAAATAAATAAATAAATAAACAAAACAAACAAAAAACTTATTTCATTGATTTATTCTTTGGCCTGCTGCAGTGAACTCTCCCATGCAGAATAAGCTCATTAAGATAATTTATGCATGTTATTTAATCACATTCAAGGCTTTGAATAACTGGCATCAACGCTGCCCTGCGACCACCGAGCTTCGTGGACGCGCACGTCCGGTTAATGGGGGTTACGTGCGAGCGCACAAAGCCCGAGTCACAAAAGCAGCAAGTCTCCAGCGGGGTGGGAGCACAACTTCTGCACCGACATCAACAAACGACCTCAGGAACAACTCGATCAAGGGGGAGAGCAGAGAGTACCCCGGAGCAGATGGTCTGACTGCCACATGTTTGGATGAGAAGTTGATCTGTTCAAAAGCGACTTTAAGAGAAGTTTTAATTAAGGATTTCATCACTTTGCTATTGGGAACTCCAGACAGCGTGGATGGTGGAAAGATGACTGTGACATAACTTTAAATCTTTGGACCCCTTCACTGAGTTTCCCTGTCAGTAAATTCGTCTCGATGAAGAGTCTCTAACCCGGACTGACACGCTCGGTGTCCGGGAGCTGAAGCCCACAGGACGCAGGGAACCGTGAACCCCAGCGGCTTGCCGGGATGGTGCGCCTGCTAAACTGCCTGCTGCTGGGATATCTGACCTGGAATCTGCGGATATCGGACGCACAGGGGGAGTATTGCCACGGCTGGCTGGACGCTAATGGGAATTATCACGAGGGCTTCCAGTGTCCGGAGGACTTTGACACCATGGACGCCACCGTGTGCTGCGGGTCCTGCTCGCTGCGCTACTGCTGCGCCGCCGCGGACGCACGGCTGGACCAGGGCAGCTGCACCAACGACAGAGAGGTGGACAACACCGAGTTTGCAGCGCGTAAGGCTAATCCTTTTATAACTTTTCGCAGATTTTAAAATTGTTGTCTAGAAATGCTTTTTTTCGGGTCTTTACAAATGCAGCAAAACTTAACTCAGAAGGGCAAATTGGTCCAGAGTCGAATCTGTTTGGGTAAAAATGTCATTTAAATCTTAAATCAGTTGTAATTAACCTCAGTGTATTTTTAAATAAATTACCAAAAATATATTTAGGTTTGTGCACATGTGAGGTCTAACTTGTGGCTTATTTAGTCTGATTTGTTGAAGTTGTACTGAGGTCAGAGGTCAGCCGAACAACATCAATAAACAGAATTGAGCAGGTTTCAGTGCCTTGCTCAAGGACACTAACGTTTCCAATTATCAGACCACCAGCTGTCCTGTGAACTGATGAGAAATGAAATAATTTACTAAATATTTGGCGAACTTACTAAAACCAAACGAACAGATTTCTCTTTGAAGGACATCAGCTGAAGCATCACGTCTGAACACAACGTGTGAGGGACAAAGTAGAAGCGAGGGTTTAAAAGATGAAAGAAAAACGAAAAAACAGACATGAAATAAAAAGTGGATGTGTTGAAAATTGCACTTTTCCTTAAAGTGTTTTACAAGACCAAACGTTTTATTGCGACACTTTTTAATGTGCAGTTAATGTCAGTTGAATTACTGGTGTTTTAAGGGTTTTTTTTATGCTTTTCCAGCATTAATCAAAGTGTCAAGTTCCCAGCAGCTGCTTTCGTCTTCACTTCATTCGACTTCAGATTTAGGCCTAAAAACGAAAACTAGACAAGTTGGGTTTTTTTCATCAGTCACTCAAAACAAATTCTTTGCAAAAGCAGAAATCAGTAAAAACCTTGCTGGAGCACAATAAAGGGATGTTTTCTCAAAAACCTTCTCACAGAGGCGGATTTATTGTGCTGCCAAATGTAAAACTCATTCACTGACAGCTTCACTAATTTGCTAACCAAAGTAGTCACAACACTTTGAATCAGGCTTCTTTAAACATTTAACAGACTCTAGGTGTGACATTAACCCCGTTAGCTGTGAAATCTTTAATAATGGGTCACTTTAAGCCTCAAGGTTTCATCAGTTTTCTTTAAATTTCCCAAACTGATAAGCTGCAGAGCGTGAAGTGAATGCACTGTGTGCTCGCAATTTCCTAATGTTTGCTTCTCAAAATAAATAAACACTGGCTGATTTCCTCCTAAAGTGCAAATGGGCTTCATAGAGAGTAACCTGAGCTGTTTGTGTTTTCCAGCAGGAAATGTGTCTGTTAGGGTTTGTGAATAACACTCGGAAGGATTTTAAAAGAAGTAACTTGATTAAATCATGTTTAATCTCATGATTTCAGTCCCTTTCTACCAGAGCACAGGCTGAGTTTTTAGTGACCAGCAAAGCAACGCTTCAATTTAACCCCCACATTCAGGATTTTGAAACTCTGCTTTAACATGTCATATTTCACTGTAGTTGAGTTTATAAATGTATTTATCAATAACTATAACTCCTCCTGTGAACACTCACAAGTGGAGGCTGCTGTATAAACAAGATGGAAATATAGAAAAACAGTTGTGACAAATCTGTAGTCACAGCAGAAGTTATAATTGTTGATTGTAGAACTGACTTAAAATGTACTTTATAGTTATACTTTATAGTGCTTGCAAATGCTAAATAAGGTGGTTAAGTAAAGTGTTAAATATAATGTATTTTTTAAAGTTTAAAAATGGTTGTTTCTGTGTCAGCAGTGCAGTGAAAAGGGAAACTCTAATTATGTTGGATCATTTCATGCAGACGCATCTTTTCAACTGCAGTCTCAGTGCCATCAAGGTGCTTCCTCATTATTGGTCCTAACCTGCCTGTGTGCCCTCAGAGCCCGTCTATGTGCCCTTCCTGATGGTGGGAAGCATCTTCGTCGCCTTCGTGATCGTCGGCTCTCTGGTGGCCGTCTACTGCTGCACCTGCCTGAGGCCCAAGCAGCCAGCCCAGCAGCCCATTCGCTTCTCCCTGCGAAGCTGCCAGGGTGAAACCATTCCCATGATCCTCACCACCGCTCCGCCAAGTCTACGTGCTCCATCTCGACAGTCCAGCACAGCCACCACCAGTTCCAGCTCGGCTGGAGGCGGCAGCTCCATGCGGAGGTTCTCTCTTGGAGGTCAGGGGCAGCAGCAGCATGGCTGCCTGGTGTCTGCCACTGTCTCCTCGTCAGCCTCCACCCCCACACAGACCCCTCAGACTCTGCCTCCACCTCCGCCTCCCCCCTACACATCCCCACCAGCACCCATGTCAGGAGGCATTCAACACCCCTCCACCCACACCCAGTTACAACTCCACCAGCCCTCGATGCCCTCTCACCCCTCTCAGAGCTCTGGGTTCCTGCTGCCGCAGCAGTACTTCTTCCCCCTGCAGCCCGACGCCTTCACAGCAGCCAAGGGCTTTGCAGACTTCGGACAGAGCTGACAGGGCTCCTGGCAGGCGAAATATAGGGATTACAAGATTTTTAGATGGTGGGGTGTGAGGTGGAGAGGACAAACACACTGCATTACAGCTGGTGGTGTTTGGGTGGAGGGCCCAGGCTGGCTCAAAGGACACAGAGAGCGCCAGCAGGACGAGGGATAAAGTACAACAAAGCTGCTGTGGTCGAGCAGCGTGGCCTGAGGCATTTCCCCCTCTCCGTCACAGGACACATTGACAGACCTGTTAGAGGCAGTAACAGTTTTGAATTGTGCGCACTTTTATCTTATTTTGTAAACAGACCTTACTGGCATACAATTTATTTTTTATACATGCTGTTTTTGAAGTTGACATCTTACAGTGCAGACTAAAATCTGGCCATTATATCAAACACCTTCTTTAGAAGAAATACTGCGGACGGCCCGATGCCGACACTCCTAAGCAGCCACATTTGCTAAAAACAGAGGGCACGGACCAGGGAAATGTGTTTTTTGACAATCGCAAGGACCTCTGAAAGAGGGGAGGACCTGAAACACAAAGGACATATTATTTAGGAGGAAATGTGGACTCATATAACGTGTTGTACAGGTATTATAGCAGGAGAAGGTCTGTCATGTTGATTTCCTAATTTACAGCAAATAAAATGTTGTCTCAGTATCTTCTGTACACTGATACATTTGAAGAAAAGTCTGTTAAACTTTGACATTTGAGGGGGGAAAAAAAAAAGCGTGCTCCCTGAAAGAAGCCCCATCATCACTCAAACAGAAAGGAAACCGGAGCGGTCGGGCCTGCACAGCAGCTCCCTACCTGTCGCTCATTCTTGCGCCAGACTTCACAGCAGGAATGCAGCGCTGAGATCAGTCATTGTCAGTGTTCAATGAGCATGGCATGGTCACAGTGTTAAAAACAACTCGCCCCAGAAATAGAGGTTTAGGTTGCAGCGACAGGTATGGCAAAATCTCCACAAAGACTCCTCTGTTCTGCGGTTATCTGACTGTGAAATAGACTTGGCAATCAGTGTCTCATGAAACCTGCAAACTGTTCAGTCTGAGGAGGTTTGCAGCAACATTCAGGGTTACCTTAAGTCTGTCATCACCGGACTGCTCATATCACAAAATACAACTTCCACTGTCAGCTATTTGACAGATTCCAGGATTAACGTCTTCAGCTCTTGTTTATACTCACAGCTGTCAGTACGGACCTCAGCTCTCACATTCCCCCGCTCTGCTTTTAAAAAAGAAAATACAAATTGTAAACAAATTTTTTTTGACACTTTCTAAATCTTCTGGACAGACATAATCTTTGATGTCTAAGCCAAAAGTTTCCAGCGTCTTTTCCGAGTTATCCATGAAGACAGGAATCCTGATTATTACTCCTCACGCTGAAGGCTTTTACTTTGTTCTGCCTAAGTCCTAAAGTCCAGTATATATTCAAGTCACTGTTGAGATCAGAGCACATTAAAGTTGTAATACTGAATATTTTAATTATTTAAAAAAACATTTTTAATTCTATGCATGGTCAGGATTTTTTCAGCAATAACCCAATGATACCTTTTTGTTTCACGATCATCTCTTTATCCACCATTCCTGCCCCGGCTTCAAACTGCCACTGTATACGTAAGGTATTTAATAGAATATTAATCAGAGTCATCAAAGGCCTTGAACAGTGTATGATTGCAACACTACAGGTTGTATTCTTGCAGTGTGATAATATGTTAAATATTCAGTGGAACACATGAGAACAATTAATTCTCCACTCTGAAACACAGAGCAGCTGGAGACAGCACCAAACATGAAATGTGTCAAAATCAACTTCAAAACAAGAAAACAGCTCATCTTTGTCAACAGCTCAGTTTAAATATTGCAGAAATTCAACAAGAAGCATCAGACGCTGAACAGATGAAACCCGCTGCTCCTCGCTTACGATCATTTTTAACTCTACGAAGTGAGTTTGTTTGGCAGCACCGTGAACGTGCTCCAGTTTCTCAAACAGTAAGTGGCTTTTTAAATGAGTTTAGTCAGCCTGAAACAAATGGTTCCTTCAATCACTGACTTATCTAACAACTCTTTGCTTCTTGTTTGATCTATAAAATGTCCACCGTTTCCTCGTGGTGTCATCTTAAAATATCTTGTTTTGTCCAAACAACAGTGCAAATACATATAAAATATTTAATTTCTAATAACATACAGCAGAAAATCCTCAGAGTACTATGGAAATTTTTGAAACCGTTGCTTGATGAATAAATTACTGATTATTTAAATAGTTGCCAGTGGATTTTTTTAAGTGATTAGTAGTTTTTTTTGCTTAAAGTTTTAACATAAACTGGGAAAAATGATCTTAAATGCTCAATAAAAACTGCTCCTGGACTTATTTAATAAACAGAACTTGATATACATGAAATTAAAGTCTACTTAGGCCACTAAATCTGAGTGCTCGCCCGTAACATGAACAGTTTCCTGTCTGAGCGCCTGGACAGTCCACACAAGCAGAAGGTCGACTTAACCCCACCATCATAACAAATAAGGACAGTGTTGTACCAGTTGTTTGTCCTGCATGCAGACTGATGTCTCTCCCTGCCTTTTCCTGTTTGGGCTCTCACTGCGCTGAGTGTCCTGTTTGTCGCCACACACACACACACACACACACACACACACACACACACACACACAGGCACGAGATGACACAGTGATTACGAACCTGCAAATACACAGAGGAAACAGCAACGATGTTCACATTGTTCCTCCATGATTGTAAAGTTTATTTCAGTAGTCCTTCATGGCAGTAAAAGACAACACTTATAAGTTTGCAGTCCCAACATGCAGAACAATCATTGAACGAAATGACGGAAAAGAAACAAATACTGAAAAGAAAATTTAAAAGGTGCGGTTTTTTTTCTCTTTTGTGAAGTGATCAACACTTGAGGGAGAATCAAAGTAGTACAGTTAACATTTTCAGAGAACAGTTTGTGTTATCCATTCATGCAGCCCACGACTTTCACAGACAACAACGTGTGTTTCATGTTATTCCAGAGAAAAGAAAGCAACAGTCCAAGCCTTCCACAACGACGACATCCACATTCAGCAGTTCAGAAAGTTTTGACAAGATGACAACCGATTAAGTTTTAACACTAAAGACCGGCAGAAGAAATAATCGTAAACCCTCACTAGGCTTAGAAACACAAAGAGCTTTCCTGTAAAGCAGAGGTACACTGCATGAAGAAACAGGTTACAAACATGTACACTCAAGATAAATCATAAACCGATACCAGATAATACCAGATATCCACTACTGGAAAGGTACATCAAGTGCTTTGTGCAACATCTCCTGTCGAAGCGAGCCGAGCATCAGAAACTCCCACAGTCGAGCCCGAGAGTTTGACCACAAACACACACACACAGTCATACCACACACTAACACTCACACTTTCCCAATACGGGCCATGCATCAGCACACAGTAGTACACCATAGCTATACCTGGAGTCGTGCAGACGGACAACTGGAGCAAGCGTCACCACACATGCGCGCACACACACACACACACACGCACTCGTACACATATATAATAAAAGAAACACACCAGAACGACTGAGATGCCAGAAACTCCCAGTCTCATGTAGAGGACACGGACATGCAGTGCATACATAGACGTTATCCACAGTAGAGGTGACGCGCACACGCACACATCCAGCACATGCACATGCAGGCAATAAACTGACACACGCACATTCTCACACACCGTCGGAAATCTGATCTCCCATGGGGAGAAGAAAGCAATCACACAGACATTAAGTAGTCAAATATAAATAAATCAAGCTGTAACAATATTAATATTAATAACAAGACATTTAAGAAAGCTCTGTTTCCTCGTTCGATCTATTCTATCCTGCCAGTTTATCAGAGGAAGAAAAACTAAAAGTTACAGACAGTTCATTACAAAGCCAGTCGATGCAAAATTCATACATCTCCAATATAAAAATACAAATCCACAAAATAACTATAGAGACAAAGTAGTTTTGATATTGTTGTGGAGTTTTCCTGGCTAATATTTCTCTCTCCCTTAAGCTAATGGCACTTATGTTAGAAGGATAAAATCTCCATTTTAAGGGAAACACTATCACCACTGTCAGCCTCAACAAGACGATCAGAGAGCCTCCCGTTCACCTCTGCAGGAGCATATCTTACGTTATACATGTGCCACAAGGCACTCTGTAGTTTTCACATTGTACGAGTGCAATACTGTGGTGGGGAGACAGTGATTTTGTCTTCAGTGGGTGTGTGTGGAGCACTGGTCTAAGCTAGCTGGCTAAACTATTCTTGGCTATCTTTTTCTTCTATGAGGGAGAAGTCCTACGTAGGCACAGTTGTGATTGTTGAGACAGGAGTGATGTGTGGAATGCAGTTATCTGTCAAGAGCAATGCTTCTGCTGTAAAAACGGTGGAAACAGGACCGCTGAAGTTTGCAGGTGGCAACTTCTTAAAAAAAAGAAATAAAAAGGATAAAAAAAAACAGGCACAATATCTACATACTTTACATATGAAACTAAGAAGAAACAAGGATGAAGGCATGAGCAAATGTAAGGCCTTACAACAATAGATGCTTCATTAAGTGCAAAAACAAAATTTAAATATTACAAATGTCTGCTCTGCAGTGGTCCATTTAGTGCTGGAATACACACAGGAGTGTGATTACATTTGGTTTGACTTTTCCGAATTCACTAGTAGGTGGAAGATTGTATACGCGACTGCTCTTTGGCAATCTCTGACAGGTTCAAATCCTTTATGACGAATCCTCATTCAGTGTTTTAGCTTAAATAATAACAGTGTTTAGGAGTTTGATTTCAATTTGATTGAATTTTGGATGATTTTCAATAGAAACATTCAATCTAACAAACTGAGCAAGAACAGTGAAGAACTTCAGACCACAGACTGCTAAGAAAGCACAGTGCTCATCATGTCTGCTGGACACACAAATACAGCTTGATAGTGAACACGTTTTGTTTTGTTCCTTGTTTTTTTTTTCTTCCCTTTTTCAAATATGACTCGATGTCACTCTCCTCCGTCCATTTCATTTTCAACGTCCAAAAATCTCCTCAGTGCTGGAGGCACACGCTCGCACCTCATCTTCTGCCTGTCAAGCTTCAAATATGGCCGTCAGACACGGCTGTTGTGGCTCTGGATTGGCCGGCGGCTCACCACTCGTTGGTCCTCTGTTTGGTGGTGTCGTATGCTCTGATGACCTCAGACTGAGACACCACTCCGTTCTCGTCTTGAGAGAAGGCGTAGCCATCTGAAAAAGGATCAAGCAGTTAAAACTTAAGTAATGTAGCTCAGTGATTAAAAAGCTTCTAATAACATACAGAAAAAAAACACTTAACTGAATAAACAGAAAAACAATTACCAAGAAAACAAAACTAATAAATAGTTTAACATTTCAGGGAAATGTAGCTTGCTTCCTGGCTGAGAGTTAGATGAGAAGATCGATACCACTCTCATAGCTGTACATAGAGCTAGTTAGCGTAGTTTTGCATTAACGCTGTGATAGCAGCTAAGCTACCCCTGTCCAAAAATTCTCTCTTTAGTCAAATTTAACTCTAAAGTTCACTTATTAAAACACCAATTTGGGTCTTTGGGTGCTGCTAAGCTAAACTAGTTAGCCACTGGCTCTTTGTCACACATTAGCCTGACATTCCAGTCATAGAGCTACGCATCCAATTCTCTGATGGGCAATTACCTGCCGATGTTTGAAAAACACATGCAGTCGTTTAGCAACACTTAGGAGAGATTTTTCCATAATCCTCAAAGATTCTTCTGAACATCTGGATGAAAAAAATTGGCTACTGCTCAATATAATGCATCACTAACGCTAATACAAGACGGGCCTGTTTCATGATTAACACATGGACACCACTCTCAGAAGGAAATCAAATATTATTTCCCAAAATGTCAAATTATTCCTTTAAAATGAATGATATTATGAAAACTGTACACTAAACGGAGTTTAAAAAAGCAATCACAGCTACCTCCAAAGTTGTATCAGTAGCATCAAAGGTCTGTGATCTACCACCTAAACTTTCCTACAGGGATTCCTTTCTGACCTTTGACCCCTGACTCACCTTCAGGTGTCAAATGACTCGGTCAGTACCTGGAGGCCAGCGGGGAAGTTCAAAGGACCCCGCTGAGACGAGTGCATTGTGGGGGAATAACAGCGCAACATTTCATCATTTCATCGTTATCTCGCTCAACTGAGCTCAACTCAGGACACACGAGGCACACGAGGGGAAGGACAGGAAGTCAGCGACAAAAGGACAAAGGTAGAGAGGCGTCTATCGGGAGCTAGAGGGGAGCTGGAGTTTTAAACAGGGTGAGGTTTAATAATGAAATCTATATAAAAAAAATGGAAAGGGTATCACACAACAATGGTCTCATCCCCACCTATGAGACAAACAAAAAACAAACTGATCAGACAGAGGACACAACAGAACTGAGAAAAATAAACAGAAAACCAAACCCATGCTTAGAGTATCAGTGGAAAGTCTTTAACGCAGGACCCCATGTGACACCTGAGCGACACCTTACTTTATAAAATAAGTGTTACATCTCAAGACAAGGTCCATTTCTCTGGGCGAGTTGAAGGGAATTCAGTATCACCTGTGCTGGTCAGTTACTTTAGTCCGGTCTGATATGCCCGTCTGCAAGTTTTCACTGCCCACACACCCCGATAACAATTACAACTCCAACACTGCAGCAGGTATAAGCCTTTTTTCTAATATTAAAAAGAAAAAACACTGTGTACATTTATATGCAGAGCCCAATCATCAGCTATAAAAAGACATTTCAGTAGTTTGTAGCTGTCTCTATTTATAATTTGTGGTAAATGCTAACTTTTTTTAGCATTATTTATTTTATCATGAGGAACAAAAGAAAGTATTTTATCTCCAACTGTGTCTGAATGTGGCTTTAGAAACAGAAACAAATCTAAAAGAAATAAAAGTGAAAATCCACAAAATTATAATTTAAAAAAAGCGAGGTTTAATAAAAATAAAAGATGGGAATACGATTCAAACAAATGCTTCACTGACAATTGTCAGTACTTTACAGTTTCTAATACTTTTCAGGTGATAGGAAAACTAGAACGATTTAATATCCAGGAGTCTGCATGTCTCCAACTCCCCGTTAGAATACTCATCCAACAGTTCTTATAAGCAGTTTGTTGTGTTGATATAGTAGACAGAGTGTAGGTTAAGACACAGGGACACTGTGGGGCGGCTTGCAGACGCAGTCACTGACGTGTATTTCCTGCATTTGGTCAAAGCCGAGTATTTATGAAGAGAAGTGGGATGAACAGAGTGTTACTGCGTGCCCTTACTGACGAAGGGTGAGATACTCTGGAGGTTTTGGAGATACTGTATATGTCAGAGGAAGAATAATGACGCTTGGGCTGTTCCCCTGATGAGGGAGCAGATTTGAATGTGACGTGGATAAACTGAAGCCTTTGGGTTAAGAGTTAACAGCCTGTTGCCTTCATCTTGAGGCAGAGAGAAGCAAAAGAGAAAGAGAGAGAGACAGAGAAGAAATGTGTAACTTACGGAGCAGGTTCTGCTGCATGGAGTCAGACCGGTACAAACTGACTGTGCTCTTCTTGAAGACGTTCTTCAGGAGCTGGGCCCTCTCCGTCAAACTACATGCACACAGACACACACACACACACACACAGAAACAGGCACTGTGTTAGCAGCATGCTGAGCACCACAGGCGGATTTAATGACCCATACATCAAGCCTGTGTCCAAGCACCTCCAGAGTAGATGGACCTGCCAACTGCTCTACCTGCTGGTACAAACACCGTGTAGGGAGACAAAACTCTGGAGACGCAGGGGGAAGAACAAAGTGTGTGTGAGTGAAATATTTGAAACAGCATGTTGGCCTGAAGGCATTCATACAAAGCCAACAAAAAAGTGTACATGAGTCATCTAAGACTATCTTTATGTGCATACATGGGTCCTCATATGTGCATATATGCAAAATCCTGCATGTATCTGCATGTTTGCATCTCTACATTCTCTATGTGTTTGTTTCTGTATGGATGTGTGTGTGTGTGTGTGTGTGTGTGTGTGTTTCTGCAGCCTGCTGGGTCCGGGACAGTGGCCAGGGAGGGGGATCACTTTCAGCCAGCATGAGATCTCACACTGATCTGCTCCATGTTGAAGCCTGCTGTAGGCCTCAGACTCCAGAGAGCAGAGCAAACCTGGTTCAACCGAAATGTTTTAATAATATATGGCTTTAATACAGAAGAACTGTTGCTCTAAAATGAGACATTCACTATTTGGGAGGGGAAAAAAGGTTGGACATCTACTCTTATGACATGATTACTGACATTATAGTTAAACTCCGGCAATTTAGCAGCAATTTTAAGATTTCTTCCTTCCACATGGGAATATTGCTGGCAGAGGAATCGTGATATTTGAGAAATTTTGACGGATTTGGAAGGTTATGGTTGACTCTTTCCCAAATTGATTATGAAAGCCCAGAAAAAAATGCTTTCTGTTTAGAGTACGAAAAGAATAATGTCTAAGCTTTGACTCAGTAGTCCTGATAGTTGGTGTCATGTGATGATACAGGGACAGTATAAATTTGCCAATTTGTTATAATTTAAAACTTCGCCTTTATGCCTTTGTACATATCTGGTGTAGGAAGGACTTTTAAAAGCAGTGTTTAACTTTGAGTGCATTGATTCATTATTAATTAATTTGCTGGATTAACCCCAAAGCAGATATTGGTGACTAGTTGTTTTGTTCACAAACAACTTCTCAATTACTATATCACAGTATATGTCAAATAAAAATCTATATTCTGTAGCAGATGATCAATTTTATGCAACATAATGGGGGGGACCCATTGAATCTGCACCATGCTGATGATGTCAGTCACGGGACAGGAAGTTCTGTATCTGGCAGGAGGATAATGTTGCCTTCATGAGCTGGCAAAGATTCCCGTACTAACAACTTCACATCAGACAACTCAGTAAAGTACAAAACGATATGAATGCAGCCTGAATGTCCATGGAGGATAATGATTACTGTTGTTTCTGGTATCTCTGTTTCGTATGACCCATTCCTCCAAGATAACAGTCACAAACAAACAAAGTGCTGCTCTGAATAAAACATAAATTCTTTGAGGAAGTCGTAAGTTGTTTATTTACACCATGTTTGCTATTGAGGAAGGAGATTAGGTAACAAGTAAGACATGGAAGACATAGATTGGGAGCAGTTTTCTTGCTTTAAGTAAACACTGATTAAAAACGCACTTTCTGTGTATATCACCAACGGTACAATATATCAAACAGGAAACAAACTAATTATGTATTTAGATTATATTGTATTTAATCAGTTTCAGTATTTACCCTTAGTGGTTCATTTTCAAAAGGAGGATGCTACTACAAGTATTGTTCATTGGTGCACTTAGAAGCAAAGCATTTGATCAATAAATGTAAAATGTAAATCTGAAATCATGGAACACAGACTCAAGTGGTGAAGTAGTGTGTAACTGTACCTCTTTCCATGGACCACTGCTCCTGGGTCTTTGGATAAAGCCTCAAGCTCCTGCACCTCATCCACCAGAGTCTTGAAACACACCCTTTTCACCCTGTAAATTAAAGAGTATTTATTAAGAAAAACAACAAAAAAACACATTACAGATGGTTTAATATGACTGGACCTTCAAAGACTGACACTGATCGATTAAAACAGCTTTGAGTCCATCAGGAAATAAAAGTTCTAGTTTTGCAAATTGCTCCTGACACCATGAATCTGCTGTGGGCTGATGTCAACCAGACTCAGAGCAGAAAGAAACGTTTCCCATGGAGCATTCACAGAGTGGAAAAGCTAGTCTTCCTTGGAAGTCGGCACAAAAACTCAGGGCAGGAATTTCTACAGGAGATACGACAGATTCCGGAGGAATTTCCTGTATCGGATGTGTATTGGAGTGATGATGAGCATGAAGAGCGCAGAGAAGACTCACACTTTGTAGGCCACGTCAAAGACCAGCGAGGTGACTGGGATGAAGACCAGACCCGTCCAGAAGACCCCTGAACTGAACATCATGTCCGCCTGTCACACACACACACACACACACAATCTCTGGTCACAGACAATGCAGGGTTCAACAGCTGATCAGATAAAAAGAAGAGCTCTTCAAAAGAAGGAACACCTGATAAAGAACAACCATTATCATCCTCCCAAGTGCAGCATAATAAAAAACACACATGACAAAGGCAGCCAAAAACAAACAGTGTTATTGTGGAAATAAAGAGGAGATGGGCCCAAATAACTTGCTCAAAGTGAGTTAATCCTCCATGACTAACTGATACCATGTTTTTGTTTGGATCTCCTCCACCTCTTGGCCCTTTAGGGCAGAGGAAGTACCTGTGAAGTATTTAGATGGTGGTATCTCTTTCACAGGAAAACTGCTTGGACTGTTTGCTGTGTTGAGAGCTCCTGTCAATACATCACAGGAGACACAGGGCCGTGATCTGATCTGTGGTCTGATCTTTCAGTGATACATTCAATGAAACACTTCAAGCACTCAAACTAAGAAAGAGGGTGTCGATGAAGCATGCGAGCTGTAATTATCAGTTATTATTTTCAGAGTTTAATTCTTGCAAGTTCCACTTTAAATGATTAATGTCTGTAGAGGAAATCCACACAGAGAGCCAGGCTCATAATATCCAAAAACCATTAGCCAGTGAGCCAAGTCTTTGTCACTGGGTGCCGAATGCTAAAAAGCTCAATGAAGATAAAGATTAATTAGATTATACAGATTATAATCAACTCATGAAATTTAAATCACTTTTTTGCTTCATACTATAATTTAGTTTTAATTTTGTTTGTGACAGCAACGAAAAACCATTCTAATGTAACTTCACATTCACAACTCAATGTCTTAACAAAAGCCTTCAAAAGAGGATTGAAGTATCCACCAAAGATTAAACTATTCATCAAGCAACAGAAAAATAATCTGCAAAATGACTGATGATGATCATTTAGATCATTTTTAAGCAAAACTGCCAAATTTTCTCTGGTTTCATTGAATATTTACTGCTTTTCTCTGTCAAATGTAAAAAGTAACTGAATATTTTTGCTATATTTAAGGTTTTGAGGTGTTTATAACTTGTAATGTGATGATATCACCTTTGGCTTTACGATTTTGGGATATTATTAGCGCCATTAACCATTTGGAGATAGCAATGACTTTTTGTTGGTCCACCACTTTAGTCCAGATTTAATGTCTCGGCAGCTATTGGACGGATTCAGATCAAATTTAGTACAGACATTTGTTCCATCCCCTCGAGGATAAACTGTAATAACTGTGGTGATCCCTTAAAGTTTAATGTAGTGCTGTCATTTGACAAAGTGTTTAATACTTACTGACCATTAGTTTATGACCACATGCCTGCAAAACTAAAAACACAACAGCCTCAGCTGTAATTTGTGTTTAGTGCTAATCAACATGCGAACAGGCTAAACTGAGATAATGAACATCGTAAACATGTTCAACATCAGCATCTTAACATTGTTACTGTAGGCGTGCTAGCATTAAACCCAAAATAGCACTTTCTTGTGGGTGGGTACAGCCTCACAGAAATGCTAGCATGATTCTTCTTTACAGGAGAAAATACAGCAGATAAATCTCCACAGAAAATAGCGGTTAGCTGCAGCTCTACATTGTTAAAATGAAACTTTAACAGTTCTCTTAAAAACTTCTCTACTCTGATTAGGTAGGATTTTGACTGTCAAATGTGCCCAAAAGCCCCAAAATGCAAGAATGTTAAGATACTTTTGATGAAAATCGAAGGTTCATCATAAAATTACTGTTAGCTAAGTTGACTAAAAGTTCACAGAGATGATTTTCTTCACTGTCACATAAGCCTCTGAGTAATGTCTGACATCCTCTGAATTATAAACAATGAGCCGAGGTTTTGTTTTTAACGTAGTATATAAAAGATGTTCACATTGAGTTCATAAGCAAAATAAATCTACAAATGAGACAGCTGTGATCCTCACTGAGACTCATTTATCTTGCTGGAAGAATAACACATTTGGATATGATCCAATTCAGATCCAAAACAAGTCAGCCGTTTCGAGAAACAGCTTCTTCTTTGCACTTAGTCATTTGCGGGAAAAATACAATTCATTAGCCACAGACTCGCTGCTGATGATTTACATTAAAAATCACAAAACAGTGGCCAAACTGAGGGGAGACGGTGGATCATCTTGGTGGGGGCAAAACCTTTTGGCTTTCTGTGTGAAGACAGTGTTTTCTTTGGCCCGCTGCGCTGAAACTATCTGTCATTACATGTCGAAGTGCAAAACTTGCGCTCCTTGCATTGTAATGCGCCACTTGTTCAAACTACAGGGGCCCCTCGACAGTGTCCTTCCTGTAATGTGACACAGGCAGGGCCCTTAGGATGCACACACACACACACACACACACACACACACACACACACACACACACATACATCAGTGTCAAAACTATCAAAGCGCTCAGGTTTGCTCAAATTAGCTAATCTGTTCGCCATTACCTGCAAATTGACTTTGATGTCTGACAAAACACTGGGGCAAGAGGAAATCCCAAATGACAGGAAATCAAAAATGGCTTTTTCCTACAGTTTGTGATGAGACGTGGATGAATAGAGCTTTTCTGTGTCGCCCTGAGGCTAAAAATGTATGAGATGAGGGAAAATTGCAGTGAAGCACGGGATATTTTCACGTCAATTTTTGAAATTACACAGCCCTGGTGGAAACATTTACTTCTGCATTTTTTTATGGTTGCAAGTCAGCTTAATTATTTTCGTTTTCATCAAGTGTATCGTGCGTTTTAATGGGGGCGTTTTAGCTGTCGTGAGAGTCTTTTGAAAATAAACCACGGATGTATACTCAGCATATTAAATCAAAGTTGTGTAAGCTTGAAAAATAAACCATCTTATTCTTTCACATGTTCAATCTATGAACAATATTTATATATTTCCATACATAACTCTGAGTCACAAGTGACATAAGAACAGGGCTGACACTTCAAATCTCAAGGTTATCATAAACTGAAATAATACTGGTAATAACATTAGGAAAAATAACTCGTAATAGCCTTAGGCGCAAATATGAAAACTACAGAAACCATAAAACAAAAATAAAGTAGTACTAAATCTGTATAAACTGCATTAATTCACTGTTAGTGCTTTAATTTGACGTAAAAGTTTGAAAATCCAAACAAACCCAGGCAGTTACAATCAACAAATGTTTGTCTTCAGGCATCTGGACAACCTCCATGAGTACGATGGGGCCAGCAGTGTTGGTGGACGCTTACGACGTCTCATACCAGGGGACCCCTGGGAGCTGGACGGGGTGAGAGAGGTCCGGAGAGCAGGGCTGTATTTTTAGGACAAACTAATAAACTTGTCTGGCTGGACAGACAGTAGTGTCCACTGGCATGGAGGGGTGTGTTTTGACAGGCTAGCGACCCCCATCATGGCCACACACACGCGTACACACACACACACGCACACACCCACACACGAAAGACAGACTGGACACAAGACTAGACAGACAGAAGCATTTGTGCACACAAAAAATGTCAACTCCCTTATAAATACGTGCTCTAAGATATATGTTGCTCTGTATTTCAGCTCTTTTCCAAATGTTGATTTGGGGATGTGTGGGCGTCAAGAGGTTAGAGTGGTTTCCTTCAGTGCAATGTCACACCCCTGTCTCCAAACTTAAGTTTAAACTGTCAACTACCAAATAAAGCTAAAATGACACACAACGATACCAAGAGCGGTGGGTTTCTTACTGTAAGAACACTTGTTCAGTTCCTGGATAAACCTTGGTGCACCCACAAGCAAGTCAGGTACCCCCACCCAGCTTCTCCAGTGGCCAACACACCAGACTGTGGCTGTACTTTGCAACTTCAAGGCACAGTGTCTGAGTTTGGAGAGCTTCATTACTCACATTCAGAAGGTCTGCTCTGTATAAATAGAGGTTTAAAACTACAGAACATCAAAGACACAACTTTACTGAAAGATATAAATCCTTTAACTTTTCATAGTATATGGAAAGATGTATTAATAAAAAAGGGTTTTATACATCCTCCTCCAGGAAGGCTTGATCAGGGGAATCTGGCACCTGGTTGATCGTGCCTGAAGAGAGCCCGTCGTCTCAGCAGACTGAATTATGTTAATGCCTGTCATTGTAATGGTAAATGTAAACTGAGGTAAGCCACGACTTCACTTTTCACCCCACAGGTCTACACAGCATGCTCTGAATTCAGCAAACGAGACTAAGAAAAACCAACTTCATAACGGGCTGCCAGCTGTACGACATCCCAGAGATGCTAATATTCAAACACTAGCTTCCTGAATGCACAGAGCTCCTTTGTACAACCATTTTTTTTATTGGGTAGAAGGGTTAGTAGGATTGAACCCTGTCTCAGACTTTACTTTGCTCTGCATCCATATTGACTCTCCACTTGGCTGAAATATAAATGCTGCTTCAAAGAGAGCAGGGAAACTGAAGATGAAACTATACAATTAACCAAATGCTCAACAGACTTTCTTGAGAATACAAAGACTCTCATGGTTAAATAAGCACAGCACAGTTTACAGAAGAACCAGATGAGCAAGGACGAGAGAAATGAGCATGCACGGTCACAGAAAGAGCACGGAAAGCAAAAATGACCAAGAAAACAAATAAAAAAAGCCAAAAGGGCAGCGCTGCTCCACAAATCCCCTCAATGTCATCAACAGAAACAAATCAGCAAATAAGCACCCCAAAAAAGGTCAATGTGAAAAACAAACAAAGTCTTTCTTAGCTGGGTTCTTCATGCACTCAGTGCTCTGTGTGTGTCGCCTAACAAAGACAGCAAGACACCGACCAGGAAAATAGAGAAAAAACCCGTCTTTACATAAACACTTGTAACTCAGTGGCCCCACAACCACGACTACACACACACACACACACTCCTGATTTACAGCGTGTGCACAGCAGATTAAAACCGTTCCTCTTGTTAATACTGTAAACCATAGTCAGTTATCACACTGACCTCATTGTTGTGGGGCTTATCAATCATTAGCTGAGGGAGGACTAACAGGTCTGGGTACAAGAGTTTAACAAAACCTCCCGTACGACACGCTCATGAGTCTTAAAGAAGGAGCAAAAGGATTCCACAAGTACCACCGGGGGACTAAGTCAACAGGGGTCAGTAATTCCTCTACCGAGTCTTCTAAAAGAACATTTTTTCCCCTATGATGCGACACATGTCGGGAGTTTGTTTCAGTCTGAGCTGAAGAATAAGAGCCCCCTGCATCTTAATAAACAGATAACTCACCGATCTCAGTGATGGTTCGACATACACACACACAAGCACTCTGACCAACAGTTCCAAGTTTAATCTGACAACCAGTCACTATTTTATCTGTTTCTTTATCTGCCTAAATCCTGATTCATTTAACTAAAGGAACAAAAATCAATTTCCTAGTTTTAGCTGAAATACAACGTTAAGATGAAACCGTCTATCACATGCTTGGTTTTTGGCAGTTAACTCTTAAATCCTGCATGCTGGGGCACATGAACTCATCACCTGTTTTCAAATCAATCAGCAACAATAATCAGACGTGACTGAACACTGAAAATGTCTCAGTGTTTGCTTTGATGGATTACTTGTCTCAGGCAAGTTTTAAGTTTCTCTTAAAGCTGGTTTCCAAACCAAACCACTGCCAGGAGCAAGATAATAAAACACGCAAGAAACAATGATGTATTTCAAAAAAGAGTCAACAATAATGGAATTAAACGTGAGAAACAGTGCTATGATTCTTTATGTAGTGAAATATAAAAGCAGTAAAAGGATTTTAAATTTGTGGCTTACTGACAAAAAATTAGCTGCTGGGGCTTTATTATTTTACATTTTAGCTTGCTGAAAATCCAAAATGGTATCAAAGTTCTTGTTAATAATTCACTTTTTCCCATTCTGGCCCCAAAAAGCAAAAATAAAATGAAATGCCCTGTATCTGCCCTTAAATATACTGTAAACCACTCTTTTGAAAGGCCTCTAATCTGAAAATAATAATTTGTTTCTGTAGAAATTGTTTTCATTCCTGTTCTTTATCAATATCTCAAAGCCTGGCATAGAGTGGCCTGAGTGTATTCCTGGCTCGTTACATATCAACAACCTTCTTGGCAAAAATGAAACCTTTCCGAGAAAACGCTTCTTATCACTGAGCAGAGACTGCAGAAGAATCTGATGCACACTTGTCGAGTGTAAAATCCATGTGCTGATGACAAGTACTTGAGCCTGAGAGAGGGTGAGAGTTGCTCCACCTCGGCTCACAGCAGAAAAAGGAACATAGCGAAGGTGTGTGTGAAAAGCGAGCAGACCAAAGGGATAAACTGTAGAGGAGACAGTTGTGTTGATAGCAGAGGCGAGTCAGCAGACAGCAGGTCAGTGTAACACACAGCCGACACGAGGCATCTCCTGAGGTGAGGCTAAGCCGCTTAGTGTGGCAGATTACACTGCTTTAACAGAATAATCTGACATTTTCTTTTGATATCTGTGTCAGACTTTTATGAAGTGCAAATGGGATGAGCCAGTTTGGGAGCATTCTGAAACCTTAGAGCTGTTTTAGTGCATTTCATGGATGGATCCGGCACCTGTCTTGTCAATCGTCCAAAGAAATATTTAGCCTGACATTGATGAATGTGTTCACATGAAGCCGAGCGCTGCCTAACGTCTCTTGTTAAAGGCGGTGAGCTGGGTAGTGAGTGAGAGCAGAAACAGGAGGAGAAGGGAGTTCTGGTGTCTGTTATGTTGTTGGCCCTCAGGCAGTTTTTCGGCTGGCAGAGAGGGGGGAGATTAACAAAAAAAGAGAACAAAGAGGCAAAAGGCTGATGCAACAAGTGAAAGAGAAAGAGCCAAAGAAAAAAAGATGGCAGGACAGAGAGCACAAAAATATCCTAAGATTCAAGTGCACATCGAGGAGTCCGCAGTGAAATATGTGTGGCTGCATCAGGGTTGAGAATAATCCTGCTCTTCAGAGGCTACAAGGTCTTGGAAGGGGAGATTGTGTCTCTGATGCCTTCTCGGGTTTCACAGAGATGTGTCCCTGTTTGATGATGTACTGGCATCCCTGAGTTGGGGAGGGGGCATAGGGTTACCAACTACCCACAGGACACCATTACTGTCTTCAGTCAAGTGCTGCAGGGCGTGGATGAAAGCAGCAGGCTTCATGGACAGGGGATAGAGTGAAGCTTATATACACATCGCCTGTGTGTGTGTATTTATGTGCATGTGTGGTTGGTTATGACATAAATTGTGTCATGCATATACAAGCACCCAGATGTCAGGAACTTAAGATGCCAAAAATTACCATCAACTACTAACTTACGATGAGATATAAATAATCCAATTCAATGACAACTGTAAATCTAGACGAGAGAAACGTTTTCATAGAAGTAGGAACAGTTTCCTCTTCTTTGTTGCATCCACGCTTTGAGAGCTGGGAACAATTTAATTTAATTTAATTTGCTAAGAACAATGTTTTGGGGAACATTTTTGGCTTTTACTTCAGATTAGAAACTCTTCCAGCATAAGAGGAACCTTAAAGTGACGAGAGTTTACCTTGATTGGTCGAACACAAAAGCCAAAGCAGCACCAGAAACCGCCTTTTTAAAAAACCTGTGTAAAGCATTAGCTATGTAAACAACAGCTTGTACGATAGCCTGCTCCGTTAGACTATACATGCTCAGTGTATGGACAATGAAGTCCAGCCTTTATGTTGCTTACAAATGATGTTGTTATACTAACCGCCTGCAGATTTATGTTAATTCAGTGTTTCTGTTGGTGACACAAATACAAACAGAAAAAAGGTCTTTAGGGTATGTAGTTCTCAGGTGAGCTCCCCCTATGGACAGTTCCTCTCAGGGAGTCCCCAGAACTGTTTGGACAGAAAACGTCTACTGTTTTTACGCTTTGTATGTTCGTATGTTCAGATTAAACAAACAAGATATAACCTCTTAAATTGTGAGATTAAGAGGTGCTGGTTGTGAGAGACAGCTTCCAGTCTTTATGTCGTGTTAAATTAACTGCCTGCTGCCTATAACCCTGTAACCTTACATTTACATACAACAGACAGTTATGTCAGCCCTCTGCACTGAAAGGTGAATGTGCACATTCTCAAAATGGCATACAAGGTCATAGTTTTTATATAATAAGGAATAAAAATAAATAAATATAATTAATTTTACTTTAGATGCACTCAAATCACAACAAATGAAGGTTTTTATCCTCAGAGAGAACATTAGTGCCTTGTTTCAGTAGGTATTGGTGATTTACACAGATGTTCTACTTCAAGTTAGCTTCTGCTCAACACAAGGCTCTACACTTTTTATCATATGACAAGATGTTGTTGACTGAAGTTTGTAGCAAACACACACAAATGAGCTTTCCTTTTAAACGAGGAACAATTTGCACAGACTAGTTAGTTAAAGAGCTGCTGCATATTCACAAGTCTCCTCCAATGTTTAAATGTCTCACATTTATTTATCGGATTAAGTTTCCCATCTATTATCACCACTGAAAGCTAAAACTGGTGCAGTACAGTTATGAACTCCCAAAAACGATCAAATAGCTCTCTAATGAACCGTGTTAGAATTTACATGCTCGCTGAACCCGAATGCCAGAGGCATTATCTCAAACAGGACACATAGAGTCCCAGAAAAAAAGGATATTTTCTTTGACTGCATCCTGTGTGGTGCCAGCCTTTTTCTCTGAATATCTTCCTACTGTGTTTTTGTCCTCTAATGAAAAGACGCCTCATTCTGTTCCCCAGAATGCACTGGGAAATGTCACCTGTGGTTAATGGGCTCTCATTGACCACCTGTGGTGACCCGGAGAGACAGTAGTCACATTCACATGTAAATAGCTAATTTAAAAAACTAAACAGTAAACAGTATAATCAGGAGTCTGGTTTTTAAAAGTCTTTTTCAACATTTAATGAACATTTTCTGATGCCAGTGTACCAAAATATACATCCTCGCCTCTCTTTGCTTTGCTTTCAAACTGCTTCACTGTTTCAATGTCACCTGTGGATACTCAGAGCTCAAGGAGGCCAATGTAACACAAACACAGGGCTAATTGGCCCAATTAAGTCATTATGCAACACAAGCCAGAGGTCTGACAGTTTACACCCCTGTGGCTCTCCTTACAAAGTCCTGTGCCGAGGTTAACTGGGAAAATTCCCACCAGCATCAGTGTGTAGCACAAAATGAATCACGGGGCTCTGCATATTTGTCTGAGATCGACAATTGTATCAGCCGTTTCTTTAGTACCACAGGAAGTTTCTGCTGTGAGACAGAGAAAGAAAGAGTGCCTGCCTGTGTATCTGTAGATGTGTAAGGATGTGTATGAGCACATGCTAGCATGTGTGTGTTTACCTCTCCTGACATGTCTGGAGCCAGAGGGATGAGAGGCCACAGGGAGGAGTAGATAATGAAAAACACCACCCACAGACCGATGCTTCCCCAGATGGCGATATGACTGAACTGTAAGTGGAGAATCAGAGGTCGGTAAGGTAACAGTGATTGTTTAGACTCTTCGTTTAATGCAGATTTGAGCTATCTACGGTAAACTCTGAACATTATGTCTCATTTACTGCTATTTTTTATAATTTGGGCATTAAAGTTCACACTAAGTGGCTTCTAGTAATTTAAAGGAGTTTCCATAAGGTACATGTCATTTCACTGGGTTTACAGTTACAAGCTCAGCGGGAACAAACCATAAAGAGATTTGGAGATAAGAAGAGGATGTAAAATATGTCACAAGCGTCGGTGGTCATATAAAGTGGAGGAAGGGGAAAAGAGATAACAGAACTTTAGCGAGAGTGCAGAGAGTCATCAACGTACCATGGTCCAGGATGAGGTCTCAAGGCCGGCTTTAAGACAAACTGTGATGACCACAAACTGAGGAGACACAAATCACACTGACATTAATCCACGAACGTCCCCCTTCAGTACTAAACTCGGTCACAGGGAGTGAATGCCTGAATTTTCTCAGAGTATATAGTTTTGTTTTATGTGCTGTATCACATTTGAAAAGAACAGCAGACAAAATGAAAGGCACAAAAAAGTACAACTGGCATTTATTCACAGAAACTGGATAACACTTGGCTCAAACACCTGAACCGATTAACTCAGCAGAAACACAGACTGTCAGGAAGATGGGTGCACTCACTGTGTAAACCATGTTGCCTAAGAGGAGATAGTCTGGAGTTCTTCCGTTGCCAAAAACTGTATCTGTGAAGGGAATCAACAACACAAGCTTTCAGGGCCAAAGCTGTCTCTTTTCAGCTCTTGGGTTTCATACAGATTTCCATTAGGTGATCCGAAGAGTAAACAACCAGACAGCATGTTGGATATTACCTTAAGTACATCTCAGTGTGAACTTTAGAGTAAAATACTCTGATAGAGACTCCAGTATGAAATGTGCATGGGAACACGAAGGGAAAACCACAGTGCAATGCAGCTTCCATTACTGCCCTTTGAGACAGGTTGGAATGTTAATTCTGTCTTTCGCAGCTATTAGGAACGACTGTTTTTATGAAAAGCCATCAGGACAATTGGTGTTCATTAATCATGGCCATAAATTACATGTTCTTGCTGATTTACAACGGAAACAGAAAAAACAGCACTGGGTTTTTTTCCCTAACAAAATGGTAATTTGTTTTACCATTAAATTGGAATCCAACCTACTGAGAACACTTTTCCTAAAACAGAAATTAGGAAAACTTCCTAAATTAATAAAAAAGAAATTAATTCACATCACACAGACATACTGCTTTGCACTGTCCACGTGGATTTGGGCTGCAGCTGAGGATAAAATATCAGCAGTGTGCGACTGCCAGCAAAGAAAGAAGGAAAGAAAGAGACGCTCCCTTTTCCCTTTACTTCCGGCTGGTCACATGTCTTGTGTGCGCTGAGGCTTTGCTGACAGCCTGTCAGTCAGAGTGAAGGGGTTTGGCGCTTTTGTTTGGAGAGCAGGCCCAAGCTTGTGTGGTCCTCTGCTCTGGCCAGCAAAGACTTACGGGCTCAAAGATCCCTATTCTCTCTCCCAACACACACACAGAAACCTTGCATCTTAATGTGCACAATTGACCTACAGAGTTATTGTGAATTAAATTTAATTGCGCACACAAAAAGACCGATGGTTGTCTATTTGGATGGAATGCTTCATTGTCTACACTGAACATGAACCTGGAAAGTTTGTATTCGAGCGGTGTGTTTATAAAAAATGAAGTAAGTGCGAATAACTGCGTGCAAAAGCATTTCAGCGGGTCATTGTGTGCACACGAAAAGTGCTGCACGTATGAACATGCGCTTGTTAGTGTGCGTCGCTCCTGCTGGAGCACACACATGTTTGCAATTCATGACTGGACGGTTGAAGAGAGAACTAATTAAGACAAAGTATGTGCGTTTGACTGTCCTCCCTCTTCATCCACTGGGTTCACCGAGAACCGCGGTGGAGTCTCTGGGAGCTACTTACCATGCTGGAAGGCTTTAAGGGGGAACCAGAAGAGGATGACGGAGTGGAAGAGGCCGTTTAGACAATGGGCCCAGAAGACCTGCAAAATAGAGGGGAGAAGGATGGCGGGGAAGGACGCAGAGGGGCGGAGGAAGAGAGTGGTGGGGGGTTGGAGGCGGCAGGAGATTCCAAGAGGAGAGAGTAAGAGGGAAAGACAGAGAGGGGAAAAAAAGCATGAGAAAAGGGTGTGGGGATCTCCAGCCTTCCAAGTGACCCCTGACCTGGGCCCTTTGTGCCAGCCCAGCGCTAGGCTAAGTGGCGGTTTTGTCGGGGCCTCCTCACTGAATGGCCACCCCGCTGACAGACACGTTGTATATCCTCTGTGTGTGTTATGGGGGAGAGAGGCTGCTGAGTGTGTGTGTACCAGTGAAAGGCAAGTGGACAATATCGGTGTGCGGGTTTTAACTTAAAAGATTACACCACATTTCACTGAATAACATTAAAAAAACACTGAGCGCAAAACTGCAAAATACACGTCCTCACCTCAATGAAAAGAACATTATACAACATTAATATATGTGCTGCCAGTGTGAGAGTTTCCTCTTATTACATTTCATTAGGCTCCAGCCCTTTCATGTGAGAAATTTAACTGGTGTAGAAATAAATGACAGGAGGGTTTAAACAAGCACAAATCAGTCTAGAAACACACACAGAGAGACTGACAGGCCTGACAGAGATTAAACTGTTTTCATGGTAATTATTAAAGGCCTGGAAAATCGCGGTGTGGACCGCAGTCTGCGTGTGTCTGTGTATGAAAGCACGCAGACTTTGGATGAGTCGTTTAAATCAATACTCCCACTCCAAAACCACCTTGTTTCAAATTTACATTATGCAACGCCGGAGCCAAACAAAACACTAATGGGTGATGTAGCATGAAACAGCCGTGAAATCTGTTCTGCCAAAAAAACCGCTCTGCATTTGTGCCCCCTCTTCCTCCCCCGTGCTGACCCAGACGTTAGTGTTAATTCTGCGAGCTGAAAATTCGTCAAACCCAGAGAGTAAACGGCTGACAGAGGAAAAATAAAAACAGAAAAAAAACATCACATTTTAATCTTTGGCCTCTTCTTAATCATAGACTTTTGGCAGACGACAAGTTAGAGGCTCGCTTTCTTAAAAACACCCGTTTCAACAACTTCAGCAAACCTGTCAGCGGAACATAAAACATGAGTTATTTGAGACAAACTGGACGCCCTGAAAAGTGAACACTTCTTGGGATTTCTGCAGGTTAGAGTCTTTATAATAACAGTTAAGGCAGCTTTGCATTGTGAGGGTGTTTCAACTTTTCTTCTAGAAAACGGCGTGAAAAAGAGTCGAGGTTAAAGCAGGGTAGAGTACAGAAGGGAAATGTCTTCAGCATTTATAATACACCTTGGCCTCAGTGGCATGACCTCCTCACCTTTTCGATCAACTAAACAAAGTCCAATAGCAACCACCACCCACCCCCCAGACCCTAGGATTACCTCACTCTCCCACTGCGTACACAAAAACGAAGAGCAGCCGTAACCAACCCCCACTCCTCTATCTCTGTGGTCAAATGTGGACTAAATCATCACTAATGTTACAATCACATGTTTACGCCAATTAGCCTCCCACTGACTGGCTCTGCTCTCTATCAGCCCCCTCCTCAACTATCCCACTCCCAAAACACTGGAGGGGTGCAAACAGGGTCTGGTTTCCCCCTCCACAATAATGAATGCTAATGAAATCAATAAATGTTCATAATCATTTGTCACAGCGCGATCCTCCCTTTCACCCCTCTCCTTCTCTCCCTTGTATCCCAGCAAGTTGCTAGGGATCCCCTCCAAATGAATGCCCGGTCTGTCCTGTTGAGATTCTTCCCTGTGAGGACCCCTAATTGCCAAAAAAACAAAATAAACAGGAATGCCTGTAATTAATATTGAGCCAAATATTTCCAGAGCTGCCCACGACTCCCTGTTTCTTTTTAAACGGTAAAAAGGGAAAGAGGAGGAGGAACAGAAAAGTATACGGTGCTGTAAGTGATTGTTGCTGATAAAGTGCCGGACACCCTCTAAAGTATTTACCACATAAAAGGGTGGTGCCGTTTATTAAGAATGACTCATGTGTTAGGAATATGCACTTAAAGGTAAACAGGCAACATGTTGGAAGCCACACTTTTCACGTTTCTAACACCCACCATCACTCCCTTTCGCTCACCTCAACACAACCAGCTTTAATTCACAAAGACACTATCTGTTGTGTACAAAAGAGCCAGGCGTGCAAAAAGACAGGCTTCGAGGGGCCAAATTCCTGCTGGATTTTCTCGCCTCGCCTCGGGCCAGCTGCAAGGAAAATATCTCGGGAAAAGAGTGGACAAGCCAGCAAAAACAACCTGCTGACCTGGCCGAGTCATCATTTATGGGTCTTGGAAAATGTGGCCCAAACAAAATTGAGGTTCATTTACTTCTAACTATCAGACGCATACTTTTGTGACCTTTTTTTGGCACGAAACAGTTAATGAAATCTTAAAAAAGAAGTTAACAAAGGGAAAAAACACCCTATAACAGTATTCAACCAAGATTTAGGATGAATAAATCAGCAGTTGTGAGGATAAATAATTCTCTACTGTCTAATTAATGGAATAAAGACAATGTATGATGCTGTCAACACTATTGCAAACTACTGTACATTATCCACAGACAACAAATAGCACTTATTTTGTGTATAGCATGTCTGTTTTACCACCACTATTTCTTCAGCTTTCTATAATTAACAATCCAGGCCATAACAAGTAATGGATTTACTTAATTAACTCACCTAATGACCTTGAGTATGTTCATTAATCATGTGCAAGTTCAAATGTTTTTTTTGTAACTTTTGGAAGAATGGCTCTTGAGAGATTTGCTCAAATACATTATTTTTTGGAGCTCATGAAACAGGTGTGACATGAGTGGGGCTGCAACTAATGATTGTTGGGTTTTTTTAAAAATCAAATCAAATAATCTGAGAAAATTGTGAAAAATACAGTTATAATGTCCCACGAGCTAGGGTGCTTGTTGAATTTGCTTGTTTTTTCAACAGTCAAAGACCTGAAGATATTCAAATCACTGTCTTATTTGCAACTCTAGACATTAGGGTCAAAACAATGTGATTTAGATTAATTTGGTTATGGAACAGTTTGGGAGATTTGACTGTAATAGAGTAATTTTAATTGGTTGGCTGATAAATAAACCTTATTCTTTAAGTAGTTGCTTATTGAAACCGGAGATGGGAGCTCTATTGTTATTTCATACACCGAGTGTGGTCCAGGATGGGTTAAACTCAATCTGACAGCTTTGCTCTGAGAACAAACAACTCGCTCACTTAAACAAATTGCAGAATTTTCCGCAACAAACGCTGTCACACAATGACAGCACATGCTGTCTATTCCCTTCTTCCCCCTTATTCTTTCTGCTGCATCCCCCAGCCCATCTGACCTCCCTTGCCCCTGACCGCCATGGCCAATCAGTCTTTAATCCACCTCCATGCGGTGCTAACCAGGTCACCACGCCTGTGAGAAGGGTACAGGGCTCTGGCTCAGCATGGAGAAAGGAGGAGACATCTTTATTACCAGCGGGGGAAAGCTAACAGACAGCCCCTGCAACCAGACAGAATAGGTCAAGCCAAGCCAAACGAGGATACGACTGGAGACCAACTGACTGCAGCTGCCAGGTCACTGTGACCAGAGATGCATCAGTCCCAAACAAAAACACGACAGGAGCATCTCATGTCATTGACGTGGTGTTGACTGGTTAAAGCTGAAACATTTGACCTTTTGATTTTAGTGAAGGAGCTCAGTTTGTATGATACAATGGAAAATGACCAAACACTTAATACTAGTTGAGCTGTTTTACCAAAATGGCAGGTCACGACACTATACTACTACAGTATGTAAATAGCAAATCAACCCATGACAACAGACTAAATGCTCCAAAATAGCTTTGAAAACTACCAAATATTAGCAAAGTATTGGTTTCTAATAACTGGAGAGATATGCACTTGCACTACTGCAATAGATCTTGACATGGATTGATGTTACTGTGGCTGCAAATAACAGGACAGAGACATGAAAAGGAAAATAATCAAGAACTTCAGCAAATAACTGAAACAGACTGTAGTGATAATAATGTAATCCAATAGTATTAAAGCATGGCTATTTGCAATTAAAACAGCAAGTATGTACAGAATATGTGATGGAGACTTGACGTGTTACCTTGGTATTAAAGCCCATAGCATTCTGGGAGGTTTTGTAGAGTTCTGGGTATTTCAGCATGTTTTCTTTCCTGCAAGAACGCTCAAATATTCCCAAAGTGAGAGGAGGGAGCGCAGTGAAGATCTGCATAAGAAGAAAAAAAACATACATCAGAAACATCTGTGGTGAATCTGAGACGAATTCAGATATTTTAGGCTTCAGTTCCTAGCAAATGATTGTATTTAGGTGATGACATTCGGGTTTTACTTGTTTAAAACATTAAATGTGAAAATTCATTCAATTAGTGTGTGTGACAAAATGATAGTGAAAGCTTTGAAACAGCTAGTAAATACACATTTGCATTATTATAATTACCGATTTTATGTGTCTCTAACACACGTGATAGAATCAAAAAGATGGCCTTCCTATCAAATGGGTTAATTTGCACTTTTCATTTACTTGTTGATCTAACTGACCTACCCCAGGGGTATTTAAGTAAAACAATATTTAAACTTTTGGTAAAGACCTGTCTTCATTAAAGCCACTATCTCCATGTGTTACATTTAAAGATGAATTAGCTTCATTTTGTTCTTCACTTGTCCCTTTCCTTACTTTACATCTGTGAATACCACTGACCTTGAAACCCTTCAGGGCTTCTTATTTTGATTTGACATGCTTCAAGGCTGTTCTTATGCAAAACCATCTCCAATGAACATCTGCGATGCTCTTGACTAAGAAGCAGGTATTTAAGCCCAGCTAAAGTGTAATTTCTTAGTGGTGTTGTAATGTTGCTCTGTATAGCAGCTGCTGAGAGAGGAGTGATGGTATTGTGCGGCTGAGGGGGGAGGCCCTCAGCGGGTCAGTTGGTGTGAGTTCCCTGTGGGTCCATCTGGAGTGGGAGTCTGCAGGTCTCAGTCTGCAGAACCAGTGGGCCACAGGACATGCTCCACTGGGCTCCTTTCTTATTCAGAGCCAGGGCCAGGAAGATCTCCATTGATGGGCGGATTCAGCCCACTGCCCCCGACAGACTCCCACTGAGTCGGAGGAATTCCCCCAGTTTTTTTGGATAGGGAAGTGAAAGACTGGACCCTCTTCCCACCCCCCAATACAGTACAGCTTCTCAGGTGGCGGTTTATTATGAAATGAATGCAGGACTGTGGAAATGTTCTTCTCACTTGACAGTTTGTCCCTCCCATAAATTACTTCCACTTGAGGCTGATCAGGAATGTGGGGAAACTTAATTTCACACTTCTCTCATTCATTTTTGTTTATTGAATTTAGTTGATTTTAATAAACAGTTAAAGTTACATATCAACTCCTTGTGGGCTTAATGGTGCAGTATTAAAGATCAGACTCGCAGATGCACATTTTTTTCTTCTACTTAATTCATGACAGATATGAAATATGAGTTCATTAGGAGTGGTCCCATTATAGACCCCTGTGGGACTCCCAACATCAGCAGCCATCTCAGTTGCTGCTCCATTCTTTTTATTCTTTTCAGTGTTCAAACATTGCTGCCCTTGCTAACTACACTCTTTGGGGCAAGCAAAGCTGCTGTTCTTTCGTATTCAGTACATAGTTTAGGGCACAGAGGGAATATGGACTTGACAACAGGTCATAAATAAAGGAGAAAGTTTTCAAGATGTTGCCGACCTAGTCAGACAATAAAGGGATCAGTTTTGGGGCACCACTGCAAATCAGTTTTGCGCTGAAGAGCAACAAGTTAACAGAGTAAAGTGGGCTCTTTGAAAAATCAATTTTATTAACACTCACCACGTTGTACAAGCCAATGCACCAGCGTTCAAACAGGATCTGGCCTGAGAAGCCATTGACAAACGCGAACCAGATCTACAGGAGAGAAATATCACATAAAGAAAGAGTAAGCAGATCAAAAATAAGGACAAAAGACAATGGCAGTTCGACAACATAATCACAGTTTTATAAAATGTTTATATTTAAGACTTCATCATTTTTCTTTACAAACAGAGGTGACGAGGAGGGTTTCATGTCCAAAATGACCACATTT